>JAECXO010000174.1:0-1200000 GCA_018152825.1 Scaptomyza hsui | reverse complement strand
AAATGCATCTGTTTGAATTTAATTAAGTTTTTAGGTTGAAGCTAGTTTTTAAGGTGACGCCTAATGACGGTAATAGCACACATTGCCGGCGAAGCATCCATTTAGCAAAAACTTTGATTGACAACAGTGCACCTCTATTTACATTTCCACTTAGTTTAACAAACATGCAAACTGTTATCACGATCTTTCACATGGTTTATAAGTTATCTTTCACTTTCTTTAAGCGACTTCACTATAGAACTGGGAAACTATCGATGGCACTATCGATAACCCTTTTTCGTTGCTGGGTGACCGTTGCTATCTTGACGTACATCTTTCTGGGCAACCATCGATAGTTTTTTGTTGCTATCGATGGTGCAGGGCATTTTTCACATTACTTACATTACATTCGACAATATTTTAATTTAAAGCATTCTGATGAGAATGTAGATCCCCTACAATACTGGAAGGTAACTATACCAATTTGCACTAGTGTTGTGTCACTCGCGAACGAACGAATAAAGAAGAACTATTCAGTGAAGTGAACGAACTGAATAAGTTCATCTTCATCATTTTTCTGTCCAGCTGCTCACTTTAGATCATTAGATCTCCTTTTGTACCTGAAATATTTTCAATTACGAACTGCAAATAAAAATTAATTTATAAATTTATTCATTTATAGTTAGGGCATAAAATTCCGCATATATAAAAATAAACAAAAGCATAACAAAACGGTCTTAAATTTATCGAACAGAGACAAACGATGAACAAAAATGATCAAATTAGGGAACAAAATCGAACGAGCAAAAAGAACGATCTAGTTCACTAATTGATAAAGAACGAACGAACTTATTCAGCAATTTGAACGATGTTTACCCAACACTAATTTGCACTAAACATAAGCAACAACATAAATAACATTTCTTTAATTTCAGCATAATGATTCTAATATGAAACATATACAGGGGTGTGCCAGCCATCAAAACCAACCCGATTCCAACCTGAAACCAACCTCGAGCTGGTTTTAGGTGTGCCAAAGCCGAGTTCGAGATGATTTTGAAACCTCAAGAAATTTGGCCCGAGATATTGTTAATTTAAGCAATATTAAATGTCTAATGAATAACAACTGTTACTTTTTCGAAAGGTAATTTTAAGCTTAGTTGCATATTGCAAATACATTTGAAATTAATACATATTTTAATTCATGATTTTTGATTTTAATAAATCTTTAACAAATCTCTAAGACTATTTGGCGTTCTGTGTAAGCGTGCAAAACCGTCCCTAACAAAGGAGCTGCCACATTGTTTGGTTAACAATAACTATTATTCGGAGTTTTTAACAGATCAATTTTAAAGACGCTTTTATGTGACAAGTAAACATAAAAATTCGTACTTTAAGGTAACAAAATTGCATGGTTGAGCAGTGTACAGTTTGTTGTAAAATAAAGTTATTGCAGCAAACCTTTTTTTTTTATTAGGTGGCAACGTTGGTGAGGTGGTGGTGTTTGTTAGGTGTGTGAATGTCTACAGTAAGAAGAAGAATTTAATTTATGGAAAGCCATTGAGCAGCCAAAATGTAGGTTAAATTGAAATTGCATTTAATTATTTGTTTTACATTTATTTTATTATTTGTCCATAGGTAAAAACACCGTTCACCTTTTGCACTTTTATAGCGTCTTTCCACTGCTCAGTTATTCTCAGTTATGTTAGTTATAGCGTATTTCCACTGCTCAGTTATTCTCAGTTATGTTAGTTAACAGTAACTGAGCTTCAGTTTGCATGTATTCTCCCATAAGGAATTAACTGAATGCAAACTGACCGTAAATATTAGCTGAAGAATAGCTGAAGAGGAACTGGTTCATTTGAACACTTGTTCGATAAAACATCGCTGTTAATGGGCACTTTTAATGTAACAGTCGCAAAACAGATGATTGTGAATAGCAGAAATTGTGAATAAGTAGGCGCAATATTTTGTAATATTCAAAAAATAATGAAAAATTTTGTTTTTTGATGAATTATTGTAGGAAACAATTGAACTGGGAGCAAAGTTTCAAAGGATTGCTTTTAAAACTTTGGGCGGATAATTTTGTTGCACTTATGGCAGCTTAGTATAACTATTACGTATATACGAGAATTTACTTCTACTGCGTCTGCAATGCATGCAAAAATGCGTTTTCTGTCCGTTTTTACATCCATTCTCGACACTTTCTCGACCCTTTTTCGATACGAAAACGGGTCCGTTCGCAACTATCGCTAACGAAGGTTTTGCTGCCACAAACTAATCGACAAGTGATACTTTCTCGACACTTTTTCGAGTGTCGTTCTCGACAGTTTTGTAAGAGAAAAGTTCGAGAAATTGTCGAAAACGGACCCATTCTCGAAACCGATTTCCCGCTGGGTACAATCATCGTAAGGCGAACAGCTGACTCAAGCTGACACTTGCATTGTTTACTTTTTTTTTTATGTAGCAAACTTGCAAAATGCTTATTTGAGTCTTCTAGGTCCAAAAACAAATGCTCCTTAACTACAAAAAAGATTTTCCCTCGTTGCCGTTTACAACATAGCTCATAGGAAGTAATTGTATAAACATTTTGATGTGCAACATGAAGCAGTTTTGGGAGTCACAGTCAAAAGCAAAACCAAAAGAACAGCTGTATTCCCAGTTAAGGTTGGAAGCACCATAAGGCGATAGTGATATACCGATTATAGGTTACTCTTGCTTTGAGAACACCAAATTGGATAACTGCAGTATATGTAGCTCGAGCATAAAAGTTATTCTGAAGTTAACTTATTCCAAGTTTAACTGGACATTGAGAAATTGGGCCTTAATAATTTAACTGCGGATTGTACGTACAAGTAAGATGTTTGAAGTGTAAAGATTTTATTTAATTATTCCTTATAAATTATTAATACTTTGTTAAAAATATACGTGGGTGCGCCAGAAATCTCTAGAGATTTTGGCTCGAGCAGGTTTTCAAATATCTAAAACAAAACCGTAGGTGTGCCAGAAGTTAGGGAGATTTCATTTTTCGGTAAAATTTTTCGGAGCAAATACTTAAAACGAAAATGGCCAAAAAAAAGTTGCTACCTTTCAAAAATGAAAATTACCTAAAATGTATTTGCTATTTTGGTCATTGTTTTCAAGGTTGGCCTCAGAGCACTAGTGTTATTTTTAATACAGTAGACTCGCGGTAACGTGAACTATTAAAAAACGAGCGTGTTCACGTTTGCGAGGTTGTTAATGTTTACGAAGGTGTAATTCTTTAAATTTTCCAAATAAATAAGACTGTTTTTTAACTCAAATTACAATATACAAATATACATATTTCTTTTATTTCGGATCCCGAGCTCAAAATGGTGGAAGGCGGCCACTGACGTCACTGTTCGCCTGATTCTATTGGCTAAATATTAAAAAGCAACGGCATTTAAAAAATGTGCAAACCGTCCGACAGTAGGACAAGGTTTCAAATTTGATATTATTTTTTAATAGCACTTAGTTCATGAATTATCTCATAAAAGTCTTAGCTATTGTTATTTACTTCAAATATAGCAACCAATACCTAAATAAAACATTCCATGCCCTAATTGAATTACATATTTTTTACATTTATTTTTCTGCCTTTGGCTGCAACCGCCCACTGTGCACTTCATTTACTGTTTTCTTCAGGGTTACCAAACAACTTAAAATTCACTCGTTTTGCTTATAATTTGTATGGCCTTAATTTTTTTTTAAGAAAAACGTCATACTGTGGCAACTCTTCAAATGAAACCAGTGACGTATAATAACGGGAACACGCTCGGATGTCGTAATCTGGTCTCTATCATTCTTGAGTATACACATGAGCCATCATTTGCGGGTATGCCCCGTTTTATAAACACGATTCGCATACGTAGCAAAGAAAACAACGTAGAAAAGAAAACAACGTTTTCTATGTTGAATGTATTTTAAATTTGTTCACGTTATAGGGCTTTCTCACCGCGTTCACGCTACAGAGTAGTCAGTGTAAAAAAAATTATGTTCATGTTAGCCGGTGTTCACGAAGGCGGTGTTTTTGTTACCGAGAGTCTACTGTAAATGATAAAATACAAATATGTTAGCTCTTATCTCTTGTAGTTCTTATACAAAACAAATATTTAATATTTTGCCCGCCAAGTAACACATGTTGATTGACAGCCCTGCTATGACAGCTTGCTTGAACAGCTGTTCTAAGTACTTCGTAAATGGCAAATCTGGTTTTGTTTACATTTTAAAAGTGCCAAAGGTGAACGGTGTTTTCCCCTATGGACCAATAATAAAATAAATGTAAAACAAATAATTAAATGCAATCTTAATTTCACTTACATTTTGGACGCTCAATAACTTTCCATGAATTAAATTCTTCTTCTTACTGTAACTTCATAAAAAAAAGGTTTGCTGCAATAACTTAGTTAAATTTACAACAAACTGTTCACTGCTCAAACATGAAATTTTGTTACCTTAAAGTACGATATTTTTTATGTTTATTTGTAGCAAAAAAGTGTCTTTAAAATTTACCTATTAAAGACTCAGAATAAAAGTTGTTGTTAACCAAAAAAAGGTGGTAGCTACTTTTTTAGGGACGGTTTTGCACGCTTACACAGAACGCCAAAAAGTTTAAGAGATTTGTTAGAGATTTATTAGAATTAAAAATCATGAATTAAAATATGTATTAATTTCAAATGTATTTGCAATATGCAACTAAGCTTATCGTTACCTTTCGAAAAAGTAACAGTTGTTATTCATTAGACATTTAATATTGCTTAAAATAACCAAATCTCTGGCCAAACTACTTGAGATTTCAAAATCATCTCGAACTGGGCTCTGGCACACCTAAAACCAGCTCGAGGTTGGTTTTGGGTTGGAATTCGGTTGGTTTGATTGCTGGCACACCCCTGATAAAGATAAGTTGGTTGTGTTGGCTGAAGGTGTCGAGGACATGGATAGATATCTGAAAAGTTAGTTTTATTAATATAAGCTGTATATGTGTGCTTGCATTTGCACATATGCATGAATAAGTATTTTCACATGAAATCGGAATTTTTGCATATTATTATATTGTTTTTTCGGTACATAAACATTCCGAATTTGATTTTCATCGTGTCAACTCCTATTTTATTTTCTCTCAAAAAAATATTTAATTTCTGATTATGTACGAGCCCCAACCACTATTAATTCGTACGGCATGTTTTTTGAGGTATGTGCAATGTTTTATGGAAAGTATGGTGAAAGTATGGTATCAATGGAAAGGTCATTTAATTTCCGTTTGAATGATACAATACTTTTCTTAACCTATTAAGTACCCATTGAAAGTTCTCAATTCTTGTCAAATTCAACTTTTAATACTTTTTTCCCTGGCTTAAACAATAAATGTTTTGATGCAAAAAGTTACTTCAAACAATTCTAATAGTGACTGAAAAAGAATTTTTTCAAAAATCTCTTCGCATGTATTTTTTTTATGAATTTTTAAGAATTGTTAAAAATTACTATTTTGTATGAAAAGTTTTTAAAATAGTTTCAAAAGTAGACTTTTACTTCTGCCCTTGCTAAGGCTATCGTGTTGAATATGTAGGCCAAATAATTGGAATCATTTGACATTTGACTGCGTGACCCATTGCACAGCACATTGCACGTAATAGATTTGCAACAATTCGTATGCAATGTGTGGTACAATCAATGTTGAACAACGCCAGTTGGCAGTTGAGCTGCAAGAAAAGTGTCGAGAGTGTTTACATTGCTGCAAAAAATGAGGTTACAAATTCAATGTTGCGACATAAAATGTCCTGAGTCATGACAATATATTTAAGTGTAAGCAGCCCTTAAGAGTTATGCTATTCAATATTTATTTTTATAAGGCCATACAGAGGCTGTTTGCTGACAAAGCAATTTCTTTTACCAGCCACTGATGTCAAATCAGCTTTTTTCCCGTCAAATCTGGGCTTTTACAAGCCGAATCGCTTGAAAATTAGCAAGTATGTAACAGGCAGAAGGAAGCATCTCCGACCCTATAAAGTATATATATTCTTGATCAGCATCCAAAGCCGAGTCGATATAGCCATGTCCGTCTGTCCGTTCGTCTGTCTGTCCGTCTGTCTGTCCGTCTGTCCGTCCGTCCGTCTGTCCGTCCGTCTGTATGAACGCGTCGATCTCAGAGACAACAAAAGCTAGAGACTTCAAATTTGGAATATAAGTTCTCCTATACCATAAGCAGAACAAGTTTGTTTCAAATTATCGATAGCTATTCTGGTTTCCAATATACACAAGGAATCGATTACAAAAAAATCTCTTTTAAAAAAGGTTTTTATTTTTTCGGCAGTCGGGTTGCGTTCGGGTATGATTTTTTTTTTTGCCATCGGCCCATTACCCGGGTCGGATTGGGCGCGAAAATTTGGCCCATGCTCATCTGTAGCTTGAAGGCAAAAGTTTGTGTTGATCTAAAGGATGATATTTGCGAAATCTGTACAAAGAGTAAGATATGCGTAAACCATTTCCAAGAAAAACTCAAAATCGTGCAAAGGCGTGTTGGATATGTGGACATATGAGTAAACCTTCAATAGGAGATGCGCGATACTTTGCTACATTTATGGACGATAAATCGCGTTACGTGTGTGTCTGTCTTTTAAAAACATGTGATGAAATACTCGACAAGTTTAAACTATTTAAAGCATATGCTGAAAAGCAGAGGTTAAAGCTATAGTTTTAAACAAAACTCAGAGTCAGCAAAAGCATACACATTGTACAATCCAGTAAAAGAAAGCTAACTGAAGCTCGTGACGAAATATTTCTTGAATATGATTTTGCAGATGTGAGTGTTCGGTGCAATGATTCAGCACCTGGTGTTGATTTTCCGGTGGTCATGCTGGAACCCGAGACGGCAAGCGATAACTGTGGGGAAATGCAGATCCCCGAACAGCCTGCAGAAACTCAAGAGGAAGACGAGCTATGTGAGACGAGCACCCAAAGGGGTTCTGGAAGTCCAAAGCTGATTTGCACGGGACAATCAGGGCGTCCCCGTAAACAGTATAATGTTTTCAACATTATGACAACCGATTATGTGACAGCACCGCTAACGGTAGCTGCAGCCTTGAGTTCTGATTATGCCAGTCAATGGAGGGCATCAATGCAGAAGGAGATCGATAGTCTAAAGGCCAACAAAACATGGTAGTAGGTGGTTCTACCTAGAGGAGACAAGGCGATTGGCTGTAAAAGTGTTTTTGCAGTAAAGCGTAAAAAATATGGCGAAATAACTCGCTTTAAGTCTCGTCTGGTGGCCAAAGGTTGTGGCCAAAGATACGGTGTAAACTACAATCAGACGTTCTCCCCTGTGGCACGATATTCTACAATCAGACTGGTGATTGCCATTGCGGTCGAGAAGGGTATGTATATGCATCAAATGGATGTCTCTTCTGCTTACCTCAACAGTGAGCTGCGAGATGTGGTGTATATGCGACAACCAGAGGGTTTTATCGACCAAGAGAGCCCTGGGAGCGTGCTGAAGCTCCAGAAGTCTTTATACGGCCTTAAACAAAGTTGTCGTGAATCAAACTCGAAGCTCAATGATGTGCTCCTGAAGATTGGTTTCGTTCCATGCGCCAGCGAACCGTGTTTGTATACATATCGTTCTAGCAGTAACTTCATCATTATTAATGTGTATGTTGACGACTTAATAATTGCCAGTACAGCCGTAAAGACGCTGAACGATAAAAGGCGTTGATAGCAGGCGAATTCGATGTAGTCGAAATCGGCCAGCTTAAATATTTCCTTGGGATGGAAATTGAACGCGAAGGAGAAACTGGCAGTGTTGCTATTGGTCACAAACAGTATATTGAGAGTCTCCTGTACGAAAATTGTATGAGCAACTGTAAACCGAACGTCATTTCTTTGGAGGCTAGATTCCAAGTGAAATGTGAAAATGAGGAGTGCATCAGAGCGAACCAAACTAGTTATCAATCCTTGATAGGGTCGTTATGTATCTAGCTATAATGACGCACCCTGATATATTGCACTCAGTTGCGAAGCTGTCGCAGCGCAATGCAAATCCTCACAAGGAGCATGAGGTGGGTGCCAAGCGAGTATTGCAATACTTGAGAGGCACTTCTGAGCTGAGTCTGCATTACAAGCAGACTGGAGAGCTTATCGAGTGTTATGTCGATGATGATTGGGCTGGAGATTGTACAGACTGGAAGTTTTACAGTGGCTCGACGGTTCTTGCCACAGGAGCTGCGATGTCCTGGGAGTCAAAGAAGCAAAGCGTCTTAGCCCTAAGTAGTACCGAAGCAGAGTACGTAGCTCTGTCAACAGCTGCTAAGGAGGCAACATATATTCGTAAACTCATGAGCGAAGTGGGTTTAGGCAATGGTTATGCAACAAACGTATTTACCGATAACCAAAGCGCGCAATGTCTTGCTAAGGATTTTAAATTTCATGAGAGCAGCATGCATATTGATATTAAGTATCTCATGTTAGAAAAATGGTTAAGGACAGTTTAATTGAAATTAAGTATCTATCAACTGAAAATATGATATCTGATGTCCTAACCAAGAATCTTAATAGAGTTAAGCATAAGAAATGCATTAGCATGATGGGCATGTATTGAGGGTCATAAAATATGATTAATGTTTACTTTTAAGCATTTTGGTTTGTAAAACATATTGCGTTGAGAAGGAGTGTTGAAAGTATAAGATATTACAATTACGACGCATTATATCCCACTGTAACTCTCAATTCTATTATACATCATAGCCACACACATAACTGTAAGTTATTATTGCCTACGAGCAATTCTACTCTATTCTTATGTTTGACTTTACATGCATATTCGGCTACCGTACAGTAGCGCGTTTGTTAGATTAAGGCCCAATTTCTCAATATCCAGTTAAAATTGGAATAAGTTAAGTTCAGAATAACTTTTATGCCCGAGCTATACTGATTTGGTTTTCTCAAAGCCAAAGTAACCTATCATCGGTATATCACTATCGCCGAATGGTGCTGCCAACCTTAACGGGGATTCAGCTGTTCTTTTGGTTTTGTTTTTGCCTGTGACTCCTAAACTGCTACATGTTGCACATCAAAATGTATATATAATAACTTTCAATGAGCCCTGTTGCAAACGGCAACGAGGGAAAAACATTTTAGCTAATGAGGAGCATGTGTTTGTGGACCTTGAAGACTCAAATACGCATTTTGAAAATTTGCTTCATAATAAAAAGATAAGCAATGCAAGTGTCAGCTTGGGTCAGCTGTTCGCCTTACGGTGATTGTATTGATATTTATATATCGTTACTTAGCATCGGTATAAGTAGTAACCGGACCTCCATGCATCGGATAAGTGAGTGCTAACCGAACATTGAGAAAATCAAATTCGACTAAACTTAGAATAAGTTCACTAACCGGACATTGAGAAATTGGGCCTAAGTAATAGCATATTTCCACTGCTCAGTTATTCTCAGTTATGTTAAGTTAACAGGAACGGAGGTTCAGTTTGCGTGTATTCTCCCATAAGGAATTAACTGAAGTAAAACTGACCGTAAAGATTTAATGAAGAATAAATGAAGAAGAACTGGTTCATTTGAACACTTGTTCGATAAAACATCGCTGTTCGCAACTATCGCTAACGAAGGTTTTGCTGCCACAAACTAATCGACAAGTGATACTTTCTCGACACTTTTTCGAGTGTCGTTCTCGACAGTTTTGTAAGAGAAAAGTTCGAGAAATTGTCGAAAACGGACCCATTCTCGAAACCGATTTCCCGCTGGGTACAATCATCGTAAGGCGAACAGCTGACTCAAGCTGACACTTGCATTGTTTACTTTTTTTTTTATGTAGCAAACTTGCAAAATGCTTATTTGAGTCTTCTAGGTCCAAAAACAAATGCTCCTTAACTACAAAAAAGATTTTCCCTCGTTGCCGTTTACAACAGGGCTCATAGGAAGTAATTGTATAAACATTTTGATGTGCAACATGAAGCAGTTTTGGGAGTCACAGTCAAAAGCAAAACCAAAAGAACAGCTGTATTCCCAGTTAAGGTTGGAAGCACCATAAGGCGATAGTGATATACCGATTATAGGTTACTCTTGCTTTGAGAACACCAAATTGGATAACTGCAGTATATGTAGCTCGAGCATAAAAGTTATTCTGAAGTTAACTTATTCCAAGTTTAACTGGACATTGAGAAATTGGGCCTTAATAATTTAACTGCGGATTGTACGTACAAGTAAGATGTTTGAAGTGTAAAGATTTTATTTAATTATTCCTTATAAATTATTAATACTTTGTTAAAAATATACGTGGGTGCGCCAGAAATCTCTAGAGATTTTGGCTCGAGCAGGTTTTCAAATATCTAAAACAAAACCGTAGGTGTGCCAGAAGTTAGGGAGATTTCATTTTTCGGTAAAATTTTTCGGAGCAAATACTTAAAACGAAAATGGCCAAAAAAAGTTGCTACCTTTCAAAAATGAAAATTACCTAAAATGTATTTGCTATTTTGGTCATTGTTTTCAAGGTTGGCCTCAGAGCACTAGTGTTATTTTTAATACAGTAGACTCGCGGTAACGTGAACTATTAAAAAACGAGCGTGTTCACGTTTGCGAGGTTGTTAATGTTTACGAAGGTGTAATTCTTTAAATTTTCCAAATAAATAAGACTGTTTTTTAACTCAAATTACAATATACAAATATACATATTTCTTTTATTTCGGATCCCGAGCTCAAAATGGTGGAAGGCGGCCACTGACGTCACTGTTCGCCTGATTCTATTGGCTAAATATTAAAAAGCAACGGCATTTAAAAAATGTGCAAACCGTCCGACAGTAGGACAAGGTTTCAAATTTGATATTATTTTTTAATAGCACTTAGTTCATGAATTATCTCATAAAAGTCTTAGCTATTGTTATTTATTTCAAATATAGCAACCAATACCTAAATAAAACATTCCATGCCCTAATTGAATTACATATTTTTTACATTTATTTTTCTGCCTTTGGCTGCAACCGCCCACTGTGCACTTCATTTACTGTTTTCTTCAGGGTTACCAAACAACTTAAAATTCACTCGTTTTGCTTATAATTTGTATGGCCTTAATTTTTTTTTAAGAAAAACGTCATACTGTGGCAACTCTTCAAATGAAACCAGTGACGAAGGCGGTGTTTTTGTTACCGAGAGTCTACTGTAAATGATAAAATACAAATATGTTAGCTCTTATCTCTTGTAGTTCTTATACAAAACAAATATTTAATATTTTGCCCGCCAAGTAACACATGTTGATTGACAGCCCTGCTATGACAGCTTGCTTGAACAGCTGTTCTAAGTACTTCGTAAATGGCAAATCTGGTTTTGTTTACATTTTAAAAGTGCCAAAGGTGAACGGTGTTTTCCCCTATGGACCAATAATAAAATAAATGTAAAACAAATAATTAAATGCAATCTTAATTTCACTTACATTTTGGACGCTCAATAACTTTCCATGAATTAAATTCTTCTTCTTACTGTAACTTCATAAAAAAAAGGTTTGCTGCAATAACTTAGTTAAATTTACAACAAACTGTTCACTGCTCAAACATGAAATTTTGTTACCTTAAAGTACGATATTTTTTATGTTTATTTGTAGCAAAAAAGTGTCTTTAAAATTTACCTATTAAAGACTCAGAATAAAAGTTGTTGTTAACCAAAAAAAAGGTGGTAGCTACTTTTTTAGGGACGGTTTTGCACGCTTACACAGAACGCCAAATAGTTTAAGAGATTTGTTAGAGATTTATTAGAATTAAAAATCATGAATTAAAATATGTATTAATTTCAAATGTATTTGCAATATGCAACTAAGCTTATCGTTACCTTTCGAAAAAGTAACAGTTGTTATTCATTAGACATTTAATATTGCTTAAAATAACCAAATCTCTGGCCAAACTACTTGAGATTTCAAAATCATCTCGAACTGGGCTCTGGCACACCTAAAACCAGCTCGAGGTTGGTTTTGGGTTGGAATTCGGTTGGTTTGATTGCTGGCACACCCCTGATAAAGATAAGTTGGTTGTGTTGGCTGAAGGTGTCGAGGACATGGATAGATATCTGAAAAGTTAGTTTTATTAATATAAGCTGTATATGTGTGCTTGCATTTGCACATATGCATGAATAAGTATTTTCACATGAAATCGGAATTTTTGCATATTATTATATTGTTTTTTCGGTACATAAACATTCCGAATTTGATTTTCATCGTGTCAACTCCTATTTTATTTTCTCTCAAAAAAATATTTAATTTCTGATTATGTACGAGCCCCAACCACTATTAATTCGTACGGCATGTTTTTTGAGGTATGTGCAATGTTTTATGGAAAGTATGGTGAAAGTATGGTATCAATGGAAAGGTCATTTAATTTCCGTTTGAATGATACAATACTTTTCTTAACCTATTAAGTACCCATTGAAAGTTCTCAATTCTTGTCAAATTCAACTTTTAATACTTTTTTCCCCTGGCTTAAACAATAAATGTTTTGATGCAAAAAGTTACTTCAAACAATTCTAATAGTGACTGAAAAAGAATTTTTTCAAAAATCTCTTCGCATGTATTTTTTTTATGAATTTTTAAGAATTGTTAAAAATTACTATTTTGTATGAAAAGTTTTTAAAATAGTTTCAAAAGTAGACTTTTACTTCTGCCCTTGCTAAGGCTATCGTGTTGAATATGTAGGCCAAATAATTGGAATCATTTGACATTTGACTGCGTGACCCATTGCACAGCACATTGCACGTAATAGATTTGCAACAATTCGTATGCAATGTGTGGTACAATCAATGTTGAACAACGCCAGTTGGCAGTTGAGCTGCAAGAAAAGTGTCGAGAGTGTTTACATTGCTGCAAAAAATGAGGTTACAAATTCAATGTTGCGACATAAAATGTCCTGAGTCATGACAATATATTTAAGTGTAAGCAGCCCTTAAGAGTTATGCTATTCAATATTTATTTTTATAAGGCCATACAGAGGCTGTTTGCTGACAAAGAAATTTCTTTTACCAGCCACTGATGTCAAATCAGCTTTTTTCCCGTCAAATCTGGGCTTTTACAAGCCGAATCGCTTGAAAATTAGCAAGTATGTAACAGGCAGAAGGAAGCATCTCCGACCCTATAAAGTATATATATTCTTGATCAGCATCCAAAGCCGAGTCGATATAGCCATGTCCGTCTGTCCGTTCGTCTGTCTGTCCGTCTGTCTGTCCGTCTGTCCGTCCGTCCGTCTGTCCGTCCGTCCGTCTGTCCGTCCGTCTGTATGAACGCGTCGATCTCAGAGACAACAAAAGCTAGAGACTTCAAATTTGGAATATAAGTTCTCCTATACCATAAGCAGAACAAGTTTGTTTCAAATTATCGATAGCTATTCTGGTTTCCAATATACACAAGGAATCGATTACAAAAAAATCTCTTTTAAAAAAGGTTTTTATTTTTTCGGCAGTCGGGTTGCGTTCGGGTATGATTTTTTTTTTTGCCATCGGCCCATTACCCGGGTCGGATTGGGCGCGAAAATTTGGCCCATGCTCATCTGTAGCTTGAAGGCAAAAGTTTGTGTTGATCTAAAGGATGATATTTGCGAAATCTGTACAAAGAGTAAGATATGCGTAAACCATTTCCAAGAAAAACTCAAAATCGTGCAAAGGCGTGTTGGATATGTGGACATATGAGTAAACCTTCAAAGGGAAATGCGCGATACTTTGCTACATTTATGGACGATAAATCGCGTTACGTGTGTGTCTGTCTTTTAAAAACATGTGATGAAATACTCGACAAGTTTAAACTATTTAAAGCATATGCTGAAAAGCAGAGGTTAAAGCAATAGTTTTAAACAAAACTCAGAGTCAGCAAAAGCATACACATTGTACAATCCAGTAAAAGAAAGCTAACTGAAGCTCGTGACGAAATATTTCTTGAATATGATTTTGCAGATGTGAGTGTTCGGTGCAATGATTCAGCACCTGGTGTTGATTTTCCGGTGGTCATGCTGGAACCCGAGACGGCAAGCGATAACTGTGGGGAAATGCAGATCCCCGAACAGCCTGCAGAAACTCAAGAGGAAGACGAGCTATGTGAGACGAGCACCCAAAGGGGTTCTGGAAGTCCAAAGCTGATTTGCACGGGACAATCAGGGCGTCCCCGTAAACAGTATAATGTTTTCAACATTATGACAACCGATTATGTGACAGCACCGCTAACGGTAGCTGCAGCCTTGAGTTCTGATTATGCCAGTCAATGGAGGGCATCAATGCAGAAGGAGATCGATAGTCTAAAGGCCAACAAAACATGGTAGTAGGTGGTTCTACCTAGAGGAGACAAGGCGATTGGCTGTAAAAGTGTTTTTGCAGTAAAGCGTAAAAAATATGGCGAAATAACTCGCTTTAAGTCTCGTCTGGTGGCCAAAGGTTGTGGCCAAAGATACGGTGTAAACTACAATCAGACGTTCTCCCCTGTGGCACGATATTCTACAATCAGACTGGTGATTGCCATTGCGGTCGAGAAGGGTATGTATATGCATCAAATGGATGTCTCTTCTGCTTACCTCAACAGTGAGCTGCGAGATGTGGTGTATATGCGACAACCAGAGGGTTTTATCGACCAAGAGAGCCCTGGGAGCGTGCTGAAACTCCAGAAGTCTTTATTCGGCCTTAAACAAAGTTGTCGTGAATCAAACTCGAAGCTCAATGATGTGCTCCTGAAGATTGGTTTCGTTCCATGCGCCAGCGAACCGTGTTTGTATACATATCGTTCTAGCAGTAACTTCATCATTATTAATGTGTATGTTGACGACTTAATAATTGCCAGTACAGCCGTAAAGACGCTGAACGATAAAAGGCGTTGATAGCAGGCGAATTCGATGTAGTCGAAATCGGCCAGCTTAAATATTTCCTTGGGATGGAAATTGAACGCGAAGGAGAAACTGGCAGTGTTGCTATTGGTCACAAGCAGTATATTGAGAGTCTCCTGTACGAAAATTGTATGAGCAACTGTAAACCGAACGTCATTTCTTTGGAGGCTAGATTCCAAGTGAAATGTGAAAATGAGGAGTGCATCAGAGCGAACCAAACTAGTTATCAATCCTTGATAGGGTCGTTATGTATCTAGCTATAATGACGCACCCTGATATATTGCACTCAGTTGCGAAGCTGTCGCAGCGCAATGCAAATCCTCACAAGGAGCATGAGGTGGGTGCCAAGCGAGTATTGCAATACTTGAGAGGCACTTCTGAGCTGAGTCTGCATTACAAGCAGACTGGAGAGCTTATCGAGTGTTATGTCGATGATGATTGGGCTGGAGATTGTACAGACTGGAAGTTTTACAGTGGCTCGACGGTTCTTGCCACAGGAGCTGCGATGTCCTGGGAGTCAAAGAAGCAAAGCGTCTTAGCCCTAAGTAGTACCGAAGCAGAGTACGTAGCTCTGTCAACAGCTGCTAAGGAGGCAACATATATTCGTAAACTCATGAGCGAAGTGGGTTTAGGCAATGGTTATGCAACAAACGTATTTACCGATAACCAAAGCGCGCATTGTCTTGCTAAGGATTTTAAATTTCATGAGAGCAGCATGCATATTGATATTAAGTATCTCATGTTAGAAAAATGGTTAAGGACAGTTTAATTGAAATTAAGTATCTATCAACTGAAAATATGATATCTGATGTCCTAACCAAGAATCTTAATAGAGTTAAGCATAAGAAATGCATTAGCATGATGGGCATGTATTGAGGGTCATAAAATATGATTAATGTTTACTTTTAAGCATTTTGGTTTGTAAAACATGTTGCGTTGAGAAGGAGTGTTGAAAGTATAAGATATTACAAGTACAACGCATTATGTCCCACTGTAACTCTCAATTCTATTATACATCATAGCCACACACATAACTGTAAGTTATTATTGCCTACGAGCAATTCTACTCTATTCTTATGTTTGACTTTACATGCATATTCGGCTACCGTACAGTAGCGCGTTTGTTAGATTAAGGCCCAATTTCTCAATATCCAGTTAAAATTGGAATAAGTTAAGTTCAGAATAACTTTTATGCCCGAGCTATACTGATTTGGTTTTCTCAAAGCCAAAGTAACCTATCATCGGTATATCACTATCGCCGAATGGTGCTGCCAACCTTAACGGGGATTCAGCTGTTCTTTTGGTTTTGTTTTTGCCTGTGACTCCTAAACTGCTACATGTTGCACATCAAAATGTATATATAATAACTTTCAATGAGCCCTGTTGCAAACGGCAACGAGGGAAAAACATTTTAGCTAATGAGGAGCATGTGTTTGTGGACCTTGAAGACTCAAATACGCATTTTGAAAATTTGCTTCATAATAAAAAGATAAGCAATGCAAGTGTCAGCTTGGGTCAGCTGTTCGCCTTACGGTGATTGTATTGATATTTATATATCGTTACTTAGCATCGGTATAAGTAGTAACCGGACCTCCATGCATCGGATAAGTGAGTGCTAACCGAACATTGAGAAAATCAAATTCGACTAAACTTAGAATAAGTTCACTAACCGGACATTGAGAAATTGGGCCTAAGTAATAGCATATTTCCACTGCTCAGTTATTCTCAGTTATGTTAAGTTAACAGGAACGGAGGTTCAGTTTGCGTGTATTCTCCCATAAGGAATTAACTGAAGTAAAACTGACCGTAAAGATTTAATGAAGAATAAATGAAGAAGAACTGGTTCATTTGAACACTTGTTCGATAAAACATCGCTGTTAATGGGCTTCTTTAATTTAACAGTCACAAAACAGATGATTGTGAATTGCAGAAACTGTGAATAGGTAGTCGCAATATTTAGTAATATTCAAAAAAATAATAAAAATTTACCCTATAGGACGCTTTGTGCAGTAAAAATGCACATATAAAAGTTATTTTGGTGATCACTCAATCTAACTATTTACAAATACACAAAACTAAAATCAAAGACAAAACAATAGCTTAGCCCCTGTCAAGACAATGAGCCAGCACGACATTCGCTCTCAGCGACAGCGCGAGCAAGACGAGCGCCGGCTCTCTATACAACGGAACAACAAGTACTTTGCCTATGTCGCCCAAGAACCTAACAGCGAGCGAGCAAACGAAGCGTTGCTCTCAGCGCACGACAGTGAACGTTCGTTCTTCCCTTCCCCGCCCCTACTCTCGACGAAATCCGACCGCGCGCGGTCAACTACACCAAACGAGACCAACGAACGAACAGCAACTGCAACAACAATTGCACCGGTGCCGACGGCCCGCTCTCCAAACACAAAGACTGATGCGCCGTCAGCAAAACATTCCGCAGCTAACGCAAATGTAAAGCCGGCTATACAGACAGGTATGGATCGCTTCATACAGATCAAGCGTAAGTTAAGCCCCCAAAAGTCGACAAATAAATCGAAAATCTCTCGTGGCAACTAAAGCGAAAGACCTAATAACACCAACAGATTTGAAATCTTAGCTGATAATGCTGACGACCTGATAATTTCCATATCATTCCTCTAAAGAGGGGTTACATCCATGAGATTAAAGTGCAGACAAAGACCGAAGACAGCTTTAGAGTTTTGTCAAAGTACTTAAATGAAAGTGAAAAAAACTTTTACACGTTCCAACTAAAAAGCAGCAAGGGCCTGCAAGTGTTACTGAAAGGCATAAAGTCTGATGTCATGCCAAATGAAATCCATGACTCGCTATATGAGAAAGGATTCCGCGTTAAAAAAGTTTTTAATATTCTAAACAAGAACAGACAGCCGCAACAACTCTTCAAAGTTGAACTTAAGCCTGAGAGGCAGATAACTAACCATCTTCAAGCAGCAGTTTCTATTGCACAGCAGAATCACCGTTGAAGAGCCACATAAACGCAACGGCCCGGTACAAAGCATGAACTGCCAAGAATACTGCCACACAATGACTTATTGCGCACTGCGCCCGGTATGTGTAGTTTGAGGCAATCTTCATGACTCGTTGTGCTGCCCAGCAAGCAAAGGAGACTCCATCAAAAAAAGTGCGGCAATTGCGGCGGCAATCACACAGCTAACTACGGAGGCTGCCAATTTACAAAGAACTTAAGTCTCGCATCCACCAGCGCGTGAACACAGCACGCACGCAAAGCGAACAGCCTAACTACATTCCATCGAAAAGCCACCCAGACGTTTTCTTCTCGACTGCAGCCAGGTCCTCCATTGGTCCCGTATCCGTATCGAAAAACGCGACTTATGCAAGCGCCTTAAGATCAGGTCTGGTGCCTCCTGCCTCTAATACACCGTACACACAAGCAAAGCATGTGGATCTACATACGGCACAAGACAACAAGCCACAAGAGCAGCAACAAAGCAACTTCGAAGCAATAATATGTACGCTGCAGCAGAGCTTGAAAGAGTTTATGTCATTAATGCGCACAACAATGCAAGATTTAATGCGAAATAAAAATCTTTTGGTACATATGCTTGTATCACAACAGTCAAAATAATCAATGGCTTCGCTACGTACCATATATCTACTTCGCTACGTATATCTGCTAATGGCGTTTCACAGCATTAACTTGAGTTAGCTCAATTCCTACTCGACAAGCACATCGACGTTATGCTACTCTCCGAAACACACCTTACAAACAAATATAATGTTACAATAAGCGGATGCACATTCTACGGAACCAATCATCCCGATATAAACGAACAGCTAAGCAAAGAAAATTACAAGATTTTCAAAGAGGCGATAAATATGAAGAAGCAAAAACAACTGACTGCTGTTTTCTGCCGACGCTCTCTTGTGCATGTAAAGCAAACGGAGAGAGGAGAAGTTTTTTGCATAGAGAGCGCACAGCAGCTCTCTCAACTGCGCGCTCAAAGCTCGCCGTCTGAAGCAGATGACATTTTTCGTACCTAGTTTCTGTTTAATAATTGTCGTATGTAACTTAGTTCTCTTAAATGATATCTGTAATTTTAATCTCTTAATTTTATCTTTAAGCTTTTACGTGTGTTCGTCATTTCTGTCATTATTTCAAAGCAGCTTAGATGTGCTTATGGTAGGGCATTTTATTTGTAATCTTAAATGGCATCTAATATGAATGTATCCGGATCGAACAGCCAAGCCATGATTAGGGTATTAAGTAAACTGAAATCTGGCCTCAAAATATGTCATTTAAATGGTCAGAGTTTACGCAATAAGATGGAAGAGTTTCGCTTTATGTTTGTAAATTCATATGTTGACATTGTGTGTGTATCTGAAACGTGGTTTGTCCCTGAATTACATGATTCGGGGGAGTTGCAATATTTATCACAAATAGACTGAAATGTAAAGTTATATGTAGGCAACCAGTAGACAGTCCAATAGAGTACATCTTTATAGACTTAACAAACTCTTTCTGTGACAAAAAACTGCTCATTGGCTGTATCTACAGACCAAACAAACACATTGACTACTCGAGCTTGATAGACATTCTTTCGAACATAACTCTTACGTACACTGACATTATATTAGTAGGTGACATGAACAGCGACGTACTCAGGGAACAGCATCTGACTGATGAAATGCAGTCTCTCAGCTTGAGCGTAGTGAATTCGACGGTGCCAACGCACTTCACGCGCACCACAAGTACGCTACTAGATTTAATATTCGTAAATAAAAAGGACAATATATTACTGTATGACCAATTATCTGTACCGGCGTTCTCAAAACATGACCTTATTTTTCTGACGTATGATATGCATCCTATATATACAAAAGAACTAGTTACTTTTAGAGACTTTAAGCATATGAATAGAAACGGACTAATTGAGGCATGCTGCAATTGCGACTGGGATAGCATATACCTGCACCCTACTGTTGACACCCAATTAGCACTACTTCAACGCAACATTGACTTCCTCTACAACAAGTTTCTACCGCTTAAGACAAAATTTGCAAAACCCATTATAAAGTCATGGTTTAATAATGAGGTTAAAAGAGCAATCGAACAGAGAGACCAGGCTTATGAAAAATGGAAAAGATATAGGACGGACTACTTCTATCGACTTTTCAAAATTTCCAGACGAAACGCAAATAATTCAATTAAAAATGCTAAGCGTACCTTCTTTAGTAGTAAGTTCGACAATGCAATAACAACCAGAGATACCTGGAAAACACTAAATAATATGGGTGTTGGTAAAAATAAAAAATCTGTGATACTATGTGATGACGTGAATGTTGATGCACTTAACCATAAGTTTGTTAACCTGAATGTTCCTTTAACTGTGAGTAACCAAAATGTAAATTATGTGCCGTTAAGAAACTGTAGAAATTGTTTTGAATTTGTATGCGTTAATGAGTGTGATGTCCTGCATGCAATTCTTAAAATTAAATCAAACGCTATAGGTTTAGATAACATATGCCCAAGATTCTTAAAACTACTTTTACCATACATACTCAGACACCTAACGTATGTTATAAATACTGCAATTATGTCATCCATTTTCCCTGAGCAGTGGAAACAAGCCAAAATAATACCAATACCAAAGCAAAACAGTGAGTATAGGCCAATTGCTATACTGCCCTTCTTATCAAAAGTGCTCGAAAAACTTATGGCTGGACAAATTAACAACTTCCTAAGTAGTAACAAACTTTTAAATAACAATCAATCTGGGTTCAGGGTAAATATGAGTTGTACAACTGCAATCTTAAAGGTAGTTGAGGACATTCGGGCAAAAATGGATAACAGTGAAGTAACGCTGCTAGCACTTTTAGACTTTAGCAAAGCATTTGACACGGTAAATCACGAAATTCTCTTGACAAAGCTGGACAAAATGTACTTTTTCACGCAAACTGCTATTAAGCTTATATCCTCCTATCTTGAAAATAGGAAGCAAGCTGTCGCTATTCAGAATATGACCTCAAGCTTTTTGTTAGTACCGCGTGGCGTCCCGCAGGGATCTATTCTAGGACCGCTTTTGTTCTCAATGTATATTAATGATTTGCCGAGTGCCCTGTCAAACTGTAACGTTCATATGTATGCAGATGATGTTCAAATGTATATTAGTCGTCCTATTGAAGAATTAAATGAGTGTATTGAATCGTGCAATGTTGATCTGTTACGTGTTAGTGTGTGGGCCAAGGAAAATGGCTTGTGCATAAACCCGTCCAAGTCTAAATGTTTAGTTATATACAAAAAGTACCTGAATACGGACAATGTAAGAAAACTTACCATAGATAATAAATCAATAGTTTTTGTCGACAAGGCCGTAAATCTCGGGATAACTTTTAATAAAACTCTGGCTTGGAATGACCAGGTAAATAAAGCAGTGGGTAAAACGTATGGAGTCCTGCGACAACTTTACCCAACACAACAATACAACAATACAACCGTCAAAACAAGAACTATGATCGCAAAAACTTTACTGATACCCTCCCTGCTTTATGGTATTGAAATCTTTGGCAAATGCGATGCAGCTAGCCTACACAAACTTCAAGTCACATTTAACAATATTGCTCGTTATGTGTATGGATTACAAAGAAGTGATCATATAACTGTTTTTGCAAAGAAGCTTTTTGACCTTGATTTCGTGTCGTTAATTAATTATAAAATACTTGTTTTTGTCCACAAACTAATATTCAAAAAAACCTGACTATTTATTTGACTTGTTAAAATTTGCTTCCTCGCAAAGAGTGAATAACCTTATATGTTTACGAACTAAACTGGCCTGCTCAAATAGGCAATTTTATGTCTTTGCTGTTCGACTCTGGAACCGATTACCACAAAATCTAAAAACCACCAAAAGCACATCTATGTTTAGTGTTAAGTTACAAGAACACTTAAGCAGATAATTGAAAAATATGTTTAAATATAAAATAAAGTAAATAAAAATCTAAAACAATGTTAGTCTTAAGAAAAATTTAAAGAAGATAATTACTGTTTATAGAGATAAGTGTAGGATAGTATTCACTATTAGACTTTAAGTTAATTTTCAAAACATTGTGACTAGTGCTGTTCACTAAAAGTAGAAATACTTGTAGCGCTAGGAATTTTTCCATATAATAAATAAATTGTAAGGCACACGGCGGGACTGGTATTTTGATTAGAAGCCGGCTGAAGCACCACTACCACAAAGTGTTCGCAAGAAACTATCTACAGGCCACATCTTCAAAAATACATCTTGATAGTGGTAACCAAATTGCACTAGCTGCCGTCTTCTGCCCTCCTCGATTCACCATATCTGAAGACCAATTTATGGAATTTTTCAACACATCAGGAGAACACTTTATAGCAGCAGGAGACTATAATGCCAAGCACACACACTGGGGATCTCGCCTTGTGAATCCAAAGGGAAAGCAGCTGTACAACGCACTTGTAAAAGTAAACAACAGGCTCGGCCACGTCTCTCCTGGCACACCCACTTACTGACCCACAGACCCCAAGAAACTACCCGACTTGATTGATTTTGCAGTTACCAAAAATATTCCCCGCAGTCTGATAAGCGCCGAAAGCCTCTCGGATCTTTCATCCGACCACTCGCCTGTTATTATACAATTACTACGACACCCAGAGTTTCTAAATCGCCCCGGTAAAATGACCTCACATAAAACTAACTGGCTCAAATACAAAAAATATATAAGTTCACACATTGAACTAAATCCGCATCTGAATGTCGAAGCTGACACCGATTCTATGGCAAACAAACTTGAGTCAGTCTTCGTCGAAGCAGCTCGAATCTCAACACCAAAACCAGTAAATGCAGTACACGTCCAAATGAAAACAAATCTTAAAATTTAACAGCTCATTCTTGAAAAGCGGCGCCTCAGACGACATTGGCAATCCCACAGATCGCCGTCAGCAATGCAAAATCTAAAAAGAGCCACACGTAAACTCACCAAAGCGTTAAAGCGAGAAGAAGAATATGCCCAACGTTGATATATTGAGCAACTATCAACACCTAGCAGTAAAAACTTTTTGTGGAAAGCTCACCCAACTCTTAGTCCACCGACAGAAACAGTGATGCCTTTAAGAGCAATGAAGACAGAGCTAACAAATTTCCAGATCATCTGCAAAAAGTTTTCCAACCTAATCCAGCTACAAACGCGATCGCACTTCCGACCGTATTAAACGACTCTCAGCTTCAACATGAGTCAATTGTATTTCACCCTAATGAAGTCGCAAAAATCATCAACCAGCATCTAAATCCGAAAAAATCCCCGGGTTGGGACTTAATAACTCCAAAGAATTTTATTGAGCTTCCTTATTGTGCAGTCTGCATCATTGCACAGTTATTCATTGAATCACACAACTTGGCCACTTTCCAGAGAGATGGAAAGATGAAAAACTCTATAAACATAATGATTCCAAAGCTGGGTAAAGATCGAACAGTTCCCTGGTCGTGTAGACCTATAAGCCTTTTATCGTGTCTATCAAAACTCTTTAAAAAATGTTTGCCGACTCGGATTAATCAATTCCTGAATCTTAATAACATAATCCCATCACATCAATTCGGTTTTCGTTGAAAACACGGAACTATTGAGCAGGTCAACCGCATAACATCAGAAATACGAGGCGCGTTCGAAAAACGAGAATACTGCACTGCAATATTTTTGGATGTGTCTCAGGCGTTCGACAGAGTCTGGTTGGAAGGTCTGATGTACAAGATCAAAACAACGCTCCCAGTCAACACACATAAACTGTTAAAGTCGTACCTCTACGACAGGAAGTTTGCAGTAAGATGCAACTCTGCAATATCCGACGAACACCGTATTGAAGCTGGCGTTCCTCAGGGCAGCGTACTTGGGCCGACACTTTACGTACTCTACACAGCAGACATCCCAACATGCAGAGGCCTAACAACATCAACCTTTGCTGATGATACAGCTATTCTCAGCCGCTCCTGATGCCCACTGAAAGCAACAACACAACTTGCTCGTCACATCGTTAACGTAGAAAGCTGGCTATCCGAATGGCGAATTAAGGTAAACGAACAAAAATGTAAACATGCAAATTTCACCCTAAACAGGCAAGAATGTCCTCCACTCACGCTGAACAACACCCCACTCCCGAAAGCAAACGAAGTAACGTACCTGGGAGTACACTTGAACAGATGACTTACATGCCGCAGGCACATTGAAGCTAAGAGAACACAGCTTAAACTCAAAGCCAATAGCCTCCATTGTCTTATCAACGCTCGCTCTCCGCTAAGTCTGGACTAAAAGGTTCTGCTCTACAACTCCGTTCTGAACCCAATCTGGACCTATGACTGCCAGCTTTGGGGTAACGCATGCAGCACTAACATCGACATCGTCCAAAGAGCCCAGTCGAAGATCCTGAGAACTATCACCGGGGCACCGTGGTACGTTCGCAAGAAAACATAAAAAGGGACTTAAACGTACAACCGGTCAGGGAAGTCATAGCGGAACACAAGGAAAGGTACTTGAGCAAGCTCTCATCGCACCCAAACAATCTCGCGAGAGGCCCCACAAAGACGTGCAGCCGATCCCGTCTTCATCGTAATGATCTTCCTACCCAGCGCTGAGTTGAGGAACGCGATTTCAAGCTATCAGTTCAAAAAGTAACTGTTAGATAATTAATGAGGGTGTTCAACAGTTCGTTTCATCGTTTCATGTTTCATGTTTCAAGCGTCCAGCAACAACAACTTACGTAGAAAATATTCTTGAAACCATGAAACACCCCAGCCTATGTATACAAAAATTGTTTCATGTTTCATGAAAGTGTTATATTTAATCGATATTTGCAATCGATGCTTCGCGATGTTCAGTATTTTTCAGTATATTTGGTGTATTTTTGTGCAAAGAAGTATGAAAACAAATGATTAATGGCCGCAGCAAACAAAAGTAATTTAAATTGGTTTTGTTTGATAAAATAAACTAGTAATTATCTCATTTATAACTGTAGAATCAACTACTATTTAGAAGCGCAAGACTCCCAAACATAAATTAAAGCATTTAAATGGCATTTTTTCTTAATCCAGGCAGCTGTAGCGCAATCACCGAAAATATGAAACGCATTGAGACGCAAAATGCCGTTCACGAGCTATGCGTTTCATCCATGAAACATGAAACGATGAAACGGAACTGTTGAACACCGCTAATGTAAGATTTTTAAACTTTTTGTCATTTCCTTGTTCTTTTTATACCCCGAACCCATGAAATGGGTAAAAGGGGTATAATGGTTTTGTGCAAAAGTATGTAACAGGCAGAAGGAAGCATCTCCGACCCTATAAAGTATGTATATTCTTGATCAGCATCAACAGCCGAGTTGATATAGCCATGTCCGTCTGTCCGTCTGTCTGTATGTACCTAGAGACTTCAGATTTTGCACATAAGCTCATCTAAGTCCTAGGCAGTACAAGTTTGTTTCCGATTTTCGATAACTATTTCCGTTTTCGATATACACATGTGATCGATTACAAAAATTTCTTGAATTAGAAAAATGTAAAAATGGGGGTTGAAATAATGGGTAACGATATAGCGTTTCATCGAAATCGGTTTAGAAACACCAGAGATATCGAAGATTGAAGTTTAGTCACAGATGCATACAGACAATGACTGTACGCGTTATGTACAGGGTTCGGGGTATCTCCTAGTCGGGAAATCTCGACTAGAGCCTTCTTACTTGTTATCTTAAGGGAAACAGCTAAAAAATAAATAGCAAAGTTTAAAAAAAAAAAAAAAACCAATATTGTATATGTATAATCTTTGAAAAGGTTGATTAATATTATAAATATAATTTACCATTTAAAAAATAAAAGAGAGGAACATAAAATTTAGATGAATTAGTGGAGGAGACAGGCCAAAAAGGAAGCGGGAAATTTCAGTTTCTTGGGATAAGTTTAAAAAAAAAAACTTTTGTTAACACAGCCTTATAAGAGCGATGTTTTATCGACAAAGTGTTCAAATGAACCAGCTTTCGTTCAGAAAATCTTCTGTCAACCTTCTGTTAATATTGTATTTCCAGTAAATTCGATATGGGATAATACACGCACACTTAAAGTCCGTCACTGAAAACTGAAAATAATTGAGAAAAACGCAGTAGTGGATAGGCCCTATAATATTACATTTAAAAGTCTTGTATACTCATAATCAAATTATGTCAAAACAATCCATGTGTTAAGGTCGGCAATAATTTTATCGATTGTCAAGGTGTTGAGGGATGGAGCCCGAGAGATGGACGTCTGAAAGGTGAACGGCAGAAGGCGGGGAAGAAGATAAGTAGCCTGGAATGAGTAGGCTAGCTAGAAAAAAGGGATTACATAAGGAAATTGGATTTTTGTACAGGTATGAGTCAATTTTTGTTGTTCGTCCTGGTCAATCCAGCAGCCAGTAGTCCAGAACCCCAGTAACTGTTGCACCCCACCGAAGCGGCCGAGAGCAGCAATCGAGACCACCGGACGAGGATTGCTCAAGCCGCCACCGGCGCCAGCTGTATAAGCAGCCACACAGCTGCTAGTGCGCCAGCTGCCTGCACACACACACATACGCACACACAGCCGCCACAGGCACAGTGGGCCGCACCCTGGCAGTCAGCCGCCCACAAGCAATTCATTTATTAAATTAATCCACCCTCCCCAAAATTTATTTCTGACCGCTCCTTATTTATTTATTATTTATTTAATTATTTTAGTTTAATTTAATTTATTATTTATTCATTTTATATTTTGTTTTTCGTTAAGTAGTTTTTGTTTATTTGCGTTTATGTTTATTTAATCTTTTCATTATTCTTTTATTTATTTGTATGAAGTAATTTTAATTTAAGAATACAATATAGTATGTTATTACTAAATGAATAAGTATAAGTTTTTAATTGTTTAGAAAACGGGAGTTGTTGTCACTGTGTGGCTAGGATGAAAATGTGTTGATGTCTGGGTAAGTTGTTTTTGGTAGTGTTGTTGTATTTAGGGAATTGGCGGTTAAATTAAAAAGCCAATTAACAGGAAGGAAGGGCACATTGGATGTAAAAAAATAACACCTGTTTACCGCATATGTTTCAAAAATTGTCCGATTGCGAGAACTTTTGTCCGTAGAGTAGCTGCTTGTCCGATAGCTGTTTGTATTCAGTAAAAATATAAATTTTGTTATCCGGCCCACGGTGTATCGAGGTCGAATCCATCCCTGGGTAGACTATTTGCTAGCTAGCTATCCATATAGTTTTGGGAAGAAAATGCCGGATTCTAACAATTTGGCGCCCAATGGAAAACAAATGATAGGAAGTCAGTGAAGCCACAGTTTATGTTTAATTTATTTTTTGTATATACAAGTGTTTGGTTACTTGTTAGCTTACTCTTTGTTCAAAAGCTGCTGGATCGCAGTGAAGTTTAACGCCTGAGCTGACGCAGAGGTAGCTGGAGGAGGGAGTAAGGAGCAGCTGACTACATGACTACGCCACATCCTGCAGGGCTTGGGAAAATCCTACTGTAGTGCATCTCAGCGACCTGAGGGATGGATGGCAGTTTCACAATTTGGTTTTATTTTTATTCATCATTTAATTATACGTGAACATTGGTCGAGGCATTGGTCCATGCCATGTCCTTCAGGACCGGCATTGCGATTCCTGCCAGGCTGTGTGCCGTTTGCAAAATTGAGCAAATAACTGTGATATAGGATAAGGACAATTTTAGGATTAGGACCAATGTATGTACACAACACTTACCGTACCCGTATCTTGTTCCATGTCCGTCTCACAAGAAAAAGAATGAAAAGAGAATGCTTAAGGGGGCAGTATACACAAAGATGCAAAGGAAAGCTAGGCGTAGTGCAGAATTTAATCATAGTAGAGGGGCTGAGTTAATGGCTCCTAAAACTCGTTTCACGTCTCAGGCCCAAGCTGTTGAATCTAGTTTTTTAGCGGAGTATACTTTGCCACTAGAGGAGATGGATATATCCGAGGCATATAGATGCCGACAGCCTAGGAGCAGAGCCGAAACGTGGTGAATCAACGATGCCACAAAAGCAGCAAGCACCAGCGGAAGAAGGCGGAACATTGGAGTTTTGGAGCACGCAGTCGAGGTAAGGGCCAAAGACTGGTGATGGATGTTAACCTGGACGAGTGGAGCAACGGACTGCCCTACCCGAAGTTTGGGAAGATGGCGTGGGGCGTAGGTAGCGTATACCTGCGTCTTAAGAAGCGCCACCCCGACGATAAAAACACGAACACGACCTGACGGAGGTCACCCACGCCACAAAAAGCCTAGAGCTGGATGATGACGAGGATGCGGACATATCCGTTGTAGAGGTCCCATCCGTGGAGGATACCACCAACAGCCATGCAGCTGAGGGTCCTGTAAATAGATCCCCATAAGCTGGCCTCGGCGGAGCTCCTGCTAACCCTGGAGACAGGGCCCGCCGACGCCGCCCTCGTCCAGGAACCTTGGATAGCGTCAGGAAACAAGGCTTCTGGACTGAACAACCCTAATTACAACATATTCTACCCGACAACAGTAAGTAGAGCAAGGACCGCGATCCTAGTAAGGAAGGGTATCTATGCTTACTGAATGTCTAATTACAGAACTGACGACTTAACACTGGTAGCGCTGGAGGGTGGCAGAGAAGAGCCAATTTCGATGGCATCCTGCTACATAGCGCACGAGAGCGTCACACCACCACAAGAGCTGGCGCGACTGGTGAGGGAGGCTGAGCCAAAGAAGCAGCCACTTATCACGCTAATGCGCATCATACGGTATGTGGCAGCAGGGACATTAACGACAGAGGTGAGTCACTGCTAGACTTTATACTGCAATATAATCTTAAGATAAAAAATGTGGGGGAAGAGCTGACGTAGGCCCCACCTCGTCCAACGTGCTAGACATCAACCTCGCGTCGATTACAAGTACCGTGGTAACAGAGTGGAGATTCCTTAGTAGACACTCCTTCTCGGACCTCAAGAAAGTGAAAACAATAAAAAAAAAAACGTACAGCAACCAGCGGAACACGGACTGGGAACAGTTTGAAAAATAAATCGAAACAAATCTACCAAGGCCGCCGACAATATCATCAACAGATAAATTAGAGAAGTCCCTGGAGACACTCAACAAAAATCTGGTGGGAGCCTTTCACAAAACATGCAGACCGTCCCAAGAGAAGAAGAGACACAAAGCCCCATGGTGGACTCCAGAACTCAAAGGACAGAGGAGCCCATGATGTATACACACACGCGGGCAGAAATACCTGCAGACATCGTAAAGACAGACAGGATACTGTTGTCTATAGACTCCTTTGAGGGTTACAAATCCCCAGGTCCGGACGGGATATTCCCAGACATGGCCTGGAGGACAGCTCTAGTAGTTTTTCTGCCCAAAGCATGGAAATGATGCAACATGTTGCCAAAAGACATTGGAAAAGCTTATCGACCTCCATATAAGAGAGAAAACAGCTATAACCCTGGAACTAAACCAACTAGCCTATACGAAAGGGAAATCGGCGGAAACTGCGCTACACTCCCTTGTGGTAACCGTAGAGAAGGCATTACACCACAAAGAATACGCTTTAGGCGCATTCCTAGACATCTCAGGAGCATTTTCAATGTGTCCACGGAATCTATACTTCACAGTCTGAGAGCTGTGACCCCACAAGAAACTGTGTACTCCTGGGAGCCTACTGCGCAGCTGGAGAATACAATCATAATGGGGAACCACAACCGCAATCAGCGAAGCAAAGCGTGGCACCCCCCCAAGGGGGAGTGCTCTCTCCCCTGTAGTGGAACCTCGTGGTCAATGATTTGCTACGAAAAGTCAAACGGAAAGCCCCGAAGATAACCGCCTATGCGGACGACATAGGCATTATTGTCACGTGTAAATGTCCCTCGACGATTAACTTAATCATGGGCCACTGAAGCCTGTCTAAGTATCAATGCGGACAAGGCGGACCTCATTCTCTTCACAAAGAGATACATGGTACCTCGATGCACTCCACCAAAGATCAATGGTACGACACTGATACCAAAAGATAGTATCAAATACCTCGGGACAGTTATGGATCGCAAGTTGAGTTGGAAGCTCAATGTGGAAGAAAGGGTGAAGAAATATACCAATGCAGTCTATGAAACTCACCAAGATTGACAGACTGGATTTTCATCTCAATTGTACAACCCATACTGCTATAAAGCATACTGGTATGGTGAAAGGCAACAGAAAAATCTACATACCTAAAAATTATGGAAAAAACTCAGCGACATGCACTTATACATATGCATCAAAGGGCGCTGATATCTACGCCAACAAAAGCTCTTCAAACCCCTTGGACGTTCAGGCACGCTTAGTGGCAAAAAAGAGAGTGCAACGCCTATGCAATTTGAAGGTCCACAACTACGGGCACAGTACGATTGGTAGATTCAAGTAGAAACAGACTACATGACCCGAAAAACAAACTTTAACTTGACGCCCACGCTCCTAAACAAAAACGACTGGCGCTCGGGAGCAGAGCAGGTGGCCATAGACATACACAGATGGCTCAAAGATGGAAAATGGAGTCGGTGCAGCAGTTTACTGCGCTGAGCCACCACTGAGACTTTCGTACAAGCTCCCTGACCACTGCAGCATATTGCAAGCGGAAATATTCGCAATAAGAAAAGCAGCAGAAGCGGTCTTAAGAACGAACACAACGCAAATAAAGGTTAACATATTCGTGGACAGTCAGGCAGCAATAACAGCCCTGCAAGCGTACTACATAAGTTCTCGGAACGTTCTGGCAAGAAGGGAAGCACTAGACGAACTGAGCATCACTAAAATTTCCTCATCTACTGGATTCCAAGCCACCAAGGCTTTGAAGGAAATGAGATGGCAGACGAATTGGCTAAGCAAGGAGCAAAGAAACAATACAGTGACACTGTGGAAATTGCAACCTCCCTGCGAACGATACACGCTCAGATGAAAGCACACGCACGAGCCTCGGCAGTATCCAGGTGGAAGAACACCTCCAACTGCAGATTCTCGAAAGCAATGTGCAAAACCTACGATGACAAACGGACGGAAGACATGCTGAAACTTCAGAGGCTTGAATGCAGAGAGTTAGTTGGTCTTCTGACAGGCCACTGTCTGGTCGCATCTCATGCAAAGAAGCTAGGCATATTTGATAACGACGAATGCAGGAAATGCAAAGAACCAGGCGTCAAGGAAACACTGGAACACCTGCTTTGCAGCTGCCCTGCACTGGAAGCGAAATGACTTCGACACTTCCACGAACCCTTTCTTGCAACACTTGGAAAAGTGAGCAGCCAAGAGCCTAAAACGCTTCTGGCCTTTGCAAGAGACACACACACTCCGCAGGACAACGTACTATAGTTGTTACTTTCTCCATACAGCGGCCTAACTAAGGACCCCGAGTGGTCTATGTGTGATACTCCTCATGGAGGGTCAGCCGGCACAACCCAACCTAACCTAACTAGTGATTTAGAAACCAGGCCGGCACGGACAGAGTCTTCTGCACTGCCGGCGGCCGCGAACGTTAAGCAGTTAAATGCATTTTATATTTTACCCCGGTGGCTTTATTTTCCTCGTGACATGCGTTGCGTTTTTAAATCTCATTCAACGTGTAATAAATGTTGAGTCGTTTATAAATCTGTACGTATAATCATTAGAGCGTGTATTAATACTTATATACCTTATGTTTGAGCATTCGTAAATATTATATTTATAAAATATCGATAAAATTGCTTTAAGTTTTTCTTAAAACATGACACATTGCAGCTGATATTGTAAGAATAAAAATTCGAAGGTAAAGAATCATGCAAAAACTAAAAAAAAGACAACAAGTGTAAACTTTGCATTCGGACGCAACCGACTGCGGAATATTCTGATACAAGCGTAGAAGTGTTAAAAAGTCTGCTTGCATAGGTAGAGTATGGGGGCGGCAGGGGTGGTCTATGAAAGTTTGATGCACATCTTTGGGAGACATCGCCAGATAGCTTGCCACTTAATTCCGTAAATCTAGCCCAAAAACTGCGGAAAATGTGGAGGTTTTTGATTTTAAAGGCGAGCGGCAGTGGTGAGTATGGGATCCAAATCTAAAATTTTTTGACTCAAGCTCACCCCAGCCTAGACACTTTATTTGACCCGTCCGCAGACAAAGATTTTTGCAAAGTTTCAAGTCTCTAGCTTTATGAATGTCTAAAAAAAAAATCGTTCATACAGACGGACATTGCATAGTACCAATTTGAGAGCTGCATGAATGGCCAAAAAACGACATTCAAATATACAATGCGTAATATGAATTGAATGATATATAACAATTCGACAAAATAGTATAGGTGAACGTTATTTTATTTATTTTTATTTATATATTGAATTTTATTCCTAGTGCTACAGGTGGGAATACTTATAAATTAGTGCACTAGTCACATTTAAATAATCCTATACAAATTTAAACAGAAATTATAATTATTACTAATACTTTGACTATAAGCGCCTATATAAAAGGTAAAATTGATTACCCGCGAATTGTTGTCGACAAATTTAAATTCAAGCTCGCCCGCGATATATCGTCCTTTAAGCTGAGTGTTCCGCCGGAACTTTTCTCAACGATTTGTTCTGAAAAGTTTTGGCCGCCACACATCATAGTGAAGGAGTATGTCAGTAGGCGAAGTAATAATAATAACAATGTTAGGATCAGTAGTGCTCCGCCTGTAGCATCCACTTTAGTTGCAAAAAACTAACACAGTTGATTAGCTCCCTCTTACTGGGTTATCAGAATGTAAGAGGACTTTGTAGTAAACTTAGTACTTTGTACCTTAATAGTCATTCTTTTCCCTTTCATGTCGTTGCCTTCACCGAAACGTGGGGAAGACAAGACATACTTAACTCGGAAATATTATCAAACAGATTCTGCATCTATAGAAAGGACCGTAATCTTCGCCGTGGTGGCGGGGTGCTTATTGCTGTTGATGTGGGCTTTCCCTCTGAGACAGTAATTTTAGGTGGTTCTATGGATATAGAGTTTGTTGCTGTAAACTTAACTATTAATGGTGTTGGTATTTATATTTCTTGTTCCTATATACCACCTTTATCTGACAACTCTGACAACTCTGTCTACAATGAACATTTGTCAGCAATACTTTCCATTTATTCTATGCTTTCTGATCGTGATTTTCTTGTAGTTCTTGGCGATTTTAATATTGCTGATGCTACTTGGATTTCAAGTCCAGACTCAAGCGTGTTGACCCCCATGGTGCAGACTGATTTTCTGGTTGGCTTATTTGAAATGTCATTGGGTCAGATCAATGACATTCCAAATTCTCTTGGTAAAATGCCTGATTTGGTATTTGTTTCGGATCCATCTACTCTATCTGTGTCAAGATCCCTTCCCATATCCACTCCCGAAGACTTATGCCACCCGACGTTGGAGGTGTTGATCACTTTGCCTGCCTGTGCCGTACGCCAGTGTAGTGAACCATTAAGACGAGTACGTCAATTTCGAAAAACCGATTTTGTAAAACTTACCCGGCTCTTAGCACTGGTTGACTGGTCGTCCCTCTATGGTTCTGAGGACTTGGATACGGCAATCAGTATTTTTTATAGAACCTTAGACAATTTATTCGACATGTGTGTCCCTTTTGGTAGGCCAAGTAGGAAAAACAAACCTGCGTGGTTTACACGAGAGTTAACTGCCCTTAAAAATCGAAAATCTAAGCTTTATAAGAGTTTTAGAAAATCTGGCTCTTCTGTTCATTACTCATCATACTTGATTGCGCATTCCAGTTTTTCAGTCATGAATAATTCATGTTATAAAAATTACCTAAGTCGGTGCAGACTACAGTTTCAGCAAGATCCTAAGAGGTTATATGACTTCGTGAATGCGAAGCGAAAGTCATCAACACTTCCATCTAATTTATCTTTTGAAAACAAGTCGGCCAATTCGGATCAGGCCATTGCCGATTTATTTGCCGAATTTTTTCAAATAACATACAGTTCATTTGATAATCAGGTTGATCTGCCTTACCCGTATCGGGTTGATGCCTCTAATTGCATTTTTGAACCAAGTATCACGGAGTGTTCATTACTACGTGATCTACAGGGTATTGAGCATGTATTTTCCCCGGGACCTGACGGCCTACCAAGCTGTGTGCTTAAGTACTGTGCTGATGGTCTCTTGAAGCCTTTGCATAAATTGTTAAGTTTGTCTATTGAGAAATGTTAATTTCCTAATATCTGAAAAGAATCATTTATTATTCCGCTCCATAAAAAAGGAGACAAGTCTAATGTTCAAAATTATAGGGGTATCTCCAAGTTGTCTGCAATACCAAAAATGTTTGAGAAATTAATAACTTCTCAATTACAACATTTTTGCAGATCTTTAATTTCACCGTGCCAGCATGGATTCATGAAACAAAGATCTACTACCACTAACCTGTTAGAATTTACTTCACTAGTTGTTAATGGTTTTCGAAATAAAATGCAAACATATTTTATTTACACTGACATCAGTAAGGCATTTGACTCGGTTAATCACTACCTTTTCCTTCATAAACTTCAACTTTTAGGTTTTACCAGCAATCTTATTCGGTGGATAAGGGAATATTTAACTCATAGAACACAGAGAGTCAGTTTTAATGACGCTGTCTCTAAGGTGATTCATGTCACTTCCGGTGTTCCGCAAGGAAGTCACCTTGGACCTTTATTATTTACCCTTTTCATCAATGATCTTCCATCTGTTATTGACCAATCTCGAGTGCTGATGTATGCTGACGATGTAAAATTATGCATGTCAGGTACTGCTTTGTTGTCTGCTCAAAAACTACAAACTGATTTAGATAATTTTCAAAAGTGGTGTCGTGTTAACTTACTAAATCTTAATTGCAATAAATGTAAAGATGCCTTCCTTTTTCAAATATGTATTTTCTTGATGGAAGCCCACTTGATCGCATTGAATGGATTGATGACTAAGGTATCCTTTTTGATCCGAAACTTAAATTTCACAAGCATATCTCTTCAGTAGCAAATCGAGCCTCTAGTACCTAGGGGTTCATTAAGCGCTGGTCTAAAGAATTTGACGATCCCTACATAACCAAAACACCTTACACGTCTCTGGTACGTCCTGTTCTTGAATATGGATCTTGTATCTGGTATCCCAAATACAGGATTCACCAGGATAGAATAGAATCAGTACAAAAACAATTCTTGCTCTTTGCCCTTAGGAGATTTAACTGGGATACTAACATTAACCTACCTTCCTACCACAGTAGACTTTTACTAATAAATCTTCCTTCTCTTTCTGATCGCAAAACAATGCTAGGTGTAGTCTTTTTACATAAACTAATAAATGGTGAAATTGATTTCTCCGAATTAATCAGCCAAATTAGTTTTGCTGTTCCGATCAGAAGGACAAGGAATTTTCTACTCATTGCTCTTCAAGCTTGTCACTCTAACTATGCTATACATAACCCTTTTCGGATTTTATGTTGAAACTTTAACGAATTTTCCCACTTAATATATGGTGCCACTTCTAGTGATTCTCACAAAAAGTTAGTCTTATGTCATTTGTCTACGTTTTCGCGATCTACGTAACCGTACGCTATGCGGTGTGCCCCTCGGTCGGTTGGGCGGGAGGTTGGTTGCTTTTTGTTTGGGTCCGCGCGTTAACAAGCCGGTGCTTGGTATCGTTGGGCCACTTGAATGTACTGTCTTTTTTTGTGTACATCTACGTCCAATAGAAACAAGTAAGAATGCTCTAGTCGAGATTTCCCGACTAGGAGATACCCCGAACCCTGTACATAACACGTACAGTCATTGTCTGTATGCATCTGTGACTAAACTTCAATCTTCGATATCTCTGGTGTTTCTAAACCGATTTCGATGAAATTTTCTGAAAAGTTATATCGTTATCCATTATATCAACCCCCATTTTTACATTTAACCAAATTCGAGAAATTTTTGTAATCGATTACATGTTGTAAAGAAGCTTTCTTGGGCTGGGGTAGAAACTCAGTCCTGTCCAGGGACTTTTACAATAAATTTATAAAATACCGAGACTCTGAGACATGCCTCGGTAGTATTCCCCCTTATGAGGCCCCGGTGGTCCACCCACGCATGCCGAGAAACGCTCGAAACATGCGTAGTTGCACCAACCGGCGATTTGGATGTGGACACGAAGCTAGCAAGAGTTTGAGGAACACGAGTGGCGGAGCACCGGCAGACTCGCCAAGGCGCACATAGTATCCCTCGGAATGCGATTGTCGATCTGCCGGTAGCCCGGGCGATGCCGGACACCACAGAACATGCAGAGAAACGCACGGAACATGCCCTGTGGCGTCGCCGACCGCCCTGCCAACTACGCGGACTACACGTGGCCAAGGGACACTGGCATGAACTACAAAAGGGGAAGGGGAGGAAGGGAAGAGAGCCAAGAGACACCGGTAGTTCCACCAAATCGCACAGAGAACCCTCGGAATGCGAGTTGGTGTCACCACCGGTGGTCGGGCAATACTGAATCGCCGCAACACGTGCAGAGAAACGCTCGGAACACGTGTTGCGGCCATGCGGTACGCCGTGGCTACTCCCGACACAAAACACTACACGACACTAAAACTTTTGGCACTGTTGTCTTTTTACATATTTCGAGCTTTTATTTAACCATGTTTTTAATTACCCTAACCATACCGCACACCGAAAAAACCCGTCTCCCCGCCCATTATCCCCTGCAGCCAGAGGCCAGCTTACCCGCACTCCATTTTCTCGTCTTTAGAATTTATTATGCGTTGTCTGCTGTCCGTGTGGCGTTGCGGCTTGCTGATCCCTGTTGTCCTTTTATCTTTGTGTTTCGATGTCCTTGTAATCCTTGTGTGTCCCGGTGTCAGCGTGGTGCTCTCGTTGTGTCGTTGTTGTTGTTTTCACCGTGTCGACTTTCTTGGCACGCGCACTTCCGCACTGGTTAAATGTTCTGCCGCGACTGTCAGGCACGCATTTTTCAAGAGCCGTCGTACCCTTTTCGCGATCGCTGCTTGGGCTCGGCTGCGGCCTCTGCCCTTAGGCTGCCGACGCCGCTGTCGCTCGGGTCGTGGATTTTGTCGCGTGGCGCTCTTCCATTGGTTCTGCATTTTGCGTGCCGTGTGCAGATTTTCTGACCCGGCGTGATCCCGTTGCATACCAGTGATGCGCGCTCAGCATCAGTGATGATACCCTGTCCCGAATATACATAATAACTCCGTTTCTTGTGGGTATTTTTGTGTAGGAGTCTTTGCACTCCTTAACACTCCCTTCCTTCTTCGGGGGAAGTAATGAGACGGTTACCTGCCGTTGTCGGTTTATCGCGTACCGAATTGTATGCTCCCGTAGATAGTTCTGACTAAACATGATGTATCTTATCTAAATACTCTACCCCGATTGACTTAGCCCTGCGGTGTGGTAGATGCTACTCTTATTTTAACCTGTTTCTTGTTGGGTTTCTTCCCGTTCTGGGCAGGGACGTTATACTGGCTCGCCAGTAAAAGAGGCCCCCGTGACTCTGCTGCTGTTGCTTAGTTGGCGTCGTTGTCGCTGTCGACTTTGTTCATGGTTAGTACTGCTGGCTCTTCGTCTTCTCCTGCGTTGATAATTCACTAGCCAGCGCTGTCTCTACAAAGTCGGCGAGCTCAGTGTTGCGTGCGTCCTGCGTTGGTGCAACACTAGCCTGCGCTGTCTCTACGAGTTCGGCTGGCTCCGTGTCATGTGCGTCCTGCGTTGATACTTCGTTAGCCTGCGCGGTCTCTACGAAGTCGGCTAGCTCAGTGTTGCGTGCGTCCTGCGTTGGTGCAACACTAGCCTGCGCTGTCACTACGAGTTCGGCTGGCTCCGTGTCATGTGCGTCCTGCGTTGATACTTCGATAGCCTGCGCTGTCTCTACGAAGTCGGCTAGCTCAGTGTTGCATGCGTCCTGCGTTGGTGCAACACTAGCCTGCGCTGTCTCTACGAGTTCGGTTGGCTCAGTGTTATGTGTGTCCGGCGTTGATAGTTCGTTTGCCTGCGCTGTCTCTACGAAGTCGGCTAGCTCAGTGTTGCGTGCGTCCTGCGTTGGTGCAACACTAGCCTGCGCTGTCTCTACGAGTTCGGCTGGCTCCGTGTCATGTGCGTCCTGCGTTGATACTTCGATAGCCTGCGCTGTCTCTACGAAGTCGGCTAGCTCAGTGTTGCGTGCGTCCTGCGTTGGTGCAACACTAGCCTGCGCTGTCTCTACGAGTTCGGTTGGCTCAGTGTTATGTGTGTCCGGCGTTGATAGTTCGTTTGCCTGCGCAGTCTCTACGAAGTCGGCTAGCTCAGTGTCCTGTGTGTCCCGCGTTGATAGTTCGTTAGCCTGCGCTGTCTCTACGAGTTCGGCTGGCTCAGTGTTATGTTTGTCCTGCGTTGTCGAGATTTCACTAGCCTGCGCGGTCTCTACGAAGTCGGCAAGCTCAGTGTTGCTTGCATCCTGCGTTAGTCTCAAAGTCTGTGACCAGTTGTATCAATGCGGCCAACGTGTCAAATTCGTATTGTCTTGTGAACAGTTTATACTCTGGCAGTAGGTTCTCGTATATGCGCTCTAGCTCCCGTTCTGGCGAGTATTGGGCTCGTTGCATCATCAGCCGCAGCTCAATGAGATAGTCGCGGAACGTTTCTCCTGGACGCTGGAACCGAGTCTGGATGGTACTTTCCAAGCGTTGGAAGTACCGAGGCGGCAAGAAAAAGTCCAAGAACTCCTTCTTAACCGACTACCAAGGCTCATCTTGCATACGGTAAGTCCGGAACCATCCTTCAGCTCGACCGGTAAACAGACCGGATATGGCTCGTGGCAGTTGGTCGACACTCACCCGGTACGATGCCACTCGCTCTTCGAGTTTCTCAATGAAACTAAGTGGATTCGAGCTGCCGTCGAACACGATGCCCCAGTTGCGCAATTTATCAGCCAACATTGAGCACGAGATTTCTTCGCGAGCTACCCTTTTGCTGGCGGCACTTGTACTTGCAAGTTCAGGGGTCTCCTGCGCAAAAGTCGGTACTGCTGGCACTGGCACCTTAAGTTGGTGATGGTCCTCCTTGCGATCTCGGCTTTCTGGGCCCGGGGACACGGCCGGTGAGCGGGCATCCCGAGGGCTGGCGGCATCCCCGTAGCTCGCTTCCAGTTCAACTAGGCGGTCTCGTGTTACTTCCGAGTGCTCGCCCCTGGTGACAAACGCCGAAATCCTGCCCCGCAATTCTTCCACGGTGCCAGTTGTTCCTAGCTCGAACTCATGGGCCAGTTGCTGTAGCTCGTCCTTGCGACGGAAGGTGGTCCACTTTACACCCATGCTAATACTGCTGCGTGTTCTGCTGCGAGGACTGCTGCTGTGGGTGCCGCTGCTGGCACTGCTGCGGTTGCTGCTGCAGGTGCTGCTGCTAGTGGGTGCTGCTGGTTCTGCTTGCAGGGGTTGCTGCTGCTGGCACTGCTGCAGGTTCTGCTTGCAGGTTCTGCTATTGCTGGTCCTGCCACGGGTTCTTGCCATGGGCCCTGCTGCGGGTCCTGCTATTGCTGGTCCTGCCACGGGTTCTGCTGTGGGTTCTGCTGCGGGTTCTACTGTGGGTCCTGCTGTGAGTCCTGTTGTTGCTGGTCCTGCTGTTGATCCTTTTCGTTGCGTGAGGATTCACTAGTCAAGGATGTTTTAAACACTGTGTCACTTTTGGTCAATGTCTCGAGATGACTGCTCTTGTCAGCTGCCTGTGGATAACTACTTTTCCTCCTGTCGGTGGCTGCCTTATATACGCTGGGCCTCCCGCCTCAGCTGCCTGATCGTGCAGCTTCGGGACCTCTGCCGCGTAGATGTCTTCGTTGATGGGCCCTGCGCTGCCGCTGCGTATTCTCGTCGGCTCTGCTCTATCGCTGCGTCGGCCGGTCCTCGGCTCCGCTGCTGGGTCGCTCTGCCGCTATTCGCTCTATTGGTCGATTCGGCTGGTACTCGGCTCTGCTTCTCGGCTTTGTCGCTACGTTAGTGCGGCGTTCGGCTCTCGCAACAAAACAGATTAAGTGGGTTTACAAAAAAAATGGTTAATGGGAAGCTGGACCCTACTGTACTCCAGAGAGCAAATGTTTGGGGAAAGTTCTCGAATGCGGTTGGTTAGCAAAAAAAACAAAATAATCACGTGTCTAACATGCTTGCCAAGCGGTTGCCTTTTCGCGCGTGGTGCCGAGAGAGGCATCACCGCATGCTCAAAAAAACTATGCTCTCCTGCTGACCACGTGATCCCACGTGTCTCAAGTGTATGCGACGTTTTTCTGGGGCTGTACGCCGGCTCTGTAGGTTTTATTTTTCGCATGAAGACAAAAACAACAACAACAAAAATAAGCAGCTCGCGTCTGCGTTTTTCCCCCGTGACTGTTCTTTCGGACTGGCCGAAAACATGTATTTTGTCACAACTCCTCCCACAATGAGGGAAAAAATATGCCAATCCTACCGTCCAAAATATCCTAACGAAACAAAACAAATCTCGGGGTCCCTGCTCGGGCGCCAACTGTAAAGAAGCTTTATTGGGCTGGGGTAGAAACTCAGTCCTGTCCAGGGACTTTTACAATAAATTTATAAAATACCGAGACTCAGAGACATGCCTCGGTAGTTTTCCCCCTTATGAGGCCCCGGTGGTCCACCCACGCATGCCGAGAAACGCTCGAAACATGCGTAGTTGCACCAACCGGCGATTTGGATGTGGACACGAAGCTAGCAAGAGTTTGAGGAACACGAGTGGCGGAGCACCGGCAGACTCGCCAAGGCGCACAGAGTATCCCTCGGAATGCGCTTGTCGATCTGCCGGTAGCCCGGGCGATGCCGGACACCACAGAACATGCAGAGAAACGCTCGGAACATGCCCTGTGGCGTCGCCGACCGCCCTGCCAACTACGCGGACTACACGTGGCCAAGGGACACTGGCATGAACTACAAAAGGGGAAGGGGAGGAAGGGAAGAGAGCCAAGAGGCACCGGTAGTTCCACCAAATCGCACAGAGAACCCTCGGAATGCGAGTTGGTGTCACCACCGGTGGTCGGGCAATACTGAATCGCCGCAACACGTGCAGAGAAACGCTCGGAACACGTGTTGCGGCCATGCGGTACGCCGTGGCCACTCCCGACACAAAACACTACACGACACTAAAACTTTTGGCACTGTTGTCTTTTTACATATTTCGAGCTTTTATTTAACCATGTTTTTAATTACCCTAACCATACCGCACACCGAAAAAACCCGTCTCCCCGCCCATTATCCCCTGCAGCCAGAGGCCAGCTTACCCGCGCTCCATTTTCTCGTCTTTAGAATTTATTATGCGTTGTCTGCTGCCTGTGTGGCGTTGCGGCTTGCTGATCCCTGTTGTCCTTTTATCTTTGTGTTTCGATGTCCTTGTAATCCTTGTGTCCTCCGGTGTCTTGTGCTCAGTGTCCCGGTGTCAGCGTGGTGCTCTCGTTGTGTCGTTGTTGTTGTTGTTTTCACCGTGTCGCCTTTCTTGGCACGCGCACTTCCGCACTGGTTAAATGTTCTGCCGCGACTGTCAGCCACGCATTTTTCAAGAGCCGTCGTACCCTTTTCGCGATCGCTGCTTGGGCTCGGCTGCGGCCTCTGCCCTTAGGCTGCCGACGACGCTGTCGCTCGGGTCGTGGCTTTTGTCGCGTGGCGCTCTTCCATTGGTTCTGCATTTTGCGTGCCGTGTGCAGATTTTCTGACCCGGCGTGATCCCTTTGCATACCAGTGATGCGCGCTCAGCATCAGTGATGCGCGCTTGGCACTTACTGTACCCTGTCCCGAATATACATAATAACTCCGTTTCTTGTGGGTATTTTTGTGTAGGAGTCTTTGCACTCCTTCACAATGTGCATATCGGAAACGGAAATAGTTATCGAAAATCGGAAACAAACTTGTACTGCCTAGGACTTAGATGAGCTTATGTGCAAAATCTGAAGACTCTAGGTCGTATAGTCTCTGATATCGACGCGTTCATACATACAGACGGACGGACAGACGGACATGGCTACATCAACTCGGCTGTTGATGCTGATCAAGAATATATATACTTTATAGGGTCGGAGATGCTTTTTTCTGCCTGTTACATACTTTTGCACAAAACCATTATACCCCTTTTACCCATTTCATGGGTTCGGGGTATAATAATAATACTACTTATGTACTAAACTTTAAAATGGAAATAAAAAAATTGGATCTAATTATAGGCATTACTTTCTTCATCATTAACAATATGATCATCACTACGCGCTGGCAACGTACACAGTAGCAAAACATTCAAACGTAAGGGCACGGACTAAATGAAATAAGATTTACAGCTATATTTGAATACAGCAGAAGGTACTCAAGCATCAAGTCTGCTATGTATGCATGTGTGTGTTTTTTTACCTGCTATATATGTATGTGCATATGCCATTAGGTCAAAAATGTGTGCACTGAGCGAAGTAATGTATACATAAATAAAAGAGTTTGTCCTGATTGTCTACATTGCCACAGCCTAAGAGAAAAGAGCAAGAAGGCTGAAATTTTCACAAAATATTCCATGCAGGTAGTAAGTCAGCACTAAGAAATTATTTTTATTTTGGACAACTCCTTTGAGGTCCTCCCATACACCTAGGTCCGAAAACAAAACACATGACTCATTTCACTGCTAGCGCCTGATTATCGCACAAGCTGAAGGTTTGATCGCGAACGGATTTCCGCTTCTTAATGAATAAGTGCATACACAAATAAGTGAATAATGCGCTTGAAAATTTAAATTACATAATTTTATGTACATGTATCACTTCGCACAGTGCAACATTTTTTTTTTTAGATTTGTGTGCCTTTGACAATTGATATACGACCCAAGAAGCGTTTGTTGTTGTTGGGCCCGCCCTGCTACTTTTTGTTGGTGTCATTGATTTAAAACTAATCAATTTAAACAAAACTTGGTGAGTCTAGAAACATTTTGCACACCAGAATATGTTATGAGGGTGATTTTACCTTGCTAATTATAAAACTCAGACAAAACGTAACACACAAACCACTGAGCATAGAATAACATAGAGACCTTAAATCGACTGTAAACTTATGGCCGTCAAAATGTTTAACATCCTATCCAGGAAGAAGAAGAGTCGAAAACTTAACAGACAGAGCTGGCCGCGCAGCAAAGTGACGTCATTCTATTTCTTGCTTTGCTGTAAGCAACAGAACGGACTTGGGCTGGAGCTGAAGTCGCGTGTATGTATGCGTGCGAATGTGAGCGAGCAGGTAGTCACACGGACACATGACATGTATGTGTTTGTGCATTTTTGGCCGCTCTTCAATGATGAGAGAGCAAGAAAGCAGCATTTGCAGATGCTTTTGTTGCAGTTGCTGTTCGTTTGCAGCAGCCCAGCTAGTTTTTTTACGGTAGGAAGCGCGCCAGCGGAATGCAAGTAACGGTTATAGCCTAGTTCCATTGCTCCGTTTCCGTAAATTTTAACAGTAACTGACGAAAGCTGTTTCCATTGCTCTGTTAACTGAACCTCCGTAAATAAACCAGCTGTTCGGTTTGTTTTGGTTTGTATTTTCTGCAAAAAAGTGAGAAAAACTAACCGAAATTGTACATTGCAAATAAGTAACAGCGTGTTGCCAACTTTTATGGCTTATTTTTAATGCCTTCAAGCATTTTTGCTTGCATTGCAAAAGCAGTACAAGTCCATTTTCCTATATACGTGGGAGTTATTCTGATCTGCCCTAAGTGCAACAAAATTATCCGCCTACAGTTTTAAAAGCAATCCTTTGAGCCTTGGCACCCAGTTCAATTGTTTCCTACAATAATTCATCAAAAAACAAAATTTTTAATTCAATTTTGTATATTATTAAATATTGCGCCTACTTATTCACAATTTCTGCTATTCACAATCATCTGTTTTGCGACTGTTACATTAAAAGTGCCTATTAACAGCGATGTTTTATCGAACCAGTGTTCAAATGAACCAGTTCCTCTTCAGTTATTCTTCAGTTAATATTTACGGTCAGTTTTACTTCAGTTAATTCCTTATGGGAGAATACATGCAAACTGAACCTCAGTTACTGTTAACTAACATAACTGAGAATAACTGAGCAGTGGAAATACGCTATTAAACATACATTTGTGCATACATGCACTTGCGCTTGCTTCATTTTTTGGTGGGCTAGCTTTGCCGAGATTTTTGTTATTTTTTTTCGTTTGCTCAGCCCAGCATATACATGTGTGTATACATTGCATTCCGCTGGCGCGCTCCCTACCCTAAAAACACTAGCTGGGCTGCTGCAAACGAACAGCAACTGCAACAAAAGCATCTGCAAATGCTGCTTTCTTGCTCTCTCATCATTGAAGAGCGGCCAAGAATGCACAAACACATACATGTCATGTGTCCGTGTGACTACCTGCTCTCTCACATTCGCACGCATACATACACGCGACTTCAGCTCCAGCCCAAGTCCGTTCTGTTGCTTACAGCAAAGCAAGCAATAGAATGACGTCACTTTGCTGCGCGGCCAGCTCTGTCTGTTAAGTTTTCGACTCTTCTTCTTCCTGGATAGGATGTTAAACATTTTGACGGCCATAAGTTTACAGTCGATTTAAGGTCTCTATGTTATTCTATGCTCAGTGACACAAAAACATACATAGAAGCACAAGAAATTTTACTTTTGATCTACCATTTGTCAATGTTTTGATATAATTTTAGAGCTGACATCAGTAACTTTGGTTGGTGTTGCAAATGCACATATGTAAGTACATACATATGTTAGTACATACATATGTAAGTATATTGTTGTACATATATTATAACAAATGCAAGTGCAAATATAAATGCATGCATACATTGTTGACTTCTGAATTCAGTGCGTGCGAAGAAGGTAGCGATAGGTTAGGTTAGGTTAGAGCGGTTACCAAGGAGGGATACCCCCCTTAGCGCACTTAGGCCGCATTCGGCCCATTGTGATGCCGCGAAGGCTCTTAGACCCCTCTATTACTCCTGGTATGAATCCGCCTCAAGAGTCCATCCTGCGGCTTGGATGAACCTTGCTACATCCTTGGGTCTTTTGCTCGCGAGTTCTGATAGATTTTCGAAGAAAAAGTCAAGAAGGATTCTTCGCCTAGTTTTACATAGGGCTGGGCATGTGCCAAGAAAGTGAAGAACTGTTTCTTCTTCCTCCTCATCCCGACTACTTCTGCAGAAGTCATTGTGTGGGACCAGTAGTCTGGCCGCATGTGCCCCCACAAGCCAATGCCCGGTCATCACTCTGGTGACAGTTGAGCACTTTTTTCGGCTTAGAAGGCAGAGCTCATTTGATCTATTTCGGCATCGAGTGGGCCAGGTTTGATGAGCAATGCGTGAGTTGAGGTTGGAGACCTGCCATACTTTGTTGGCTTCTGTCTCGAAAAAATCTCTTAATCTGAGTTTGCAAGATGCCATAGGTATACCAATGCTCTCTTTATCTGGAAGGAGTTCCATGGTAGCTCCTAATCTGGCCAGTTGATCCGCGATGCAGTTGCCTTCTATATCCCTATGTCCTGGGACCCATATTAGGCATATGTTAAACTGCTTTGCCATCTCGCATAGAGATTTGCGGCAGTTATGAACAGCCTTGGAGTTCGATGTGTTCGACTCCAGCGATCTAATTGCTGCCTGGCTGTCTGTGAAGATGTAGATTACATTGGCATTGCACGTATGTGGTATGCAATTTAGCGACTCCTGAATTGCTAGCAATTCAGCCTGGAAGACGCTGCAGTGATCAGGGAGTCTGAAAGCTTTGCGTAGGTCAAATCTGGCGCAGAAGATGCCGCCTCCTACTTTCTTATCCAACTTAGAGCCGTCTGTGAAGATTTCTACGGCTTCCGCAGGTCTTGCGGGCAAGCCCTCTTCCCAGTTCTCTCTCGTTGGGATTAGGGTATTAAAGGGAGTGTCTATATACACCTGTGGGATCTGGTAGTCTGTGTTGTCTGGTATGAGTGGATTGTCTTCCAAGATTCTTGAATGTCCAAAACCCTGGCCTTTCCACTGTTTGGCTTCCCTCATTCGAAGCGCTGACATATTTGCTATTTTCCACCCCATCATTTCGACAGGTAGGAGATGCAGTATGGCGTCGAGAGCGTTACCCGGGGTCGTACGTAAAGCTCCTGTAATGCAGAGTGCAGCAGTACGCTGCACCCTTCCTAGTTTTTTGGTGACTGTTACTTTGTCGAGTGCAGGCCACCAGACCGACACTCCATACAACAGTATCGGTCTGACTACCGCAGTGTAGAGCCAATGGACGATTTGTGGATTCATGCCCCATTTAAGTCCGATTGATTTCCTACAGGCGTATAGGGCAACATTTGCCTTTTTTATACGCTCCTCAGTATTGAGGTTCCAGTCCAATTTCTTGTCTAGAATTAGACCTAGGTACTTAGCTGAGTCACTAAAGGACAGTTCAACCCCATTAAGGATCGGAGGTTGAAGAGACGGAATTTTGTATTTCCTTGTGAACAAAACCAGTTCCGTCTTTGCAGGGTTGACTCTTAACCCAGATCTTTCCGCCCAGCTGGAAAGCCTCGCAAGAGATTCCGTCATACGGTCACATAACGTCTGCGGGAATTTGCCTGAAAAGGCAATAGCAACATCATCTGCATAGGCTACCACTTTGCACCCTCCCCCATCCATGGATCGTAGTAATTGGTTGACTGCTACGTTCCATAGAAGAGGCGAGAGGACTCCGCCTTGTGGGGTTCCACGATCGACGGATTTGGTGACAGTCGCTGCCCCCAGTGTAGCCTTTACGATCCTGCATTGTAGCATCTGATCGATCAGGTGCACCGTCAGGGAGCCGACCCCCGTCCCCGGCGATTTGTAGGGTTTGAAGCTCTTGATTGCCCAATGGATATTCCTATCGTTGAGCAGTAACAATAGCTTCTGTGTCTCCCCGCTAAAGTGCAGATCACAAGGTCTTGGTGATCTGTTTCCCCCGGAAAATGTGTGTCCAGGAGTAGGGTCAGTGATTCTTCACTAGATGATGTCCACCCACCGTTTGCGTTCTTAATGAACCCTAGAGTCTGCGGAGTTTTGCTTAGTAACTTCCTTAGTCTGGCTGCTTCGGAAGTGCTTTCTATCTCCGAACAGAAAGTTTTCCAAGAGGTCCGCTTTGCTTTGCGATGATGATGGGCATTTGCATCGCAGCCCACAATTAGCCGGAGGTCTCCCCGCTCGCAGTCAGCAATCAGCTGGCGTAGCAGTGGATGCGGAGGATCACCCTGATGGTCGTGTGCGAAGTAGCTAGAGACTAGCCGGATTTTCTCCATCTCCAGCTCCAGGCATGCTGCAGTGTTGTCTAAATCACTGTATTTTGGAAGCAAAAATATGTTTAAATGTTTTTTTGCGAGTATGCAGGTTCTATTTCTACCTTCGGTTCCAGCTACTAGTAGCTTATACTCTTGCGTTCTCATCCCAGAAACCCTGCCACCACACACCCAGGGTTCCTGAATAAGAACTAAGTCTACTGTACCCCTCTCCAGGTACAGTAGGAGGGCGGCAGATGCTGCCTTACTGTGGTGGAGGTTTATCTGAGGGAGTCTCAAGGACATCTTCCAAATCCCTCTCCACCACAGTAACATCCGCATCTTCGTCGTCCTCGACCTCAGGATCATTCCCGCCGTGGCTTAGTCGGGAGAGACCTCGAGCCAGCTCCGACGTCTCGGAGACGTAGCCTGCAGGATCTGGGGACGTGTCTTCGTCGCTCTCCAACTCCAGTTCCGGCTCTTGAGCGACCGACCCATTCATGCTGTCTGAGCGGTACACGTTCACAGCCACGGTTTTAAAGCCGTACTGCAGTGTACCCGACTTGGCAAGGTGCTCGACCGTCTTGTCGTTCAGCACCATGATGATCTGACGCCGGGGTCCGTCTGCCTTTTCCAATTTTGCCACCCGCCAGTCGCCTGACGGCAACTGAGGGTTGCAAAATTGGAATACCTTGAGGATCTCGGCTGGGTCGTCGGGTTTAGCCGACACCCACACCCGAGCCCTAGGCCTGTTAGACACGTCCTTCCAATCGACAGCCTCCAGTTTGGCCCCAGGGTAGACCTCACCCAGGGCGGAAATGGCCTCCTTGTACAATTGGGCAGATTGTACGTCGGCACACGCGATGACCTTAACGCAGCCTTGATGCCAGCCGGCATCTTGGCAAACGGGCGGTGGACATCCCTTCTCCACGATAGTGCGCATGAAGGCACCCTGCAACTCGTTCTCCACCCACGGCCACTGGTTTCTCGGGATTTGGCCCCCACTTTGCCCTTGTCCAGGACACCGAGAAGGACCTTACCCTTCGTCACCTCGGCGTAGGATTTGACTCCTAGCTGCTGTCGCGGCCGCTTGGCTTGCGGTGCGCTCATATCCGTTGGCTGTCGCTTGGGCTTAGCGTCAGCTGACTCCTTCGCTGGCGCTGGCTTGAAATCGGGCAAAATGGATTTTGCCCACTCCACCAGCTGCGAACCTTCTGGCGATGTGTCTGCGCCAGACAAGTTCCGGGTGAGAATACCCGCAGCGCGTCTCTTATCGCTATACGACGGCTTTGATGGTCCAGTCGTGCTAGACCTTGTCGAGGTTGAGGCTCGGTTTGAATTGGAGGTTGAGCCCGCCGCATTTCTGCTCTGCGGAGCTCTCGCTGGCACCTTATATCCGGGCCTTGCCCCACGACTCGGCTGCCTGACTGAAGCCATGCCACGTGAAGCTGGTGTGACGCTGTCCGCTGGCTTACCAGTCAGCGCAGAATTTGAGGGGGTGTTACTCCCATCCGACTTTGGGCGAGTGTCGGCCTCATTGTTAATGTTTTTGTTTTTATTAATTTGGTTCATATTTTGTTCCCACGAGTAATAGGGAAGGGGATCGTCACCCGCGGCAGAGCCCATGTACCGCGGAAAGCCTAATTAAAACAGGGTGGGTCGGCTGTTCCCCCTGAGTCCGCATACTAGCGACCGAGCTTCCCCTCGGCCACGCAACCATCGGTATATGCTGTTCCACCTTGGCTTGGGGTGATTTGGAGAGTTGTCTTCTCTCGCCCGACTACAATTAGCCAGCACTCATTGGCAGAGACATGACCTTACCAAGAGCCTGTTTCCAGCCGCCCTCACGAGGAGAGTATAGTCGCACTTCCGCCAGTGCACTACAGTTACGGCACGCAGCTTAGATACCAGTACAAGTGCCAGCACTAAACACTGCGCGATCATCCCCCTGTAGTACCTGACGACTGACGGCTAAGGTAGCGATACTAAGCCTTTTTTTTACATGCAAAGCGCGCGCATACATAAGAGAGTGAGCCGAAATGGGCAACAACAAAGGCGGTTGGTATATTCAATTTTATTGAATTCTATACTTACGTATAGACACTGTAACGTTGTAACAATCGTTTTACAGTAAAGTCAATTGACCCACAGCCAAATTAAAATATGTCTATTGAAACTTTAGATATTAATGGTGTTTTGGTGCCGCATTCAGTTATTGCCATAATTGGCGATGGAGCTCTATTTCCTACATTTTATTTAGTAGGCAAGGCTTCCATGGCGCCAACATATTGTAGCCCATGCTGTAACCAACAGGGAAAATTTTGCTTGCTTCATCTTAAACTTAAATGGAGAGTGTTATAGCTCTTCGGAAAAATATGAGTGCGCTATGTCGATTCGGCTGTTGATGCTGATCAAGAATATATAAACTTTATGGGGTCGGAGATGCTTCCTTCTGCCTGTTAAATACTTTTGCACAAAACCATTATACCCCTTTTACCCATTTCATTGGTTTGGGGTATAAAAATGTGTCTCAATTGCTTGACCGTGGGACATATAGTTTCGAACTGCAAGGCGTCGAAGTATCGAGTGTGATCATAGCCCTACCATTCTATGCTCCATAGGTATAATGCACCAGTGGAAAATCCCAAAAAATATTAAGTTGGATGTTTTAATGAGAGCTGAACTGTTTTATGGTTTATGGATTGGGCAAATAAAATTACATTACGAGCTGCGTATTGCTCGGCTGGATTGGTGCAGGAAAATGTACTGGACAGGCGCCTCGGCAACTGTTTAGTGATAGTTCGGTAGCTCAAGTGTATAGTTGTTCTCTCGACTCTTTAGTAAATCGTTTTTGGGAATTGGACCAATGTCCAATCGAATCGAAGGCTTTTCGCCAAACAGATGAAGGCCTGTAAGTTGCACAAGTAAATCTTCCTTTTAAGACCGATCCTAAACTATCGGTTCAACATATTTGCTGTAACTGCCGGCATTTCAAAAATGTATAGGCAGAAAATTGTTTCTGAGGAAGACAGAGACTTCCAATTTGTCTTGTGGAGAGAAAACACTTCACAAAACATACAGCCATACAGATTGAATACTGTTACATATGGTACAGCGTCAGCACCCTTTCTGATTCTACGTTGCTTGTTTGAATTGGCAAATATATACGCACAATCAGATCCCATTGGTGAGGAAGTGATTCAAAATTTTTTCTATGTTGACGATATGCTGGCAGGTGCAGACAGTTTAAAAGATCTGGACACCATTTGCAGCCAGGTTCCAGATATATTGGACACAGGAGGATTTCCATTGGCCAAGTGGGCTTCCAATTGCCTGACTCGGTCTGGGAAAGTGAAGAAACAAGTATAAAAATTGATGAGCAAAGCACAGTTAAGACGCTTGGAATGCGTTGGGCACCTCAAGAGAATGTGTTAAAATACCATTTTGACGTGGATAGTTTTGCCTTACTGTTTGACCATCTTGAATTATTGTGTCCAATTGTCACTAAGGCAAAAATGTTGTTGCAGGACTTATGGAGGCTAAAAGTAGATTGGGATGAGGCTATTCCTATGAGTCTACACACTGCATGGAATAAGTTTACCACTTCCCAGCGAGATTTGCACAAAATTTCAATCCCTCGGTACATGTGTTTGTCTTTGTACCAAAGGGTTCGAATTCACGGTTTTGCTGACGCCTCCAGTCACGCCTATGGTTGTTGCATATACGTACGAACATGCAACAACGAAGACGTTAGCGTTTCTTAGCTCACGGCAAAGTCTAGGGTAGCTCCGCTGAATTTGAAAACAATACCCCGGATAGAGCTTTAAGCAGCATTATTGCTGGGCAAACTTTGGCAACAAGTGTCGAGCACAATGACCAAATTCACGATAGAAAGAGTGAATTTCTGGTCAGATTCGCAAGTCACGTTATATAGGTTGGAGCGTGATTCGGGTACGTTGGGTACATTTGTTGCGAATCGAGTCACAAAAGTTCAAGACTAGTCAACTGGAGTCGTGTGGTGTCACGTTTCAACGGATTCTAATCCAGCAGACTTGGTTTCAAGGGGAACCGATATAAACGAAGTTGTGAGATCCTTGTGGTTCAATGGACCAAGTTTTTTAATGGCAGAAACAGATGGATGGTCTCAACTGCATCAGTTTGAGATAGCGTCAGAAATTAAAACATCTGAGGACAAGAAAAGTGCAGTGGTGTATGCACTGGGAGGTATCTGACGCTGAGTCTAATTGCATTTTGCAATTGATTAACCGTCAATCGAGATTTTTTAAGTTGGTCCGTGTAATGACTTAGGTGCTTCGATTTTGTTAGCTTAAAGGTGATTCGCGTGTTGTCTGCGTCAGAAAGAAAATTAGCATTTTTAAAGCTGATCGCAGTTGTACAAAGCAAAATTTAAAAAAAAAATCGGCAGTACTAGCTCCAATGCTGCAGTTATTAAATCCATTTATCCACGAAGTTGAGGAAAATCGCATTAAATGTGAGTTAATTCGAGTAGGAGCGCGTTTGCTAACCCTATCTCATATGATGCTAAGTTACCTCTGTTGCTACCAAAGCGTTCTGAATTTGTCACTACCATGCTGGTGCAACGGCTCTTGTGGGATTGTTGAGGCAGCAAGTTTGGGTGGTCAATGCCCGAAACTGAATGGGAAATTTGACAGCAGACCACCTTCGTGAAGGTCGGCCATTCAGAGTATCTGCCGTAGATTTCTGTGGGCCTTTTAATGTTAGTTATAGAATTAGAGGTAAAAATGTACGTTGCCGTTTTTGTTTGTTTCGCCTCAAAAGCAGTCCATTTTGAACTTGTCTTTTAAAAGGTTCGTTGTAAGAGAAGGGCGGAGCGAGCAACGAGCTCAGGGAGTTGCAAGCAGCATATCACCACCACAAGGAGAAACTGCAGGAGTACGCGGCGGAGAGAGCTGTGCAATGGAAGTTTAACCCTCCGAAGTCACCGCACGTCAGCGGGCTGTGGGCAGTAAAGGCTGCCAAACACAGGCTGGTGCGAGGAACAGGTGACGCCAATCTAACGCCGGACGAATTGAGCAAGCATCTGGTGGATGTCGAAGCGTTGCTCAACTCCAGACCACTCGTGGCAGTCACCAGCGATCCCACCGACGGGGCTGCCGCTCGTTAGGAAGTTCGGGAGATTTCATTTTTCGGTAAAATTTTTCGGAGCAAATACGTAAAACGAAAATGGCCAAAATGAGTTGCTACCTTTCAAAAATAAAAATGGCCTAAAATGTATTTGCTTTTTTGTCATTGTTTTGAAGGTTGGCCCCATGGCATTAGTGTTATATATAATAAATGATACAATACAAATATGTTAGGTTTTATCTCTTGTAGTTCTTATACAAAACAAATATTTAATATTTTGCTTGCCAAGTAACTCATGTTGCTTGACAGCCCTGCTATGACAGCTTGATTGAACAGCTGTTCTAAGTACTTCGTAAATGGCAAATCTGGTTTTGTTTACGTTTTAAAAGTGCAAAAGGTGAACGGTGTTTTCCCCTATGAACCAATAATAAATGAAATGTAAAACAAATAATTAAATTCTAATCAAGGTTTTGGTCTAACATTTTTCCTAGAATATATAAATATTGTTAAGTTAAACACAGCCTAAAATCATAAGTAAATACATAATACATAATCAGTTGAAAAGTATAAATGCTAACCCCTGTATATATTGATTTTGTATATTAGCTTTAAATAAGAGAATAATTTTAAGGGAAATAAAGCAAGAACTAAATAAAACAAGTAAGAAGGCTCTGTCGAGATTTCCCAACTAGGAGATACCCCGAACCCCATACTAATCTCTAGCTCTTGTAGTCTCTGAGATCAAAGCGTTCATACGGACGGACGGACATGGCTATATCGACTGGGCTGTTGATGCAGATCAAGAATATGTATATACTTTATGGGGTCGGAGATGCTTCGTTCTGCCTGTTACATACTTTTGCACAAAACCATTATACCCCTTTTACCCAATTTATGGGTTCGGAGTATAAAAAATAATTAAATGCAATCTTAATTTAACTTACTTTTTGGACGCTGCATGACTTTCCATATATTAAATTATTCTTCTTACTGTTACATTCACACACCTAGCAAACACCGCAAAAGTTGCCACCTCATAAAAAAAAGGTTTGCTGCAATAACTTAGTTAAATTTACAACAAACAGTACACTGCTCAACAATGCAATTGTTTTCTTAGGTCATTCAATCAAAATCAGAATCACCACAATCAGTTAACAACTTTTGATTAAAATTGTTAAACAATCCATACTCTTAAATCACAAAAATTAAGAATTTAATTTTTACGTATCAAATTTTTATTATATGGAAAACAGGTCCAAAAAGTAACACAAATGGTAAGCTTCGTCGTTTTGACGATGTAACTTTTCGTTTGCAGCAAAAAAAATTACTTACGCTGCGCTGACGGCGCCAAACTTCTGCAGAGCTTAGGAGCATAGCACACGCTAACTGCATTGTACAGTAGAACACAGCAGAATAAGAGAATTCGGAGAAAAATATAAAAAATAGCAACAGTGTTCGTCTAATCGACGAAGGTTACCACTCTAGGGCTAATGAATGGACATTTTGATGTTTATATTCCTTTAGAGGAAGTATTAACTCAAGATTCTGATACGTCAAGTGAATGTAAAACTGAAAATGTTAAAAATCCCGTTAAAAGACGTAGTCTAAAACAAAAGGCACAAAAACATTTAGCTGAAAACTATCTTGATAAAAATAGGGATAAGCACATTGAAGCATCAAAAAGATTTCAGGTTCATCAGGAAAAGCGAATATAAAATACTTTGCTATAATATGTTGTTAAATATTTTCTAATTAATTTATTTTATATCTATCTACTATTGTAAAGCAAGCAGGAAACTAACTTGTGTATACATAAAGAATAAAACATTTTATTTAGCCAGCGCAAAATTCACTTATTTTGGTATGCATTAATTCTGTTAGAGACCTAGATCTAGTCTCGTGTTCATGCAGAACCTTTTTTATGACCCTGTGCCCGAATTGCATGTGCGTCTCGCTGGCGACGCACAGTGGGGCCTTTGCTCATTTTACATTGCAAAAATCATAGCTTCTAAACTAATGAAGCGATTATAAAAATTTTAAAAGCAATTATTAGAAAAAATGAATGTTCGACAAGGTTGCCAGCTATCCGTGGCGCTTTAATATTCAAGGTAAAAGTCAAGAAATATTTTCGAGCATATTTTACCTGTAAAATTCAAATTAAAAACGTTTGTTTTTAATCATAACTGAAAATTTATATAATTTGACTATATTGAATTTTTATTTGTTTTTATTCGATTTTATAACTTAAATACATAAAATTTAAATTCTTATTTATGGATGCATACATTGCATGCATACATTGTTGACTTCTGAATTCAGTGCGTGCGAAGAAGGTAGCGATAGGTTAGGTTAGGTTAGAGCGGTTACCAAGGAGGGATACCCCCCTTAGCGCACTTAGGCCGCATTCGGCCCATTGTGATGCCGCGAAGGCTCTTAGACCCCTCTATTACTCCTGGTATGAATCCGCCTCAAGAGTCCATCCTGCGGCTTGGATGAACCTTGCTACATCCTTGGGTCTTTTGCTCGCGAGTTCTGATAGATTTTTGAAGAAAAAGTCACCAAGGATTCTTCGCCTAGTTTTACATAGGGCTGGGCATGTGCCAAGAAGGTGAAGAACTGTTTCTTCTTCCTCCTCATCCCGACAACTTCTGCAGAAGTCATTGTGTGGGACCAGTAGTCTGGCCGCATGTGCCCCCACAAGCCAATGCCCGGTCATCACTCTGGTGACAGTTGAGCACTTTTTTCGGCTTAGAAGGCAGAGCTCATTTGATCTATTTCGGCATCGAGTTGGCCAGGTTTGATGAGCAATGCGTGAGTTGAGGTTGGAGACCTGCCATACTTTGTTGGCTTCTGTCTCGAAGAAATCTCTTAATCTGAGTTTGCAAGATGCCATAGGTATACCAATGCTCTCTTTATCTGGAAGGAGTTCCATGGTAGTTCCTAATCTGGCCAGTTGATCCGCGATGCAGTTGCCTTCTATATCCCTATGCCCTGGGACCCATATTAGGCATATGTTAAACTGCTTTGCCATCTCGCATAGAGATTTGCGGCAGTTATGAACAGCCTTGGAGTTCGATGTGTTCGACTCCAGCGATCTAATGTCTGCCTGGCTGTCTGTGAAGATGTAGATTACATTGGCATTGCACGTATGTGGTATGCAATTTAGCGACTCCTGAATTGCTAGCAATTCAGCCTTGAAGACGCTGCAGTGATCAGGGAGTCTGAAAGCTTTGCGTAGGTCAAATCTGGCGCAGAAGATGCCGCCTCCTACTTTCTTATCCAACTTAGAGCCGTCTGTGAAGATTTCTACGGGTTCCGCAGGTCTTGCGGGCAAGCCCTCTTCCCAGTTCTCTCTCGTTGGGATTAGGGTATTAAAGGGAGTGTCTATATACACCTGTGGGATCTGGTAGTCTGTGTTGTCTGGTATGAGTGGATTGTTTTCCAAGATTCTTGAATGTCCAAAACCCTGGCCTTTCCACTGTTTGGCTTCCCTCATTCGAAGCGCTGACATATTTGCTTTTTCCGCCCCATCATTTCGACAGGTAGGAGATGCAGTATGGCGTCGAGAGCGTTACCCGGGGTCGTACGTAAAGCTCCTGTAATGCAGAGTGCAGCAGTACGCTGCACCCTTCCTAGTTTTTTGGTGACTGTTACTTTGTCGAGTGCAGGCCACCAGACCGACAATCCATACAACAGTATCGGTCTGACTACCGCAGTGTAGAGCCAATGGACGATTTGTGGATTCATGCCCCATTTAAGTCCGATTGATTTCCTACAGGCGTATAGGGCAACATTTGCCTTTTTTATACGCTCCTCAGTATTGAGGTTCCAGTCCAATTTCTTGTCTAGAATTAGACCTAGGTACTTAGCTGAGTCACTAAAGGACAGTTCAACCCCATTAAGGATCGGAGGTTGAAGAGACGGAATTTTGTATTTCCTTGTGAACAAAACCAGTTCCGTCTTTACAGGGTTGACTCTTAACCCAGATCTTTCCGCCCAGCTGGAAAGCCTCGCAAGAGATTCCGTCATACGGTCACATAACGTCTGCGGGAATTTGCCTGAAAAGGCAATAGCAACATCATCTGCATAGGCTACCACTTTGCACCCTCCCCCATCCATGGATCGTAGTAGTTGGTTGACTGCTACGTTCCATAGAAGAGGCGAGAGGACTCCGCCTTGTGGGGTTCCACGATCGACGGATTTGGTGACAGTCGCTGCCCCCAGTGTAGCCTTTACGATCCTGCATTGTAGCATCTGATCGATCAGGTGCACCGTCAGGGAGCCGACCCCCGTCCCCGGCGATTTGTAGGGTTTGAAGCTCTTGATTGCCCAATGGATATTCCTATCGTTGAGCAGTAACAATAGCTTCTGTGTCTCCCCGCTAAAGTGCAGATCACAAGGTCTTGGTGATCTGTTTCCCCCCGGAAAATGTGTGTCCAGGAGTAGGGTCAGTGATTCTTCACTAGATGATGTCCACCCACCGTTTGCGTTCTTAATGAACCCTAGAGTCTGCGGAGTTTTGCTTAGTAACTTCCTTAGTCTGGCTGCTTCGGAAGTGCTTTCTATCTCCGAACAGAAAGTTTTCCAAGAGGTCCGCTTTGCTTTGCGATGATGATGGGCATTTGCATCGCAGCCCACAATTAGCCGGAGGTCTCCCCGCTCGCAGTCAGCAATCAGCTGGCGTAGCAGTGGATGCGGAGGATCACCCTGATGGTCGTGTGCGAAGTAGCTAGAGACTAGCCGGATTTTCTCCATCTCCAGCTCCAGGCATGCTGCAGTTTTGTCTAAATCACTGTATTTTGGGAGCAAAAATATGTTTAAATGTTTTTTTGCGAGTATGCAGGTTCTATTTCTACCTTCGGTTCCAGCTACTAGTAGCTTATACTCTTGCGCTCTCATCCCAGAAACCCTGCCACCACACACCCAGGGTTCCTGAATAAGAACTAAGTCTACTGTACCCCTCTCCAGTTACAGTAGGAGGGCGGCAGATGCTGCCTTACTGTGGTGGAGGTTTATCTGAGGGAGTCTCAAGGACATCTTCCAAATCCCTCTCCACCACAGTAACATCCGCATCTTCGTCGTCCTCGACCTCAGGATCATTCCCGCCGTGGCTTAGTCGGGAGAGACCTCGAGCCAGCTCCGACGTCTCGGAGACGTAGCCTGCAGGATCTGGGGACGTGTCTTCGTCGCTCTCCAACTCCAGTTCCGGCTCTTGAGCGACCGACCCATTCATGCTATCTGAGCGGTACACGTTCACAGCCACGGTTTTAAAGCCGTACTGCAGTGTACCCGACTTGGCAAGGTGCTCGACCGTCTTGTCGTTCAGCACCATGATGATCTGACGCCGGGGTCCGTCTGCCTTTTCCAATTTTGCCACCCGCCAGTCGCCTGACGGCAACTGAGGGTTGCAAAATTGGAATACCTTGAGGATCTCGGCTGGGTCGTCGGGTTTAGCCGACACCCACACCCGAGCCCTAGGCCTGTTAGACACGTCCTTCCAATCGACAGCCTCCAGTTTGGCCCCAGGGTAGACCTCACCCAGGGCGGAAATGGCCTCCTTGTACAATTGGGCAGATTGTACGTCGGCACACGCGATGACCTTAACGCAGCCTTGATGCCAGCCGGCATCTTGGCAAACGGGGGGTGGACATCCCTTCTCCACGATAGTGCGCATGAAGGCACCCTGCAACTCGTTCTCCACCCACGGCCACTGGTTTCTCGGGATTTGGCCCCCCACTTTGCCCTTGTCCAGGACACCGAGAAGGACCTTACCCTTCGTCACCTCGGCGTAGGATTTGACTCCTAGCTGCTGTCGCGGCCGCTTGGCTTGCGGTGCGCTCATATCCGTTGGCTGTCGCTTGGGCTTAGCGTCAGCTGACTCCTTCGCTGGCGCTGGCTTGAAATCGGGCAAAATGGATTTTGCCCACTCCACCAGCTGCGAACCTTCTGGCGATGTGTCTGCGCCAGACAAGTTCCGGGTGAGAATACCCGCAGCGCGTCTCTTATCGCTATACGACGGCTTTGATGGTCCAGTCGTGCTAGACCTTGTCGAGGTTGAGGCTCGGTTTGAATTGGAGGTTGAGCCCGCCGCATTTCTGCTCTGCGGAGCTCTCGCTGGCACCTTATATCCGGGCCTTGCCCCACGACTCGGCTGCCTGACTGAAGCCATGCCACGTGAAGCTGGTGTGACGCTGTCCGCTGGCTTACCAGTCAGCGCAGAATTTGAGGGGGTGTTACTCCCATCCGACTTTGGGCGAGTGTCGGCCTCATTGTTAATGTTTTTGTTTTTATTAATTTGGTTCATATTTTGTTCCCACGAGTAATAGGGAAGGGGATCGTCACCCGCGGCAGAGCCCATGTACCGCGGAAAGCCTAATTAAAACAGGGTGGGTCGGCTGTTCCCCCTGAGTCCGCATACTAGCGACCGAGCTTCCCCTCGGCCACGCAACCATCGGTATATGCTGTTCCACCTTGGCTTGGGGTGATTTGGAGAGTTGTCTTCTCTCGCCCGACTACAATTAGCCAGCACTCATTGGCAGAGACATGACCTTACCAAGAGCCTGTTTCCAGCCGCCCTCACGAGGAGAGTATAGTCGCACTTCCGCCAGTGCACTACAGTTACGGCACGCAGCTTAGATACCAGTACAAGTGCCAGCACTAAACACTGCGCGATCATCCCCCTGTAGTACCTGACGACTGACGGCTAAGGTAGCGATACTAAGCCTTTTTTTTACATGCAAAGCGCGCGCATACATAAGAGAGTGAGCCGAAATGGGCAACAACAAAGGCGGTTGGTATATTCAATTTTATTGAATTCTATACTTACGTATAGACACTGTAACGTTGTAACAATCGTTTTACAGTAAAGTAAATTGACCCACAGCCAAATTTAAAATATGTCTATTGAAACTTTAGATATTAATGGTGTTATTGCCATAATTGGCGATGGAGCTCTATTTCCTACATTTTATTTAGTAGGCAAGGCTTCCATGGCGCCAACATATTGTAGCCCATGCTGTAACCAACAGGGAAAATTTTGCTTGCTTCATCTTAAACTTAAATGGAGAGTGTTATAGCTCTTCGGAAAAATATGAGTGCGCTATGTCGATTCGGCTGTTGATGCTGATCAAGAATATATAAACCCCTTTTACCCAATTTATGGGTTCGGAGTATAAAAAATAATTAAATGCAATCTTAATTTAACTTACTTTTTGGACGCTGCATGACTTTCCATATATTAAATTATTCTTCTTACTGTTACATTCACACACCTAGCAAACACCGCAAAAGTTGCCACCTCATAAAAAAAAGGTTTGCTGCAATAACTTAGTTAAATTTACAACAAACAGTACACTGCTCAACAATGCAATTGTTTTCTTAGGTCATTCAATCAAAATCAGAATCACCACAATCAGTTAACAACTTTTGATTAAAATTGTTAAACAATCCATACTCTTAAATCACAAAAATTAAGAATTTAATTTTTACGTATCAAATTTTTATTATATGGAAAACAGGTCCAAAAAGTAACACAAATGGTAAGCTTCGTCGTTTTGACGATGTAACTTTTCGTTTGCAGCAAAAAAAATTACTTACGCTGCGCTGACGGCGCCAAACTTCTGCAGAGCTTAGGAGCATAGCACACGCTAACTGCATTGTACAGTAGAACACAGCAGAATAAGAGAATTCGGAGAAAAATATAAAAAATAGCAACAGTGTTCGTCTAATCGACGAAGGTTACCACTCTAGGGCTAATGAATGGACATTTTGATGTTTATATTCCTTTAGAGGAAGTATTAACTCAAGATTCTGATACGTCAAGTGAATGTAAAACTGAAAATGTTAAAAATCCCGTTAAAAGACGTAGTCTAAAACAAAAGGCACAAAAACATTTAGCTGAAAACTATCTTGATAAAAATAGGGATAAGCACATTGAAGCATCAAAAAGATTTCAGGTTCATCAGGAAAAGCGAATATAAAATACTTTGCTATAATATGTTGTTAAATATTTTCTAATTAATTTATTTTATATCTATCTACTATTGTAAAGCAAGCAGGAAACTAACTTGTGTATACATAAAGAATAAAACATTTTATTTAGCCAGCGCAAAATTCACTTATTTTGGTATGCATTAATTCTGTTAGAGACCTAGATCTAGTCTCGTGTTCATGCAGAACCTTTTTTATGACCCTGTGCCCGAATTGCATGTGCGTCTCGCTGGCGACGCACAGTGGGGCCTTTGCTCATTTTACATTGCAAAAATCATAGCTTCTAAACTAATGAAGCGATTATAAAAATTTTAAAAGCAATTATTAGAAAAAATGAATGTTCGACAAGGTTGCCAGCTATCCGTGGCGCTTTAATATTCAAGGTAAAAGTCAAGAAATATTTTCGAGCATATTTTACCTGTAAAATTCAAATTAAAAACGTTTGTTTTTAATCATAACTGAAAATTTATATAATTTGACTATATTGAATTTTTATTTGTTTTTATTCGATTTTATAACTTAAATACATAAAATTTAAATTCTTATTTATGGATGCATACATTGCATGCATACATTGTTGACTTCTGAATTCAGTGCGTGCGAAGAAGGTAGCGATAGGTTAGGTTAGGTTAGAGCGGTTACCAAGGAGGGATACCCCCCTTAGCGCACTTAGGCCGCATTCGGCCCATTGTGATGCCGCGAAGGCTCTTAGACCCCTCTATTACTCCTGGTATGAATCCGCCTCAAGAGTCCATCCTGCGGCTTGGATGAACCTTGCTACATCCTTGGGTCTTTTGCTCGCGAGTTCTGATAGATTTTTGAAGAAAAAGTCACCAAGGATTCTTCGCCTAGTTTTACATAGGGCTGGGCATGTGCCAAGAAGGTGAAGAACTGTTTCTTCTTCCTCCTCATCCCGACAACTTCTGCAGAAGTCATTGTGTGGGACCAGTAGTCTGGCCGCATGTGCCCCCACAAGCCAATGCCCGGTCATCACTCTGGTGACAGTTGAGCACTTTTTTCGGCTTAGAAGGTAGAGCTCATTTGATCTATTTCGGCATCGAGTTGGCCAGGTTTGATGAGCAATGCGTGAGTTGAGGTTGGAGACCTGCCATACTTTGTTGGCTTCTGTCTCGAAGAAATCTCTTAATCTGAGTTTGCAAGATGCCATAGGTATACCAATGCTCTCTTTATCTGGAAGGAGTTCCATGGTAGTTCCTAATCTGGCCAGTTGATCCGCGATGCAGTTGCCTTCTATATCCCTATGCCCTGGGACCCATATTAGGCATATGTTAAACTGCTTTGCCATCTCGCATAGAGATTTGCGGCAGTTATGAACAGCCTTGGAGTTCGATGTGTTCGACTCCAGCGATCTAATGTCTGCCTGGCTGTCTGTGAAGATGTAGATTACATTGGCATTGCACGTATGTGGTATGCAATTTAGCGACTCCTGAATTGCTAGCAATTCAGCCTTGAAGACGCTGCAGTGATCAGGGAGTCTGAAAGCTTTGCGTAGGTCAAATCTGGCGCAGAAGATGCCGCCTCCTACTTTCTTATCCAACTTAGAGCCGTCTGTGAAGATTTCTACGGGTTCCGCAGGTCTTGCGGGCAAGCCCTCTTCCCAGTTCTCTCTCGTTGGGATTAGGGTATTAAAGGGAGTGTCTATATACACCTGTGGGATCTGGTAGTCTGTGTTGTCTGGTATGAGTGGATTGTTTTCCAAGATTCTTGAATGTCCAAAACCCTGGCCTTTCCACTGTTTGGCTTCCCTCATTCGAAGCGCTGACATATTTGCTTTTTCCGCCCCATCATTTCGACAGGTAGGAGATGCAGTATGGCGTCGAGAGCGTTACCCGGGGTCGTACGTAAAGCTCCTGTAATGCAGAGTGCAGCAGTACGCTGCACCCTTCCTAGTTTTTTGGTGACTGTTACTTTGTCGAGTGCAGGCCACCAGACCGACAATCCATACAACAGTATCGGTCTGACTACCGCAGTGTAGAGCCAATGGACGATTTGTGGATTCATGCCCCATTTAAGTCCGATTGATTTCCTACAGGCGTATAGGGCAACATTTGCCTTTTTTATACGCTCCTCAGTATTGAGGTTCCAGTCCAATTTCTTGTCTAGAATTAGACCTAGGTACTTAGCTGAGTCACTAAAGGACAGTTCAACCCCATTAAGGATCGGAGGTTGAAGAGACGGAATTTTGTATTTCCTTGTGAACAAAACCAGTTCCGTCTTTACAGGGTTGACTCTTAACCCAGATCTTTCCGCCCAGCTGGAAAGCCTCGCAAGAGATTCCGTCATACGGTCACATAACGTCTGCGGGAATTTGCCTGAAAAGGCAATAGCAACATCATCTGCATAGGCTACCACTTTGCACCCTCCCCCATCCATGGATCGTAGTAGTTGGTTGACTGCTACGTTCCATAGAAGAGGCGAGAGGACTCCGCCTTGTGGGGTTCCACGATCGACGGATTTGGTGACAGTCGCTGCCCCCAGTGTAGCCTTTACGATCCTGCATTGTAGCATCTGATCGATCAGGTGCACCGTCAGGGAGCCGACCCCCGTCCCCGGCGATTTGTAGGGTTTGAAGCTCTTGATTGCCCAATGGATATTCCTATCGTTGAGCAGTAACAATAGCTTCTGTGTCTCCCCGCTAAAGTGCAGATCACAAGGTCTTGGTGATCTGTTTCCCCCGGAAAATGTGTGTCCAGGAGTAGGGTCAGTGATTCTTCACTAGATGATGTCCACCCACCGTTTGCGTTCTTAATGAACCCTAGAGTCTGCGGAGTTTTGCTTAGTAACTTCCTTAGTCTGGCTGCTTCGGAAGTGCTTTCTATCTCCGAACAGAAAGTTTTCCAAGAGGTCCGCTTTGCTTTGCGATGATGATGGGCATTTGCATCGCAGCCCACAATTAGCCGGAGGTCTCCCCGCTCGCAGTCAGCAATCAGCTGGCGTAGCAGTGGATGCGGAGGATCACCCTGATGGTCGTGTGCGAAGTAGCTAGAGACTAGCCGGATTTTCTCCATCTCCAGCTCCAGGCATGCTGCAGTTTTGTCTAAATCACTGTATTTTGGGAGCAAAAATATGTTTAAATGTTTTTTTGCGAGTATGCAGGTTCTATTTCTACCTTCGGTTCCAGCTACTAGTAGCTTATACTCTTGCGCTCTCATCCCAGAAACCCTGCCACCACACACCCAGGGTTCCTGAATAAGAACTAAGTCTACTGTACCCCTCTCCAGTTACAGTAGGAGGGCGGCAGATGCTGCCTTACTGTGGTGGAGGTTTATCTGAGGGAGTCTCAAGGACATCTTCCAAATCCCTCTCCACCACAGTAACATCCGCATCTTCGTCGTCCTCGACCTCAGGATCATTCCCGCCGTGGCTTAGTCGGGAGAGACCTCGAGCCAGCTCCGACGTCTCGGAGACGTAGCCTGCAGGATCTGGGGACGTGTCTTCGTCGCTCTCCAACTCCAGTTCCGGCTCTTGAGCGACCGACCCATTCATGCTGTCTGAGCGGTACACGTTCACAGCCACGGTTTTAAAGCCGTACTGCAGTGTACCCGACTTGGCAAGGTGCTCGACCGTCTTGTCGTTCAGCACCATGATGATCTGACGCCGGGGTCCGTCTGCCTTTTCCAATTTTGCCACCCGCCAGTCGCCTGACGGCAACTGAGGGTTGCAAAATTGGAATACCTTGAGGATCTCGGCTGGGTCGTCGGGTTTAGCCGACACCCACACCCGAGCCCTAGGCCTGTTAGACACGTCCTTCCAATCGACAGCCTCCAGTTTGGCCCCAGGGTAGACCTCACCCAGGGCGGAAATGGCCTCCTTGTACAATTGGGCAGATTGTACGTCGGCACACGCGATGACCTTAACGCAGCCTTGATGCCAGCCGGCATCTTGGCAAACGGGGGGGTGGACATCCCTTCTCCACGATAGTGCGCATGAAGGCACCCTGCAACTCGTTCTCCACCCACGGCCACTGGTTTCTCGGGATTTGGCCCCCCACTTTGCCCTTGTCCAGGACACCGAGAAGGACCTTACCCTTCGTCACCTCGGCGTAGGATTTGACTCCTAGCTGCTGTCGCGGCCGCTTGGCTTGCGGTGCGCTCATATCCGTTGGCTGTCGCTTGGGCTTAGCGTCAGCTGACTCCTTCGCTGGCGCTGGCTTGAAATCGGGCAAAATGGATTTTGCCCACTCCACCAGCTGCGAACCTTCTGGCGATGTGTCTGCGCCAGACAAGTTCCGGGTGAGAATACCCGCAGCGCGTCTCTTATCGCTATACGACGGCTTTGATGGTCCAGTCGTGCTAGACCTTGTCGAGGTTGAGGCTCGGTTTGAATTGGAGGTTGAGCCCGCCGCATTTCTGCTCTGCGGAGCTCTCGCTGGCACCTTATATCCGGGCCTTGCCCCACGACTCGGCTGCCTGACTGAAGCCATGCCACGTGAAGCTGGTGTGACGCTGTCCGCTGGCTTACCAGTCAGCGCAGAATTTGAGGGGGTGTTACTCCCATCCGACTTTGGGCGAGTGTCGGCCTCATTGTTAATGTTTTTGTTTTTATTAATTTGGTTCATATTTTGTTCCCACGAGTAATAGGGAAGGGGATCGTCACCCGCGGCAGAGCCCATGTACCGCGGAAAGCCTAATTAAAACAGGGTGGGTCGGCTGTTCCCCCTGAGTCCGCATACTAGCGACCGAGCTTCCCCTCGGCCACGCAACCATCGGTATATGCTGTTCCACCTTGGCTTGGGGTGATTTGGAGAGTTGTCTTCTCTCGCCCGACTACAATTAGCACTCATTGGCAGAGACATGACCTTACCAAGAGCCTGTTTCCAGCCGCCCTCACGAGGAGAGTATAGTCGCACTTCCGCCAGTGCACTACAGTTACGGCACGCAGCTTAGATACCAGTACAAGTGCCAGCACTAAACACTGCGCGATCATCCCCCTGTAGTACCTGACGACTGACGGCTAAGGTAGCGATACTAAGCCTTTTTTTTACATGCAAAGCGCGCGCATACATAAGAGAGTGAGCCGAAATGGGCAACAACAAAGGCGGTTGGTATATTCAATTTTATTGAATTCTATACTTACGTATAGACACTGTAACGTTGTAACAATCGTTTTACAGTAAAGTAAATTGACCCACAGCCAAATTTAAAATATGTCTATTGAAACTTTAGATATTAATGGTGTTATTGCCATAATTGGCGATGGAGCTCTATTTCCTACATTTTATTTAGTAGGCAAGGCTTCCATGGCGCCAACATATTGTAGCCCATGCTGTAACCAACAGGGAAAATTTTGCTTGCTTCATCTTAAACTTAAATGGAGAGTGTTATAGCTCTTCGGAAAATATGAGTGCGCTATGTCGATTCGGCTGTTGATGCTGATCAAGAATATATAAACCCCTTTTACCCAATTTATGGGTTCGGAGTATAAAAAATAATTAAATGCAATCTTAATTTAACTTACTTTTTGGACGCTGCATGACTTTCCATATATTAAATTATTCTTCTTACTGTTACATTCACACACCTAGCAAACACCGCAAAAGTTGCCACCTCATAAAAAAAAGGTTTGCTGCAATAACTTAGTTAAATTTACAACAAACAGTACACTGCTCAACAATGCAATTGTTTTCTTAGGTCATTCAATCAAAATCAGAATCACCACAATCAGTTAACAACTTTTGATTAAAATTGTTAAACAATCCATACTCTTAAATCACAAAAATTAAGAATTTAATTTTTACGTATCAAATTTTTATTATATGGAAAACAGGTCCAAAAAGTAACACAAATGGTAAGCTTCGTCGTTTTGACGATGTAACTTTTCGTTTGCAGCAAAAAAAATTACTTACGCTGCGCTGACGGCGCCAAACTTCTGCAGAGCTTAGGAGCATAGCACACGCTAACTGCATTGTACAGTAGAACACAGCAGAATAAGAGAATTCGGAGAAAAATATAAAAATAGCAACAGTGTTCGTCGAATCGACGAAGGTTACCACTCTAGGGCTAATGAATGGACATTTTGATGTTTATATTCCTTTAGAGGAAGTATTAACTCAAGATTCTGATACGTCAAGTGAATGTAAAACTGAAAATGTTAAAAATCCCGTTAAAAGACGTAGTCTAAAACAAAAGGCACAAAAACATTTAGCTGAAAACTATCTTGATAAAAATAGGGATAAGCACATTGAAGCATCAAAAAGATTTCAGGTTCATCAGGAAAAGCGAATATAAAATACTTTGCTATAATATGTTGTTAAATATTTTCTAATTAATTTATTTTATATCTATCTACTGTTGTAAAGCAAGCAGGAAACTAACTTGTGTATACATAAAGAATAAAACATTTTATTTAGCCAGCGCAAAATTCACTTATTTTGGTATGCATTAATTCTGTTAGAGACAGATCTAGTCTCGTGTTCATGCAGAACCTTTTTTATGACCCTGTGCCCGAATTGCATGTGCGTCTCGCTGGCGACGCACAGTGGGGCCTTTGCTCATTTTACATTGCAAAAATCATAGCTTCTAAACTAATGAAGCGATTATAAAAATTTTAAAAGCAATTATTAGAAAAAATGAATGTTCGACAAGGTTGCCAGCTATCCGTGGCGCTTTAATATTCAAGGTAAAAGTCAAGAAATATTTTCGAGCATATTTTACCTGTAAAATTCAAATTAAAAACGTTTGTTTTTAATCATAACTGAAAATTTATATAATTTGACTATATTGAATTTTTTTTTGTTTTTATTCGATTTTATAACTTAAATACATAAAATTTAAATTCTTATTTATGGGTGAGTTTTTTAGGTTAATTTTTGATATTTGCTATTGATGGCTGATTTCCAACAAAATAATCATCAACATTAAGGTTAATATCTGATAATCTTAACATTTCGGAACTATAGTTGCTATCTTCCAAATCCTTTCGTGATCGCACATGTCTCAGCGATGCAAGAAGTGGATCCGATGAGGCTGCCAGCATGTTAAAAAGGTCTTCATTTTGTCGAGCCCGAGAAATTTTGCACGTATTAGTGTATCTAAACCTTTTGTAGTCCTTGTTTTTAAATTCCTGTGCTTCTTCGGACAGCTCTCAAATTGGTAAGCACTGATACTCTATTAAGTCCTTTCCATGAGCCAAAATCCTATGTACCGTGGGGGTAAGTCCGTTTTTGTTTCTCCTGACCGAGGAAGTGTGTAGGCTAGCTTCAGAATAAATTCCTTACACCTTATTCTGCAATGCAACGGATAAATTCCATATAAGTAGCAGTTCTCCTCACCCGCTGAGTCGTCTCCTTACTAGCGTTTTCGAGTACGCCAATCTCTTTAAGCAATGCCACTTCGAAACCATTTATATTTTCAGAAGCACGAAAAACTTCAAAATCTTTGAATTTTTTAAATCCATTATTGCGCTTTTATATAAAAATTTCGTGAACTATATTGAAAAATACTATTCAATCGGAACATTTTTTAGAGTGTTTCCTCTTATGAAGTTAAGAAATAACTGTCGCCATCAAGTGAAATATTTTGCACTATATACCATATATTTTGAGTAAGCTAGGTAAGAAAGCAAAATTGGTATAACCCTTTTCCAATTAGTTAGGTAAAATAAACAAAATAAACATAAGGTATTTACATTCAAAATAGGTAAACGGGGAAATCAAAAAAAAAATATATATATCCTGTAGGTGCGCAACTTTCCATCAACTAAAATTATATTTACCTGCTTCCTCAGACCTTTTACAAGCAAGTAATGGGAAATTCAACATTTCTTAAAGGGATATACAATATATAGTCAGGTATGTCTGCAATGTTATCAATTAACAACACGCACGCTACAGCCAAATTTGTATGCGCTCTTCTTCTTCCTTATACCTGCCGCGTGTTTTTAACGCGAGGTATCCCTAGTGCAGATTTTCGCAGATTTAGACTAAATACATTTGAAAGGTATATATTATAACTATCAAATGTATGTGGTCCCGCGTTGACTCTGCGATATACTTTAGTTATAATCCACGAAAGTTAAAAAAATACCAAAATTGAATGTATTTCTTAAACGCTTCTAATATAATAAGTATTTCAGTTATATTTGAAATTTATATAAGAAAACACTGAGATTGAACACACTTTTCAGATAAAGTAAAAAGATCTAAGATCGGTTGTTTACATCGCCCAATATTCACTTTGAAAGTGGTGAAATTTCGTATAAATTGTCATTTATTCGAACTCACGAAAAATTTCTCTACTTTGAGGAGCTCTAGCACCCATAATTATTTACTGATTTAAAAAATCTTTTGGATCCATAATCCTTGAAGTATTCTCTATCGATTACATATTTCATTTATGCCAAACGTTTTCATGAAAAAAAAATGATTTTCGCAACGCTTTTCGTGCAGAGGCCCCACTGTGCGACGTCACGCATGTTTAATGTTTTTGTCTGCTCGCTTGCGATCAGACCCTCAGCTTGTGTGTCAGTTTGGCGTCGTACATGCAATGCATAATACCCCGATTCCACTAGGCTTCATTTATCATAACAGCGAAGTCGGTAATGCAGGTCGTTCCACTATCAATCCAACTGGTAATGCGTAAAATTTTAACAGCAATCCGATTTAAAATCCGCACTGTTCATAACAAAATATCGCGATATATCGGTAAGAAATTTGGTATTTTCTGGCTACAGCGCTGTTAAGCTCCTCTGTTAACGAAAGATGAGCATCTTCGTAACAGCCGAAGTCCGTAAATAATTTATCAACTAGGAGATGTCGATTCCAACTGAGCGAAATTGAATATGATTCAGATTCACTACATAGGAATCTAATTCGAATAAATGCTACATTACCGAGTTCCAATTACATCCGTGCATTCGGCTCTAGTGGAATCGGGGTATAAAACGGCTAATTTCTCTAGGCCCACGAAATAAACGAATTCAATACAAATGAATGTCTCAGTCTACGCCATGGTATGTATTGCGTTTTTATACCACGAACCAATGAAATGGGTAAAAGGGGTATAATGGTTTTGTGCAAAAGTACGTAACAGGCAGAAGAAAGCATCTCCGACCCTATAAAGTATATATATTCCTGATCAGCATCGTCGATATTGCCATGTCCGTCTGTCTGTCTTTCCGTCCGTTCGTATGTATAAATGCGTCGATCTCAGAGAATATAAGAGCTAGAGACTTCAGGGTTTGCACATAAGCTCATCTAAGTCCTAGGCAGCATAAGTTTGTTACCGATTTTCGATAACTATTTCCGTTTCCGATATACACTTGGAATCGATTACAACAAAATCTCGAATTTGGAAAATGTAAATGGGGGTTGAAATAATGGGTAACGATAGAACTTTTCTGAAAATTCTTATCGAAATCGGTTGAGAAACACCGGAGATATCGAAGATTAACGTTTAGTCAATGCATACAGACAATGACTGTACGCGTTAAGTATGGGGTTCGGGGTATCTCCTAGTCGGGAAGCCTTCTTACTTGTTTACTCATAATATTTAGGGTATTCAGTAGCTATGATACATGTGATATGTGTTATATATATTACACTGTAGCTAGTGAGTGCAGTTCTTACGTTTCTTTTGTCGTAATTGTGACAAGTCAGCTGTTTGCCAGTTCGATGACAGTTCAATTGCAATGAGCAACTATTTTGTATTATGCAACAAAAATACAAAAATTAATAAATCAAAACTAAACTGACCGAAAAACAATTTGATTTGTGTTTTTGATCAGAATGACAAGAGGAGTTTCCAAGAAAATTATTTGTCTGTAAAATTAATAAATTTAAAATTTACTGGCTTTTACAACCTAATTTAATTAGATCAATAATCTCGAAAAACGAGATATAACAAAACATGTAAGATGATATTTGTAAACATACCTAGAGGCATGTTTGCTTTGATAAAAATGTTTCTGTGTGTCTGTTTTAAAGCTTATAAATATCAACTTATTACTTTACACATATATCATAGCTACTGAATACCCTAATTCAAATTCAATGTCATGATTTTTGAAGAATATAAGTATCGACACACGCTACTTGTCCATATTCTCCCATAAAATTTTTTGTATGCCCTTCATTCTACGCTATTCCATTGTAATACGTTCTATTGAATTAAAGTTTTGAATGGCCTTATGCATCAGTACCAACACTTACCTTCAGTATCAAAGAATAAATTAAAAATAATTATAGACTTTTAATTAGCTTCAATGTTTTTTGAGGTGCTGATTTCAAAAGCAATAGTCAAAGTTGGCGTTAACTTTGTTTTCTTTGAAAATTACGGTAAAAGGCGAATATTCGCTAGCAAATTTCGTAAAAAAAATTTGATTTCGACATTTGAAATGCTTTTAATTATATATGTTGTTCACTTTATTTTAATTAAATTTTGTGATGAAATGTGTAACGCATAGAAGGAACAGTCTCCGTACCCATAAAGACTATATCCTTGATAAGCTATATTCTTGATAAGCTTTGCGAGCTGAGTCGATACAGCCATATACGGTTGTCCGTCTATTTCTATGAAATCTAGTCCCTCAATTTTTAAGCTATCGAGCTGAAAAGGGAAAGAAAAGCTGCAAATAATATTAATAATAAAAAAAATTTCTCATTTTCGGCCATATCGAAAAACAATATCACATAGCTGACTCTTTTGGGATAATTTTATTAAAATATAAAAATGAATATTACAAAATACGCAGTGGTTATAAAATTTGATTAGCACGTTGCAAAACTTGACGGCGGCGCTGTTCGCTCGTATAGCTAACATTAAGAAGGCGCTCAGTGCGATCTAAAGTCGTTAATGACTCGTTAGAAGATAAACTAAGACGCTGCCGTTTACTGGCCGGCACCATTTGTCTACCCTCAGCCCGTTTTTGTTGATGCGGCTGATGCTCTGTAATGTACTGAGCGGTAAAGTCACCATCTAAGCGCTGCATCTTAAATTCCAGATTTTCCAATTGGTCCAGCGGTGTATTAAAATCAGATAGGGTCCTGCACTCAATCCGTTTTTGTTGGTACTTGTCAAGCGTAGCCTGAGCTTGATGCATAACCTCCTCAAAAACGAGATTTGGCTGCTCCGGTGGCGGCGTTGCTACTGGAACCGATTTTTTCTGCTCCTGCTCTTGCTGCTCGGATGTTGCTATTGACGAGTTTTCTGGCTGGTGCTCGTAGTACCAGTGGTTTTGAAAGCACCTCTGCATAGTGTCCAGTCGGTAAACAATAAAAGATGGCATAGCGGATGCATTGCGGCGTAACACAAATTGCAGCCTTTCACGAGCAAAAATCTCCACAATGTCTAGATAATTTACGTTACCGGAGTTTAACTGTAACTCCAGCATTTGTATAGCACGCAATGCCAACGGCTCCACAAGTGGTTCCTTGGTACAAAGCTGCGCGTAGTTAAGAAGCCATTCGCAAATCTTATGAAGCTGTTGCTGTGGGGGCAGTGGTAGCATTTGTGGCAGTTTTGCCTGCTCCAGCAGCTGCACAATCTGTTCACGTTTTTCCGGCAAATGCCAGCCATCAATAAAGTATTCAAATTTATTGGGCAGACCTACCAATGGAGTTTTCAAAGGCTCCACATAGCAGAGAAGCTCTTTCGGCAGCTGCGGCAGCTCTTCCATTCGCTCGCCCACAACCACTTGAAGACGACACACTGCATCATTGTAAAGCTGCGCACAGAAGAGCGGTGAGTTACACAAAAATCGCTTAAATGCCTCATCATGGAGGCCCGCACGACGTAAACGGCAACGGAGTTCATCTCCCAAATGATAGAGCAGCCACTCTTGCAGCTGCACCTGCTTTAGTAAGCCACGACTACGATGCGGCTGCTTGGCCAAAAACTGAACGGCGCACTGCAGCAGGGCTACCATTTGCATCTTCTGTTTTCCACGCGGCATGGTGCAGATATCGTAGATGCGATAAGACCGTAGAGCGTCCAAGTTCAATTGCCTCACCAGCTGCTCCTGCCGCATATGCTCCTCTCCTTTTTGCTGCTGTACAATAAGCGCCACGTAGCTGCAGCCGCTGCTGCTGCAAAGCTGGTGCAGTCTTTGGCGGGCTTCCTTCAGCTGGTTGTTAGCCACAAAGCAAACAATGCCATCGGCATTAGCCAGTTGCTGCTTAAACTGCTGTTTTGGCATGCCTTTTAGTTTGTAGACGCTGAGGGCCACATCATTGAAGAGTCCACGCATAAAGAATTGATTTTGTCCGGCTTTATGTGACTGACTTTGAGGCGGCCGCAATAGACCGCAATCCAAAGCATGCTCCACGACGAGACCGAAACTATCCTCAGGAAGCGATAGCAGCAACTTAAAAAAATGACGAGCAACTGGCAATTTCGGTAATGTACGCGCCAGCAGCTCCCATAGATCAAGTTTGAGACTGCACTGGTTATCTATGCCCGCTAGCAGTCGCTTAAAGTCACAGGATTCACCCTGACGATAGCGACGTATTAGACGCAGCGGCTGCTCTGAATCTTTCGTATCCACCAGTTGCTCGGGCATCACACTGCAAAAATTAAGAGGGAGGCAGGAAAACAGCGCATTCTTGTGCTGTTGCGAGCGTCGATAGCAGCGCCAACGTCGCCAAAAGTGACGCACCAGACCCAGTTCGTAATTTGCGCGCATTAAATGCTCCTTTACTAGCCTAGCAATTTGATGGTCCAGCAGCTTATGATACAGACTCAGCGAATTTTGGTGCAGTTGCCAATTTTTTTTGCACATACGCTCCACCTGCTGATCAATTAGCTTGTAGAGCAGTTGATGGCTTTCTCTTTCCAGCTGCAGCTCAAGACATTCCAGACGTTGTCGTTGTTTCTCTGCTACAGCTGCAGCCTCTGCTGCAGCCGCCTGTTGATGACGCTCTTGTTCCTCCCTGGCTAGCTGCTGACGCTGCTGCTCTTTTTCTGCCATTTCAAGCTGGCGTTGTTGGCGCCCAAGTTTGAGAGTCTCCAGTTCTCGCTTCTTTGAAGAAGCTATTGTTTGCTGCAGTGAAGCTATTGTTTTGTCAGCCACATTTTGCTGATTTGCTAATACAGCGGTATTTGTCGGCGGCGGCTTGACAGCAAGAAACTCAAATCTCTGGGCACTGGGATTTGCTACGAATACGTTTTCAGTAAAGTCTTCAGTGTTTTGGGCAGCTAGACCAAACTTAACAACTCCTTTGCTCGAATGCGTCTGCTGATTCTGCTGCTGCTGTGGCGATGCCTGCTGCAGTTGATGCGGATGTATGTTCATCATTGTTCTGATTTTTGGCGAAATAGGTACTGTAAAGAGCGGGACCTTGAACAGATCATTTTGTGTGGCTTGTGATTCTTTTTTAACGTTGGTTGCTGTTTTTGTTGCTGTTGCTCGTTCCATTTTCTCCTGGCCCATGCTGTTGTCCAACTGATCTCTGGCCGTCCAGGCGCTACTTTTGAGGTAGCCCTGCTCGTCAAAACTATTGTGTGGCCGATGATTAATGTACAGCGATTTTGGCGGTAGTGCCTCTCCGCAGATGCATTCACCAACGCTCTGGTGACGCTTAGATTCCACCAGCTAAACAAGAAACAGAAATATGAAACTTAAGATTAGGCGCTATTAACGCAAGAGCTAAATTTGTTTATAATAGTTAATAGCTGAAAGAATCCGACTCACAGATTCGCTTTACAGTAAACAACAAAAACAAATCGTAAACAATATCAGAAAAGGGTCAGAAATGATGGTCTGGTCACATAAAAAGGAAACTGCTAGCGGAAGGAACACTAGTGGGCGGCCTAGCTTAACATCTGAATAAGGTTGTCAATAGTACAATATTTAATTTTGGCAACTATAGTTTTTTAATTTTTGTGATATTTTAAATTCTGAAATTATTTGGAAGAGGGAATCCCATTTGATATCTTGACACCAAATTTGGTGACTCTGTCTCAAAAACTACAACATATTTCCGTTTTAAAAGCGTAGGAGTGTAGGGCGTAGGTTGGGGGCGTGGCATCCAAATTTTTGATGCAGATCTATGGTAGATGTCACCACCTATCTTTCTATCAAAGTGTGAATTGTGATAGGTACAGGAATTCTCGTTTTAATAAGGCGGGGACTGGAGGCAGCAGCTGTGGGCGTGACATAAAAATTTTTGATACCTTCGGTATCAAAGCATCGAAAATTATTGTTTGTATACACTTCTAAATAAACAGTGTAGATCTGCAAATTAGTAAAATAAAATTAACAAGTAAGATGGCTCTAGTCGAGATTTCCCGACTAGGAGATACCCCGGACTCTATACTTAACGCGTGCAGTCATTGTCTGTATGCATCAGATTTTCATTATTTTGTATCAAGATTCCAAAACGTGTTTAACATTTTCGATATTCAAGATTTGCATTTTATCGATTCGTCTGTGGATGCTGAGTCGGAGATGCTTCCTTCTGCCTGTTACATACTTTTGCCCCGAACCCATAAATTCGGAATATAAAAATATTGCTATAAAATCTTTAAAAAAAAAATAATCAAAACAAATCTAATTACACTGAATTCAGTAGGGCATTCGTTTTTGCAAATCACTACCATCTCCATTTTCTTTTCAAACAAACTTATTTTTAGAAACAAAAATTTTTGAATTTTTAGAAAAAAGAGGGATCTACTCTGTCACTAAGGTGGGTCAAGTCATTTCGGGTGTTCGACAAGGAACTCCCTTTGACCCTTATTATTTACACTATTTATAAACGATTTTTCGTCAACAAAAAAAAATTGGTTGTTTTAATGCAAAGCAATCTTAAAACTGTTTAAACAAATAAAAGGTCTCAACAAATACTCATTTTATGTTCAGTACCCATAAATTGGGTAAAAGGGGTATAATGGTTTTTTTTGCAAAAGTATGTAACAGGCAGAAGGAAGCTTCTCCGACCCTATAAAGTATATATATTCTTGATCACCATCAACAGCCGAGTCGATATAGCCATATCCGTCTGTTCGTCTGTATGAATGAACGCGTCGATCTCAGAGACTTTAAAAGCTAGAGACTTCAGATTTTGAACATAAGATCATCTAAGGCAGTCCTAGGCAGTTCAAGTTTGTTTCCGATTTTCGATAGCTGCTTCCGATATACACATGCTATCCATAACATAAAAATTTTGAATATCGAAAATGTGAAATACGATTTCGAAACTTGATACAAAATAATGAAAATCTGCGAAATCGGTCAAGAAACACCAGAGATATCGAATATTCAAGTTTAGTCACAGATGCATACATACAATTGTATGCGTAATATACAAGGTTCGGGGTATCTCTTAGTCGGGAAATCTTGACTAGAGCCTTCTTACTTGTTTTAAGTTTAAATGAATCGTACGAACGGAGCTGGGGGCAAAAAATAGTTTCTTTATTCCATGAAATTTTAATATAAAAGCAACTATCTATACTAATATATAAAGAGGACCGATTTTTTTTATTTGTTTGTTTGTATTGAAAAGGCTCCGAAACTACTGAACCGATTTGAAAAATTCTTTTACCCTTAGAAGCCAAAAAGTTACAGGCGTTAGTGCAATAAAAATACGTCGCGATGGAGAATCTTCATCAGAAACTCAAAATCGTCTTGCAAGTCAGAGAGAATACGCGTCGCAGTCCCGTGCAAGTATTGAACGTTCACAACGGCTTGCTGATCAAAATTTGCGAACGTCTCAAGTCCCCGCCCGAGAGTCGATAATCGCGCGTTCGCAGCGGGTTAAAGAACAAAGTTTAAGTACTTCTTAAGTCTGCGCTTATTTAGAACGATTGCATCAAATGTCTTATTTTTTTAAATAAGTTCAACAACCGTGCGAAGCCGGGCCGAAAAGCTAGTAATATATAAAATGCCTATTCAATTTGTCCATCTTTTATGATTTAAAAGTTACAGCCGCTTGAAACATTTTTTTATGCCCATACGATTGGAGATGTGAGCCACTGTATTTGACACCAGTAAACAATTTTGCAATCTTCTATTTTTTATTTTCCCTTCCCCACGATAACCATCCGTAGTATATTCAAAGAATATCAGGGCATTCAGGGTATCTATCACTTAGTTTAGCTTTCTTGACTCGAGTCTTACTTGCTTTTTTTTGTATTTCTTTTTTTTGTTATGATTATGAGTAGTTTAGTGTAGTATAGTAAACCCAGAGCTTTAGTTTAATAGTTGCTATATATGAATACTATATGCATGGAAAATATTTTGAAATCGCAAAGAGGAACTTACCTCAATTTGTCTGCGCAGCTTGTAATGCTCCGGCGAGTGGATTCGGGTGAGTTCCACACGTTCCGCTTGACTAACATTAAGACCACAGCATTCGGCAAATTCGGCGGCCTCAGAGTCACTTGGAAAGAACATCATTTTACGTATAAAGCTGACAGGCAGCGAGGAGAATTCATGTTTTCGCGGAGCGCGATATGCCTGGACAAGGCGATGCATAGCGAGAACACGCAGATGCGGCAAGTAAGAGACCAGGATGCAAGCGCTCAAGTAGCTGGTCTCCGGATCACTTAACAGTTGAAAAAAACGAACGAAGTTCGTGTCCTGCAGCGCCAAATAGAATTGAATACCACGTCGAATTTGGGTGCAATTTTGCAACTCGACCGGCAGCTGACCAATGTCCCACAGAAAGTTTGCATCCGCTAAATTAAGAAGCACAATATAGCCACGAAACTCGGCCTCCCGAGGACACTGAATGCCCTTAAGCCGCAGATCATGATACATGTATTTTAGCGTTTGCAAGCATTTTGTTAGATTCTCGGCATTAATCTTTGAATCAAAAACGCTGGGATCCTCGGCAACCAAGCGGCCGGCGCAATGTATGTGAAATCGAGCACACTGCTCTACAAGCTTTACGGCGCCCAGCGAGCACAGTTCCTGTTGAGTGATTTCCTTGCGTATGGAGCGGGTGCGATCCCAAACGAAATGAAACCAGTCGCCTAAATGCGCGTCCTCCCGCTCACTGATGTCCATTATCTCGTGCATGAGATAGCTCATAGTCATGTGCAGCGCCGGCTCAGCGCGCAACTCGTGCGGCAGCGGTGTCTCTTGATCGGCGCTGCTGCGCGAATATTGTTTTAGCGCCAATTCATGAGAGATTAGCTCATCAGAGTTCGGCTGTAGCTCATAGACGGCCACTTGGCGCTGGAACTCGCGCAACTCACGCTCCTTTTCGGGACACATGTCAGCGCAGTGACCCTGCAATCTATTGGCATCCGTTGCTGTTGTTGCGCGCCGTTGATTAAGCCGCAGCAGTTTGTCGCGCGCATCGAGAATGCGATATTTTTCCTCGCTGCTGTGTGCTGGTTTGCGCATCACTGCCTCCAACTCCTGTCTAGCTGCCTTGTATTCAGCGGGTTCACGCTGTCTCTCCCATTCTCTCTCTCGATCCACATGGGCGTTCAGCATTGATGCTGAAGCAGCAGTTGTATTGGTTCTAGCAGCTGATTTTGCTGAGCTGCCGGGGCCTTTGATTGCGACTGGATATTCGTTGCGCCAACCGGTGCTTAATACACTCAGTTCAGCCTGCACATCGGGATCAACCCATTCCTCGGTTTTCTGGGCAGGCGCACTTTCCAATTCCGCATAGCACAATGCAAATCTGTGTCCGTTGTAGACGGCGCCCTCGCGCAGCGCCAGGTCTGCTTCGGATTCGCTAGCATAGCTTACAGTGCAGGTCATGCGCCGCGGCCGCAGCACAAAGTTTACCAAACTGCCAAAGCGGGCGAAATGCGTACGCGCTACAAGTTTATCGAGAAAAAGTTCCGGTATATTTGTACATCTGCAAATCATAATTTGTAAACAGACAGACATATGTACATCCAAGTTAGCTACTTACAGCAATGTCTTGTAGTTGTAAGCACCACGTGAGCGAGCTTCCGCCATGCATGTGTGTTTTATGTGAGCTGTTAGACGTATTATACATAAAAAGAAAACAATACTTTTTTATACAGATATTTGTATTTAATGTTATTTATTGGTGCGACCAATCGACCAATAAAGTTGATAGAGCTACTTGTTTGGGTCTACAAGATTAAAATGTTAGAGACGATGATAGAGTACGATAGCTCGATACATTTTTACACGAAGGCGACCGAAAGTGGGCGCATGCTAAGCAACGACTGCGGCAAATACCCCTTAACGCCAATCAGCAGGTACTATTTTTATTATTGCTTCTTTGTTTGATGCGTAGATCATATATATAGGCTGACATACTATCTAGCTCCCTCCCTTCAAAAGTTTTTGCAATTCAATTTTTATTTCTAATTGCTATTACAAAGGTATTGAAACGTAATGCGTATTTGCAATTTTGTATTTCTATCATTATAATTAAATTAAATAATTTATAACAAGTTTTGAATAATATGAAGAATATAATTATTTTGTATGTTTTATAATATAAATAATATTCGTTGCAGTCATTGCAAAGAGCCAAAATTATGTTCTTTGCTTACTTGAAGCAAAACCAACAACAAATTCGCATCACTGTGGATGCAAACAATTTGTGCTTGCCGTCTTTGTTTTTAGATTTGGGCTTAAGGTGAACTACTGTACACATAAGCAAAATTTGTTTTCAATGCTATGGAGCAATTGCAACAACAAAGGAAGACTGGAAGCAGCAGGACTGAGAGCCCCTGATTTAAAAATTCACATCAAATAACAGTCAATTTAAATTGTTATCGAAAATTACAGCCCTGCAGCCATGAAACCGAAATCGGTCGCCCCACTTCCCTTGCCTTAATTCAAAAGTTGCATGCAACTAGTTCCATCGTGTAATTGTGGTATGAATTTGCTGAGCTATACCATCGATGTTCGCATAAACTTTGGCTGCGTTCACCAGGAACGATACTTGGATCAGAAAAATTATAGATATCGGTGCGTTCTGGTAAACGCTATGCTACAATTTTTTTATTCACTTAGAGGCAGTTTACAAGCGTATGACCCAAAATATCATGATATCGCGGTCGCCTTCACCATAAAAATAATCGGTAGCCGATAAATGCTCAACGGAAAAAACTTCCTGGTGAACGCAGCCATCGACCCTTTTCGATAATAGTATCGATGTTTCCTGACCTCTTGTGATGTTTCGCTGAAAATAATAATTTTCTAATGAGCGCATAGTTTAATTACGTTTATACCAGTTAATATTGTTTCGTCTAAAGTACAGGATTTTAGCCCGTACAACTGATAATGAATATATATAACAAAATACGTTTAAGAGAACATGGACTTGGTAAGTAAAAAGCAATGCGCGGGCGTTTTGTGGATTTTGGCGCTCGAAATGCATGCACACCCGCTTCTCTTGCTGGTATTTTAAGCGCCAAATGTATTAGTGAATATTTATAAATGTCATTATACTAAAATTTGCAGTACTGCATCAGTATGGTAATGTAATATACATCAACATAAATTTGCTGTGTTTGCATTAGTAGTGCAAGAGAAACTAGAACGTAAACAAAACAATTTGACACTGATTTAATTGTATTTTTGCCTTGTAGCCAATGAGCATTCATATGACTTCGCTTTAAGACGTCTGTGCGTATCCAGACAGGACAGCTGGCGTGGCATTGCTCCTGCCAATTACAGTCCGGATTTCAACCCGGAGCCGCCCATTTTCTCTGCCAAATTTGCCAACTGTGACGGATACAGGCATATTTTGGCGATTGCCAATGAGGATGGAAAAATAGCTCTACAGGATAGTACTCAGCAAAATCAGGAGCCGGAGGAGCAGTCGCTGACTGCACCACAATGTCATTTTAATGCTGTTTTCGATCTGGAATGGGCTCCTGGGCAGATGCGCTTTGTGTCCGCCTCGGGAGATCATACGGCTCGCTTGTGGGATGTTGCTGGCTCAGGCATACGTGGTCTTAATTCCTATGTAGGCCACACACGCTCTGTAAAAACAGCTGCGTTTAAGCGCACGGATCCGGCTGTATTTGCCACAGGCGGACGTGACGGTGCTATTCTCATTTGGGATATACGCGCTAATCTTAACATGGATTTAACTTCACGCGTAGACAACTGTATATACAGTGGCCACACTGGCGGGCCGGGCACGCCACAATCTCAACGCAAACAACGCACGCGCACACCCAAAGTACCAAACAGCGGAAACACGTCCAGCAGCATAACTGGGTTAGCTTTCCAGGACAACAATACGCTCATCTCCTGTGGCGCCGGAGACGGCGTTATCAAAGTTTGGGATTTAAGGCGCAACTACACGGCCTACAGGAAGGAGCCGCTACCTCGTCATAGCTTACCCTATGCTGGCTATTCTACCTTTAAAGGTTTTACTAATCTCATTGTTGACTCAAGCGGGACCCGTTTGTATGCCAATTGCATGGACAACACCATTTACTGTTACAACTTGGTCTCGTTTGCGCCCAAACCGCTCGCCTGCTATAAAGGCTTACTGAACTCCACTTTCTACATTAAAAGCTGCCTCAGTCCGGACGGCAAATATTTACTAAGTGGTAGCAGTGATGAACGCGCGTACATCTGGAATCTGGATCACGCGTCTGAGCCGCTAGTAGCGCTGTCTGGACATACTGTAGAGGTAACGTGTGTAGCTTGGGGATCCACATACGATCGTCCGATAGTAACCTGCAGCGACGATGCGCGCCACAAAATCTGGCGCATTGGGCCCACTCCGGAGTCGTTGACAGTTGCAGAGTTTGCGGAACTGTATCGCGGTCAGGCGAGTTATGAGCGTCAGTTTAACCCGCTGCCAAAAATCACACAGCACAATTATAATTTGAGAGACCTGGAGTCGACGCCACGCTCACTTAAGCGTCTTATGGAACAAAACGAACGTACGCCTAGCTCTGTGGAGAAACCAAACATAAAGCGTTCATTTCTTGATATGCTGGGCGCGGCGAGCAGCGATGCAACCATGGAGCAACCGCAACTGAAGCGCACAAAGCCTTTTGAACCTAGAGGTCGTCGCCTATTTGGTCCGAACTGCACAACCAGTCATGAGCTTACATTGCCTCCTATAAAAGACGAAAAAAGCACAATGTCCGCCTGCAATCAGGAGAACAGTACTGAGGCTGCTTCACTGCTGCCCAGTAGTGCGGGCAGTAAGTCTCAACAGGCATCACCACTCAACGCATCCCCATATAACTCGCCACCAACAACATCAGTGCAAGCGGCGGCAGCAGCAACGACCCACGACAGCTCCAGTTTGCATTTATTATCCTCATCTGTTATCTTCTCACCCACCTCAAACCTGCCTAACTACGTTATAGACGGGGAGGCGCCACATTTGGGAATCATGTCACCAAAACGCAAAGCCAAAGAAAAGGTCGATTGGCTGACGAAAATACGTAAACAAAAGCTCATGTCCAACAGCCGTGCGATTATTACTCTGACAGACAAAATAAGCAACGAAGAGTCTTCTCATTTACACAATGCGGATGTACTGGCCTCACCACGTTTACAAAGCCTGCGCCATTCGGAATGCAGCCCAAAACTGCAATCCAGCCCGCGTCGACGAATCTCACATAACGATAGCGGAGGCAGTGCTGCACATTTGCGCACGCCCACCTCCAGCCGCCGGAACAGTGAGACGACCCTGCTTCGTTTCTTCAGCGTGCAACGAAATGGTGTGAGCAACAGCACCAACAGCGGTGATGGTGTTGAAGACTTGCCGACAAGCCTCGTCAATTCAGTTATTTCGGAGTTGCCTGCAATGTCACCAACACCACCAACATCAACTATAATGTGAACGTGATGACTCGCTGGCCTGTTGATGGCCTCCCAGCTGCTACCATCCTATTACTAGTTTTAACTGGATATTTTAGTTTTTGTAGATATATATTTAAAAGTTCTTGTATAATAGGAATAATTATAGTATAATTTAAACCTATATCCGTAAGATCAACTGACATGCATGTGCTTTTGGCTGGGTCAACTTTTTATTAATATTGACAATATTTTTAAGTCTGTTTTATATGACATTTGTATGTTTTCTATGAACTTGCTGAGTAAAATCTACAAATAACAATGCAGTCGGATGTAATTGACTGCTATATTCTCTAATAACATTATAAAAACAGAGCCTGCTTGGGTAGAGGAGTGTTTCGGCCTAAACATTTTTTATTTACATTTCTTGATCATCACCAGCTTTTTTTCATTAAATTTTGTATTGTATCAAATTTAAAGTTTTACAATTAATTTAAATTTGATCTAATACTCAAGAACCTGATAACGCAACAAATGCAAATAAAAGCTTAGCAAGACCACAACGAAATTTTTTAACCCTGAACTGTTAAGGGTATTTTACATACATACTTTAACGGTTACCTTCCTCGAATCGACAAATTTATATTAGACTTAAAAATGGTTAATAAATTTGACATAATACTTAAATCAGGGGATTCGACGGTTACTCCGGCGCCAAGGTCTGATGATTGATTCCTGTAGAACTCGACAAAATAAGACGAAAATATTAAATACAATTTATCACGTATACGCAATCTGCTCGACTATACCAATGAGTATTTAAACCAAGAGATGATGATAGCAGAAAAGTACTCATTTCGTTTTCTACACGATGGTGACCTGAATCTGGCTCGGCCAAAGTAACGAGAGCGGCAATTTCCCCTTGACAAATCAGCTGGCATGATTTTCGTTATTGCCGTTTTGCTTTGGCTGCGCGCCATATTTGAATTTGTTTGTTTTGGTTATAGACAACTGATGACTTGGCTTTGCTTTGCATGAGTGTTGACTGCAAAGCCAATGATGACATAGAATGCTGTTTTTTGTTGTTTTTGTTTTCACATATTAAATAAATAAACGAAAACAATTGAAACTAATTTTAAATGAACGCTTAACGTTTCTGTACATGTACACTTATAAAAAATATGTAAATAAATAGAAAAACGAAAAAGATAATTTTTTATGTACATATCCTAATTTTGTTATTATTTCAGCTAGCAATATTTTGATGCTTCACTTGCAAAATCAAGGAAATTCATAAAAAAAAATTAATTTAACTAGTAAATCAAAAAAACGTTTGAAGGCATGCTTGTATACGCTTTCTTGCATACATTTGAAATCGATTTTAATTAATAAAAATACAGAACATAAAAAAAAGTACTTTTACTTACCTTTTGTGTTCTAACTGATTCTAGTCTAACGCTAAGAATATGCTATTTAAAAGAGCTAGTATATCGCATACAACAAGATGATGTTTAAGCCAACGGCTGTAATGGGAGATCATGGCGCAGTAGTATAAACGTGTGCAATAATTGTGCATTCACGATGTCCCCGAGTCCCGGGCTCGAATCAACAATAAGGTAACTTTTTTTTAATTTTTTTTTTTATTATTGGCTTTGTATCTTACAAATAAATTATAAATCAAATAACATAATTCATTTTTACATACTAATACATTTTTACCATCTAAACTTGACACACTGTCTGTGCTTGCTTTGTTTTTGTTTTTGGCCAGTTCGTCTATTTTGCAAACGCAACAGCCGCTTATTCGGCAAAAGGGCAAAGCAAAATATCTATTTATAGCTTTCAAGGACAGTCAAATTTAAGAATAAGAAGTGAGCAAAGGCAACTAGCCAACTGGGCGTGCTCTTACGTTTGCTAGGGCGCATACAAAAAGCAAGTGCAGCTGGCTTTGGCTGTCTATTATAGGACAGGTGGCGGGCCAGCGGAAAGCAAATAATGGTAAAAAAAAATTACATTAGTATTTGTATACGTGTGCATTTGTTTCCATTCTTGCTGGGCTAGCTTTGCCGAGATTTTTGGATATTTCCTGTCTCTATGCACACGCAGTACGTTAAAGTGTATGCGTAGCAATTCATTGTTTCGGCATTTTTTTGACCTAATACAACATTTAGGATTTTGTAGATACATATTTATTAAAAAGCCAATATGTACATATATATTTTTTTTTTATTAAATACATATTTACTATTATTAATTAACTTTTAAAATATGTACATTTGAATTATTTTTTAAGTTATAATTTATAATTAAATTTAATATATATATATAATTATGTACTGTCGACCCTAGAATAGCATGAAATTCCGTTGGCATTTTGATATTTATTTAATTTTTTAGATACAATTAATTTGTTTTTGGTGCATATTATATAATTATATTTAAAGTTATTATTTATTTTAAAACAACATAAATTATTATGTACATGCTTACTAAATTCCGGTGGCCAATATGTATAATTCTAATTTGGCGCGCACTTGACTCCGCCTGCAAACTACAAATACGAAGCAGACAAAATAGAATGCTCTAGTTAAAAAAGTCGGCTAGGAGATACCATAAGTCCTACACATTATCCGTACATATATGGCCATTTCGACTCGCCTTATGATGCTGATCAAGAATATATACATATATATATTTGGGACCGAAATATTTCCTGTTACATACATTCGCACAAACCAATATACCCGTCTCGTTTATAGAAAAATAAAATGTTCTCGTCTAATTTCACAACAGGCAGCAGCGTTTTGTGTGTATACGCATCCAGAATGGGCAAATGCAAAAGAGCGAAACAACAACACTTGCCGGTTGCTGAGACGCACAGCTCAAAGTAAATCTACCCTATGTTTCAATATTCAATTATAGTCAATAAAACCACTTAATAAATAATTTTCAAATAAATACAGCTTGTTTTAAGTATTTAAATACAAAATAAGATTATTTTATTGCGTATTTATTATTTTTTATTCAACTTGATAAATTAATTATAATGCTCAAAAATATAAGCAAACATGTACTATGAATATCATATTTATTTATCTTGCGTTTATCTATTTAATTACGCAAAGTTTATATAAAATCAAGCTACCCTTCCTTGCTAGGGTAGCAGCAAGCGATTGAATCAAAACTCTAAAATTGCCAAACTCAAGTTCTATAACAACAGCACATGCCTCACACGTTCAGCCATTATGGCTGTTTAGTGAGACACAAAACAAACACTAAAAAAATTATGGCTATTTATGGACAGCAGGTCACTTTCCCAGGCACCAGCTGGCTGTCGACGAGTACTTTGCACGAAACATAAGCAAACGGGGTGTTTACTCGTTGGACCGAGCTATCTTAACGCACCATCTGTTTCGAGTACGAGTTCTTTTCTGCTATCATCATCTCTTGGTTTAAATACTCAATGAAAAGAGCCCATTAACAGCGATGTTTTATCGAACAAGTGCTCAAATGAATCAGTTCCTCTTCAGTTAAGGGCTGTTTACTCTTGACTTAACTTAACTTAACTTAACGTATGAGTCAGCTGACTCAATCTACCTTATGGCTCTCAATGTTAGCGTTTACTCAAAACTTAACGTAACTTAACTTAACGTAACTTAATTCTGAACCTGCAGGTTGCAGATTCTTAAGTTAAGTTCTTAAGTTTAGCAGTGTTGATTAACGTGAAAATCAAACAGCTGATCAAAAACTGTGATGGAAAACGTTAAACGCTCTTTACAAAACGTTTACAAAGTCAAATATTCAAATGGATGAGCACAAGCTAATTATTTTAGTTGAAAATCATAGTTTGTTGTATGATAACAAGTCAAAAGACTTAAAAATATAATTTAACAAAGAGAAATTTGGGCTGCAATTGCCAAAGAACTTGTTTGCAATGGTTAGTATATTGATAAAAATTGTTGAATTGGTTTTTGCATTGATATGTTTGTTTGTTAAAGTTGATATCTGTGAAAGGCGATCAGAGGAGTCACTGCCAACATTATTTGAAAGCGAGGACGTTTTGACCTCAACTCTAAATGCTACTGCAACATTATCCATAATTAATTTTTTCAAAATGAGCCAACGAGCTGTTTATTTTTCTTTGTTTGACAACATTGCTAACATAATTCTACAGCACTGACACACAGATTTCTTAAGTTACGTTAAGTCCAGAGTAAACGCATACATTCCTTAAGATAAGTTAAGTTTAGTTAAGTTAAGTCAAGAGTAAATAGGCCTTTATTCTTCAGTAAATATTTACTGTCAGTTTTACTTCAGTTAATTCCATATGGGAGAATACACGCAAACTAAACCTCCGTTACTAACAGTACTTAACATAACTGAGAATAACTGAGCAGTGGAAATACACTATAAGAGGCAGTTCAAAAAATATTCGGAATCATTTCCGTTTTCATATGGTTTAAATACTCATTGGGCTCTTTTAATGTAACAGTCGCAAAACAGATGATTGTGAATAGCAGAAATTTTGAATAGGTAGGCGCAATATTTAGTAATTTTCAAAATATTATAAAGTTTTGATTTTTGATGTATTATTGTGGGAAACAATTGAACTGGGAGCCAAGGTTAAAAGGATTGCTTTTAAAATTGTAGGCGGATAATTTTGTTGCACTTACGGCAGTTCAGTATTGCTCTCAAGTATATACGAAAATGGACTTGTACTGCAAGCAATAAAGCTTGTAGGCATTAAAAATAAGACAGTGCAGTTGGCAATACGCTATTACTTTTGCAATGTACAATTTCAGTCAGTTTTTATCTATTGTTCGCAAAAAAAACAAACCAAAACAAATTGAACAGCTGATTCATTTACGGAGGTTCAGTAACAGAGCAATGGAAACAGCTTTCATAACTGACTGTTAAAATTTACGGAAACGGAGCAGTGGAAGTACGCTATAAGCGTAATTAATGTCTACGGTTCAGGGAATATCCTTGTCGAGCTATTTCAACTTTTGCCTTCATACATGTTTATTTAAATCTTTTGGAAATGGTTTATGAATTATTGCAGTGCTTTGGTTGATTTTATGTGACAATTTTGTGTGGTTCATTGTTGTTTCTGCTGTTGCTGATTTATCGTTGCGTTGAGCCTTATGGCGTGGTTAACTTGGTGTGCGACGCCCACAAGTAAAACTAGATGGCACAAATGGAGAGCAAGGCTTGAAAGATGGGTGCTGGGATAGGTGTTCCAGCAGTACTCGATGATGCCCAGTATTAGAAAACGCACTCCCAGCGAATACGGCGTAGACCACACCAAATATGGCAACGTGTGAAAGTACCACACATAAAATTGATAGTGCAACGAACGTGCGCACGCAATGCCAATAAAGTTGCACAGGAAGAATGGCAGTAATGCCAGCTGGGTGCATTGATCGAAATGGACGCCATAGCGTTTCGGCTGTAGATTGTTTGCTGCGCCTGAATCCTTCGAGTTCTGCAGACCCTTGTCAAATGCCATAAAACGTCTATTTTCTTCGCTAATCAGCTGCTGATCCCAATTCCCGGCCGACTTATGTGCACTTTTAGACTTCGATTTGGTTTGGTTCTGTTGCTCGCGATTTTTTCGGACGATTTGCGGTTCAAGCTGCTGCTGCACCAGACGTAGTCTCATATAACTTTTAAAAAACGTCCACGTGGGTTTGGTAAAATATAAAAGAAGCAACACATGCATCACAAGCAGGCACAGATGAAATTCGCGAAGCTCGAAAAACTCCTTGCTGAGAAATCTATAGTTAACAGTCCATTTGTGTTCAAAGATACGACCCAAGTTAAAACTGCCACGTATATATTCCAGCGGATGAGTAAGCAGAAAGGGCGCACCAAGCAATAATTGTATTCCAGCACAGACGCTTAGCTGCAGGACTGTCTTCACAAGACCAAGATTGGATATATAGAACAGTAGTAACGCAGGTGCAAATAGTAGAATATTCATTTTAACACCGACCGCCAAACTGAAGAAAACGCTTCCAAGGTTCCAACGTTGATCCATAAAGAGATTAAGAGAAGCATAAAGCATGACGATGGCCACCGGATCATTAAATAGACGGAGCACGTAAATAGAATGAATGCGGTAAGAGGTAAAAGTGCTGAGTACCAAGATATAGGGCGGAACTTTGCGGCTCTTGGCATATAGTCGTAGTACAAGGCACATTTGGAGCAGATATATGCAGTAAAATATATATTGAGCTAGGCGCACATTTCTGCCATGTGATGTTGAATAATATAGTGCAGAGTAAATGTAAACAAATGCAGCCGGATACACTAACGGTCCTGTATCACCTGCAAGAGATAAAACAACATAAATAATTGTGTAGCTAGAGTTTATATTATGATGTGAGGCAAATGTTAATACAGGCAACGAATTAAATACTTGGGAAAAGGGAACTACAAACTGTGGCGATCCTTAGGCGGTGCTAGCGGTGCGACCGCAAATTTAACCAAAACGTGAGCGAGGTTAACGACACTCGGCCGAGCGCAGGAGCGTGACGCGTGGTTACGACTTGACGGTTGGATGCACTTATAAACACGCTTCAAAACACACAAAACATCCTCAGATCACCGTCGTACTACTATGAAGTTGGATTGAAGCCTCAATTCGTTTGAAGAACTTCAGTCGAATAGACAAACAATTACAAAAATAGTCTGATGATTGATTCTTGTAGAACTCGACAAAATAAGACGAAAATATTAAATTTTAAAAATTTATCAATATCTAGCTTGGTTATCGAGATATAGGTAATAAAAAAATCGAAAAATTGCAAATAATTTAATTTTTTTGGTGAAGTTTAACAGATTTCCGAACAAATACTTAATACAATTTATCGATATATCGATGTGTTATCGAGCTATCGAGCTATCGATTAAAGTTTTTACAAATTTTTTTGTTTAATGAAGTTAAATACATTTCTGAAAAATAAGAAAATATTAAATACAATTAATCGATATATCGCTTAGCTATCGAGATATCAATATTCAAAATCGAAAAATTAACATAATTTTGTATGTGTGTATTTAATTAATCCTACGCAACGACTTCAGTTAAATTTTTTTAAAAAATTATAAGTAATACAAATCATTTAAAAAGTCACAGAAAAAAAATTTTGTTTAACAAAATTCGCGAGCTTCTTTTACCACATCAAGTTCTTTCCCGTCATCAATTTTTCTCTACACACAAATTCTTTTCTTGTTTTCCTAGAATTACACCACATAGTTACACAAAATAACAGAAACACATCCAAATTCCAAGTTTAAAAATGTATTTTTTTGTTCATTTAATGAATTTGTTGGAAATGAAAAAAAATGTATTTCGTTTCTAAAAGAAATAGGTTTGATTCCGTCATGTGAACTAACTGCAACACAGTGTGACTCACGCTGTAAATGTCGCTAGAAATGGATAACATAAGGGTTCTAAATCCTGCAGAGAAACTCTAAGCCCTAGCTTAAAAATGTTAAAATAAAATATATGATCGTAAATTTTCCGACTTTTAAGTATCTATATATCGATAACAACGTGAGGTATCGATACATTTTATTTTATATTTTCGTCTTATTTCTCAGAAATCTATAAAACATCATTAAAGGTTCGTATCCAGCACAAAAAAAATCCTGGCCGGAATTTGTAGTATATTTTGGAAACGTGGGCACAAGATTTTATAGTGCGATCATAGTTCACCAATCTGTGGTAAAAATCGCCATTTTGACTTAAATACTAAAAAGTACTAAGTCACACCACTAACCAAATAATGTTATAGATGGGACATTTCTAGTACTGTTTTGGTTTCCACTACACTGTGAACGAGAGTGACCCATGATTGTTAACATTATGTTATGCTCGCTCAAAATGTTAACACATAGCAGAGAGACCCAAGTCTGTTTCAGTTTGTATTCACTTTCAGCGGCTTTTAGGGGAAAGGGGGAAGCGGCGGCGGAAAGCAAGCAACGGTTAAAATACATTAGTATTTGTATACGTGTGCATTTGCTTCATACTTTGGTGGACTAGTAATGTTTGAGATTTTACAAATTTGTCTTTTTCAATGCCCTGCATACGCATGTGTGTGTGCAGGAATGTATATGCAGAATGTTTATATGTATGCGAGCCATTTGTTTTGGAATTTATTGACCTGGCTCAACATATATGTGGGGAACATGGATATGACTTAATTGCAAATTAATACAACTTTTAAAATTAAGTCATATCAAGTCGACTCATAGGTCATATTTATATATGTATGATCCCATTACAATTGTAATGACCTCCTCGTGGTGTTCCCTGGGTACCGATTGGATATTTATTCAATCGGAAGCTAATATGAGCGGCGATTTTAAGCTTCATTATATATTTAGGAACTAAGTACATATTTTTAGTTGTATGGTATAAAAAACAATAATTGTACAAAAAATAGCTATACTTAAATAAAAATAGTCGTCCAAATATTATTAAGTTTTACTAAACCAAAAAATATGTATAAAGCATCGCGCACACCAGAGCGCTGCAGATTCGCTGTCAAAACAAATTCGCCCCGCTTTGGTGTGCGTGCGTTTATAAGACGCAATGTAATTATATATTCGTGCCGCTGCCGCTGCGGATTATTCGCTCTGGTGTGCGCGATGCTTAAAAAGAATATTTGCAATCCCAAAAGCCCTCCCTTCACCTGTTAGAAATTAAATCATATATGTTGAGGCAGGTCAATAAATTCCAAAACAAATGGCTCGCATACATATACACATTCTGCATATACATTCATGCACACACACATGCGTATGCAGGGCATCGAAAAAGACAAAAGTGCAAAATCCCAAACATTGCTAGCCCACCAAAGTATGAATGCCCAGCATATTTATTAAGACTGACTAGGAGATACCCTATGCCCTAAACATTATTCGTTCATATATTGGCAAATCGACACGCACATTGATGCTGAACAAGAATATATATATATAATGGGGCCGTAAATAATTTCCTTCTGCCTGTTACATACATTAGCACAGGCCAATATACCCGTTCCATCAATAGAAAATTTATAAGTCCTCATCTAATTTCACAACAAGCGGCAGCGTGATGTGTGTGTACACAAGAATGATCATTTATGTATGTATGTATATCTATCATTCGAGTGTATACACATCGAGAATGGGCAAATGCAATAACAGCACTTGCTGGTGGCTGAGACGCAAAAACAGCACAACGTAAAAACTACCCTTTGTTTGAATATTCAATTATTGTTATATTATTATATAAAATTTATTTTAAGTATTCAAATACAAAACAAGTTTATTTTATTTCGTATTTATTATGTTATATTCAACGTGTTAGATGATTTAATAATGCCGTACCTAATATCCAAAATATTAGTAAACATATATTATACATATCATATTGCTTTTATCTAGTTATTATACGAAATTTAAAGTAAAGTCAAACTACCCTTCCTTGCTAGGCAGCAACAAGCGGATTGAAACAAAAACCTCGGCAAAGCTTGCCCAGCAAAATATGAAGCAAATGCACACGTATACAAATACTAATGTATTTTTACCGCCACTTCCCCCTTTCCCCTAAAAGCCGCTGAAAGTGAATACAAACTGAAGCAGACTTGGGTCTCTCTGCTATGTGTTAACATTTTGAGCGAGCATAACATAATGTTAACAATCATGGGTCACTCTCGTTCACAGTGTAGTGGAAACCAAAACAGTACTAGAAATGTCCCATCTATAACATTATTTGGTTAGTGGTCACACTGAGCTTTTTAAATTTAAGTTAAAAATTTATAAGTAAAAAATTAAACTTAATTTGTTTGTTTGTTGTCTATCAACATATTATACTGCATAAAAAACCAGAAAATCAAAGAACACGGCGACACCGGTAGCACAAATGTTGTTGGTTTCTTCCCTGGGCACATCAAAATATATGATTAGGTATTTCCTGAGCCCAGCGCCAGTGAGTACATATTGTATTAAATCGATACTATCGATAAGCAGTTTAGTATTTTTTTTACTACGTTGCTGGATACCCAGCACACGCAGCCAAAAAAAAACAATTCCCGCTGCGACGATTTTGTATGGAAAATTTTGTTCGCTGTCGATAGCTCGATAACAAATTGATATATCGATAAATTGTATTAAGTATTTTCGTTTTTTCTCGGAAATCTGGTAAACTTCACCCAAAAATTGATTATTTAGATTATTTATTAAATTTATCTCGATAACCAAGCGAGTTAGCGATATATTTTATTTAGTATTTTCATCTAATTTTGTCGAATTCAACAAGAATCAATTATCAGACTTCGGCGTCCTTCTAAACGTAGACGAGCCATTGCATATAGTAAATGTATTCGGCTTTTTTTTTATCGGAAATCTATTAAACCTTACAATAACATTAATTTTTCGATATTTTCTCAATTTTTTATTAACTATATCTCGATAACCAAACGAGTTATCGATACATTTTATTTAATATTTTCGTCTTATTCTGTCGAGTTCTACAATAATCAATAATTAGACTTCTGCCCCCCACTAACCGTAGACTTGCCAATTTACGGAAACGGAGCAATGGAAAGACTTTATTAGATGGGCGCCACATTTGTAGTGCATCTTGACCACATAGTATGAAAATTTATAGCGTATTTCCACTGCTCAGTTATTCTCAGTTATGTTAGTTAACAGTAACTGAGGTTCTGAAGTAAAACTGACCGTAAATATTAACTGAAGAATAACTGAAGAGGAACTGGTTCATTTGAACACTTGTTCGATACAACATCGCTGTTAATGGGCACTTTTAATGTAACAGTCGCAAAACAGATGATTGTGAACAGCAGAAATTGTGAATAAGTAGGCGCAATATTTAATAATATTCAAAATTGAATTAAAAATTTTGTTTTTTGATGAATTATTGTAGGAAAAAATTAAACTGGGTGCCAAGGTTCAAAGGATTGCTTTTAAAACTGTGGGCGGATAATTTTGTTGCACTTAGGGCAGATCAGAATAGCTCCCACGTATATAGGAAAATGGACTGCGTCTGCAATGCAAGCAAAAATGCCTGTAGGCATTAAAAATAAGCCATAAAAGCTTGCAACACGCTGTTACTTATTTTCAATGTACAATTTCGGTTAGTTTTTCTCACTTTTTTGCAGAAAATACAAACCAAAACAAACCGAACAGCTGATTTATTTACGGAGGTTCAGTGAACAGAGCAATGGAAACAGCTTTCGTCAGTTACTGTTAAAATTTACGGAAACGGAGCAATGGAAACAGGCTATTATTCGACAAAGATTTTATTGGCGCGTAAATGAGTTTGGAACTAGAATATGAACAATCATGAATCATGATTCATGATGAACAATCATGTTAGCTTATGAGCGAACTGTTTACGCAACGTTGAGAATGTCAAAATGTCACATTAAAAAAAAAAGAGAACAAGAGAATATTTTGTGTTAGGCAGCATGTAGGTTATTACGGCATGTTGTTAAAGCTGAAAGCCTTATAGAGAACAGTGTAATAGAGTGAAAACAGTTAATGGACAAAATGATTTCGTATAAAAATTTATGTGCCTTGCGCCAATTGCCGCTAAAAAGCTGCAACCGACAATACAAGGCAATTCAATTGTGCACATCACCGCTTTTAGTCAGAATAACTAAATGGGAATCAAAACATACTGCCAACGCTGCCGCCGCTACGGATAGTTTCGCCAACACTTGGCAACAGAGGGCAACTCAACAAAAACATCGCAACATTTATAGCTCAAGCCGTGTGCAGGCGAAAGACTATTATGCGACCCTAGGCGTGCCTAAAAATGCCAACGGCAAGGACATTAAAAAGTCATACTATGAGCTTGCAAAAAAATATCACCCAGATACCAATAAGGATGATCCAGATGCAAGCAAAAAGTTTCAGGAAGTGAGTGAGGCCTATGAGGTCCTAAGCGATGAACAGAAGCGTCGCGAATACGACACCTATGGTCAGACAGCGGAAAGTATGAATCGTCAAGGTAGTGGCGGAGGATATGGCAGTGGCCCCTTTGGTCCGGAAGGTTTTTCTCAAAACTGGCAGTTCCGCTCCACTATCGATCCGGAGGAGCTTTTTCGCAAGATCTTTGGGGAGGGCAACTTTCGCAGCAACAGCTTTGACGACTTTGCAGATTCCAAATTCGGCTATGGCCAGGCCCAAGAGCTAGTCATGGACTTAAGCTTTGCCCAGGCGGCTCGTGGAATTAACAAGGATATCAATGTTAATGTGGTGGATCAGTGTCCCAAATGCGCTGGCTCTAAGTGCGAGCCGGGTACCAAGCCCGGCCGCTGCCAGTACTGCAATGGCAGCGGTTTTGAGACCATTTCAACTGGGCCCTTCGTAATGCGGTCTACGTGCCGCTACTGCCAAGGCACGCGCCAGTACATAAAATACCCATGTGCCGAGTGTGAGGGCAAAGGCCGGACCGTGCAGCGTCGAAAAGTGACGGTGCCGGTGCCAGCTGGCATTGAGAATGGGCAAACGGTGCGTATGCAAGTAGGCAGCAAAGAGCTCTTTGTCACGTTCCGGGTGGAGCGCAGTGAATACTTCCGACGGGATGGTGCTGATGTGCACACAGACACGCCCGTCTCGTTATCACAGGCTGTCTTGGGAGGCACTGTGCGGGTGCAGGGCGTATATGAGGATCAATGGCTTAACATCGACCCAGGCACTTCGTCCCATTGGAAGATTGCGCTGCGCGGCAAGGGCCTTAAACGTGTTAATGCGCACGGACATGGCGATCATTACGTACACATAAAGATTGAAGTGCCAAAAAAGTTGAGCCAGGAGCAGCGCGCTCTGATGCAGGCCTATGCGGAACTGGAGGAGGACACACCGGGACAGATACACGGCATGGCGCAACGAAAAGATGGCAGTAAGAAAGCAACGTAATTACATTTTTAATTGTAGCTCACTGTAATCAAAACACAAATACACATTTTAATAGAGATGTGTTTGGAGTTTTATTATTCATAGAAAACTAATCAGCTATTGGCTTTACAAGTAACTTAAATAATTCAATTTGCGCAGATACTCTTTTTTAATTATTACATTTCTTTTTTCTGCCTCTGTGTTGTCTTTGTTTCAATGTGATTCAGCGCAGATGCCAGTAAAGCAAGAGAAAGCACAACCAAAAAATTCCAAGAAGCAACAGAAAAAAACACCGGTCAAGAGACGAGCGGAGAAGCAGCAAAAGCCCAGCAATCAAATCAACAAACTGGACCAACAAGCCGAAGTGTAGGTTTCTTCAACAAAATCAAAGCCATGTTTAACTAAGTTGAACTGTGTGTGTTTTGTTAAAGATATTTGTTTTGTATCGGACGATTGTTTAAGCAAATAAGGTTGTTACATATTAAAATGTGGAAAAATAAAAAACAATTGTTTAACAGTTCAAAGTAAAAAATTTGTTTCTCACAGTTTTATCAATGTGACAGATGCCTCGGTGAAAATATATGTATTTATACTTATATCTAGTCTGCCCTCTTTGCATGCCTTATTTCCAAAAATAAACATACATTATTGAATTTGCTTACCTCGCAGCATCGCATAGTCCGTTGTGCCATTTAGAAAGCCTTCGCATTCCTGCAATAGGAAACATTAGTTGCTTAACGTATATAAATTAATAAGGGGTTTCAGGAGTTTGACCTGCATGTATGCCACCCAATCAATCTCCGTATACGGCACAATCCGAATGACAAACAGGTTAATTATCGCTTCTACTAACACAATCAGCACAGAAACCAAGGGCAATGCTGCCGGATCGAATGCAAGATATTTAATGTTGTTCCAGTTAACATATTTGTCGTTTAAAGTATGCAACAGGTTTCTCTTTTTGCGTTGGGCCGCAATATGATTGAGTCTTTGCGGTGCCATTAATATGATTTAATGTTAATGCGGCCAATACTTTGCACACACGGCATACTAGGGCTGCAAAAACATTAACACTATTGTTCTTTTTTAAATTTTGCGATACATCGATGTTTTTGTACATAATCGATGATTAATTGGATTGTGACGCCAAAGAGCGCGCGTACGTATATAATACATATTATTATTTGTTTAATTATTACATATATTTGAGGTATATTTTTTACAGCGGCTTTTAGTTTTCATCTCGGCGGTTGCTCTTCTTAAAATGGACAAGTTTTTGTGCATATTTCTTTAAAAAAAAATGGATTTATTTAATGGCTACAAATTTTTAGCTAATTCCAGTTACTTTTTCGATGCTGAAACATCGATGATGAAAACATCGAAGAAGTGACTATCAATGATTGTGCACATGGTTTCATCATGTTCGTGCAGACCCACTGAGCACGAACTTTTAAATAAACAGCATGGGCACCCTAAAAATGTTAACTTTGCAGCAATCCATAGACAAAAATGTAACAAGACTGGAAATAAGAACTGATATGTTATGTTATTTAACATTCAGCCTGTTCAGAGCGGTCATCAGGAGAAACAATAAATTTTTCGTTCAGTTGTTTGGTAGATTGCTCTAGCATACTAGAGAGGTAGCAGTAAATTTAAATCGTCCATTATTTTGCATCTTTTTGTTGTGATGGCAAAGTGTGCGATGCGTAATAATTAATTGTTGCCGTTCTTAATTTCTCTTCATTTCCCTCAATCCGCTTGCATCTGCCTAGCATATTACTTGTCATAGATTAATGAACCTAACTTAATACAACATATTGAAAATCTATGACAAGTTATCATTCATCGAAATCGGTTGAGAAACAGCATAGATATCGAAGACTGAAGTTAAGTTACAGAATACACAAAAACTTACTGTACTGTATAATTATAAGTTCAGGGTATATTCTAGTCGGGAACTAGAGCTGCTATAGTGGTTTACTAACAATGCCGTGTTCATTACGCTACTTCTTAAATTGGCGACAAACTGACGCACAAGCTGAGGGTATGATCGCGAGCGAATACAAACATAAATGCATCGAAAATAGGCAAAACACAACTAAACGCACAAATTGCACAAAGAAAAAAATACCCTGTTTCCCAATATTGAGTTATAGTTCATGAAATCACATATATATATTCTCCAACTATTTATTCTCAAGATATAGACAATTTATTATAAGTGTGTTTGTAATTAAAGCTATATAGCTTGCGTTTATTTATTTATTAACGTAAAGGTAACTTTAGTCTATACAACCCTCCAGCGTTACGCAGCAGCAAGCGAAATGAAGCAATAGGCAAAACGCAACAAGAAAAGCGAATACACATGTGCATACATACAAGAACGGCGCATAGTATGTACCCTGCAGTTCGTTTCAGATATGAAAGAGATCTGAAACATACATGATCTGATCATGACCATGCATGAACTCTTAAATGCAACTACAAGCGTTTTAGGCATGAATTTAACAAGGGGATGACCTAGGGCCTCATGCATGCACATGCGCATGAAAAGAGAAGCGAAGCGTTCATGCATGCACATGCGCATGAAAAGAGAAGCGGCTCGTTCATGCATGCACGCGCGCATGAAAAGAGATGCGAAGCGGGATTCCTAAGCGCAATCAGATAAAATTTAGATTAAACTATTTTCGGGTATAATTTGATCTAAAACATAAATATGGTAAATAATAAATAATAAAAAAATACAAAAATATAAGATTCGATTATAATCGAATAGTTATTGTTCATATTAATTTTGATGAAATTTTCATTTTAACATCTCGGATACCTGAAAAACCAAGTATGGCGTCTACTAGAAATGTTAAAATTATAATTTAAATGATTAAAATTGCTAGAAAGATTAAAATTAGTTTATATTAAAACTCACCGAATACGAAATAGCCTGCGCTGGGATTCGAACCTGCACCTCCCACGAACGAAAAATGCCTGCTCTTTGACTTGAAGTGTTAGAACTAAATATAACTGTTCTTTTTCTCTATATTTGCTCTCTTGAACACGCTCTCACTTAATTTCTCTCCGAAATGCTCTCTTGCCTCGACCACTGCGGCCTTCGCTGCAGCCTTCGCTGAAATCTTCACTGCAAATTCAGGTCTGATTGAAACCTGCATTCATTCAGATTTGAACTGGGAGCGATCGCTCCAAGTCGAACTGCAGGGTATGTACATACATATGTAGGAATATGATCAAGCACAGTGTGTGTGTTGTTATTGTAAGTATTTTAATACAACAAAATGATAATTTTAGCGTTATTTAAAGCTTTACATTAAGTCATATTTACCATGTTTATTTAGAAACGCGCTTACTAATTGACAAAACACAAGTAAACATATATTGTGTATACCATATTTTGGTATCTTGTGTTTATTTATTCAATTGCGCAAAGTTCATGCGAAGTTAAACTACCCTCCTATCTACCAACCAAATTGAAGCAAAACTCTGAAATTGCAAAACTCAATTTCTGTAACAACAACAAGAGAAAGGAAGGAAGGCAACGTTTAATTATGTCTTACGCATCGCACCATTTGCAATCAAAACAAAAGCCAAAAACAATAATGGCCGACTTTTGTTTATTATCCAGCCTTATCGGTTTATCCAGCACCAGCTGATGATAAACAAACCTGAAGAGTAGATAAGCAAGCAGTTTTTTCGTTAAGTGTTTCTTTTACCCAACCGAGCTCATCTGATGCGTATTAATGTTTTCTGTTAAAGTTACCGGCGCTTATTACATATCTGTGTTAGGTTTATTTCAGTGATGCCGATTTGGCCTTTTTCGGACAGATCTGTCCAGTTTTTAGGACATCCGGAAATCTGATTTTTTTTAGATTTTATTTGATTGATTTATTAAAATTAATTTTTTTTCAAAGTGATCTTTTAACAAGTAAATACGTTGCAGTCGGACGCAACCGACTGCGGAATACTTTGATACCAGTAAAAGAACGGTTGATAAGGGGGAATGCAGGGGCGACGGGAGTGGCCCATGTGGTAAACATCGCCAGCTATCATGTTACCAAATTTGGTGACTCTAGCTCAAAAACTGTGGAAGATAACTTAACTCCCAAATTTAAAAGGTGGGCGGCAGAGGTAGGCGTGGCATCCAAATTTCTGAATCAAATGTTTTTAACTGTCACTATCTATCTTCCTAATAAGTTTGGTGGCTCTAGCTCAAAAACTGTTAGAGATATAGCCGATTCCGATTTTATAAGGCGGGTGGCTTTGGTGGGCGTGGCATCCAATATTTTGAATCAAATGTTTTTAACTGTCACTATCAATCTTCCTACCAAGTTTGGTGGCTCTAGCTCAAAAACTGTTAAAGGTATAGCCGATTCCGATTTTATAAGGCGGGTGGCTTAGGTGGGCGTGGCATCCAAAATTTTGATGAATTTTTTTGTGGAACGTTAATATCTATCTTGACACAAAATTTTGTGTCTCTAGCCCAAAAAATGTAAAAACTATAGGCGTTTCCAGTTTCAAGGAGCAGGGATGATGGGGGCGGAAGGAGTGGGCGTGGCATCCAAAATTTTGATGCAGTTTTTTCAGGGACATGATAAGCTATCTGCGTGCAAAATTTGGTAACTCTAGCTGTAAGAATGTAAGAAATATTTGTTTTTATCGGTTTTCAGTTATCGAATTTATCGATTTCCCAGCCTCCTAGTAGGCGTGGCAGCCAAATCTTGACACTTTATATGTCGCGCCTATAGACAAACATAATTGCAAAGTTTCAAGTCTCTAGCTTTACGGGTGTCGAAAAAAGTTGCGTTCATACAGACGGACAGACGGACACCATGACGGACATTGCACAAAACCAATATACTATGAGACCTTCGGTATCAAAGTATAAAAATAAACAGATGATGATTTGATTTTAAGTATAGAATGACTGAAATCCAAAATAGCTCCATCCGGTACCAAAGTGGATGATTTTGAGAAGGACTTCGTAAAGCACGTAAAACGAGATTAGTATTTGGGATATGAATTTGAGTCAAATTTGAAAACCTTGAAAGAAAAAATTTATGACGCAACAGAGCAGACAATCCGATTTACCTGCACAGATTTTGTGATTGAGTGGATCAATCAGCTAAAGCAGAGGTATGTGTTAAAATGTAAGTTATTATTTATCTGCTAAAAATATTTTTGGATTTAGACTGCCGGACAACTATGAAATTCTAAAACAAGTTGACCTGTTTTCTGTCGATCGTGCTGTACGAGCGAAAAAATATCCCTGCCAATTTTGGAACTCTTCAAATTCGGTGACGAAACTAAATCTAAAATAGTTTGGCAATATAGCAACATATAGCTAGTAAAATGGGAGAATATTGATAATAGTTCGAAGTTTTGGTCAGAAGTTAAAAAATATCGGGACTCGGCAAGAAAAACCCGTTTTCGGAGCTGGTAACATTCGCGCTGACAGTGCTTTGCCATGGTCGAACGCGAGGGTGTCCTTTGGGCTGACTGGGTTAAAGGCGAGTGATGGTGTGTGGTGGATGAGTTGGGCAGTTTTGTCAGCGTACTCATTACCTGGGATCCCTTGGTGGCTTGGGACCCAACTAGGGTAATTTTGCGCTGATGGTCTGCGATGATGTTTCTAATTTCGCGTACCGTTGTGTCCGGATGGTCAGGGTTTTGTATTGAATTTATTGTGGAGAAACTGTCGTTGCAGATTACGGCTGGTCCTTTGTTATACGCCAAACCCATGCAATGGGTAAAAGGGGTATAATGTTTTTGTGCAAAAGTATGTAACAGGCAGAAGGAAGCATCTCCGACCCTATAAAGTATATATATTCTTGATCAGCATCAACAGCCGAGTCGATATAGCCATGTCCGTCTGTCCGTCCGTTTTTCCGTATGTATGAACTCGTAGATCTCAGAGACTATAAGAGCTAGAGACTTCAGATTTTGAACATAAGCTCATCTAAGTCCTAGGCAGTACAAGTTTGTTTCCGATTTTCGATAACTATTTCCGTTTTCGATATACACATGTAATCGATTACAAAAATTTCTCGAATTTGGAAAATGTAAAAATGGGGGTTGAAGTAATGGGTAACGATATAACTTTTCTGAAAATTTCATCGGTTAAGAAACACCAGAGATATCGAAGATTGAAGTTTAGTCACAGATGCATACAGACAATGACTGTACGCGTTATGTACAGGGTATCTCCTAGTCGGGAAATCTCGACTAGAGCCTTCTTACTTGTTTTTAATTGTGAAGTGGCATGCTTTTAGTATCGCGATTGCCTCTGCGGAAAGTTGTGAGGAGAAAGCAGTCCCACCATCGCTCGACACAACTACGAAAGATGACGAGTCGCAAGTCTTTGAGCCGTCGGTGTAAAACCAGGTTTTATCTGTGAGTTTTTCTTTTCCACATAAAAAGCGGGATTGAAATTCGGTGGCAACTGTTGGCTTTTTGGTGGCGTTGAATAGCTTGCAGTTAATGTTTTGGTGACTGTGCATCCAGTGAGGGAAGTCCCTGTTGGCGTGTTTTAGGTTTGGTAAGGGCAGGCAGATTTGGGTGTTGTACCCAGCACATCGCCTTATGGGGGAGAGGCATTTAAATTTGCGTTTTTGTTTGAACGTAGTGGATAACTCCTTGGCTAGAAGTTTGTTTGGAGTTGTGTGCATTTTAGGTAGGAGCTTCATCGTTGTTTCTTCGATTTGGTTGTTTAAGCTGGTAACTCCTGATTCAGCTAGCATACAGGCGGTGGGGGAGGTTGGAAAGGCGTTGATTGCCCGACGGATGGCTCCATGATATGGCGCATGTAATTTCCTTAGGTCGTACTTGGCGCACCAACCAAAGTTTGGGAGGCCGTAATCTATTTTTGAGAGCATTGTGCCCGGGTGATGTTTTTAAGGGTATTAACGTGAATGCTGTTCTTTTAATAGAAAATTGGAGTCGACGGTTATCCCTAGAATTCTCAAGCGTTTAATATTTTTAATACATTTGTTTTTATAGACTAAGTCTGGGAAGGTAAATTGGTGCCTATGACAAATGTTAAAGAGTTGGCATTTTTCTATAGATAGGCACCTGAGGATTTATTTATTTTACAATTTTTATATTTTTGATTTTGTTATAAATTATGGCATTATCGGCGTAAATTGAAACATAAATGTCTTTAAATCTTGTAAACATGTTATTAATATGTTTAAAAGTAATAGTGAAAAGGACTAGGAAGAGTGGGGAGCCTTGCGGGATTCCTCAAGCGAGCTTGTGGTTGTTTGAATGGTAATTGTTCAATCGGGCTTTAAAGGTGAGATTTATCATTACGTTATAAAGCCTTGGACCAATGCCCCTGAGTTCGAGTCGGCTTAAGACTGCATGTAACCCCATGCGATCGAAGGCTCTTTCAAAATCAGTCGCCAGGATGGATATTTAGTTATTGCGGTTAATGGACTACATCAGTCTTTTAGCAATGATTTTTTCCACCGTTTTGCTAAGGCAAGATAGAAAAGAGATCGGACGATAGCTGTTAATTTCATGAGGAGTTTTATTGGGTTTGGCGATAGAGATAATTAAGGCTGATCTCCATGTGTGGGGATGGGAACCCGATTCGAGCATGTAGTTGTAAATAGTAAGAAGTTTATGCTTGAGTGTAGTGGGAAGGTGTTTAAGCATGGGATAGGATATTCTGTCTGCACCTGGGCTTTTCCCTTTTGGGTTTTAAGTGCATACTCAATCTCAACTAAGGTAAAGTTTGAGTCTAGACGTTTAGCGGAGACAGATAGGTGGCTTGGGCAGAAGGTTTTGTAAAGGAAAGTCGTTTTTTGTTGCACGGATTCGGCTGAGAAATTCCCGTCTGCTGCGTATCTTGACCATGCTTTGCTGAACTCTTCCGCAATGTGAAAGGCGCAAGTGATTGGCTGGGAGTCTGATATGATACATTTGAGTGGCGCGGGGGAACTCCAGCGTTTTGTGTCAGTCCAAACTTTTTTTTGACGTTGGGATGGAAGAGATACGGGAGGTATATTTATCTAAACAGTTCCGTTTGCCAAGTAAAACTGGCTTTTTTATATTTAATTAGGTCGGGATTGGATCTATGGGATTTGTAGGAGTGGAAGAGGGTTTGTTTTTGGTCTCTTAGCTGTTGGAGTGAATTATTCTACCATAGAAGTTGGGCTTTAAGTGGGATTTTTTTTGCTTGGGGGACACTGCAATTGGCAGCTGCTCTAAATAATTTTGTTATTTGGGCAACTTGGTGGTTTAAGCTTAGAGCGACTCTGAAATCAGAGTTTTTTATGCTCTGATTTATAAAAAGTTCCCAGTTGGTGTGGTCGTTCTAGTATATTGGGAGGGGAAGTGTAGGGCCAGGTCTGAATTCGGTGGAAATGGTCACTCCCGTACATATTGTCACCTGGTTCGGCTAAGGGTAAAACCCGGAAGCCTTACCGCTCAACTCGCGTTCACTCACCGGCCGCGTCTTTTGAACGCGTACAGTTGGCTCAGGCAAGGATCTGAGTAAGACTCGGAATACGTCCCCGACTCCTATACCCATGCCCGCCGCAACATGCAACGCACGGGTATTTTCCGGTTGTCGCTACACACCGAACCGACCAAGAAGCAGACGTCGCAGAATCTATAATAAAACTCGGAGAATTAGCTATTCCACTCCTCGTGTCAGTCCCATGTGGGCCGTAAGGTGAGGTGATCCGAAGCCAGAGGCTTCGACTACCCGCTAAAAAGGGGGGAAGAAAGGGTGATACACAGTTAAAACACAAACACAAGTATATTATATATTTCTTCATTGTTCATAGTTTTCTTCAAAAGGGGGTGGGGGGAAGGGTACTTAGTCCCGCACCAGACTAAGTTTCCGCTGCCTGGCAGCCTCTTCGCAATATTTGGGCATCGGCCAACTTACCCCGCACTGTACTGGTATGTGGGTGAGTGTGTATGTGTGTGACTGCGTGTGTGCCGTGCTTGTGTGGGTGTTTGTGTAGCGTGTGTGTGTTTAGTGGGTGTGTTTTTTTTAATTCGTTTATTTTTTTTTTACTCTAAATAAATAATATTATTCTATATGTAACTATTCTATATAAACAAAAAGGTGGCTTGGGAAAATTAAGAGAAGCATGACATTTGCGGAACAGCCGTTAGGTATTGCGTCGCAAACGCCTTAGCTCCTCCTACTCCCGGTGCCCGTTACGCTCGCGCTCAGCCTTCCGCAGGTCATGACGGCCACCGCGAAATCGCATAATGATTCCCAGTTGACGCTACTGGCTATTAACAGCGTTACAAGGTTGTCAACCTCGATGGCGCAACCAAAAGTCCTCTCCATTTCTGCGCGAAGCCCTGTGAAGCGTACGCAGTGGAACAGCACATGCTCCGCATCCTCGATGAAGCCACTGCCGCTAATAACGCAATATCATCTGCAGTTTCTCTGGCTAGTTCGGCTATGGGGGCAACTCCAGCTAGCACCAGACACGCATCGTTCGAGATAGTTCGGAAGCCGCTACACACCCTGATCGCCCCTAGGCCGTGGGTAGCCGTTAGAACACGGGAGTAGCTGTCGTAGCGGAGGCCATGGTGCCAAATAGGCGCCGCGTACAGCATCACCGCCCTAGTCACGCTGGAAATTAGAGCTCTACTATACTGCTTCGGGCCTCTTGTATTTGGTAAAATACGCGATAGAGCACGATTTGTTAGAGCAGCTTTCGAGCTGGCGTACTCCAAGTGCTCCTTAAAGGAAAGTTTGGTGTTCATCATCACTCCCAGGTACTTAATTGCTCTCTTTGTTGTGATTTTCGTGTTTGCCACTGTAATGGTTGCCGTCTCCACTGCTTTTCGGCTGCTTATGAGTACAGCCTTGGTTTTGTGGGGCGCAATCTGGAGTCCAACCGAGGATAGCCACTGGATGACCACTTCTATCGATTGGTTTCATTTAGCATCGTCAGCCTTGAGCTCCTTAGCCACCACCTCCAACGCCACGTCGTCTGCAAAACCCTCTATGCGGACCTCTTCAGGTAACGGGAGCCAGAAAACGCCGTCGTACATGGCGTTCCATAGGAGACGACCAAGAACTGACCCCTGCGGCACGACTCCAGATAAGTGGTACTCCTCGGTCGACTCGCTAGTGTCGTACAGCAGTTTTCTGCCGTGGAAGTAGCTCCTAATCAGTCTTAGTAGGTAGTTTGGTAGTGGGTGTGTGTTTTTGTGTGTGTGTAGCGTGTGTGGCTTACGAGTGTGTGTGTAGCGCGTGCGTGTGTGATATATGTTCACTCACCAAAAGCTACGGAAATCGGCACTTGCGCTTTGCACTTTCACTTTTCATTGGCACTATTAAACTAGCACTATTTCAATCCTGTTGCGTCTGTTGCCGCTGCTGTTGCTTCCACGATTGTTGTTATTGTTGTCTCTGAAGACTGCTGTGGCTGTTCGCTGCTGCTGTTGCCTCTGTTGTTGTTGTTGTTGTTGCTGCTGTGGCTGTTTGCTGCTGCTTTTGTTGCTGCTGCTGTTGCCTCTGCTGTTGCTGTTCGCTGCTAGTTTTGTAGTTGTTGTTGCCGGCTGCTGTGGCTACCTACTGTGGCTGCTGTTGTGGCTGCTTCTGCTGTGGCTTCTGCTGCAGGCTGCTCCTGCTGTTGTTGCCGTGGGGCTGCTGTGGCCGCTGTTGTTACTTCTGTTGTTGTTGCTTCTGCTGTTGTTGCTTTTGCTGTTGTTGCCTCTGTTGTTGTTGCGTTGTTACTTCCGGCGCGTAGAAAACTCAACTCCTTTTCCAAAATTTGCAAGATCATCCCCGACTGGTGCACCAGGGCTGCTAAATCATTTTGTGTGTGGCCGTTGAAGCTCTGGGCCTTCACCTTAATAAAGTATTTCACCCCTCAATAGGTGTTCTGCCGGATGGCTTGCTGAACGCTCTCCAAGACATCCTGCGGGAGCATTCTTTCTGTTTCAACCACTCGCCAGTCCTCAGGGGCCATCACCCAATCGATGACGAAGAGCGGGAGGTCGTCCAGCTCGATGTCGACTTCCCCAATGTCCCCATCTGGGTTTAAGGGCGGCAAGTCTACTCCAATGGCCGAGTCCGGGAACACATCCGGGAAGTAGAATATATCGGTGTTGCGACTATCCTCCGAGATGTAGCCCACAGGGGGTATAAGTATAGCGTCGGCAGTGGCCTTCAACGTCGAAGAGGATGTTGAAGTCATGAAAAAAATATATTATTTTATATGTTTCTTTCATTCGATGTTTCGAAAACTAAGCGAGATATCAAGAAATTTCTAAAAAATTACTTAAAATTTTTTTTTCATCTGATATCTCGAAAACTATTCGTGCCAGCATGGATTCATGAAAGAAAGGGTACTGCTCTGTTGTCTGCTCAATAATTGCAAACTGATTTAGATAATTTTCAAAAGTGGTGTCGTGTTAACTTACTAAATCTTAATTGCAATAAATGTAAAGTCATGTATTTTAAGAAACACCTTCCTTTTTCAAATATATATTTTCTTGAGGGAAACCCACTCGATCGCATTGAATGGGTTGATGACTTAGTTATCGTTTTTGATCCGAAACTTAAATTTCACAAGCATATCTCTTCAGTAGCAAATCGAGCCTCTAGTACCTTGGGGTTCATTAAGCGCTGGTCGAAAGAATTTGACGATCCCTATATAACCAAAAAACCTTAACACGTCTCTGGTACGTCCTGTTCTTGAATATGGATCTTGTATCTGGTATCCCAAATACAGGATTCACCAGGATAGAATAGAATCAGTACAAAAACAATTTTGGCTCTTTGCCCTTAGGAGATTTAACTGGGATACTAACATTAACCTACTTTCCTACCACAGTAGACTTTTACTAATAAATCTTCCTTCTCTTTCTGATCGCAGAACAATGCTAGGTGTAGTCTTTTTACATAAACTAATAAATGGTGAAATTGATTCCTCCGAATTAATCAGCCAAATTAGTTTTGCTGTTCCGATCAGAAGGACAAGGAATTTTCTACCCATTGCTCTTCAAGCTTGTCACTCGAACTATGCTATTCATAACATTTTTCGGATTTTAGGTTCAAACTATATCGAATTTTCCCACTTAATAAACGGTGCCACTTCTAGTAGTTCTCTTAAAAAGTTAGTCTTATGTCATTTGTCTACATTTTCGCGATCTACGTAACCGTACGCTATGCGGTGTGCCCCTCGGTCGGTTGGGCGGGAGGTTGGTTGCTTTTTGCTTGGGTCCGCGCGTTAACAAGCCGGTGCTTGGTATCGTTGGACCTCTGAATGTACTGTCTTTTTTTTAGTACATCTACGTCCAATAATATAAAAAAAATTTTATTTGTATATTTTGATTTTTTTTTTTTCGTGATCCATAAGAATTCGTTAAGATTGCTGCGTCAAGGAAGCAGCAGATTTGCCGGTTCGGAGAAGCTTTAAATCAGAGCTCGCAAAAAACTGTTAACCCGTTCTTAAAAGGTTCTCTCTCTGAACAAAACACTTTTACGGCTTCTTTTTTGCTTTTTGTTCCGCATTTTCGGCTGAGGAAAAATAGCGGATCTTTCTGTGTATAACAACACATCGAGACACTTTTTAGCGATTGCTCACTCGAAAAGTGTCTGCAGCTGACTACTACGCAATAAGTATTTTCCATATAGCAATGCGTGTGAAAGAGAGCGAAATAAGCATGTGCAAGGCATTTATGGCTGTCGCTGCTGATACTATGCGCACATATTTATAAAATATGAATTAAAAACAATCATATGAATTAACTTTTATATGTATATATGTGTTTTCATTAAATTTTTGTTTAACTTAACTATTAACAAACTACTAATATTTTGGGCGTTTCTCATTTAATATAAAATGAAGAGCAGAAAAAAGCGACGTTTCTTTGGAAGCACTAGGACGATCGACGGAAGGTTCCTCTTCTGTAATGTCTGTTAAATCCTATTTATTAAGATGTTGAATTTTTAGTAAAGATGATTTATGTTTTAATATTTTTGCTTAATAACATCATTAGTTCATGTGAAAATGTTACTTCCAAGAATTACCAACAAAAAAAAATAAACACACACACACACAATTAAGAAAGATGTTACATACAAACAACAGACGGGACTGCCTCTTTAAAAACATTCATATTTTCATGTAGTTCTTACTTATTACATGCTTTTATTTAACTTGACTTGGCTGTTTGTACTGGAATCTTGTAATCAAAATTTCACCAAGTTCCCGACTAGCTAGGGCTCTGAAATTTTCACCAAAGATGTGTTTCAGATGACAATACATGTTTTTAAAGTTTTCGGCGCGATAAAATATTTAATACCATGTAAAAACCACAAAAAACTGTTTTCCCTTTTGCTAAACTTACTAATTTGACTCCCACAATTTACAAGCTATTGTGGCATGGAGAGAAGACTGCCGCTTCACCAGACGAAGGTTGTGGGTTCAAACGAGACATTCTTTTTTTATACTTTGATACCGAAGGTCTCATAGTATATTGGTTTTGTGCAATGTCCGTCATGGTGTCCGTCTGTATGAACGCAACTTTTTTCGACACCCGTAAAGCTAGAGACTTGAAACTTTGCAATTATGTTTGTCTATAGGCGCGACAGATAAAGTGTCAAGATTTGGCTGCCACGCCTACTAGGAGGCTGGGAAATCGATAAATTCGATAACTGAAAACCGATAAAACCAAATATTTCTCACATTCTTACAGCTAGAGTTACCAAATTTTGCACGCAGATAGCTTATCATGTCCCTGAAAAAACTGCATCAAAATTTTGGATGCCACGCCCACTCCTTCCGCCCCCATCATCCCTGCTCCTTGAAACTGGAAACGCCTATAGTTTTTACATTTTTTGGGCTAGAGACACCAAATTTTGTGTCAAGATAGATATTAACGTTCCACAAAAAAATTCATCAAAATTTTGGATGCCACGCCCCCTGATTCCGCCCCCATCCCCCCCTTCTCCATGAAATTGGAAACGCCTATAGTTTTCACATTTTTTGGGCTAGAGCCACCAAATTTTGAGTCAAGATAGGTACTGACGTTCCCCATCAAAACTTGGATGCCACGCCCCCTGATTCCGCCCCCATCCCCCTTCTCCAAGAAATTGGAAACGCCTATAGTTTTCACATTTTTTGGGCTAGAGCCACCAAATTTTGTGTGAAGATAGATATTGACATTCCCCAAAAAAATGCATCAAAATTTTGGATGCCACGCCCACCTAAGCCACCCGCCTTATAAAATCGGAATCGGCTATATCTCTAACAGTTTTTGAGCTAGAGCCACCAAACTTGGTAGGAAGATTGATAGTGACAGTTAAAAACATTTGATTCAAAATTTTGGATGCCACGCCCACCAAAGCCACCCGCCTTATAAAATCGGAATCGGCTATATCTTTAACAGTTTTTGAGCTAGAGCCACCAAACTTATTAGGAAGATAGATAGTGACAGTTAAAAACATTTGATTCAAAAATTTGGATGCCACGCCTACCTCTGCCGCCCACCTTTTAAATTTGGGAGTTAAGTTATCTTCCACAGTTTTTGAGCTAGAGTCACCAAATTTGGTAACATGATAGCTGGCGATGTTTACCACATGGGCCACTCCCTTCGCCCCTGCATTCCCCCTTATCAAAGTATTCCGCAGTCGGTTGCGTCCGACTGCAACGTTTTTACTTGTTTTTTTTTTTTTTTTTAATTAAACTTTTTTACATGCTTTTATTTAACTTGACTAAGCTAACCATTGTATGCAAGAAAGTGTATAAAAGCATGTCTTCAAATTTTTTTTTTGATTTTACTTGTTTTAAATATTTTTTATTTATTTTAAAAATTCTTTAAAGGCATCGATATAAAGCTCGACCCATTCCCAGTCGATGTTATTAGCAACAAAAGACTCCGCAGCAAGAAACTCTTTTAATGCGAGCAATTTGTTTATCATCATGTAAGTTGAATTCCATCTTGTGACGACATCAAGTGGTACTACTTTATTGTGCTCAATAAGCGTACGCCTGTGAATGTTTTACACTGGTTATATGTGTTAGTATATATTGTATATATATGTTTATATGTTATGTTTATATATACAATAAAGGCTATTTATAAGCTTACCTATCTGTTCCTGTACGCAGAGTTTTGCACAAGTTGCGGCAAACATTAATATTTTCGCTTATGTCGTTTTGTTTATTAACATCATAAACGCACAATTGAAGCGTATGCGCAGCGCATCGCACTAGATGTACACTTGCAATATAAATTGAATCCAACTTCTCCATAATATCATCGCCGTTCGTATCACCATCGCACAGAAATTCCTCGGTTGCCTCACAATTTAATACTTCAATGGCCTTTATCATGTTTTTGCCATTTTCTGATGTTATACTTATGTAAAACATATGTATATTGATTAATATTTCAAAAAAATTAATTAAATTAATTTTGTGTATACCTATAAATATTTTCGATTGCAATACCATACTCTTCAACGATTTCAACAATGCGTTCCTTTACAAAACGTCCAGTATGCGATCCAAATAGCTGTACCATTCCAAGAGTTTTGATAATGATCTCGTTTTTTTTTCCAAAGTTGACTGAATCATTTGCAGATTCACTTCCAAAATGGCTTTGTCCATCCTAGTTGCCACATCTATTTTTAAGGATATTAGCTTTCCTTTTACGAGCTTTTTAATTAGGGTGTTCAACAGTTCGTTTCATCGTTTCATGTTTCATGTTTCAAGCGTCCGGCAAAAGCAACTTACAGAGAAAAAAAATTGTTTCATGTTTTATGAAAGTGAAGATAAGAAGAGCACGATATTTAATCGATATGTGCAATCGATGCTTCGCGATGTTCAGTATTTTTCAGTATATTTGGTGTATTTTTGTGCAAAGAAGTATGAAAACAACTGATTAATGGCCGCCGTAAACAAAAGTAATTTAAATTGGTTTTGTTTGATAAAATAAACTAGTGATTATCTCATTTATAACTGTAGAATCAACTACAATTTAGAAGCGCAAGACTCCCAAACATATATTTAAAGCATTTAAATGGCATTTTTTCTTAATCCAGGCAGCTGTAGCGCAGTCACCGAAAATATGAAACGCATGCCGTTCACGAGATATGCGTTTCATCCGTGAAACATGAAACGATGAAACGGAACTGTTGAACACCGCTAATATTTTCTCTTATTAATATCTCTTTTGCCTTACGTTTTGTCGCGGCCAACTTCTCTCACAAATGATAGAAGTGCAACAAACGCACAATTTAAGAGCATACATACGCAAAAGACACTTCTGCGAAAAACAAAACTGAGCGGAACATTTGTTCAGCATGATCAGAGCATAAAGTGTCTTCTCCTACCCTTTGCTAAATGTGTTCGTACATAGCTGTTTTTTTCAGACACTGTTGAAGTGAGAGATATTTGCAAGCTCTGCTTTAAATACTCTGATAAAGATACCAACACCTATGTAATTATACACTGATACTAAAAGTATCATAGTATATTGGAATTGTTCAATGTCCGTAATGGTGTCTGTCCGTCCGTCCGTATGAACGCAAGTTTTTTCGACACCCCTAAAGCTACACACTTGTAACTTTTCAAATACCTTATAACGACCACTCGCTCCGCCCCAGGCTCCCTTCTCCTTGAAATTGGAAACGCCTATAGCTTTTACAGTTTTTGGGCTAAAGCCACAAAATCGGGTGTTAAGATAGGTAATGATGTTCTCCAAAAAACTGCATCAATTTAGATGCCACGCCCACACCTTTAGGTTTTAGCCACCGCCTTTTTAAAACGAGACTGCCTGTATCTTCCACATTTTTTGAGTCCCTAGCACCAAATTTGGTAGGAAGATCGATGGTGGCATCTACCAAAAATCTGCATCAAAAATGTTGGTGCCACGCCTCCAACCAACGTTCCATACTCCAACGGTCTTAAGAACGGCAATGTGTGTATTTTTTAAAGCTTTTAAGTTTTAAAAGAGTCACTTAATTTGATAGGAAGACAGCTCGTGACAGATCCCAAAGATTTGCATCAAAAGTTTGGATGCCACGACCAACCTCTGCCGCTCACCTTTTAAAATCGGAAATTTAGTTATCCTTCACAGTTTTTAAGCTGGATTTACCGAATTTGATAACAAGATAGCTGGCAATGCCGGCACCGCATTCCACCATTGCAAGCAGACTCCTTACCATCCGTTCTTTAACTGGTATCAGAGTGTTCCGCTGTCGGTTTTTACTTGTTTTTGCCTGCATTTAAATTAGGGCTGTTGATAATATATCAAAATATCAATATATCGATATTTTTACAAAAAAATAGATATTTATATCGAAATATTTTTTGCCCTGATATATCGCATATCGATATTATTTGGAAATATACATATTTTTTGATATTGTGGTTATGGATATGGTTACACTACACTTAGAAATTTAAAAAAAAAAGATGAGCGCGGCAAAAAACTTTTACACAAACATAAACGCACATAATGCCACCTGCAGCCTTTGTGCAAAAGTTATTAAGTCAAGTGGTAACACCAGTAATCTCCTGTCACATTTGAGGAACAAGCACCCGGAAGCGCATTCAACATGTGTTAAAATAAGAAATATGTAATGCCAGAAAAGTCTCAGGAATTTTTCCGCGCAAATTTTTGACAGTGTGTGTGTGTGCGCGTCACTAGGCCTCTATATTCTTATGTATGTGTGTGTACGTGTATGTGTATGTTTCGCCAAATACAAACTTTTCGCTTACAAATTAATTATATTCAAAAACCAACAACAAGCTTTGGAATAATATTTGTACATATAAATTTTCTAATTTTCTTATTCAGAAACCGAATGAACCTGATGAGCTGAACCACAATTCTGATGGACAAATATCTATTGAGAACGCGTTTAAGTGTTCGGCGTCTGCTAAAGGTAAACATTCTCTTATTTTATATTTTGAATATAATTTTATTTAAAACCTTTTTTTAAATTTTAGATAAGCATAATGATATTACGGCAGCAATAGTTTATATGATTTGCAAAGATAACCTGCCTGTACGTGGTGTTGAAAAGGAAGGCCTCTGTAATTTGTTACAAACTTGTGTACCAAAATACAAAATTCCAAGCCGTTTCAAGGTAAGTGCTTTGGATTTAATTAGAAATTTGAATATATTTGTTTACCCTTTAAATCTAATTTACAGGTAACAGATCTCATTGAAGAGAACATATGTGTGGCTAAGGTTAGAACAATTTTCCAAGGTGTTGAGAACATAGCTTTCACCTGTGACAGTGTCACCATAACCAATTCAACTCGGTCGTATCTCACCGTAACCGCACATTTTATAAAGGATAATTCTCTACAGGCGGTTTGCTTGCAAGAAGCAAAAATGTCACAGGTTAGCTTTTTTTTAAATTTGTGTAATTTTTGTCTATGTGTTCTGTTTTGTCAAGTCTACGTGTTTAAATGTTTTTTATTTTTATAAGATGTGTCATGTGTTCTGTTTCGACAAGTCTATGTGCTTAAATGTTTTTTATTGTATGTGTCTTGAGTTCTGTTTCGTCATGTCATATGCTTTATTTATTTTATGAAAATCCCTAACTTAAATCTTTGATTTTATTTAGTCACACACTAGCGACTATATATGTAGTTTAATGGAGACTGCTTGCCGTGAATTTCAAATAGATCGGTATAAGTGGAGAACACTTACAACGGACAATGCTAACAACATGAAAGCAGCGTCACGTCTATTTGTAGGAAATGGCAAACACGTCTCTTGTTTTGCTCACACAATTTACCTGGTTGTCGATGATGTGGTAAAAAATATTGCATCTTTTTCAAAAGTTTTGGATAAGGTGAAGAAAATTGTTACTCATTTCAAACACAGTCCTGCAGCCATGGACATGCTGCGAAAGTTACAGGCTGACGAAGGGATAGCAGAAGGTCGAATAAAATCTCTTGTCCAAAGTGTAGACACGAGGTGGAATTCGTGTCTCGACATGCTTGATTCTTTTCTTAAACTTTCAAATAAAGTAGCATTGGTTTTAATAAAACGATCAACTTCTATGAAGGGATTGCCAGACATGCTAACAGCTCACGAAATTGATAGATGCAAAGACTTTTGTGATTTGCTAAGTCCGTATAAAGACGCAACAGAAAAAATAAGCGGTGAAAACTACGTCACAGTTAGCATGGTAATTCCATTAATATCCTTACAGATAAATAAAATAGACCGTTTTCAATCTTTTCAAAACAACAAAGCACTGGTGAAGTCGACAATGTTGGACCCGCGATTTAAAAAATTATATTTAGTGCCGCTCAATGCTCAAGAAGCTATTCAAGACATTATCACCGAGGTATCGCCAGACATCACTGAAAAACGAGTATGTAAAACTATGTTAAAAACATTATTAACACCACTTTGAATTAACTTTTAAGTACGAGTTTTAATATAATAATATTTAATCTAAACCTAATATACTTGAATATAATTATAACTATCTTTGTTTTAACACAACATTAAATTAAACTAAATCTATGGTTTGAAGAGATTGAGAGAAGATCGACTTTGGCCCTTTGGGGTGAGACAGTCAATTATTTATTGTTGACATTTATATAAAGATTTTTGCTATAATATATTTTTTCTTTTTTTCTGTAGAACTCAATGGTCAATGGTCCAAACGGAAGCCAAATTGATGAGGGGAGGGAAGTAGAAACAAACGAAAGCTTCATAGAGACCCATAATAGATCAATTGCCATAAAGCCAATTACAGATGCCATGGAAAATACAGAAATAAAACTATTTTTAAATTTACCACTCGCTCCCTGGGAGACAGATCCCTTAGAGTTTTGGAAATCCCAGGAAAACACTTTACCGAAGTTATCAAAATTGGCCATGAGTTACCTTATAACACCAGGTAGCTCGGTTCCTTCAGAGCGGCTGGCCTCCGCCATAAAATGCGTTGTCTGCGACACGCGAAGCCGCATGACGGATGTTCATATAAAACAAAGATTTTTTTTGAAATCCTTAAAAAAAGAATATTGGAGGTAAAATCATGTTACCAATATATGTAATTTTTAAAGAAAATTTAATTTTTCATTGTTCAAAAAATGAAATGAAGTCTTTTAAGTTTTTTCTTGTATCCTTACTTCAACCTTAAGATCTCTGTTCTTTAATGGAAAAAAGTTTATTGTTTTATTTTTAATTAATAAAAAGCTCAGAAAAATTATAGTGCATTTAAAGTTAATGTTATTTTGGGGGGTTTAAGATTTTTATACTGATATAAAAATATCAAAAATATCCGATATATCGATATATTTTGGTGATAAATATCGCAAAAGACCTGATGATATTTTTAAACAATGATAATCATCGATACGATATTTTTTACACATTTTCACAACCCTAATTTAAATTCAGGCTATAAAATAGTGATGTCAATGCTCATAACTTCCAGAACTCCTATATTTTTGTAACTGCTCTTAGGCGTCTACGGTTACTCCGGCGCCAAAGTCTGATTATTGATTCTTGTTGAACTTGAAAAAATAAGACGAAAATATTAAATTAACTTATCAACAACTCGCTTGATTATCGAGTTCATCAAAAATCGAAAAATTTCATGTATGTAATTACATTTTTTGTTTGATGAAGTTTAAATGATTTCCGAAACGATTAAGGCCCAATTTCTCAATGTCCAGTTTAACTTGGAATAAGTTATCTTCAGAATAACTTTTATGCTCGAGCTATACCGCAGTTATCCAAATTGGTTTTCTCAAAGCCAAAGTAACCTATCATCGGTATATCACTATCGCCGAATGGTGCTGCGAACCTTAACGGGATTCAGCTGTTCTTTTGGTTTTGTTTTTCCTGTGACTCTCAAACTGCTGCATGTGGCACATCAAAATGTATATATAATAACTTTCTATGAGCCCTGTTGTAAACGGCAACGAGAGAAAAACTTTTTTGTTGTTGAGGAGCATGAGTTTGTGGACCTAGAAGACTCAAATAAGCATTTTGCACTTTTGGTTCATAAAAAAAAAATAAACAATGCAAGTGTCAGCTTGAGTCAGCTGTTCGCCTTACGATGGTTGTATTGATATTTTTATATCGGGACTTATCTTTGCTACATATAACATCTGACATCAACTGTCTTCTTCTTCCTTAGTAAAAGTGACCTGTTTATCTCAGCGCATAATTTACAAATTGTTTTTAAAAATTAGTTAATAAAAAAGATGGATGGAACAATTTGTTAAAAATATTATGTATGTATTAAGTAACCTAGTTACTTCAGTCTATCTGTTTAGTCTTTCAGAAATACAATATTAATAATAAGCGTTTTGCTTTCTTTGCATCTAATTGCGCTCACTCATCAGCTCAACGATCTCCTCCTGGTTATTTCTGCGACGCTTAGCAGGTGTCGCCGTTTCCTCCTGAACCCCCACTTCGTTCGGGTCCAGCGCAATATTATCGTCCCGTGTCGGCTGAAACGACCGCTCTTGTGCATTGCTTATGGCAAACGTGTCCAGAAATTCATTTAATTTGCCTAACATTTTCCATGTTGAAATGGATCCTCTTCTTGGGCCGATTTTCTGCTTCTCTTGCTTGAAATAAATTGCCAATATTAAATAGTTTAATACAAAAACTTCCATGCATCATACCTATACTTGCTTGCGAGGTTTTCCACTTTTGTCCTCATATCAGTCCACTGGATGCTACAATCCATCGCCTGAATTTTAATTGCCATCTCTTGGTACACATGTGTTAGTTTTCGTCCAACCTAGAGGCTTCGATGTGTTTTTTTTAAACTAAATTGAACAATTTAACAAAAAATAATGTTCCCATGTTTAAATTGGTGGTGGTGGAATCAAAAATATCGAAACTAACTGCAGTTCGTCGGTAGTGGCCCTCAATGTCGAAGAGGATGTTGAAGTCATGAAACAAAATATATTATTTTACATGTTTCTTTCATTCGATCTTTCGAAAACTAAGCGAGATATCAAGATATTTTAATCATATATTTTGTCTTATCTCTCTGGTTTCTAAATAATTACTTCAAATATTTTTTTTTCATCCAAAAACTATGCAACATATAAAATTTTTTTTTTGTATATTTTGGTTTTTGTCGAGATCTGTAAGAATCCGTCGTAAGATTGCTGCGTCAAGGAAGCAGCAGATGGCTGGGAAACCGATAACATCCATAACTGAAAGCCGATAAAACAACATATTTCTCCCATTCCTACATTATAGTTTACCAAATTTGGCACGAAGATTCACGTCCCATAAAAAAATGTCTGAAAATTTTGGATGCAACGACCACTCCTTCCGCCCCCAGGCTCCCTTCTCCTTGAAACTGGAAACGCCAATAGCTTTCACAGTTTTTGGGCTAAAGCCACAAAATCGGGTGTTAAGATAGGTAATGATGTTCTCCAAAAAACTGCATCAATTTAGATGCCACGCCCACACCTTTAGGTTTTAGCCACCGTCTTTTTAAAACGAGACTGCCTGTATCTTCCACATTTTTTGAGTCCTAGCACCAAATTTGGTAGGAAGTTAGATGGTGGCATCTACCAAAAATCTGCATCAAAAATGTTGGTGCCACGCCGCAAACCAACGTTCCATACTCCAACGGTCTTAAGAACGGCAATGTGTGTATTTTTTAAAGTTTTTAAGTTTTAAAAGAGTCACTTAATTTGATAGGAAGAGAGCCCGTGAAAGATCCCAAAGATTTGCATCAAAAGTTTGGATGCCACGACCAACCTCTGCCGCTCACCTTTAAAAATCGGAAATTCAGTTATCCTTCACAGTTTTTAAGCTGGATTTACCAAATTTGATAACAAGATAGCTGGCAATGCCGCCACCGCATTCCACCATTGCAAGCAGACTCCTTACCATCCGTTCTTTAACTGGTATCAGAGTATTCCGCAGTCGGTTTTTACATGTTATACCCCTAACCCATAAAATGGTTAAAAGGGGTATAATGGTTTTGTGCAAAAGTATGTAACAGACAGAAGGAAGCATCTCCGACCCCATAGCGTATAAATATTCTTGATCAGCATCAACAGCCGAGTCGATATAGCCATGTCCGACTGTCCGTCCGTTCGTCTGTCTGTCTGTCTGTATGAACGCGTCGATCTCAAAGATTACAAGAGCTAGAGACGTCAGATTTTGATTATAAGTTCTCCTATACCATGAGCGGAACAAGTTTGATTCAAATTACCAATAACTATTCTGGTTTCCGATATACACATGGAATCGATAACAAAAAAATATTGAAAATGTAAAAATGGGGGTTGAAATAATGGTTAAGAAACACCGGAGATATCGAAGATAAAAGTTTGGTCACAGATGCATTCGGACAATGACTGTAGGCGGTAAGTATGGGGTTCGGGGTATCTCCTAGTCGGGAAATCTCGACTACAGCCTTCTTACTTGTTTTTTCCTGCATTTGAGTTCAGGCTATAAAACAGTGATGTCAATGCTCATAACTTCCAGAGCTCCTATATTTTTATACTTTGATACCGAAGTCTCATAGTATATTGGTTTTGTGCAATGTCCGTCATGGTGTCCGTCTGTCTGTCTGTCCGTCTGTATTTCGACACCCGTAAAGCTAGAGACTTGAAACCTTGCAATTATGTTTGTCTATAGGCGCGACAGATAATGTGTCAAGATTTGGGTGCCACGCCTACTAGGAGGCTGGGAAATCGATAAATTCGATAACTGAAAACCGATAAAACCAAATATTTCTCACATTCTTACAGCTAGAGTTACCAAATTTTCCGCCCCCATCATCCCTGCTCCTTGAAACTGGAAACGCCTATAGTTTTTACATTTTTTGGGCTAGAGACACCAAATTTTGTGTCAAGATAGATATTGACGTTCCACAAAAAAATTCATCAAAATTTTGGATGCCACGCCCCTTGATTCCGCCCCCATCCCCCCTTCTCCATGAAATTGGAAACGCCTATAGTTTTCACATTTTTTGGGCTAGAGCCACCAAATTTTGTGTCAAGATAGATATTGACGTTCCCCAAAAAAATGCATCAAAATTTTGGATGCCACGCCCACCTAAGCCACCCGCCTTATAAAATCGGAATCGGCTATATCTCTAACAGTTTTTGAGCTAGAGCCACCAAACTTGGTAGGAAGATTGATAGTGACAGTTAAAAACATTTGATTCAAAAATTTGGATGCCACGCCTACCTCTGCCGCCCACCTTTTAAATTTGGGAGTTAAGTTATCTTCCACAGTTTTTGAGCTAGAGTCACCAAATTTGGTAACATGATAGCTGGCGATGTTTACCACATGGGCCACTCCCTTCGCCCCTGCATTCCCCCTTATCAACCGTTCTTTTACTGGTATCAAAGTATTCCGCAGTCGGTTGCGTCCGACTGCAACGTTTTTACTTGTTGTAATTGCTCTTAGGCGTCTACGGTTACTCCGGCGCCAAAGTCTGATTATTGATTCTTGTTGAACTCGAAAAAATAAGACGAAAATATTAAATTAACTTATCAACAACTCGCTTGGTTATCGAGATATAGTTCATCAAAAATCGAAAAATTTCATGTATGTAATTACATTTGTTTTGGTGAAGTTTAAATGATTTCCGCAAAAAAACGAAAATACTAAATACAAATTATCGATTCTTATCGAGCTATCGATCAAAATTGCACATCATTTTCTTTGTTTGATTGAGGCCCAATTTCTCAATGTCCTGTTAAATTTCGAATAAGTTATCTTCAGAATAACTTTTATGCTCGAGCTATACTGCTGTTATCCAATTTGGTATTCTCAAAGCCTATCATCGGTATATCACTATCGCCGAATGGTATTGCCAACCTTAACGGGGATTCAGCTGTTCTTTTGGTTTATTTTTGCCTGTGACTCCCAAACTGATACATGTTGCACATCAAAATGTATATATAATAACTTTCTATGAGCCCTGTTGTAATCGGCAACGAGGAAAAACTTGTTATCTGTTGAGGAGCATGTGTTTGTGGACCTAGAAGACACAAATAAGCATTTTGCAACTTTGCTTCATTACAAAAAAAATAAACAATGCAAGTGTCAGCTGGAGGCAGCTGTTCGCCTTACGATGATTGTATTGATATTTAATATCGGAACTTAGCATCGATATAAGTAGTAACCGGACCTCCAGGCATCGGATAAGTAATTGTTAACCGAACATTGAGAAACTCAAATTTGACTAAACTTAGAACCGGACATTGAGAAATTAGGCCTTAATTAGGGTTTATTAGATTTCGGAAAAATAAGACGAAAATATTAAATAAAGTTGATCGATATCTCACTAAGTTATCGATACATAGATACTTAAAAGTCGGAAAATAAACTAATATATATTTTATTTGACATTTTTAAGCAAGGGCTTACAGTTTTTCTGCAGCATTTAGAACAGGGGTCGGCACGCATACACTCACATTTTTTCAGCGCGTCGTTAAAAAGACAAAGGCAAAAACGTTTCTTGCTTCTCTGCCGCTACGGCAGCCGAGCTACTGTGCATAGGCTATGTCATAGCCAGAAACCGGTTTCTCTGCCGCTGCGGCAGCAGAGCAACAGGGCACACGAAGTTTCTGCGCTTTGCATAGCCTATGCGTGTGCCGACTGCGCTGCTCGAGACATTTTTTCTATGCACAGTGCATACGCGGTCCCCGATTTAGAACCCTTTTTATACCCTGAACCCATGAAATATGTAAAAGGGGTATAATGGTTTTGTGCAAAAGTATGTAACAGGCAGAAGGAAGCATCTCCGACCCTATAAAGTATATATATCCTTGATCAGCATCAACAGCCGAGTCGATATAGCCATGTCCGTCTGTCTGTCCTTCTGTATGTATGAACGCGTCGATCTCAGAGACTATAAGAGCTAGAGACTTCAGATTTTGCACATAAGCACTACAAGTTTGTTTCCGATTTTCGATAACTATTTCTGTTTCCGAAAACACATGTAATCGATTACAAAAAAATCTCGTATTTGGAAAATGTAAAAATGGGGGTTGAAATAATAGGTAACAATAGAACTTTCCTGAAAAATCTTTTGAGAAACACCGGAGATATCGAAGATTGAAGTATAGTCTCAGATGCATACAGACAATGACTGTGCGCGTTAAGTATAGGGTTCGGGGTATCTCCTAGTCGGGAAATCTCGACAAGAGCTTTTTACTTGTTTTATTTTTTTTTATCCATTTCCAGCGAAATTTAGAGCGTAAGTCATATTCAACTTGCATTGGCAGCCCACAACACTGTGGTGCAGTAAATTCACTTGACGGAATAAAACCTATTTCTTAGAAGAACGAAATAGCTTTTTTCTCATTTCCAACTAATTCGTTAAAAGAATTAAAAATATTAAAACTTTTTTTTAGCTTGGAATGCAAATTTTTATGTTTTTCTGACATTTTGTGTTATAGGAATGCAAGAAAAGAATTTGTGTGTAAAAAAAAACTGTTTGCCTGCGGCATTTTAAATGGTTTGTTTTACATATATATATATTTTCATTTTTTTGTATCAAGTCTATTGAGTTTCGTTGTTAATTTTTAGATTTTGAAGTATTGATATCTCGATAACTAAGCGGTATATCGATAAATTTTATTTAATATTTTCGTCTTATTTTTTGGAAATCTATTAAGCTTCATAAAAAATTGTGTTGCATTTTTATCGATAGCTCGATAAATTTCGATAAATCGATACGTTGTGTTTAGTATTTTCGGTTTTTTTTTGGAAATCTATTAAACTTCAGCAAAAAATATTATTTAATTTTTCGATATTTTTTCGATTTGTTTTTAACTATATCTCGATAACCAAGCGACTTATCGATAATTTAATTTGTTTGTCTTATTTTGTCGAATTCTACAAGAATCAATCATCAGACCTTGTCGCCTGAATAACCGTAGACGTGCCAAAAAAATTTAATATGAAATTTTTTCGATTTTTTATGAACTACATCTCGATAGCCAAGCATGTTATCGATAAATTTTGTTTTATATTTTCGTCTTATGTTGTTCAACAAGAATCAATCATCAGACCTTGGCGCCAGAGTAACCGTTGAATCCCCGGCATGAGCGAGCAGTTTGTGTATACATGAACTGCTTTTCCCATAAGCAATGCAAAATACAAAAACAATTTTTCGTATTTGTTTTGTTCGTCTCTTCGCTGCCTATGCTCAGCAGCAAAGTAATGGATATTTTATATATTTGTTGTTGGGCAACGAAATTTCACGGAATTTGCATTTTGCATATACTTATAAAAATAATTGTTAAAATATTTATAAAAAAAAATGAGAACATTTTTTAATTTTAAACTTAATTGACTGGCAATGCAGCTTGTATAAATTATGTGCAATAACAAGCCAAAGCACAGTTCATAACTTTTTAAACGATCGGTCATTCAGTCAGGAATCGGGGCTAGTGAATGGGAGTTGACGACTTCACCACTTTTTCTCCAGCTCCTTGTACTGAAGGCGGGTAGTGCTCACAGTTCTGAATGCTGATACAAACAAATATATGTATATATTTCGCATAGCTTACTTGCTGTTGCTTTTAATATACAAGCAGCCATGATGGGCTGGGGCTAATTTCAGTTTACGTTCGTCAGTTCGCGTTCGGCGGTTGGCAACTAACGGCCCCCTACGAGACTGGAATTTCATTATTTTCGACGGGACAAGAGCAACGCAGTAGAGTGATAAACGGCATCGAATTGTTTTGTTTAGATCTTTACGTTTTCTGTTTTTTTTTATTGTTGTAACATTATATAAATAAATGCCTTGCACAAAAAACCGAAAATCACTGTGAAAAAACAAAGTTGAATAAAATAATATCAACTTCAAGCTTTAATTGGTTCATATATACAGCAAAATAAGTGTCCGACAGCATTTAGTTTTTGTGTGCCTATTTCTGTGCTTAAACTATAAGATATCTAAGCACAGGGATTTTCTGTGCTATATTTTATGTTAAAAGTGAGTACTAAAAAATAGGTTTTAAATAATATGCCGAGAAGAAATTCGCAAACAACTTTTGTGTACAACCATGGTGTAAGAACACTCCATGGTGGAATTATATTTCTATCATCCTGTTAGGTATGATCATAGCACTAAGCACTTATAAGTGCTTAGTGATCATAGTGTAACTAATAAGGTGGTCTCATTTGTAAAAGCAGAGTACCAGTTGATCAATCGTATGAGTGTGAAAGGGAAAGCACTGACATTGCTTTCTTATCACTTAACTTTGTGAGTGAGAAGAAAATAGAAAACGGATTTGCTTATCAAATGTCTGCTCATCGATATGTGAGAGCAATAGTATCGATTTCTATGTGAACAAAAAAGCTAATTTGTTCACATTTTTGTGTGCGATGGTTTAACCGATACTTTAAAGCATTAAGGCGGTGTATACACGGCTTTTTCTATAAGCTATCGACACAATATGTAATTAACACTCTATCGAAATGTGTGTGCATCTCTTGTATGTAAATGCACAACTGTATGTTAGTTGTGATGCAAAATTGTTTGCTGGTGTCATAAAGTTAAAATCTTGGGGACTCTAGTGATACTGGTGCCCCGAAGTCTGATAATAAGACGAAATATAAAATAAAATTTATCGATAGCTAGCTTGGTTATCGAGATATACCATAGTTGATGAAATATCGATAAAATAGCGAAAAATTACATATTATTTGGTGAAGTTTAATAGATATAAAAAAAGAATCGAAATACTAAACACAATTTATCGATAAAAATGTAAAACAATTTTATTTGATGAAGCTTAATAGATTTCTAAAAATAAGACGAAAATATTAAACAAAATGTATCGATATACCGCTTAGGTATCGAGATATCAACACTTCAAAATCGAAAAATTAACAACGAAACTCAATAGACTTGAAACAAAAAAATTAAAAAAAATTATAAGTAATACAAATAATTTAAAATGTCGCAGTCATACAGTTTTTTTCCCACATCAAGTTATTCGCACGATTCTTTTTCACTACACAAAAATTCTTTTCTTGCATTCCAAGAAAAACACCACAAAGAGACACAAAATGACAGAACAACATCCAAATTTGTATCCCAAATTAAACAATTTTAATATTATTAGTTCTTTAAATGAATTAGTTGGAACTGAGGAAAATTCTATTTCGTTTTTAGAGGAAATAGGTTTGATTCCGTCGCGTAAATCAGTTCCACCACAATGTTGTGGGCAGCTATGAAAGTTGAATCTGACTCCAGCGCTTAATTTCTCTGGAATTGGAGATGTTCCTCAACGGGATTTTCCGACTTTTTAGTATCTATATATCGATAACTAAGTGAGATATCGATAAATATTATTTAATATTTTCGTCCAATTTTTAGAAATCTATTTAACTTCATAAAAAAAATTGTTTCATTAATATCGAAAGCTCGGTTTCGATATACACATGTGATCGATAACATAAAAATGTCGAATATCGAAAATCTGAAACACGGTTTAGAAACTAGATACAAAATAACGAAAATCTGTAAAATATCATTCAAATCGGTTAAGAAAAACCAGAGATATCGAAGATTGAAGTTTAGTCGCAAATGCATACATACAATGACTGTGCGCGTCAAGTATGGGGTTCGGGGTATCTCCTAGTCGGGAAATTTCGACTAGAGCCTTTTTATTTTTATTTTTTTTAAATCTATTAAACTTTACCAATCAAATTAAATTTTTCGATTTTTCATTAATTATATCTCGATAACCAAGCGAGCTATCTATAAATTTTATTTAATATATTCGTTTTATTCTGTCGAGTTCTACAAGAATGAATTATCAGACTTCGGGGCCCCAGTATCACTAGACGTGCCAAAATCTTGAAAGAGTATGTATGACCAGAAAGTGCAAAACAGAAATTGCCTGTCTTGAAAGTCAGCTCTTTTTTTAGGGTTTTTGTAGGCAGATACAAATGCGCGCCAAATTTGAGTTTTAAATATTGGCTGTCGGCATTCAATATGCATTTACTTATGATTACACAGGCCAACACTCAATTTGCTTCTTTGAATTTATCAACTGATTCTAGTTAATTTGGGTGCGCTGAATTCAAATCTGTAATCGGTTTGTCTCTATCAGCTCTTTCATCATATAGCTTTTTTATACACTCCACTTATGACCTCTAATTATGACCGCCTGTGCATCTGACAGTTTTTTCAAAAATTTTTTTTTCATCAAAATTTTTTATTTACAGTATATTTTACCTTCCAGTCAACTTATAGGTATAGACGGTCCCCAAATAAGGCAGTTTATGAATGACAACGATTTTGATAAGTCAATGACTTGCACGAATGATGCCCACGCATTTCGTTCAGTTTCGGTTGTCATTCATAAACTGCCTTATTAAACTGAATACAGATTTGAATTCAGCGCACCCAAATTAACTAGAATCAGTTGATAAATTCAAAGAAGCAAAAATCTTTTTAATTTTGTCGGGCTGTGTTATCAACGGTCGAAATTACGTAATAATTATATAATTAAAATACAAATTATTATTTTTCATGTGATCAACTATGCACTATGCATCTTAATGATTAAGATACATTTTAAAAATAAATAAAAAAATATCTATTAATAAAATTAATTTTATAGCAGTGGTGTCCAAACTCACACAATGAAAGCGTTGCGCTTGTGTGCGAAGCAGCGAAACACGAATGCAGCATAGTGAATGACTGCGCGTTTGACTTCAGCCGAACACATGAGTCGTGAGAGCAAATGCAGCCGAACACGCGCATCGTACGAGAACAAGCTGCCGAGAGTTATATTTATAGAATACACATATTCTCTCTCTCTATATATGTTTCGGCTGCAACGCCGGCAGAATTTTTCTTGCTAACCACGCGTAGCTGCCTTCTTAAATTTTGGACATCACTGTTTTATAGGAATCCTTAACTTTTTATAAAATTGTTCAAAATCATAAAAGTTGAGGAAGGCCAAGAATTGCCTAGACAATTGCTACGCATACATATAAATTTAAATCATGCACAAACACCTTAATATGCGTTGCAGGAAAGTAAAAAATACCCAATCGCATCAGAGCCACCAAAAACTAAAATAATATGCATAAGCACTTACATGCACACATATATATGTGTATGTTGGTATACAATCGCCCTAATGATTTTTGCTAAATTTCAGATCGGGGACAAATACTGAAAAGAAGCAAACGCATTTGTATACGTACATCTCCGTAGGTATACATATGCACATGTCTTGTTGTTGTTCGGTTTCTGCTGCTGCTATCCCCCTTCCACAATAGACAGCCGCTCAGAACGAAAATCAAACATATATACACCTAACGGCTCTCATAAATTTAACATTAAATACATCTTGGCTGCGTCAATCATACCATCCGCTTCTCCGTTTTTTTTTATCTCTCCAGCATACACTGCGCTTGTGCCAATCATTTTCAAAAATTTTGCGGGTATCTTGTAGTTGTGGCAGCATTGATTAAGTCGACGTAATACGAATCTCAAATGTAAAAATGCATTTATATTGATTCTTCACAATAAACAAACAATAAAAAAAATAAAATAATAATTTAATATATAACAAACCTTACCTTATGGACAAAATTGCGTTTAACGTATATTCGACAGAATCAGTGTGAATGGGAATCTGATCCTAACCACTTGCCATATCCAAACAAGTAAAATGTTTTGCACCATAGAGCCGCTGCACCGTTTTGTTACAAACTAGTAACCTAATAGTAATTTCACTTGTATTAACCTCTGTGCAAGGGATTCCATTAATAAATGCTTCTAAATAATTTTGAAGTAAGTTTATAAAGATTTCTCTATCGTTATCAACTAATTCAGTATCTATGTAAGATGAGAAAGCACGTGAATAAGGCACTGTGCAAGAATTTACAATCTTTGAATTCATAATTTCAAATTTATCAGGTGTAAGTGAAATTTCATATCCTTCACTAAGAATTTTCCTACCAATCACAATATCATTTGTAAGGTGCTTGTCTGGTATCGCATGAAACAATATTTGTATTAATTGTACATTTACATAACTGTTGTAGTCTACTGTAGATGACAGAGTCGCCAATACCCCGTATTATGACATTTTTAAAGTATTTGCCTTCAAACTTATTTGCAACATTGAATCAAAAAAAATCGGAAAGATCTCACCTCGGTGTGTCATAACTCCCATTGGCTCAGACATAAAACACTGATTACACTTCTTCTCATTAAGTGTTCCAGATTTTGTTTCTCTGCTCGTGCACCGATTCGCAAGATGCCCAAGTTGTCCAAATCGGTAACAAGTCACATTCTGCAAGTCTGGGTGCTGTTTATTCTCCGGTCCAAAACGCTTGAATCTACAATCCGCGATTTTATACCCTGGTTTCTTGCAAGAGTGGCATACAATTTTAAGTCTCTTGCAATCGCCACCAATAAAATCGTCACTTCCAGCACTACGCCTTTTGCCAAAAGTAAACGCCTTCAGTTCCATTTGAAGTTGGCTTCTCGCTTGCACATGTGAAGAAAACACCATGCGCTGCAAACGATTGTCGAAGTTTGCCATGTGTGCCAGTAGAGTCGAGTTTTAAACTTTGCTATAATATTTTTTGAATATAGCCCTTAAGAAAATAAAAATCGAGGAGCTGACAGAAAATTTTACAAATCTTACAAACATTAATTATCTAACAGTTACTTTTTGAACTGATAGCTTGGAATCGCGTTCCTCAACTCATCGCTGGTTAGGAAGGTCATTACGATGAAGGAGGGATCGGCTGCACTGATGCGTCTCGCGAGATTGTTTGAGTGCCATGAGAGCTTGCTCAAGTACCTTTTCTTGTGTTCCGCTATGACTTCCCTGACCGGTGGTAAGTCTAAGTCCCTTTGTACCATATATTTTCGTTGCGAACGTACCACGGTTTCCCGGTGATAGTTCTCAGGATCTTCGACTGGGCTCTTTGGACGATGTCGATGTTACTGCTGCATGCGTTACCCCATAGCTGGCAACCATAGGTCCAGATTGGTTTCAAAACGGAGTTGTAGAGCAAAACCTTGTAGTCCAGACTTAGCGGAGAGCGAGCGTTGATAAGCCAATGGAGGCTATTGGCTTTGAGTTTAAGCTGTGTTCTCTTAGCTTCAATGTGCCTGCGGCATGTAAGTCATCTGTTCAAGTGTTCTCCCAGGTACGTTACTTCGTTTGCTTTCGGGAGTGGGGTGTTGTTCAGCGTGAGTGGAGGACAATCTTGCCTGTTTAGGGTGAAAGTTACATGTTTACATTTTTGTTCGTTTACCTTAATTCGCCTGTCGGATAGCCATTTTTCTACGTTAACGATGTGACGAGCAAGTTGTGTTGTTGCTTGCAGTGGACATCTGGAGCGGCTGAGAATAGCTGTATCATCAGCAAATGTTGATGTTGTTAGACCTCTGCATGTAGGGATGTCCGATGTGTAGAGAACGTATAGTGTCGGCCCAACTACGCTTTCCTGAGGAACGCCAGCTTCAATACGGTGTTCGTCGGATATTGTAGAGTTGCATCTTACTGCAAACTTCCTGTCCTGTCGTAGAGATACGACTTTAACAGTTTATGTGTTTTGACTGGGAGCGTTGATTTGATCTTATACATCAGACCTTCCAACCAGACTCTGTCGAATGCCTGAGACACATCCAAAAATATTGCAGTACAGTATTCTCGATTTTCGAACACGCCTCGTATTTCTGATGTTATGCGGTTGACCTGCTCAATAGCTCCGTGTTTTTCACGAAAGCCGAATTGATGTGATGGGATTATGTTATGGAGATTCAGGAATTGATTAATCCGAGTCACCAAACATTTTTCAAAGAGTTTTGATGGACACGAAAAAAGGCTTATAGGTCTATACGACGAGGGAACTGTTCGATCTTTACCCAGCTTTGGAATCATTATGATGATAGACTTTTTCCATCTCTCTGGAAAGTGGCCGAGTTTTGTGATTGCATTGAATAACTGTGCAATGATGCAGACTGCACAATAGGGAAGCTCAATAATCATCTTTGGGGTTATTAAGTCCCAGCCATGGGATGTTTTTTGGATTTAGATGCTGGTTGATAATTTTTGCGACTTCACTTGGGTGAAATTCAATAGGTTCATGTTGAAGCCGAGAGTCGTTTAATACGGTCAGTTTTGCAGGTGAGCCGCAAATGTTTTGGCTCTTTCTTCATCGCTCCTGTTTCTTTCGGTGGACTAAGAGTTAGTTGAGCTTTCCACAGAGAGTTTTTAGTGCTAGATGTTGATAGTTGCTCAATATATCGGCGTTGGGCATATTCTTCTTCTCGCTTAAACGCTTTGGTGAGCTTACGTGTGGCTCTTCTTAGATTTTGCTTTGCTGACGGCGATCTGTGGGATTGCCAATGCCGTCTGAGGCGCCGCTTTTTATGAACGAGCTGCTCAATTTGAAGATTTGTTTTCATTTTCATGCATTTACTGGTTTTGGTGTTGACATGCGAGCTGCTTCGACGAAGACTGACTATTTATTGTTTACTGTAGAATCAATGTCAGCTGCCACTTTCAGATCCGGATTAAGTACAAAGTGTGAACTTATATATTTTTTGTATTTGAGCCAGTTAGTTTTTTGTGAGGGCAACTTACCGGAGCGATTTACAAACTGGGTGTCGTAGTAATTGTATAATAACAGGCGAGTGGTCGGAAGATAGTTCCAAGAGGCTTTCGGCGCTTATCAGGTTGCGGGGAATATTTTTGGTAACTGCAAAATCAATCAGGTCGGGGAGTTTCTTGGGGTCCGTGGGCCAGTAAGTTGGTGTGCCAGGAGAGACGTGGCCGAGCCTGTTGTTTTCTTTTACAAGTGCGTTGTACAGCTGCTTTCCCTTTGGATTCACAAGGCGAGATCCTCAGTGTGTGTGCTTGGCATTAAAGTCTCCTGCTGCTATAAAGTGTTCTAATGAGTTGAAAAAGTCGATAAATTGGTCTTCAGATATAGTGAATCTAGGGGGGCAGTAGACGGCAGCTAGTGCAATTTGGTCACTATCAAGATGTATTTTTAAAGATGTGGCCTGTAGATAGTTTCTGGCGATAACTTTGTGGTAGTGGTGCTTCAGCCGGCTTCTAATCAAGAAGCATCGCTGTTAATGGGCTCTTTAAATTTAACAGTCACAAAACAGATGATGGTGAATTGCAGAGATTGTGATTAGGTAGGCGCAATATTTAGTAATATTCAAATAATAATTAAAAATTTTGTTTTTTCATGGACTATCGTGGGAAACAATTGAACTGGGAGCCAAGGGTTAAAGGATTGCTTTTAGAACTGTGGGCGGATAATTAATTGCACTTAGGGCAGTTCAGTATAGCTCTCACTTACATATATACGAAAATGGACTTGTACTGCGTCTGTAATGCAAGCAATAAAGCTTGTAGGCATTGAAAATAAGACAGTAAAGTTGGTAAAATTTCAGTCAGTTTTTATCTATTGTTCGCAAAAAAAACAAACCAAAACAAACCGAACAGCTGATTCATTTACAGAGGTTCAGTAACAGAGCAATGGAAACAGCTTTCGTAACTGACTGTCAAAATTTACGGAAACGGAGCAGTGGAAATACGCTATAAGTCAGCCATGACGTTTAATAATCATTATAACGAATATTTCTATTGTCATCCCAATATATATTTTTTTTGCCAGCATTCGTCGCAAGCAGACGTGTTTTCTTTGTGCTCCGGTTACAAATTCATAAACATAAGAGTAAAGTGCTTAAAACACCAAAAAAATTTAATTTGCCCTTGAAAACTCGTTCAATATTTAATAAATGTCGCGCGATGGTATTTATTTTTCTCGATTTAATTCATGAGCGTCGCATTTGCGTGCGCTTGGTATCGCTTCATCGGAAAAAGAGGCAGAGCCACCGCAGTGTGGCCAGACCACACTTTTGTTTTACAACACTTAATACTAATATCAATCCATTCAAATACTACCTTACGATATAACGGTATACACTTAATATAACATAACCAATCGATTAAGCATAAATATAAATACTTTACAACTCGGCCGTCCTGACAGGGAATCGACCTCGATTCCACTTATTCTAAATTAAGGAAGACTCAGGGTTACAACAGACGATGGGGTATTGCCTGTGGTCAGACGTCAGAAGCACAATTTTGATCGAGCGTGAGCCACAATTTCAGTTTAGATGACTCCAACACACTGTCATACGGAAGCTGTGTGAGTTGAGAGCCTTCAACATCCCGGATGACATACCGATCATTCGGAAGTTTCTTATGAATGACAGGGACCACGGTATCTTTTAATGAGTTTCTTGTTTATGCCAGCCGTGGTATCCACTTTTTTAATAACGACGAAATCACCTTCTTCAAAATTAACAGCCGGGCGGTGATGTTTACTAAAGTACTCTGTGTTATACTTTTGAGATTTTATAATGTTCTGTAAGGCAATCTTACGGGTATCCACTGGGGACACTTCATCAACAAACCTATCATCCAAACGCTCAGTCAACTCATCTACAACAGCGCCGCGCTGTTCGTCACCAAAAAGGAGGACAGAGGATGCAAATTTAGTTGTGGAATGGATTGAATTGTTCAAGGCGAACTCAATTTTCGGAAGCTGTTTCACCCAGTCGGCATGATCCAATGGTCCAGTCAATTTACCAAGCATAGGACCTAGGACACGGTTGACGCGTTCCACTTGACCATTGGCCTGTGGGGAGGCAGTGGCATTCTGGACATGGACTATATGATGGGATTACAGAAAATCAGCAAACTCTGCGGAAGTGAAACACGTACCTCGATCACTAACATTTCGACGGGGTCGACTATAGTTTGGAAAATACTGCGTCTTTAAAGTGTGACATGCTTCCCGGGAACTAGTCGTAGCGGCAGGGTACAATTTGACGAATTTAGTAAAGGCATCGATAACGACTATCAAATATTTTTTCCTGTATGGACGGAAGGGGTCCTAAGTGGTCAATATGAAGAGTGTCAAACGGCAGTGGGGTTTTTGGAATAATATGCAAGGTAGCATTATTATTATGGGCGAAAGCGGAATAGTAAATACATTTGGGGCAGTTTTTAATAAAATTACTAACGTAAGATTTCATGTACGAAAACCAATCATGTTTTTTAATCAGTGGACAACACTTGTCAGAGGACAGATGGCCTTATTTCTCATGCACCGTTCGTATGACACTGTTAATCATTTCGGCAGGGACATAAAGCTGGAGCACGTCGGTCGGTGATCGGCGGTACACGACACCATCTTGCAACTCAAAACCAGCAATCTCTTGGATTTCCAAAACACTCCGAAGCTTGACAAGTTCGGCTTTACGGTTTTGCTTCAGCTGTAGTTGGAAATCCAGGTTCAAGTCATCCACATATGCCGAAGTGTCTAGTCTACTAAGTGCATCAACATGGGGCATACAAGTACCGGACCGATGCACAATGGTATAGTTATAATTTTCCAAAAGTAATGCCCAACGGGCAATTTTAGCGGAAGATCCACCATTCATAAGAGTTAATGCTAATAAATTGCAATCTGTATTTATCTTAAACGGAATCAACTTCAGGTATGTCTCAAAACGCTTAAGAGCATATACAATTACCAGGGTTTCCAGTTCGTAACTATGCAATTTGGATTCAGGGGCGGAAGCGGTCTTTGAATCGTAACATCAGTTTGTTTCTGCAGGAGCATCGCTCCGAAACCGGCTGAACTAGCGTCACGATGTAATTCAGTTTCTGACTTCGGGTTGTAAATAGATAGCACAGGTGACTCGATCAGTTTAGACTGCAGGGTTCGGAAAGATTTAAGACACTCGTCAGAGAAAACGTAAGAGGCGTCTTTCTTCAGCAGACGCGACATAGGATAGGCGATTTTGGCAAAATTGGGTACGAACCGGCGGAAGTAGGAAAAGAGACCCAGACAGCGTTCCAATTCTTTTCTATCCCGAGGTTCCGGCAGGCTTTTTATGGCTTGAAGATGAGCTGGTTTCGGGGTGATACCGGAAGAGTTCGCTAAATACCCTAAATATTCCAACTATTTGTGCGCAAAACGACAATTTTAGACACTTAGACAATTTGAGGCGTAACCCGTTCACTCGTAAAGTATAAAGTGCCTCTTCTAACACTTGCAGATGGGTTTCAAAATCACTTGACGCGATTTGGATGTCGTCCATATAAATCACGAGGTGACCTCTATTGATCAGGTCCTTCAACACAAGGTATACGAATCTAGCGAAAACTGGGGGACCATTACATAGTCCAAACGCCATGCGTACGTACTCAAACTGCCCATCAGGTGTTACAAAATCAGTGTATTTAATTGAATCGGGATGCATTTTGACATGATGAAATCCACTTTCTAAATCTAGAACGGTAAAGAACGATTTGCCGCCCAGATGTTCAACACAATCCTCTAACAGAGGAATCGGGAAGTGATCACGGACAGTAATTTTGTTTAGTGGGCGATAGTCAACACATTAATGCCGGCACTTAACAAGTCATCACATATCTGGCGCACTTCATTGCGCTCGTGATGTGATAGTCGGCGGGGACGGCAGAAAATGGGTGTCTGACTAATCAATTCGATTTTCATTTCACAATTGGATGGTTTAATCAGTTCTAATGGGACATCCACATAAGAGGCGGAAATGACAGACTGCAGCTTTGCAGATTGTTCTAACGGCAGGGTAGACTCTATATTAAACTCATTCTCGCTGACAACTGGGAACTCAATTGCATTAATAGCTGCCTGGGCATCATTCACTGAATGGTCAGACGCGACAGAACACTCTCTCTCAGTGGTACACAACTGTGATTCGGAAGGCATAAACTCATTTTCATCCAACGACCGGGCGGACTCTTTTCTGGTAATCGTGCGTTTGATGTCTGTTCTAAACAAATCAAGTGAATTAAGGACAGCAGTGAGTTTCGCATTACAATCTATTTGAGATTTATTTAAGGCCAACACATCTAATGTGTGTAATACTGTTTGGCTGAAGATACGAATGGCTCATTGGACTTTTCCCAAGGACACTAGTCGATTGTTTCCCAGCCCACGGCAGTTCAGCGGGGTTGACTTCTGGCTACAGGTAGAAGGCACTTCAGATTGCCGGATAAAACTTCTAGGACTACCCGAATCAAGGAGGGAGAAAATAGTTGTAAACTCACTGCTTCCCACCTGATCTGACACAAAGGCAACACTCACCATCTGTAGATGTTCTACCTTATCTACTAAGGTGTTTCCGCAACAGGACTGCGGAACGTCGTCGGCAGCGGCGGCAGTTCCGATATATATGGTCCGTTTTCCCGCACTTAAAACACGAGTTTGCTGGTCTCATAGGCTTCAGGCACTGGGACTTGTAGTGTCCAAATGAAGAGCAGTTGTAGCACCGCACATCTTTCGCAGCAGGGGCGGCATTCGTGGACGGAAGTGAAGTATTCGTGGCGGCGGCCTGTCGAGGCAGAGGTTGGCTCACAGCAGCCACTTGTCTGATTGTATTAGATTGGATTCGTCGTCGCTCATAACTTTCCAAGACCATCTTCAGGTCATCGATGGTTCTAGCTGCATAAAGCATGCCTACCGCTGGCGAGCTATCCCGGAGTCCATCAATGATGAGATCCTCCAACTCAGCATCAGGGATTGTGGCACCCATGGCAATCTCCTGCATCTCGATTGCATACCGCAGGTATCCTTCGCCCGGCTTGAGACGTCGGCTCCTAAGGGCGGCGTACACCTCTTTCGTGCTTCTCGATCGTCCAAACTCATGGATCAGTACTTCCTTAAGTTGTTCGTAACTGCGCACAGTGAGCGTGCGCATGAGGACCGCTGCCGTGCCTTCTAACAACCGACGACATGTGACCAATCGCAAACGGGCATCTAGTTGAACTATTTCGCAGGCGTCCTCCAAATCGCTAATCAACTTGTTAACATCATACGCGGTGTCTGCCGAAAACCGCGGGACCATGGACTCGATCACACTTATGTCGGTTACCCGCTGACTCGGTACGTCAGGAGAGGCAACAAGATGCTGCTGCAAACTCGCAATCTGTTGTTGTAGCTCCCAAATTTCCTTCTGTTTACGCAGATTGGCCAAATGTTCGTCCATGCTCGACGACACTGGAAACGAAGTTACCGCCAGAACAGCAGACGGCGAGGCAGCAGCCGGAACGGTGGTCGGCAAAGTCAACTCTAGAACAGCAGACAGTGAGGCAGCAACAGGAACAGTTGACAGCGGTGTTGCTGTTGGAACCGCAGACAGCGGGGCAGCAGCTGGAACAGTTGATGCCCAGGTTGACGCCGGAACAGTAGACGGCGATGCGGCAGCAAGAGCAGTTGACGATAAAGTTGGCACTGGAGCGGCAGATAGCGAGGCGGCAGCAGAAACAAGTGACGGCGAGGTTGTCGCCGGAACGGCAGACGGCGATGCGGCAGCAGGAACAGTCGATAACGAAGTTGACGCTGGGACGACAGACGGCTATGCGGCAGTTGACGAGAAGGTTGACACTGGAACGGCAGATATTAAGGCGGCAGCAGAAACAAGTGACGGCGAGGTTGACGCCGGAACAGCAGACGGCGATGCGGCAGCAGGAGCAGTTGACGACAAGGTTGACGCTGGAACGGCAGACAGCGAAGCGACAGCAGAAATAGTTGACGGCAAGGTTAACGCCGGAACAGCAGACGGCGAAGCAGCGGCAGGCACAGTTAGTAGCAAAGTTGACGCTGGAACAGCAGATAGAGAGGCGGCAGCAGACTTTGACAACTCTAACACTAGTCTGCGTATCTGTGCCAGCGTCGCTGACGGTGGCACTTCAACATTATGCGCCCGCAGCAAGTTCATCATCTCCTCTTTATGTAGGCCCATTGTGGTGGGTTGGGCGTCGAAATAATTCTGGGGCGTTGAGGGTATCCCACTTCTGAGCTGAAAACTCGTTTATTATTTAATAAATGTCGCGCGATGGTATTTATTTTTCTCGATTTAATTCGGGAGCGTCGCATTTGCGTGCGCTTGGTATCGCTTCACCGGAAAAAGAGGCAGAGCCACCGCAGTGTGGCCAGACAACACTTTTGTTTTACAAAACTTAATACTAATATCGATCCATTCAAATAATACCTTAAGATATATCGGTATACACTTAATATAACATAACCAATCGATAAAGCATAAATATAAATACTTTACACCCTATAAGACGCTTTGTGCAGTAAAAATGCAGATTTAAAAGTTATTTTGGTGATCACACAATCTAACTATTTACAAGTAAACAAAACTAAAATCAAAGACAAAACAATAGCTTAACCCGCTTAAGACAATGAGCCAGCACGGCATTCGCTCTCAGCGACAGCGCGAGCAAGACGAGCGCCGGCTCTCTGTACTTAGCCTATGTCGCCCAAGAACCTGACAGCGTGCGAGCACCCGAAGCGTTGCTCTCAGCGCACGACAGTGAACGTTCGTGCTCCCCTTCCCCGTCCCTACTCTCGACGAAATCCGACTGCACGCGGTCAACTACATCAAACGCGACCAACGAACGAACAGCTACTGCAACAACAATTGCACAGGTGCCGACGGCCCGCTCTCCAAACACAAAGACTGATGCGCCGTCAGCAAAACATTCCGCAGCTAACGCAAATGTAAAGCCGGCTATACAGACAGGTATGGATCCCTACATACAGATCAAGCGTAAGTTAAGCCCCCAAAACTCGACAAATAAATCGAAAATCTCTTGTGGCAACTCAAGCGAAAGACCTAACAACACCAACAGATTTGAAATCTTAGCAGATAATGCGGACGACCTGCCCCCAGAATCAGTTGGAGGTGACAAAAAAAAGCCAAAGCCACGACCAATATTCATACGAGAGAAAAGCTCCAGTGCTTTTGTAAACAAAGTTGTAGAGCTTATTGGTCAAGATAATTTCCATATCAACTTTAGAGTTTTGTCAAAGTACTTAAATGAAAGAAAAAAAAACTTTTACACGTACCAACTGAAAAGCAGCAAGCGCCTGCAAGTTGTACTGAAAGGCATAGAGTCTGATGTCACGCCAAATGAAATTCGACAGGCGCTAAAGGACAAAGGATTCCGCGTTAATAAAGTTTTTAATATTCTAAACAAGAACAGACAGCCGCAACCACTCTTCAAAGTTGAACTTGAGCCTGAGACGCACTAAAAAATATGAGGCGCACCCCATCTACAAGCTGCTGTTTCTATAGCACCGCAGAATCACCGTTGAAGAGCCACATAAACGCAACTCTACGGTACAATGCATGAACTGCCAAGAATACGGCCACACAAGGACTTACTGCACACTGCGCCAGGTATGTGTAGTTTGCGGCGATCTTCATGACTCGTAGTGCTGCCCAGCAAGCAAAGGATACTCCAGCAAAAAAAAGTGCGGCAACTGCGGCGGCAATCACACAGCTAACTACAGAGGCTGCCCAATCTACAAGGATCTTAAGTCTCGCATCCACCAGCGCATGAAAACAGCACGCACGCAAAGCGCACAGCCTAACTACATTCCATGGAAAAGCAACCCAGACGTCTTCTTCTCGACTGCAGCCAGGTCCTCCATTGGTCCCGTATCCGTATCGAAAAACGCGACTAATGCAAGCGCCTTAAGATCAGGTCTGGTGACTCCTGCCTCTAATGCACCCTACACACAAGCAAAGCATGTGGATCTAAATACGGCACAAGTCAACAAGCCACAGGAGCAGCAACAAAGCAACTTCGAAGCAATAATATGTAAGCTGCAGCAGAGCTTGACAGAGTTTATATCATTTATGCGCACAACTATGCAAGATTTAGTGCGAAATCAAAATCTTTTGGTACATATGCTTGTATCACAACAGTCAAAATAATTAATTTCTTCGCTACGTATATCTACGTGGAATGCTAATGGCGTTTCACAGCATAAACTTGAGTTAGCTCAATTCCTACTCGACAAGCACATCGACGTTATGCTACTCTCCGAAACACACCTTACAAACAAATATAATTTTACAATAAGCAGATACACATTCTACGGAACCAATCATCCCGATGGTAAGGCACACGGCGGGACTGGTATTTTGATTAGAAGCCGGCTAAAGCACCACTACCACAAAGTTTTCGCCAGAAACTACCTACAGGCCACATCTTTAAAAATACATCTTGATAGTGGTAACCAAATTGCACTAGCCGCCGTCTACTGCCCCCCTCGATTCACCATATCTGAAGACCAATTTATGGAGTTTTTCAACTAATTAGAACACTTTATAGCAGCAGGAGACTACAATGCCAAGCACACACACTGGGGATCTCGCCTTGTGAATCCAAAGGGAAAGCAGCTGTACAACGCACTTGTAAAAGAAAACAACAGGCTCGGCCACGTCTCTCCTGGCACACCAACTTACTGGCCCACGGACCCCAAGAAACTCCCCGACCTGATTGATTTTGCAGTTACCAAAAATATTCCCCGCAACCTGATAAGCGCCGAAAGCCTCTTGGAACTATCATCCGACCACTCGCCTGTTATTACAAAATTACTACGACACCCAGAGTTTGTAAATCGCCCCGATAAGTTGACCTCACAAAAAACTAACTGGCTCAAATACAAAAAAAAAAAAAAGTTTCACACATTGTACTTAATCCGGATCTGAAAGTGGCAGCTGACATTGATTCTACAGTAAACAAACTAAAGTCAGTCTTCGTCGAAGCAGCTCGCATCTCAACACCAAAACCAGTAAATGCTGCACACATCCAAATAAAAACAAATCTTCAAATTGAGCAGCTCGTTCATGAAAAGCGGCGCCTCAGACGACATTGGCAATCCCACAGATCGCCGTCAGCAAAGCAAAATCTAAGAAGAGCCACACGTAAGCTCACCAAAGCGTTTAAGCGAGAAGAAGAATATGCCCAACGCCGATATATTGAGCAACTATCAACATCTAGCACTAAAAACTCTCTGTGGAAAGCTCTCCCAACTCTAAGTGCACCGACAGAAACAGTGATGCCTTTAAGAAACCATGCAGGTGGCTGGGCCCGGAGCGATAAAGACAGAGCCAACACTTTTGCGGATAATCTGCAAAAAGTTTTCCAACCTACGTTTGCAGTTTGATGCAACTCTGCAATATCCGACTAACACCGTATTGAAGCTGGTGTTCCTCAGGGCAGCGTACTTGGGCCGACACTATACGTTCTCTACACATCGGACATCCTTACAGAGGTCTAATAACATCAACCTTTGCTGATGATACAGCTATTCTCAGCCGCTCCAGATGTCCACTGCAAGCAACAACAAAACTTGCTCGTCACATCGTTAACGTAGAAAGCTGGGTATCCGAATGGCGAATTAAGGTAAACGAACAAAAATGTAAACATGTAACTTTCACCCTAAACAGGCAAGATTGTCCACCACTCACGCTGAACAACACCCCACTCCCGAAAGCAAACGAAGTAACGTACCTGGGAGTACACTTGGACAGATGACTTACATGCCGCAGGCGCATTGAAGCTAAGAGAACACAGCTTAAACTCAAAGCCAATAGCCTCCATTGGCTTATCAACGCTCGCTCTCCGCTAAGTCTGGACTACAAGGTTCTGCTCTACAACTCCGTTTTGAAACCAATCTGGACCTATGGTTGCCAGCTATGGGGTAACGCATGCAGCAGTAACATCGACATCGTCCAAAGAGCCCAGTCGAAGATCCTGAGAACTATCACCGGGGCACCGTGGTACGTTCGCAACGAAAACATACAAATGGGGATAAACGTACCACCGGTCAGGGAAGTCATAGCGGAACACAAGGAAAGGTACTTGAGCAAGCTCTCATCGCACTCAAACAATCTCGCGAGACGCATCAGTGCAGCCGATCCCTCCTTCATCGTAATGACCTTCCTACCCAGCGATGAGTTGAGGAACGCGATTCCAAGCTATCAGTTCAAAAAGTAACTATTAGATAATTAATGTTTGTAAGATTTGTAAACTTTTTGTCATTTCCTTGTTCTTTGTAACTTAAGGGATGAAATCAAAAAATAAATTGCAAAGTTAAAAAAAAAAAAAAACTGTTGTTGTTGTTGCTATGGGTGCTCCGCTCTCCGTTGCTATTGTTGTTGTGTTAAGGGGCGCTCCGCTGTTCGTTGCTTTTGTTGTTGTTGCAGGGGCGCTCCTCTGTCCGTTGCTGTTGTTGTTGTTGCAGGGGCGCTCCGCTGTCCATTGCTGTTGTTGTTGTTTCAAGGGTGCTCCGTTGTTCGTTGCTGTTGTTGTTGTTGCTTGCGCGTGGTCTTTTTATTTGCGTGGCCGACTCCAAGAAAACTCACTTTTGCGAACTGCTCACTATGCGTGTTTATCGCTTGACATCTAGACTTCGACTCACGTGTCCCACTCACTTTGCGTGTACCTTGCTCGACACTTGGATCTCGACTGTCGCACCCAAAAATGCAGCTCATGCCGGCTGGCAAAACCAGGGCGCGCTTAGAGCTTTTTGTGCATGCGCTCTTACTCTGAGCTTTTGTGTTCGCGCCCTCTCGGGCACATCAAGCAGCTTTTTGTCGTCGTGCCGGACGGCGCCCAGCGACGATATCAAACAGCTTTTGTGTTGTAGCAGAATGCTACCTCACAACGTATACATTTAAAGAAAAGTGATTACAAGTTGTTATGTATTTTGTAAATCATGCGAGACAATAACTCCATGCATACATTTTTTCCTTGTTCTAGCTGTGAAAGAAGAACTTTCTCGGGGATATCCTGGGTTTCTACGTCTGGCACACTGATCAGGCTAAATGAAAATACTTTCATACGGCAATGACGCGCAACAAGTACCTAAATGTGTAAAACATAAGTAAACAATTTTAAATTCGCATTGGCTATCTGGTCATTAAATGAAGTTACCTCATGAACGAGTGCCATGCCCACCGCATCGACTCCAATTTGTCGCAAAAGCCGATGCTCAGCTATAGTCTCATAAGCTGGGCCTCCAAGACATCCAAAAACACCTGTGTGGACCCTATCAGCGCAGCCGATTTCTTGGGCAATCTCTTTTGCTTTATCGAGCAAACTCAAGTCATAGGCATTAATTAAGCTGAAGTGACGATTGCCAAAGCGCAGATCATTTGGTCCATTAAGTGGGGAGCTACCAAGCATCCCCAATATATTTATGTGATCTTTAATTAGCAGTATATCGCCCACATTATAACTTTTATTGACGCCACCCGATGCGCAGGTGAGAAATAAATACTCAACACCACATAGATTCATCACGCGCACTGGCATTGAGCAGCTTGCCAGCGAATTGCCCTCGTAAATATGAAAGCGACCCTGCATCGCGATTACAGTAGCGCCCATTAAAGTGCCCACAAACATTTTGGCCTTGTGCTGGTTATCTGTGCCTAGCGGAAATTTTGGTATTTCCGAATAGTCCATAACTATTGGATTTTCAATCAATTCGGCAAGCACATCTAAATTGGAGCCACATACAAGCCCGAATTTAGGCCGTATTTGAGTTTTTGCTATTATGAAATCCGCCATTTTTTTTATTTCTTCGAAACTATAAATCAATGTTTGTGGAGTTAAAATGATTGGCTTGGGTTTAGCATTGGCTTCTTCCTCACGCTGCTTTTCGGTCAAAATTTTAATTCGACGGATTGTTAGGGCACTCTTAAGAGCACAACAATCCTTGTTACACATGTTGACTGGAGATTAGATCAAGCTACCCGCAAAGACGCGAATTGTCACACTCTGTTAAATTTTGATTGCTTTAAAAGCTCACATTCTAAAAGTTTAAAGTAAATTTGTACAGTTATATGCATGGCAAACTATTGCTTCCCTGAAACAATTTAAAAAATTCATATTATATTTATACTCTGATACTGAAGGTTTTTTCTTTTTAATTGTGCTATTTTTATTCATGGAATCTTTTCTAATAGGAGAACTAAAAATAAGTTTACAAATCTTACTTACTTAACAGTTATTTTTTATTTACTTTAATTTTACTTCTAAGACTTATCGCTGGGTTGGAAGGTTATTTTCACAAAGACGGGATTGACTGTGCAACCTTCTTAGATGTTTAGGATGCGATGAGAGCTTGCTAAAGTACTTTTCCTTATATTCCGCTTTTTCATCCACGACAGGTGAAACATTCAAATCTTTTTGAATGTTGTCGGTGCGAGCGTACCACGGTGATCTTCGACTGGTCTCTTTGGACAAAATCGTCGCAGCGGGAAATATTATATTTTTTTTTTGGCTGCTTGTGAATAATCTGCTTATCGATAGTATCGATTGGGATGGGATTATTTTATGGAGATTCAAAGAGTCGTCTGCAACAGACAGTAGTACCATTAGGCAGTTATACATAGAGGAGTCAAATCGCGTTTTCCCAACTACCGAAAAAATGCGTTGCATGCAAGCCATGCCGAAGGCACAGCGTCACAATTTTTTCAGTCCATTTGCGTTTTTAAAAAAGTGCAAGTCATTCATGCGCTGGCGCTTGACTGGGTACAGACGGAGTGCCAGCAATTTGCTGTGTATACGTCTGTATGTCAGCGACAAGATCGCCGTTAGGTGTATATATGTATGTATGTCTCTGTATGCTGTTTGCTCTGATCGGCTGTCTATTGTGGAAGGGGAATAGCAGCAGCAGAGTGCGAACAACAACAAGACATGTGCATATGTATACCTACGGTGATATATGTATGCATATGCGTTTGCTTATTTTTAGTATTTGGTGGCTCTCAAGCGATTTTGGATTTTGTTCATTTTATTTTTATTTTTTTTTATTATTAAAGGCTTTAAAATATTGGAATGACATTGAAAATTACAATAACAATAACGAATAGCAACAATAACAAAATTAAATAGATATCATTAACAAATTATTAAATGAATCAAACAGAAACCTAGAAGATTGTCATTGACTTTGACGACCAGTAGTCCAAAGGTCACTTGGGTGGAGACGCTTCAATCTTGTGCGTGTTGTGTTTGATCCTAAGTGGTTGGCCAAAGGATTGACATCGATTGTTATATCGACTAGTATGTCTATTAATTTGCTCCATAACAGTTAGCAAATTAAAGTCATTGTCCAGTGTGAAATTGCTCACATAGTATGGAGCCCCAGAGATGTCTCGTAGCGTTTTATTCTGAAGGATTTGCACCGCTTTATTCCAAGATTTAGCAGCAGTGCCCCAAAACTGTAACCCAAATGTCCATTTTGGCATGATAATGCTTTTGTATATTAAATGCATATTGCTCATGCTAAGTTTGCTTGACTTCCTTAGCATTTAGCTAAGTTTTTATCCTTTTGGATCTACATTTAGCTGTCATAATTTGGATGTGTTTGCGCCCGGTATATGCCAAGGTAGCGAACGTGGTTATCCTGAGGTATTACCGTGTTGTTCAGTTGAATCAAAGGACAAATATCCGATCTGAGTGTAAATGTACAATGCTGTGATTTGCTTTCATTGACGCAAATATTCCACCTATTAGCCCAAGTACTAAAACTATTTAAGAAACTCTGTGTAAGGGTTGCTGCAGTACTAGCGCTAGATGAGTTTGCAAGAAACACATTGTCATCAGCATATGTAGCAAGCAATGTACCCTCATCTACTGGAACAGGAAAATCTGCAGTGTATAATGTATACAAGAATGGACCAAGGACACTACCCTGAGGAACACCCGCTCTAATGGGGCGGACATTTGATTGTTCTCCTCTAACTTCAACCAAAAATGAGCGGTCAGACAGATAAGATTTAAGAAGTAAATAATGTCTATTATGCCAAACACGATCAAATGCCTGCTGAACATCCTAGAATACCGGAGAGCTATATTGCTTATTTTCTAACGCTTCAAGGACACGTTGTATAACTCTATGAACTTGTTCTGGGGTTCCATGGTTATGTCGAAAGCCAAATTGGTGATCAGGAATTGCGTTCTGGATAGAATCAATCTCAAATTATCTTTCTAGAAATATTCTTTCAACATTTTTTGAGAAAGTAGGGAGCAGACTAATGGGTTGATATGACTCAACAAGGTTTTCTGGATTTCGAGGTTTAGGTAACATTGTTATAACAGCTCTTTTCCACATAGTTGGAAAATATTGGTTACTAAGCATGAAGTTGAAATGAAGAACCAAAAACATCACTCCCTTTATTGGCAGAGCCTTAGCAACTTTGCCGTCTATACAATCCTAGCCAGGGGATTTAGTGATTTTAAGTTTTCGAATCTGCAAGCAGACTTCCATAGGGGCAATAGATCTGATAGGTTGAATTGGATCAAGATCAGTATTTTAAAAGGCTTCAGTTTCTTATACTTGGATGCTAAATCAAAAGGCACGAATCGGTCATGTAACTCATCTGCAAAAGCTGATGAAATTTCTGCATCTAATCGACACCACGTATTGTCGGACCGTTTTATAGGATTCGTATTATACATCTACATCAGCAGGAGAATTAAGTTCCATGTTCAAGTTAATAAGTCGCTCCAGTCTTTGATGGAACCTAGCAATGTTTGCTTTGCGCGCTAGAAGACGTCTTTCAGTATATGTTAAATTTGCAGCCACTTTGAATTCTATGACTAAAGGAACATGGTCAGAATTAGGTTCAAGCCGCTCTGATATATTCAGAAAATTTGACCGAATTCCCGCATATACGGCAAAGTCAATTGCAGTAGGTCTATAGTTACGGTACGAGAAATGAGTGGGACCACCTGTAGCAAGCACTTGAAGATGAGAGTCTGTTATGCAATCCGCAAGGGCAGTCCCACGAGGTGTGTTCATCGCTGCACCCATAGATTATGTTGCGCATTCCAATCTCCTGCAATCAAGAATCTTGGGCCAAGTATTTCAAAGATACATTTAAAGTCTTCTAATGTCCAAACAAAACGTGGAGGACAGTAAATTGCAGCTAAAACAATTTCGTGTTGGTCATTTGAGACTTCTACAGCAACACACTGAGCGCAGTGCCAAATAAAAGATGTTTTCGAATGATGTTTTAATGATGATCTTATAATTACTGTTGCACCACCACGCATGCGATCTAAAGGATGATTTGCAAAGAGTATGTCATAACCAAGTAACCAGTAATATGTTCTTGAGCAAAAATGGGTTTCGCAGACCAACATCACATTAATAAGATGGTGATGAATAAATGACTCCAACTCATTGGCATTATTTGTAAGGCCATTGGCATTCCACACACCAATGCGTAGTCCTATTTGACTCATTTTATAGCAAGAGTGGCGTGAATCAAGCTCATCATTGACAACAAAATCTCACTGAGTTTGTCAAACTTGGTCAGCAAATTCTCAAACTGATGTTGTAATGCTTGATATTGTATCAATTGTGGTTCTTGATCTTGTTGTTGAGTTACCTTTCTACCAACGCATATGAATGTGTGAATGCATTTGTATGTTTGTGTGCAGCACATTTAAATGTATGCGTAGCAATAGCGTTGGCTATTCTTGACCTGCCTCAACTCCTAAGATTTTCAGCAATTTTATAACAAGTTAAGAACACCTATAAAATTAATGTTATTAATTAATAAATTTTTATTTATTTTTATAATACATCTTTATCATTAAGACACATAGTCCATAGTTCATTTTTATGACCAAAAAGTGCAAAACAGAAATTGCCTGTCTTGAAAGTCAGCTCTTTTTTAGGTTTTTGTAGGCAGATTTAAATGCGCACCAAATTTTAATTTTAAATATTGGCTGTCGGCATTTAATATGAACTTAATTATGATTTTTAAGTGTCAAGAATACATAATTCTATAATATATAATTATATTGTATATTAATTATTATTTGTCATATTATGAACTAAGCGCACAGCCTAACTACATTCCATCGAAAAGCAACCCAGACGTCTTCTTCTCGACTGCAGCCAGGTCCTCCATTGGTCCCGTATCCGTATCGAAAAACGCGACTAATGCAAGCGCCTTAAGATCAGGTCTGGTGCCCCCTGTCTTAAAATATATAACATACATTATACCTAAAAATTTTTAAGGATGCCACCTATGTGATAAACACATAAAATCATTCATATATCCTCATTTGGAAGAGATGTACTGAGCTAAATGCTTAAAAGGTCGAAAAATTGCATACTTTTGGGCGTTTTCGCGATTTTTGGACCCTAGATGAATTTGTTTTGGGTTGACTTGTTTTGCATTTTTATTTGTCCACTTGTTATCTAGAACTTTATCAAAGACACTATCAAAATATTTCTTACCGTTGTCGAGATATAAGCTTTGAAAATGATCTCAAAAATTCTCAAAGTCAAAATTAACGAAATACTTCAAAAAATAAATCTCCTAAATAAAATCGCCTAAAGTAATGATGCAGAATTTCTGAGTTGTTCTTTATCTATTAGAAAAAAATATCAAGTGACAGTTCGGTTTTTATGTGTTGCACAGTGTTTCAGATCGGAGCCAAGAAATACAGAAAACAAGCAAACGCACATGCATACGTATGTTGTTCTGAATCTGCTGCTGCGATCCCCTGAACAGTACACAGAGACAAACATACATACATATATACAGCTAATGGCGATCATCTCGGTGACATACAGACGTATACATAGCAAATTGCTGGCACTCCGTCTGCAGCGAATGAAGCCGGCGCTAGACTGATTTTATATTTTTGAACTACGCAAATGGTCTGTAAAAATAGCGGCGCTTTGTCATCGGCTCGCTGCTTTAAGCAGCCGAAATGCTTTTAACTTCAATCTCAATTGGACCAATTATGCTTTTGGATTTTCGGAATTCGACTCCTCTATGTATAAGTGCTTAGTGGTAGTACAAACGCGTTTTTAACAGGATTAGGTTGGAAAACTTTTTGTAAATGAACAGTGCTGGTTTTTATACCCTGAAACCATAAAATGGGTAAAAAGGGTATAATGGTTTTTTGCAACAGTGTGTAAAAGGCAGAAGGAAATATCCCCGACCCTATTATTATTATTATTATTATTGGGAAGAGGATCGTGCACTGCGACCACTGGGATCTATTGTGCCCTCTTACTGTTGTGTGAGTTACAGCTCCTCGAGCAGCCCAATCGATCGCAGGAACGCGACGATGTGGCATGGTCGGAGAGCCCTCATCTCCTCTGTAGACAGAAAGAGGCTCCCCAGAAAAGAGAGCCTCAGTCGACTGATGGCGGGACACTCCTCAAGCAGGTGCTCTGGAGTCTCATCCCCCTCCAGACACAGTCTGCAAAGACTGTCTTCCCCTAACTTTAGATTATGCAGATGCCTGCGCAGTCTGCAATGCCCGGTCAAGAAACCCGTGACTATCCGAAGAGATCCTTTGCTCAGCTTTAGACAGTCCTCAGTTCTTTTCTTGTTGTAACTACCTATCAGTCGCTTGCTCTGTCTTGCCCCCTGTGAAGCCCGACAACCGTCCTCGCAGGCATTAAGCAGATCGATGCGACTGCTCTGACTGATAAACCCTGGCCCTATCCCCCAGCAAGGTTCAGGGCCGTGGAAAGGAGTGCTAGCTCCTCTCCTGGCCAGAGTATCGGCAACCTCATTGCCGGGAATACCCGCATGTCCTGGTACCCAATAGATGGCGACTGTGTTGTTACTGCCCAACATGTTGAGTGTTTCTATACATTGCCAAACCAGCTTGGAGACGATCTTGTAAGCACTGAGTGCTTTGATCGCTGCCTGGCTATCAGAGAAAATGGCTATGTCTCTATGAACGTATCCCCTCTCGATGTTAAGGGAGGCACATCTTTCAATCGCATGCACTTCCGCTTGGAATATACTGGCGAATTTACCAAGGGGTTCATGATATTTTAGCCGGGGTCCGCAGACTCCAGCTCCAGCCCCCTCCTCTGTTAGTGATCCGTCCGTATACCATCTAATAGCATGTGTTTTCACATTATAGGTGGTCGACAGACTAGTGCACTCTGCTTTATTACTGAGTTCCGTTTTAAAGAGCTTCTCGAAACTAAAAAGGGCCAACTGCGATTCTTGCGGAAAGGCCAACAGTGTGCCAGTTGCACTAGTGACAGAATCGATTGCGTTCGCTCCTGCCATTTGACCTGTTCGCACTGTGTTTGATGTAAACATGCAAAGGCGGAAGTCCTAGCAGTATGTCGAGTGCTGAGGACGGGCACGTACGCATTGCGCCCGAGATGCACGTGCAGGCAAGTCTCTGGAGTTTGCCCAGTTGCCGTTTAGTGACATCATGGTCCACATGTCTTGCCAGACCACAGCGCCGTAGCTGACTATGGGCCTCACCATTGCTGTGTACATCCACAGAAGTATTTTTGGGGACACCCCCCAATTTTTCCCTGCGAGAGATCTGCAACTCATTAGGGCCAGTGTGGCCTTACGTACCGCATGCTCGACATGCTGTTTCCAAAGTAGCCTCTTGTCCAAGATTATCCCCAGATACTTTATCTCCGTAGAGAGTGGGATTGTCGTACCCCCAATAGATATGGGTCTAATGGATTTTAACTTGTACCCATTGGTGAAAGCGATAATTGTGGTTTTTGCTGGATTGATATTCAGCCCCACGTCCCTGCACCAGTCCAAGCAAAGTCTAAGACACAGTGTAATCCTATCACATAGCGTGTTCTCGAAGTTGCCTTTACAGACAATGGTAATGTCAACGGCGTAGCCTTGGCATTCAAATCCATTATCTGTAAGTTTAACTAGTAGCTCGTCTACCACGAGACTCCAGAGGAGAGGTGATAGGACATCCCCCTGTGGACATCCTCTGGTGGTTTGGGCCCTGACCGTCAAATTGTTGACCGTGACTTCCGCTATTCTGGTGTCAAGAAAGTTTGCCTAGCCAGAGTGTAAGTCCTGACTCAACTTTTCCCCGAAGCGCCCTAACCACAACATCATGTGCTGTGTTATCGAACGCACCCTCCATGTCCATGAAGGCACAAAGAGCAACCTCTTTGGCCTTCACTGAGCACTGGAGGCTGTTTACTAGGTCTAGGAGAGCCGATTCTGTCGACTTTCCTTCTTTATAGGCATGCTGATGATCATGCAAGGGTCTGGACACTAGGTACGAGGTCCTAATGTGATTGTCAACTATCTTTACGAGGGTTTTTAGCAGGAAGGATGTCAGGCTGATCGGCCTGAAGGATTTGGGGTGGAAGGGGTCCTTTTTCCCCACCTTCGGGATACAAATCACCCTGGCCGTCCTCCATGCCCTAGGTATGTAGCCCATAGCTAGGCTTCCCTAGAAAATAGGAAGGAGGAACACCATTAGCTGTTCCATCCCCTTCTGAAGATGGACGGGAAGGATTCCGTTCGTACCTGGGGCCTTGTAGGGACCGAGCGTACCAATGGCCCATCTAATCCTTTGCTCTGTTGCTATGGCTGCAGCCAGGCTCCAGTCCGGTCTCCTGTTGGGGACCGTTTCGTAACAGCTGTCAGTGTTGGTGATGGTTCTACAAAGTGGAAAGTGAGTTTGCAGGAGAAGTTCTGCCTTCTCCACCTCGTTTACCGTGAAGAAACCATCTGGCCTCTTTAGACAGAGTTCGGACAGCACTTTGCCTTTCGAGATCGCCTTAAAGACTTTCACAGCTGGTGTGGCCTGTTCTATGGTAGAGCAAAATCTCCGGAAATGAGCACGCTTGCTGTACCGGATTTCCTTGTTATATTCAGTTAGTTTTTTGGTGTACAAGTCCCATCTGTCACTATTCTTTTTGGCTGTATTTAAGAGCTTCCTGACTTCTGCTCGAAGCATCCCTAGCTTTTTATTCCACCAAGGGTTATCCCTGTTGGACTCTATGGATTTAGCTGGACAACTTGCATGATAAGCATTCAAAATCGTGTCGCCAACTTCTACTGAGAGTTGCTCTAGCTCTTCATGGGAAGACACCCTCCTACTGTGGTTCAGTCTGCTCAGATTTAAACCCAGGCAGGACTGGTAGAGCGGCCAATCGGTCCGCCGGGGATTCCTGATGAATTTACTAAACCTGAAATTGCTACTAATGTCGAAGAGGATGATCCTGTGATCCGACATTGACGGTTCTGTTGAGACCCTCCAATTGCTAACCAGCTCAGAGGCCATCCCGTTGCCGAAAGTAATATCAAGTACTTCGGCCCTATTTTTGGTGATAAAGGTGGGTTCAGCCCCCACATTGAACACCGTAAGGTCACTAGCACTCACCTTTACTGTTATTGTCCGTGCTTCCCCACGCTACACTGTGCGCGTTTGCGTCGCATCCCAACAGCAATGGAAGTCTGTTGCTGCTGCAGTGTGCCACCAGATCCTGAACCTCTGTTGGGGGGGCTTCCGCAGTATCTCCCGGGAAGTAGGCTGACGCCATCACCATGCTCCCGAACTCGCCAGTGATTAGCACCGCTACAAGATCTCTGCTGAGAAATTTGGAGAGACAAAGAAAGTTAGTGTTCTTTCGCACCAAGATGCATGCTCTTTGCGATGTCTCCCTCATATCTGCAACTAGTTGCGAACTTACATGGTTTAGGCCGCAGATCCTGCCTGGATGAGGACCCATGGATCCTGGATGAGCACCAGCTCCAGGTCAGACCTGGAGATCAACCTGCTGATGACAGCCGAAGCTGCCCTCGCGTGATGCAGGTTGATCTGTGCCACGCTGGTGGCCACCATCCTTAGAGCTCAGGTTTCCCCTCCGAGAGCGTCAGATATGCCTCTGACAGCGTCCCGGTGGGTGTCTGCTCATCCTCGGACGGCTGCTCGTCGCTCACGGTGTCTACCTCACTGCGCACGTGTAGCCGCGACAAGTCCGAGTCCACCGTCTCAATAGCCGTGCGTGGCAGGTAGATTGTGACGATGTTCGTCTCAGGTATCTCTTCTTGCGGGCATGTGCGGAGTTCCACACTCACTGATGCTAGGCACCTTCAGCACCAGCCACTTCCTGGCATCCTCGTCCAGACAGTCCACTAGGACTAGACCATCCCGGAATTGGATGCCATTAAAGTTGAGGCTGGCGGACCAGCCCTTCCTCATCTCGTCGACAAGGGCTATCTCCACCGCCGACAGCTCCTCCTTGGTCAGCCGCTTCCTCGGGAAGTCACGAGCCAGTATAGCTAGGTTGGTACCCTTGGCTACACTGGCGTACGTGGCCGCCTTCGGTCGCTTCGAACCGTTTGCGGTTCCTTGGCCCTCCGGAGCCGTGTTGCCTCTACCCTTCGTCCGCTTTTGGTCCTTGGGGAGTTCAGTTGGCGACGTATGGTGGAGTTGTCGCTTCCTCCCCGCCACTGCCTGGCCGTCGGTTCGCTCGACTGGAGACGCGGTCGGTGCCCGATGCTCCAGTGCTCTTCTGCGAGCCTCTTCCGGCTTCAAGCCACGCTCGAGGTACCGGAGGTACCACTTGCGACCGGCTCCGCTGAGGCCCTGCCTTAGCGGGTCGCCAGAGCCGCCAGGCTGGCCTGGTGCCGGTAGAGGCGGCTTCTTTATCTGCTGCAGCCTCTTCTGTGGTACGGAAGAGGGTGTTGCGGCGTCTCCCCTGTTTGCTGTGCTAGCCAGCAGGGCAGCCACCGGCGCAGTGCCGGGCACTGCAGACCCACCCCCTACGTCCGTCCGTGTGGCGACCTGCTTGACAGCCACTAGAGACTTGAAAGTCTCTGCACTCTTACAACGATGGCTGCGCAAAACACACTCGACCAACTAAAATGCAAAGCTGGCTATGCAGGCTGATATGGAACGCTACATACAAATCAAAAGCAGTTAAGCCTCCAAAATATTACAAATAAACAAAGGTCACCCATTAAAAATTCAGCGCTTCCTACGTTCAAATACCAATTAATACCAACATTTTGGAAGATAAAGGCGACTAGAAAGAGTTAAAGCCATCTCCCACATTCATACACGAGAAAAGCTTCAGTGCTTATGTCAACAAAGCAAAGAGTTAGTTGGTCCGAACAGTTTCCACATCACTCCCCTAGTAAGTGCTAACACTTACTAAACTAAAGTACGGACAAAGACAGAGGATAGAGTTTTTACAAATTATCTTAATGACAGCAAAAAAGACTTCTAAACGCAAGAGTCTAAAAGTCATTTTAAAAGGCATAGAGTAAAGCGCTACAGGAGAAAGGATTCAGTGCTAACAGCTAAGTCTAAAAGACAGCAGCAACCACTCTTTATAATTGAACTTGAGCCTGAGACGGAGACAGTTAACAAGAAGTTAAATCGTTGCATAGTTTAAAAGAAGTTATATCGTTGCAGTCGAATGCAACCAGTTGCAGAATCCCCTGACACCTGTATAAAACCATGTGCTAAGGAGCGCTGCGTTAAAAAAGTTTGGTGCACATCTTAAACGGAACATCGGCATATAACTTGCCACCAAATTTGGTGACTCAAGCCCGAGCCGCTATGGGCGGCATGGGTTGGCGTGGCATCCAAACTTGCAGTGCGGATTTTCAGAATATGTTACCAGCTATCTTTCTACCGAATTTGGTGACTCTACCTATAAAACTGTTAAAGATATGGCCGATTCCGGTTTTGTAAGGCCGGAGCGTAAGAAGTGTGGCATCCAAAATTTTGATGCAGTGAGGGTGGTACCAAAATTTTTTATGTAGGCTTTACTAGCTATCTTAGTGCCAAATTTGATAACTATGGCTGTAAAAATGTGAGAAATATATGGACTTTTTTTTAAAATCGTTTTTCAGTTATCGGTTTTATTTTATCTAAATCTTAACTAGGAATGAGCTACCCGCGGCCCGCGGTCTGCTTGCGGCCCTTTAAACATTTTTTTGAGGTCCGACAAGCATTTCTAAAATTGATTTTGTTGTATCCAGCATTCGCAATTTCTGGGCAATTTCAGACCCATAGCCTAACGACGAAAAAGTATGTATATGCTCTGATGATACCGAATAATAATAATAACATAAGCAGCCAAATCCAGCGCAGAGTTACACGTAGCGTAGGCATCGATGAGAGCGAAGAATTTTTAAAATAAGCGCAGGCTAGCTTACCCAAAAACTTAAGAGATGATAGCGCAGCCAAAAAGAGCGGGTGCCGACGAAAAAAGTTCGCTGCATCCGACGCATTGAACATTGCACAAACCGAGCAATGTTAACATATGTTGTTGTGGTTGTCCAAGCGACGAACGAGAGAGCAGTAGAATCGAAAATTGATAACTGTCCGAAGTCAAGAGCGCACGAACATGATTGTGCTCTCGCCCAAAGTGCGCAGCTGGTATTTGTTGTTGTTTAGCACATGCAGATGTGAGTGCAAGAGTGGCAAATTCAAAACTACCAGTAGCACCGAAACTTTGGGGTTCTTTGATGACACCCAACTGTGGTGTTGAGGAAATGGTGTGGATGTCCGCGGGTGGTCCGGGTTATCCAAATTACCCGGTGTATTATCGTTATCAGGCCGCGGCTTATTTATAAATCTGGCAACTATAACACCAATAGGCCAAAAGGAATTATTATAAACAGTTGAAAAATACTGTACCGGAACTCCAAGCTTAAAGTTTTCGAAGTGCAGTAGATCAGCGTCAGCATACCACTCGATAAGCTTAAAACATTAAGCGGGTAATTCACGTGCAGCATGCTGCGCGCACTCGCGTGTTAAGCAATGCATCTCCCATAACAGCAGGCTGTTTGCTTAGATAAGCTTTGATCATGTGCGTGCGACGGAGGTAGTTATAGTAAGCTAATTGTTTTGCATGCAGAGCTTACGCAAAGATAAGAGAGTGAGCGTAAATAGGCAAAAACAAAGCCACATGCTGCTAGCGTGATTTCAAATTATTTTGAATTCACGCTCGCAGCATAAGCGCAATGTGCGCGCTCTGATCAAACTTTGAGCCGCCTCTTTGGGCTTTCGATCTCAGCGCGCAGCAAGCTGCATGTGTAATCTCCGCTTTAAGCGTATCAGTTTGCACCGTCAACTTTTCGGAGACAGCTTCAACACAGCTTCTGGTTGCGTTCCAGCTGAAAATTTACCAATGTGTAAATATTTCAAGCTCTTCTTCACCTCCAACCCTTTGAACGCGGGAGCAATACCAGCAACGCGCTTATTGTTGTTTTTAGCAAGTTTCTTTCGTCGGCTCCGCACTGTGACAAAATCATCACCTTGATGAGAGAGCGCATCACTCTCACTGACAGCCGATTGAACAGGTTCAATAACCCTGATTGCAGTTACATATTGTTGAGTTGTAGCTAACAGGGTTTCTATTGCAGAACCGGCACTGTTTGAATTGTTGAGCTTATTATTTCAATCATTGTAATGTTTTTCGAGATTATTGATCTTCGCGGACAGCTCGTCTATTTTAACATGCGAGTCATTAGACATTAGGCAATAATCACACTGCCACAAGAGATTGGGCGATGTTGTTAAAGTTTTGATAATGTCAGTAGACAGTTCAATGGAAACAATCTGCGACAGAGAGAAGCGCATTGCACTGCTGCAAAGCAGCGAAGATGACTCGTCGTCACTTCAGCTTTGCACTCGACACAGTAGCGAAACATTTCGATTAAAGAAAAGGCTAGATGACGACTACGTTTTGTGTTCTACGAATTAAATATTCCCTTATCCACCAAATAAGATTGCTTGGAAAACTAAAAGTTAAAGTTTATGAAGTAAAGGGTAGTGATTAACCGAGTCTAATGCCTTAGTGAAATCAGTGTAAATAACATCCGTTTGCATTTTATTTTGAAAGCCCTTAACAACATAAGAAGTAAATTCTAACAAGTTAGTTGTAGTAGATCTTTGTTTTACGAATCCATGCTGGCACGTTGAAATTAAAAATCTACAAAGGTGTTGTAATTGGGAGGTTTTTATTTTTCGAACAATTTTCGGAAAGCGGAAAATTTAGAGATCCCCATGTAAATTTGAACATTGGGCTTGTCTCCTTTTTTATGGAGAGGAATAATAAATGACTCTTTCGAGATGTTAGGAAATGAGCATTGCTCAACAAACAAGTTCAACAGTTTATGCAAAAGCTTTAAGAGACATTCAGCGCATTACCTAAGCACACAGATTGGTAACCCGTCTGGTTCCGGGGAAAATACAGACTTAATACCCTGTAAACCACGTAGTAATGAATTCTTAGTGGTTCTAAGTCCAAAAATGCAATTAGAGGTATAAACCTGATGCGGGTAAGGTGAAACAACGTGATTATCATACGAACTGTATGTTGTGTGAAAAAAATCAGCACATAGATCGGCAATGGCCTGATCTGAGTTGGCCGACTTTTGTCAAAAGATACGCTTGATGGAAGAGTTGATGACCTTCGCTTCGCATTAACGAAGTCAAAAACCCGCTTAGGATCCTGCTGAAACTGTAGTCTGCACCGACTTAGGTAATTTTTATAAAGTATGGTATATATATTCTTGATCAGCATCAACAGCCGAGTTGATATAGCCATGTCTGAATGAACGCGTCGATCTCAGAGACTATAAGAGCTAGAAACATCCGAGTTTAAATATAAGTTCTCCTATACCATAAGCAGAACAAGTTTGTTTCAAATTATCGATAACTATTCTGGTTTCCGATATACACATGTGATCGATTACAAAAATATCTCGAATTCGGAAAATGTAAAAATGTAATGGGTAACGATAAAACTTTTCTGAAATTTTTATCGAAATCTGTTGAGAAACACCCGAGATATCGAAGATTGAAGTTTAGGTCACAGATGCATACAGACAAAATAGGGTTCGGGGTATCTCCTAGTCGGGAAATCTCGACTAGAGCCTTCTTACATGTTTTAACATAATTTATTCCTGACTGAAAAACTGGAACGTGCGATCAAGTAAGATGAGTAATCAACAATGATCTACATTTTCTGAAACTCTTGTACAATTTAGATTTTCGATTTTTAGGGGCAACCAACTGTCGGGTAAACCACGCAGGTTTGTTTTTCCTACTTGGCCTACCACAAGGGACACACATGTCGAATGAATTATCTATAGTGTTATAAAAAATACTGATTGCCGAATCCAAGTCATCAGAACCATAGAGGGACGACCAGTCAGCCAGTGCCAAGAGCCGGGTAAGTTTAACAAAATCGGTTTTCCGAAATTGACGTACTCGGCTGAATGGTTCTCTACATTGGCGTAAGGCACAGGCAGCCAAAGTTATCAACACCTCCAACGTCGGGTGATATAAGTCTTCGTGAATAGATATGGGCAGGGATCGTGAAACAGGTAGAGTAAATGGATCTAAAACAAATATGAAATCAAGTATTCTACTAAGAGAATTCGGAATACCGTTGATTTGATTCAATGACATACCAAACAAACCAATCAGAAAATCATTCTGCACCATGGGGGTCAACACGCTTAAGTCCGGACTTGAAATCCATGTGGCATCAGCAATTTTTAATCGCCAAGAATCACGAGAACATCACAATCAGAAAGCATAGAAGAAATGGAAAGTATTGCTGGCAAATATTCATTGTAAACAGAGTTGTCAGATTCAATTTGATAATTTTTCAGAATTAAGTATGTCTTGTCTTAACCACGTTTCAGTGAAGGCAACGACATGAAAGGGAAAATAATGGCTGTTAAGGTACAAAAAAGTACTTCAAAGTTCTCTAACATTCTGATAGCCCAGTAAGATGGAGGTGGTCAGTTATTTTTAACTATAAGAAGTGGGAGGAATTGTATAAGGCCCAACCAACAGTGGGGATTATACAACCGTAGGCCGATTTTTTTTTTTTTTTTTTTTAATTTCAGTATATTCCTTCACTATTATGTGTTCTCGCCAAAATTCTTTAGAGCAAATAACGCTAAAGTTTTGATTTGACACACTGATCTTAAAGGACAAGATATCATGGTCAAACGCATATTTAAATTTGTTCACCGAAACTATGGCTTAAGAGTTGGCCTGTAAGTTGACCTTTCCATCATTAAAAGTTAAATCAGGGGGAGCCGAGACAAATTCGCTCGACTGAGTCCACTATAGGAGCCGAAGTTGAGGTATATAATCCAAAGGAATAATTCCCTCGACTAAGCACTCTGAGGTATATGATTTCTCGACTCTTTACGTTTGGTAGGTATATCAACACAACTAACTTCCGGAGGAACCTAAGGAAAAGGGACAGAAGATTCTTTAAATTTTAAGTTTACATCAGGAATTTTGGGAGCTCCCTTCGGATTACTAGATATGGGAGATCCAGGAGACCGACTAACCAGATAATATTGTTCCGGAAATTCAAATTCAAAGCGGCAAAACTTTCGTTTACCTTTTTCAGCTGAAACTTGTAAAATGCCTTGATATGTCTGTCTCATAAATTTTCGCATATTCTTTTCCACTTATCGACATGACCAGCACGGCCACTCGAGATTTGAAGTTCAATATTGTCTTGTGAGCGGGCATAAATGTTCGCACATTTTTCATGCGCAACAGCACCGCACATCCAGCAGCAAACAAAACCCATATTTAAGTTGTTGGAGCGAATTTTGCACAATTTAGCGCAGCAGACAGACATGATAAAACAATGAAATTAAAAAGAAAAAAATTAAATATATTACTACAAAAGAAATAAAAATCAAAAGTTTATTGAAGATAAAACATTTCCACTCCAATTCTAAGTTAAAAAGCTTACGAGCAAGATACTCACAAACAATACAAACAAATGCAACGGTGTATTATTGAACGCGACTTACAGAAACACAAAGAAAGAGAGCAATCGAAAATTTAACGGTTAATCGTGCAGGCAATATGTAAAGCGCAAAAAGCAGTATGATTTGACTGCAATTTATTTTTGTGTTTGAAGAAATGCAAATAAATGATTCAATTTAATGTTCTCCTTCTCCTTGTGTTTTACACAACAAGATAAAGCACAAAGCCACAAACTATCTATTTGCTTAAACCGCGGGCTTAGAAAATAAAGTATAGCGTATAAAAATTAAAAAATTATTTTAAAATTAGTTCAAAAGTCAAATTGCTTTTTTGCCAGTTATTACTGAGCTTTTACTTCTAAATGACCTTAAAGCCTGGCTAGTTTTCCGGTCCCGATGTTGTGCCAGGTTGTATACTTAGATATTGTGCTGATGAACATTGTAAACGCTTACTTAAATTATTTAACTTGTCGCTTGAATCAAGTTGATTCAATCAACTGTGTATCCCAGAATCTGGAAGAAATTATTATTTTTTCTGTCCACAAAAGCTGTTCTAAGCCAAAGGTAAAAATATAGGATTATATTGACGTAGTCTGCTATTCAAAAAATCTTGTTGTTAATGATTTCCATCGGTTATCTCTTACTCTAGCGGATTTATGTGAGCAGACAATGGTAAAATATAATGATATGTCTCTTGCTGACTTACTACAATCGGATTGGTTCTAAGTGCAAAGCCTTATAATTTTTTAGGAGTACGCGTCACACAGCTTACTTCTCGCTGGATAGTTCCTTAAAATGAACGACTAAGGCTGACGGCAGAGTGGCCGCGATAAGCGATGCGATGCTACAAGCGATAATTATCGCAGCGATCTTCAAAGCGAGAACATGACATAGTGAAAGCTTTTAGCAAAGAGAGAACCATTGCGAGTGCTTTAATTTTAGTCGGAATCATAGTCGCCATGGATTCAGATGACGAATTTTTTGCGTCAGCAGCAGTGGCCTTCTCAATCGACAGTAGTTGTGAAGACATGCTTAATTTAATTTTTATACCCCTAACCCATAAAATGGGTAAAAGGGGTATAATGGTTTTGTGCAAAAGTATGTAACAGGCAGAAGGAAGCATCTCCGACCCCATAAAGTATATATATTCTTGATCAGCATCAACAGCCGAGTCAATATAGCCATGTCCGTCTGTCCGTCCGTCTGTATGAACGCGTCGATCTCAGAGACTACAAGAGCTAGTGACTTCAGATTTTGAATAAATGTTCTCCTATACCATGAGCGGAACAACTTTGTTTCAAATTATCGATAACTATTCCAGTTTCCGATATACACATGTAATCGATTACAAAAAAATCTCGAATTTGAAAAATGTAAAAATGGGGTTGAAATAATGAATAACGATAAAAATTTCATCGAAATCGGCTGAGAAACACCAGAGATATCGAAGATTGAAGTTTAGGTCACAGATGCATACAGACAATGACTATGCGCGTTAAGTATAGGGTTCGGGGTATCTCCTAGTCGGGAAATCTCGACTAGAGCCTTCTTACTTGTTTTATGTGGTCTATTTAAATCCTGTGCCTCATCGGACTGACAAAGCTCAGCCATGTCTTGAGACAACACTGTGTCTAAGGAGTCTTCGCACTCTGGAATGCTCAAGGTTTTAATGGAGCAGCTGGCCTCTAAATTACCAAACGCTTGCCTGGGCTTAATTTGGTCTTTTAAAAAAAGCAGAGACTCAAAATAAGGCCACGAGGTTTATGCACCTGCATCAGGTGCAGAATCTCCAGACTTCTCTGTCGGCCTCTTCCTAATCTCGTTTCGGAACTGGTCCCGAAGATTTTTCCATTTTTTTTTTTAAACAGTCTCCTAAAGGATATGACAAAAATTTAATTAGGAAACATAAATTAACTAATTTCAGATATTTAGCAACGGTGCTTCCTTTACATCATTGTCGTATGCATTTAAAATTGGAAGGACTACAGTCTCCGTTATAGTAAAGGAAACGGTCAAAGCACTTTGGGAGGAGTTGCAGCCAAAGCATATGCCACAGCCTTCAAAAGAAATTATAACCCAGATAGCTGAAAAGTTTTGGGAATTGTGGAACTTTCCAAATTGTGCTGGGGCTATTGATGGAAAACACATTCGTATTCAGTGTCCACCTCATTCTGGATCTATGTTCTACAATTACAAAAAAATTTTTTCTGTGGTTCTTCAAGGAGTGGCTGATGCGAACTGTAAATTTATTGCAATTGAAGTTGGAGGATATGGCAAACAAAATGATGGTGGCACTTTTAATGCCTCAGAGCTTTATTGCCAACTTAAATCTCGACAGTTTATGCCTCCAGACACTAATTTGCCCGGAACAAGCATTAAAATGCCCTACGTTCTTGTAGGCGATGAAGCATATCCGCTATTGGAAACTTTGTTGAGGCCATAATCAAGCCGCACTATTAATGCTGAGAGAGAGTATTTCAATATGCGACTCTCTCGAGCTCGCAGGAGCATTGAATGTGCTTTTGGAATTATGACATCTAAATGGCGTTTGCTCTGGAAGCCAATTGAAACCGATCCAGATTTTGTCGATATAATTGTAAAGGCAATTTGTATTCTGCATAATACAAATATTGACCTTGAGGGAAAACCCAATGTCAATCAAGACACACACATAAGCAATGAAAATACAAGAAGCGAAGAGTTATTTCATTCCACAAGTTTGAGAAGTGGACAACTGGTTCGTGATGCCTTTTGCAGTTTTATGTGTACACATAAGCTTTAAAATAAAATATTGAAAATATTAATATTGACACAACTTACTTGGTATTTTCTAAATTTCTTCAATTTCCTTCCACTTCTTTTCTACAACCACTCGGTTGTGGTAATTTTTAGATTTTTGATCCCACAAAACCGAACGCGAAAATATTTCCGAAATTAATTGTTCAACGTCTATTATTGAGCTCATTTTCACTTTTGTTCGTTGTGACAGTTCAAGTTTAATTGAGAGCAAATACATACAAATATAAATAGATTTAAAACAAACAGTAACTTAAGCTTAAATGGCGAAAAAAAACAACATATTTCACCAAAACCAACGGTTATTTAAGCTTAGTTTGCAACAAAAACACACGCATTACCAAAGCGATATCACGCGACAAAGCGATTCAGAATCTCTTTAAATATCGCTTTGGCTCTCTTCTCGCTTCGCTTGCACTCTGACATCTCGTAAGCGATTACATGTAAATACGCATGCAGAGCTTTCTCGCGCATTGTCGCTCAATATTATCGCATCGCTTATCGCGGCCACTCTGCCGTCAGCCTAAGACCCGATTTTGGGCTCTTTCTTATATATACCAAGATACTTGCAAAGTTTCAGGTCTCTAGCTTTAAGGGTGTCGAAGAAACGCGCGTTTATACCGACAGACGGACAGACACCATGCACAAACCCAATATACTATGATACCTTCGGTATTTTTTTTATTATTTATTTATATTTTTTTAAAAATAATAATAAAACTTGTGTATTTACAGTGTTCCTCTACAGATTTTGATATGGATGATGTGGACGAATGTGATCAGGTGACCCAAGTGATTGGATATCATCCACGATATCGTGATAATTTTTTGCACACGCAGAACTTCATTATGAAAGGTGATGGACCTTTGCCTTATTCTTATAGATACTTTCTGGCTATAATTGTAAGTGGAAAATATAATTGGTATTCCTTATTTAATAACACAGCTACACAAAATAGAGCAAATTTTCATACCTGTTTTCTATATTTTTCAGAGGTCGCTGAATCCGAGTCCGATATCAGTTTTGTTCATCTCTATGTAAAAAAGTCGGATTCAGCCACCCCTTAAATATGTAGATAACATAGTGAGATCCCTAGATCAATACTTTTTTTGTTTTTGGCTTTCTGTGCTATAGAAAATTTAATGTTCCACACGTTTTGTGCAATGTCTTTCATGGAGTCTGTTCGTCTGCCCGTCTGCGTATACGCAATTTTTTTCAACACTCTTGAAGCCAGAGACTTGAAACTTTTGCAAATTTCTTTGTCTTTGGGCAAGATTGGGGCATTGTGCCCTCCGGAAATGACTGAAAATACAGCTAGTGCTACCAAATTTAGCGAAAATGATCAAATTAAAATTAATGCATTACAAATTTTGGTGCCACGCTCACCCCTTCTTACCCAAGTCCGCCTGGTCTTTGATGTTGCTCATAGCTTTCACAGTTGTGAGCCATCATGTTTGGTGCCAAGATTACGTTCTCCAAAAAGCTGCTTATACAATTTATGGGGCACGTCCACTCCTCCCGCCACTAGCCGCCTTGTAAATTTGGAATGGCCTATATTTTTGACAGTTCCAATCTAAGTAAAAATATAGCTAATGACATCTCCCGAAAGTCTGCAATTAAAACTTGGACGCTTCGCCCACCCATGCCATTTAAAACCTGAAGTCTCCTTATTTTCCACACTTTTTGAGCGATAGCAAAATTGGTGTCAGTATAGCAAGTATTAAGCTTTTTCAACACCTATCGAATTGCCGAAATGACAGTTAATAATTAAAAATGAACCAAAATTTGAATTAATAAAAATATAATTTATTTGCTTTCGTGGACGAACTTAAATTAATTTAAAAATTTTGAATTATGTATTGCAAGCAGCCACGACTTGGCAGGCGGTGTCAAAAAATATCGTGCCGCTACTTGAGTTACCGAGCGATCAAACAGAATTGATTTGCTGCCGAATTGCAGCAGCGGCTTGCACTCAGCTTAAGGCCAAGGGCAAGCAATAGAAAATTCAAGAAAAAGCAATATGAAGAGCATATGTAAAACAACAGTTATGAGAGTTACGTTAAGTCGCTCTTATGCTGCGCAGAGCATAATTGATTAAAGAGTTTAATTTTAAGAGATTACACTGCTTGTGTTGTTTTTTGGTGCAGATAGCTGCCTAACCAAACAAAATAAATATCTGTGAAATTGTTAAAATTAGTTGAGATGTCAAGAAATGAAGTTCGCAGATATACGGAAACAAAGACTGTACGCGTTAAATATAGGATTCAGGGTATCTCCTAGTCAAGAAATCTCGCCTAGAGCCTCCTTCTATAATTTTCAAATTTTTCTTGGGTAATGGGTATCGGGGGCTTCGCTGCGCTGCTGGTTTTTTTTTTTTTTTAAGTTTTGACACTCACTACCTGCATGGAATACCTGGTAAAAATGTCAGCCTTCTGGCTCTTTTCGTTTAGGCTGTGGATATGTCAATAATCAGCTGTCAGCTAGTCAGTCAGTCAGTCAGTTAGGACAACTGTTTTATATAGAAGATGAGTACAAAAGTTCGAAAAAAAAATTACATAGGTGTTCGGAAGGTTCCCGAAGGAGAAGTCGGATCAAGATACCTGAGGAGTGGGCCTAAATAAAAATCATTCAATAGTGCTCACTTACTACCCGCATGGAATATTTGGTAAAAGTTTCAGCCTTCTAGCTCTTTTCGTTTAGGCTGTGGATATGTCAAAAATCAGCAGTCTGTTAGAACTAAATGTTTTATATGTATATAAGACTAGGAGACATGGGCAGCTGTTTTTCTGCCACGCATCAAAAACATTTTCTTAATTAAATGGGTAATTAATAGCAGTAATTTATTTTATCTTTCTCTTACATTATTGCTAAAAACTGCCGTTTAGAAAGCAGAATTTCTTCCCTACCTGTGTACGATAAGTTCTCCTTGGAAAAACAATCAGAAAAAAGCAAATTAATTTATTTTGTTTTGCTTTAAATTCCGCGGATTTTCGTAAGTGCCTTGCACCTGTCATAATGAATACTGTTTCTAATATATTAAAAAATCACAATATCGAACACTTAAACTTCATAAACTTCGCGGATTTTCGCAAAATAAAACGGGACACGATGCCTTATTGGTTGACCACGGAATTGTTCTCACTTACTATTGATTAAACTTAAAAACAATTAAATGCATTGAATAAATTCATACACAAAATGAATGAATGCATACACAAAAATTCGTTCAAGTCAAGATACCGACTGCAGCGCCATAATTTTGTTTACACGCCCTTATGTTTTGACCAAATTTCGTGCAAATAGATTAGTTTTACAGTACCACTTCAACCTCCGCAGAGACAAGACGTGGTACAACAGAGTCATTAACCGCGAACATCAGAAAACAAAACCAACATCACCGAGACAAACAAACTTCTAACACAAAACGTAAAGAAAAAACACAACAACAAAAGCAGCATCAACAGTTATAGCGGGCACAAGCCCAACAATAACAAATATGCACGAACCACCTGACATAAGAACATACGGAGTAAAATCCAACAACACAAACGCTGGCGAACCGAAATACATTACGATAAGAAGAAACGACAACAACAATTTCGACAATGTTTCACCGTTTATAATCAAAAAAACAATAGACCACACTTGCGATGGGGAAGTCGAAACATGCAAGAAAACAAAAGACGGAGCACTCTTAATCAAAACAAAAAACACAATACAAGCCATAAAACTACTGAAATTAAAACAAATGACAAATATAGAAATCACTGTCACTGAACACAAAACACTTAACTCCACCAAGGGAGTCATATACAGCAACGATTTGCGAAACATAAGCGAAACTGAAATTCTTCTAGAACTAAAAACACAAAATATAACAGAAGTCAAAAAATATTAAAAAAAACAAGCAACAAATACCAACACCGAAGAAAACAACACCACGCTCACAGAAACCGGACTCATAATAATCACTTTTGGAACACACAAACTCCCCGAAAAACTAAGAATCTGCTACGAAACAGTACGCGTCCGCCCATACATCCCATACATACCCCTGCGATGCAGAAAATGCCTCCGTTTTGGTCACCCAACTCCAGTCTGCAAAGGCATTGAAACATGCATAAACTGCTCAAATGCAAAACATACAAATGAAAACGAAAGATGCTTTAACCAAAAAGCTGCTTGAACTGCAGTAACAATCCAGACATCGACCAACACAGCCCCGTCGACCGCAAGTGCCCCGCGTTCCTAAAACAACAAGAAATAACAGATATTAAAATCACAGAAAAAGTAGACCACAAAACCGCACTCAACATTTATCACAACCGGCACGGACAACATGCTAGACCATCTTACGCAAATACCCTTACTAATGCAACACAACACCCACCCAAAACACAAGCACCAAACACACACATGCCTACAAACACACAGCTGATCACCCAACCTACAACCTCATCTAGAGCTACACACTTACAACACCAAACCATCACAGCTACACCACCATCCCACAGACAAGGCACACTCAAACCAACAACTCACACAACACCGTCAGCAGCAACACCATCACCATCATCTACACACCGATCTGAACCAACTGAACCAGAAGAAATGGATACCGACAACATCAACCTCACCAGCACAGTAAACAAACCATACACCTTACTCCTAACCGAAGACCTAAAACTAAAACTATACTCCAAAGAGAAATCAAACAATCTCTCCACCTCTCTTAAAGCCCCTAAAACACACATAAAAACAAAAACCAAAACCTTAAGCAAGACCAAATACTCGAACAATAGCGAAACCGACTCAATATAAAAAGGAAGCTCCAAAAAACTGTAGTTATTTTATTCCACTCGCAAAATATAACAAATACTTACCTCTTTTCTCAATTTTGATCAAATGTCTATAAAAATTATTCAATGGAACATTAACAGATACTCAAATAACTACAGTGAACTACAATTAATAATAAAAAAACACACACCCCACATAATCTCCCTACAAGAAACACATATAAAATGTAATAACCACTTACCTATACCCATCAACTACATACTAATAGCAAAAAACACCTCCAATTCCTAAGGAGGAGTTGCTCTGCTAATGCACAAATCTATACAAGCCCAAGAAATTTACCTTAAAGACGACTTCGACGCAATATGTGCAGAAATCACGTCAAAGCTCAAATTCAGACTGATATCAGCATACATTGCTCCAAACCAATCATTTTCGCTAAAAAAAAACCTTTACTCCGTTCTAGAACCATCTAACGTACCTACCGTAGTCACAGGTTGGCACAGAAGCTGGGGCTCAAAAACGAATAACATAAGAGGCACAACACTCGAAAAATTTATATCCCAATCCGACTACACCCTACTAAACGACGAGGCACCAACATACCTAAGCACACACAACACATTTACAAATATCGACCTTACCTTTACAAGCCCAACCCTTTATATTGAAAGCACATGGAATACGGAAGACGATCTGTTTGGCAGCGACCACTTCCCTATTATTATAACCCTATTCACATCCAACACACCACACGCCAAAACTACAACCGCAAGACCACACTTCATAACCGAAAAAGCCAACTGGAAACTCTTCTCTGAGTTAACAGAAAAATACACAACACAGCGACAAAATAGCACAAACATTAACCAAGAAGCAGCCACCATACACAAAATAATTAAATCCAGCGCCCACAGATCAATCCCCCTATCCCACCCCCACAACACAGGAAAACAAGGTTCCTTGGTGAAACAAAGATCTTCAAAGGTTACGTAACGAAAAAACGAAAAAGAGGCGCAATCTTCAAAACAACATTTCAACTGAAAATATTATAGAGTTTAAAAGAGCAAACGCCATTTTTAGACGCACCCTAAGAGAAGCAAAAAAAGAAAGCACCCTAAAGTTCACTTCTCAAATAGCCCCCGAAACCCATTCTTAAACAATCTGGCACAACATAAGGCGCTTCTGTGGACTTAACCCAATAAAAAACACCCACAGCATCCTAAACCCATCCACCAACCAATTTACCACCAACAAATCAGAAATTGCCGACCTGTTTTGCAAAAACTTCGCAGATGCCTCATCTTACACCAATTTTCCATCAACCTGCATAAATGCAAAACACGCATCTCTTATCAACAGCCATAACATAACACCTACACCCCTAGAAAAAAAGCAATCAAAATTGAAAAAGAAATAAACTACATTGAATTCGCAGCAGCACTTAACTCTCTAAAAGGAAACACCCCAGGACTAGACAGAGTAAACTACACAATTATAAAAAAAACCTTGACAAAAAAACCAAGCTTCGAATTATTAACCTACAAAACGCAATCCTTGACAACCACATCCCACAAGCCTACAAAACCAGCATAATAATCCCAATTCTGAAACCAAACACAAATAAAACCACACTTAACTCATATCGCCCCATATCCTTTAACCCGTGCTTGTCCAAAGTCCTTGTCAGTGGTTCTCTTTGTAATAGCCTACAACAAACTAACCACAATGATCATCCAACACCCAAATATCAGTCTAAGTGCTTACGCCGACGACTTCAATCTCATAGTCAAAATAAAAAACAGGAAAAACATTAACATCGACCTCCAGCCCATATTCGAAACAATATCAAACTGGTGCAACTACTCAGGTGCACAGCTTTCAACCACCAAATGCAAACACATGCATGTCTGCAGAAAACACAACTGCAGATGCATCGTGACGGCAGGAAACTTTCAGCTTCAAGACGTAACGTCGCTTAAAATACTAGGATTACACTTCAATAACAAATACAGATGGCAATCATGCACAGAACAACTAACACAAGCACTCAATCGAAAAACAAATATAATAAAATGACTTTCAATTCCGAAATTCAATTGCAATACCACTTCCCTCATCAACGTTACAAAAGCAATCATAGCCTCGAAAGCAGACTACGCCCTGCCCATTTACGGCCTCTGTCCAAAAACCACCATCCGCCCAACTGCGAACTACTCACAGCAAACCTATTTAAATCCCTAATTACAGCGAGAAACTCACCTATTTTTAAAATAATTAAAACATACAAACCATCAAAAAAAACCATTGACCGAATCATCGAACACTGTTTGCAACACAACATACCTCACCGACCTACAATCATAGTGACGCAAACGATACCTCCTTGGAATCTAACGCAAACCTCAATAGATATATCCCTTCGGCACTCCAGTAAAAAAAACACACCACCTGAAATATACCGCTCAAAATTCCTTGAAAAACAGAATGAATTCCGCAACCTCACTTTTATATATACCGACGGATCACAATCTAACGGAAATATCCACCTAACCAAAGTCCAATCCAATTTAAACAAAACATCCAACTGGTACCAAAACATAAACCCAAATAAACTCAACTCCTACAACCTATTTAAATGCAGCCAGCAAAACTTCTCCCGAATGGACCAAATTAAAATTACCCGACTTAGACTTGGACACACAAAAATCACACACTTACACTACATCGATAAAAGCCCCAACATATGTACCGCCTGTAACAACCAACTATCAATAGAACACATAGAACACATGCACCGCACACAACATCCACAGACAAAGAACCCTCGGCAACAACAACTCACTACAACTCCTCTCCAATCCTACACCCTCAAACATTTCTCTCATCTTAAATTATTTAAAAACCACAAACTTGTACCACTCCATCTAATACTTTTCAAACCACCAATAATAGCTAAACAAGTAAGAAGGCTCTAGTCGAGATTTCCCGACTAGGAGATACCCCGAACCCTATACTTAACGCGTACAGTCATTGTCTGTATGCATCTGTGACCTAAACTTCAATCTTCGATATCTCTGGTGTTTCTCAACCGATTTCGATGAAATTTTCAGAAAAGTTATATCGTTACCCATTATTTCAATCCCTATTTTTACATTTTCCAAATTCGAGATTTTTTTGTAATCGATTACATGTGTATATCGGAAACCAGAATAGTTATCGATAATTTGAAACAAACTTGTTCCGCTCATGGTATAGGAGAACTTATATTCAAAATCTGAAGTCTCTAGCTCTTGTAGTCTCTGAGATCGACGCGTTCATACAGACGGACAGACGGACGGACAGACGGACATGGCTATATCGACTCGGCTGTTGATGCTGATCAATAATATATATACTTTATGGGGTCGGAGATGCTTCCTTCTGCCTGTTACATACTTTTGCACAAAACCATTATACCCCTTTTACCCATTTTATGGGTTAGGGGTATAAAAATCAAACACATATGTATGTACATTTCTCATTAAGCTTCCCTTGTAAATAAACAGCCGTTATACTCATACCTTATTAAGCACCCTCTGTAAATATAATCATGTAAATACATAACCCAGAGCTGAACGCCTTAGTCGCCATTGCTCCGTAACTCTAAGCTAGCTTGTAATTTTACATAATACGGTAGCTCTACATAAATAAACTTGTTAGTGTCCTGCTTGCTTCGCTGCGCCGATAGCTTAAATAAATTTTAGCAATAGTAGATAGATATGAAATAAATAAATTAGAAAATATTTAACAACATATTATAGCAAAGTATTTAATATTCGCTTTTCCTGATTAACCTGAAATCTTTTTGATGCTTCTATGTGCTTATCCCTATTTTTACAAGATATTTTCCAACTGAATGTTTTCGTGCCTTTTTTTTTTTGTTTTGTCGGTGAACTGACTACGTCTTTTAACGGGATTTTTAACATTTTCAGTTTTACATTCACTTGACGTATCAGAATCTTGAGTTAATTCTTCCTCTAAAGGAGTATAAACATCAAAATGTCCATTCATTAATGGACCGGCAAAAGCGCATATTTTTTACAGGATGCATAATATTTCCAAATGCTTGTAATAAATTTCCATTTTGAAAAACTTGAAAATTTAAGTGTAAGCTGAAGCAAGCAAAAGTTTCCCAGTTGCTTACAATATGGGCTACAATATGTTGGCGTATGGTGCCATGGAAGCCTTGCCTACCAAATGAAAGGTAGGAAATATATGTAAAAAGGCAGGCTCCATCACTTCTCTCTGTTTTATTACTGTGACTACAAAATATAAGAAAACTTTGTTTTGCAAGCAATCGATGCGTAAAATATTACATTATTTTTATACCCTGAACCCATGATGCAAAGATTACAAGGTGACGCAAAGAAGTGCTCGATTTCGCATGCGCAAGAAATAGAGCGCGCAATCGATCAGCTGTAGCTCTCTCAGTACTGTGGTCATTTTATACGCTTTTCGTGCTTACATTGCTGTGGTCACTTACTTTGTTGCTTTTGGCGTGAGTGCTGTGTTTGTTGAATTTGGATTGTTTTATTCTGACAAAATGAAGTGTTCTGTAAATAACTGCAACTTCCTATTCAATTCACTGGAGAAAAGGGCAAGCTTTTTTATTCATAACTGTGCTTCATAATTAATTTACACATAAAATATAATTTCAATAAATCAACATATATAGTATGATAGGCGGCATGATGCAAGCAAGTAAAAGAAAACATTGATTTATATAGTGTTTCATACAACTTAAAAATTTTATTTCGGAAAGCATGCACCGGACCCATGGTGCGAGACGCTAAAATGTAAACAAAGCAAACTGTGACGTCACATAACGGACCTGCGCATTGCGCCACCTTTAGGTCTTTGCATCATGCCCTGAACCCATGAAATGGGTAAAATAGGGTACAATTGTTTTATGCAAAAGTATGTAACAGGCAGAAGGAAGCATCTCCGAACCCATAAAGTATATATATTCTTGATCAGCATCAACAGCCGAGTCGATATAGCCATGACCGTCTTTCCGTCCGTCTGTCCGTCCGTATGTATAAACGCGAAGATCTCAAAGACTATAAGAGCTTGAGACTTTAAATTTGGAACATTACTTCTCCTAAGCCATAGACAGATCAATTTCATTTCAAACTATCGATAAGTATTCTAGTTTCCGATATACACATGCAATCTATAACGAAAAGTCTTGAATTTAGAAAATGTATGAATAGGAGTTGAAACTATCAATAACTTTATAACTTCTGTGAAAATTTGGTCTAAATCGGTTCAGAATCACCGGAGATATTTTATATTAAAGTTAAGTCAAGAAAAATTGCAATGCTGCAAGTCATTTTAATACACGGGCTCAGGGTATCTTTTAGTCGGGACTTCTCTACTAAAGCGATCTTACTTGTTTTTAGACTCGCTCATTCTCGTGCTGTCTTGACAGTCGGCACTAAAGCTAGAACACGCGCGCGCATCGCTCTTCATGTTAAATCTCGCTCCGATCATGTGCCTTTGTTGTTGCCCATTTCGGCTCACTCTCTTATGTATGCGCGCGCTCTGAATGTCAAACAAAAAGCTTAGTATCTGTACCTCCTTCGCACGCACTGAATCAAAGCAAAACATATCTAAGAACTGCATAGCCTAGACTCACACGTACACGCGATCATCTGCATCATGAATCACTTGTACCTGCCTTTAGCTTTGATTTAGTGTGTGCGGAGGAGGTTGGGTTATTAAACTTTATGATTGACATGCAAAGCGCGCGCATAAAAAAGAGAGTGAACGTAAATGGGCAACAACAAAGGCGCATGATCATAGCGAAATTTTAAATTATTTGATATCTAGCGCCGGTCATAAGAGCGCTCTGTAAAGTTTTAAGCGGCTCTTTGTATACAAACTTATGTGAACGCCCTTTGCTTGTTCGAAATTGTATATTAATAATGTTAGTGTATATGCAGCAAGTAGGCAAATCCACCCCTATACAAAGGTGTTCGAGATTATTTATTTTCGCGCAAAGGGCTCGATATAGAAAAAACAAATACAATAACATGTATGTTCGTACATATGTATGCAAATTTGCATATATTTAAAATTAAATTTTCTTTCGTTTCTATTTGTTAGTGTGTTTGTTTTTGCACGGAATATATTTGTTGAACATTTTTTGGCTTCTTTTAGCTTGCTTCAGAAGTCAACAATGTATGCATGCATTTATATTTGCACTTGCATTTGTTAATATACATATATGTACAACAACAGTTTACTTACATATGTATGTACTTACATATGTGGATTTGCAACACCAACCAAAGTTACAAATGTCAGCTCTAAAATTATATCAAATCATTGGCGAATAGTAGATCAAAACTAAAATTTCTTGTGTTTCTATGTATGTATGTGTTTATGTGTTACGTTTTGTCTGAGTTTGATAATTAGCAAGTAGGTAAAACCACCCCCAATACATATTCTGGTGTGCAAAATTTTTCTAGACGCACCAAGTTTTGTTTTGTTGTTGTTGTTTTTTTAAATCAATGACACCAAAAAAAAGTAGCAGTGCGGGCCCAACAACAACAATTACAACAACAATCGCTACTTGGGTCGTAAATCAATTGTCAATGGCTCACAAATCAGAAAAAAAAAATTGTGCACTGTGCGAAGTGATACATGTACATAAAATTATGAAATTTAAATTTTCAAGCGCATTATTCACTTATTTGCGTACGCACTTATTCATTTAGAAGCGGAAATCCGTTTCTTTTTTGCAAGTGTACAAACCTTTTTTTATGACTTTGCTTGTGCGACGCGAAGGCGTCACTGCGCATTTGTTTTGTTTTTGTAAACTCGCTCGCGATCATACCCTCAGCTTGTGCGACAATTAGGCGCCAGCAGTGGAATGGGTCAAAATGCTCCAGGATGTATGGGAGGTAATCGAAGGAGTTGTCCAAAATAAAATTCCTTTCTTAGTGCTCACTTACTACCTGCATGGAATATTTTGTGAAAATTTCAGGCTTCTAGCTCTTTTCGTTTAGGCTGTGGCAATGTAGACAATCAGGACAAACTCTTTTATATATATAGATAAATAAAATAAAAATATTAGATTTAAGGCATAGCTCCAGTACAAAAGTTCGAAAAAAAGCACATAGGTATATGGGAGGTACCCGAAGGCGTTGTCGGATCAGGTTCAGACTTGGTGTGCATAATTTTTTTAGACTTATGTCTTGGCCAAGTTTCGTTCAGATTGATTAGTTTTAAGGCGTAGTTCCAGTACAAAAGTTCGAAAAAAGGACATAGGTGTGTGGGAGGTATCCGAAGGACTTATCTGCCGGGCAGATCTGTGAATCTAAACTTTCCAGGGCGCTACCCAAACGCATGCAAAAAAATTCATTCCAATCGGTCCAGCCGTTTAGGAGGAGTTCAATTACATACATACGTACAGTAGAATTATATGTATAAAGATGTATATAAGTCAGAGCTGCAAACCCCTTAAAAAACGGCTTGGGTTCGGTTCGGGTTCCGAACCCTAGGTCGAAAATTCGCAGAGGTTCCAAAACCGGGTTCTGAATATTTTGGAACCCAGGGTTCGGCTCCAAACCCGGGTTCGTCAAGGAAGAAAATGAAAAACATTGGAGGTCATTGTCCAACAACGTTAATATCTCTAATGCCAATAAATGACAACAAGGGATAGCTCAAAAAAACGTACAACAAATTTTTTCTGAGAAATTTTAGCAAGTGGCGCCTTAATGCCAACTTATGTGCAGACACCGAGTAAGCAACAACAACACACAAATATAAGATAACAACGTAATACATACTTTGTATCAGAGATGTCAAAACAATGCTTATGGAAGAGCTATCACAATACTAATAAAGAAAATTCACTAATACAAGTAAGGCAGGTATCTCTGCAAAGATTTTTATATACATTTGAACGACAAGAAAAATTAATAATAATGACCAGCACTCATATAGGGTTGTGCGTAAACTGATTGTTACACAAGCTTATTTTTTAGTGCAGTCTCGTCTGCAAAAAAACAAAAAAATCATTGAAACTTCGTTGCCCAACAACAAATATTAGAAAGATCCGTTATTTTATATTTTATTTTTATACCCCGAACCCATGAAATGGGTAAAAGGGGTATAATGTTTTTGTGCAAAAGTATGTAACAGGCAGAAGGAAGCATTTCCGACCCTATAAAGTATATACATATATTCTTGATCAGCATCAACAGCCGAGTCGACATAGCCATGTCCGTCTGTCTGTATGTATGAACGCGTCGATCTAAGAGCTAGAGACTTCAGATTTTGCACATAGGCTCATCTAAGTCCAGTACAAGTTTGTTTCCGATTTTCGATAACTATTTCCGTTTCCGATATACACATGTGATCGATAACATAAAAATATCGAATATCGAAAATCGTTTTAGAAACTTGATAAAAAATAATGAAAATCTGCAAAAATTTCATCGAAATCGGTTGAGAAACACCAGAGATATCGAATATTGAAGTTTAGTCACAGATGCACACAGACAATGATTGTACGCGTTATGTACAGGGTTCGGGGTATCTCCTAGTCGGGAAATCTCGACTAGAGCCTTCTTACTTGTTTTTATTTATTATATTTATGACATTTAAAAATACATTAAGAAACGCGATTTACGTCAAAAAAATCTCGAATTTGAAAAATGTAAAAATGGGGGTTGAAATAATGAATAACGATAAAAATTTCATCGAAATCGGTTGAGAAACACCAGAGATATCGAAGATTGAAGTTTAAGTCACAGATGCATACAGACAATGACTGTGCGCGTTAAGTATAGGGTTCGGGGTATCTCCTAGTCGGGAAATTTAGACTAGAGCCTTCTTACTTGTTTTGCATTGCTTATGGAACGAGCAGTTTATGTTTACGCAAACTGCTCGCCTATGCCTGGGAGCCATTACATAAACAAAGTAGGTATGGGAGTTATGGGTGGTGACATCACTACTTTATATTCACTCATATTTAACTTTATATTTTTATACATTCAGTTGTAAAAAAAATGTGAAGATCTGTTTCTAAACAATTTACTGCAAACACCTGTTAGGGATTAATGAGCATAAAAAAGGAAAAAAATAATTAACAGACATCTAGTATAAGCATATGTACGTATGTATGAATATCTGTACGTGCTATTTTGTCTTCTCTTTACTGAGTAATACATGGAAATTCGAATTTTGACAAAGTTACATTCAAATATTAAGCATATATATTTTTTTTTTTGGACCGAACCCTTATATAAGAATGAAACCGGTTCGGTCCCCGGTTCCGATACGCTGTTAAGGTTCGGTTCAGGGTTCGGTTCCACACAACGTGGAACCCGCAGAGAACCGGTTCCACAGGGTTCGGTTTCGGACCGGTTTGCAGCTCTAATATAAGTATGTGTGTGTACACTTGATACAGAATATACCTGAATTTTGGCGCTACATTATTATTATTCCAATTCATGCAGACGGAAAGATGGACAGACCGAAGGCGACATGATGAAATCGACTCGGTTGTTGTTACTGAACAGGAATATATTGTATAATGGGGTCGGAGATGATTCTTTCTGTCTGTAACATAAATTTACACCAAACTATTACACCATTTTTTTCCAGAGAATAAAAATATGATGCAATTTTTGTAAAAAGTCTTATATGTATTATTATTATCGGACAATTGGTTTTTTTTTTTTTGTTTAACATTTCAGGCAGCCGCACGTCATCAATGCCCCTACCTAGTGAACCGCTACGAGAAGGAGTTCATTATTCAGGGAGGCAACAGCGACTGGCTGAACGGGTTGGACCATATTCCCGCAAAACTACGTGACATATATGAAATAAATAAAATATTAGCGCATCGTCCTTGGTTGTTGCGCAAGGAACACATCGAGGTATTTATGAACTTACTTAATATATTCATATTAAATAAATCTTCTCTTGTACTATTTCAACCAAAACAACAACAACTGAACCAAAAATGCACAGCGTCTCACCAAAGGCAAAAATAGCTGGTCGCTGTCGGAGGTGGTGCATGCAATGGTCTTGCTTTCGCATTTCCATTCACTATCCTCATTTGTGTTCTCCTGTGGTCTTACACAAAAGCTCGATGGATTATCTAGTCCCAAAATGAAAGGTGTACCAATGTCGTTGACATTGCAACCGCAGCATCAGCAGCTAGTGATGAAAAGTGCTCTTAGTGAGATGTTATTAAATACCAGCAGCAGTAGTTGTAGCAGCAACAGCGGTAGCGGTTGTTGTAACAATACAAATTCCGATATAAATAATGCCAGTAGCACTGTCAAAATCAGTGGAGAACACAACATCATCGATACACACTTTTTGAGTAAGAATAAATGCAACCATCAAAAGTCCCGAAAAAGAGCCTAATGCAATTTTGATTTACAGGCAGCGCACAGCATCAGCCGCATCAACATGGCATGTCAGTAGAAACACTAATGGAGCGCATGAGGGTGCTTTCCGAGAACCAGGACGAGTGCAGTGAAGCAGAGTTAAGTAATCGTTTTAAAAGCGTCGAGATGCAAACTGCAGAGCTGGCATCAGCGACTCCTGCAGCAACTATTGCAGTGCCACAAATAATATCCCACTATGTAGACGATGCAAGCTTTACCTATCAAGATTTTGCAAGACGTGGCTCCGAAAATATTAACACATTTCGCATTCAGGACTATTCATGGGAGGATCATGGCTATTCTCTGGTAAATGGGTATGCCACATTACCCAAAAGCTAAGAAAGACTCTATCTAAATAACTTTGGCACATTTCGGTTTTCTGTTTTGTTATCTCGTAGGCTTTACAACGATGTGGGGGCTTTTTTGGACGAAAAGTTTCGTGCTGCCTATAATTTAACATATTTTACTATGGGCGGTATTAAGAATGTTGATACATCCAAGTTTCGTCGGGCCATTTGGAACTACATTCAATGCATTTTTGGCATACGACACGACGATTACGACTATGGTGAAGTGAATCAGGCAAAGACAAGGGCAAAAAATTCCTCTTAAAAATAGGCTAATTTTATTTCTTTATTTTTAGCTTCTTGTACGTCCACTGAAAATGTTTATTAAAACAGCTTGCTGTTTTCCTGAGCGCATTACCACCAAGGATTATGATAATGTTCTTGTCGAGTTACAAGACAGTGAAAAGGTGAACTGAAAATAAATTGGAATATAAATTGGATTTAAATAACACTTTCTCCTTTTATCTGTTGGCAGGTTCATGTTAATCTAATGATAATGGAAGCCCGTAATCAGGCCGAACTACTTTATGCTTTACGGGGGATAATGCGCTATATGACTTGATCTCATTAAATGATTATAAAATAAACATACATAAATTCAATCAAACAATAAAATATTATGCATGCACACAAAAATACAAAGATGTATAGACTTTTATGACATACACATTTATCGACGAGTCATTATTGTTTTCAGCACGAGAGGGCTGATCCGGATTTATATTTTCATTTTTTCTATTTAATTTAGACTTTAGAAGCGGAGCGAGTCTCACTGAACAGACTGTACATCAGATTTCTATTCGTACGACACAACACCGATTTCTATAGTCGTCTGTTTCTCTCAACCTGACCCTGAGCCACACTGACGACAACATATGCTGTCGTCCCACTCTTTAAGTGCTGAACAACACAACGAGCATATAACATAAAGAGAGGTAACCAGAACTGGCGAGTCTTATACGCTTCTGGAAGTTAAGTTATGCGCTTAGGGTCGAGTAACGAGAGAAGGCAATTTCCCTCAACGCAGACCACCTGCTTATGTTTTGATTTTTGCTTCTATGCTTAGACTTCGAGGTTTGCCGCCATTTCGCGAGCTGAGTCTGTTTTTGCGAAAAAAGAGTATAATTGTTTTGTGCAAAAAGTATGTAACAGGTGGAAGTAAGCATCTCTGATTCCATAAAATATGTAAATTCTTGATCCGTCTATCCATCTAAATGAACACATCGATCTTGGAGACTAGGCACTTAATACAAAATATTGAATACATGTGACAAATAATCATTCAACGAAATCGGTTGCGAAACAACAGAGATATCGATGACTGAAATTAAATCACAAATATACACAAACAATGACTGTGCGCACTAAGTATGAGTTTAGGGTATCTTCTAGTCGGAAACTAGAGCAATGATAGCGGTTAACAAAACATGTCGGGTACATTCCGCTACTTTTTAAATTGGCGGCAGACTGAGGCACAAGCTGAGGGTATGGTCGCGAGCGAGTACATACATACAAAGTGGCACAAATGCCCATTACGAGATCGATTACGAATCGAGCACTTTGTGGGCGGCCCGGAGAAAAGATCGATTACGACCTGGATTACTTTTACACAGCGGTGGCCGCTTTGTGGGCGGTGTGCCCACAACCTTTACCACTTGTGGTACAGGTTGTTAACAGCAGCCGATGGGTGTTCGAATGGCGCTTGGCTGCCGATTACAAATTCATGTACTTTTTATGAAATTGTAATGCAGCTTGTGGGCGGTCTGTCCACAAGCTGCATTACAATTTCGGAAAAGTATATTGGGTTGTAATGCACATGTTATACAACTCAGTATACATTTTCAAAAAAGTATATTGAGCTGTAATGCGCGTGTTGTACGACTCAATATACTTCGAATAAAAAAAATGTATATGGAGTTGTAATACACATGTTATACGACTCAATATACTTTGTGGAAGATTGTAATGTGCGTAATATATGCACGCAGGGCTGAAATTGTATTGGGTAAATTAATAAACATTTAGTTTCCATTTCAAAACCAATAATTTTAATCCATTTGAATTTTCCATTTGAACATATTAACAATATTTTCAATCAATTTGGCTCAAATTCATTTTAACACTAACAATAATCTTAACCTTTTAAAATGTTTGTCACTTAGTGTAATATATGTATGTATAAAATAAAATCTCGCTGTATAATTTGGACGAGCAGGCGCTTGTTTGCTTCCTCTGTTTATAAACCATCTGTAATAAGAAATCAAATAAAATTTACTATATTTTAATATACATAGGTTAGGTTAGGTTGTGCCGGCTGACCCTCCATGAGGAGTGTCACACATAGACCACTCAGGGTCCTTAGTGGGGCCGGTGTGTGGAGAAGGTAGGGACTATTGTACGTTGTCCTGCGGCGTTCGTGTGTCTCTTGCAAAGGCCAGAAGCGTTTTAGATTCTTGGCTGCTCACTTCTTCAAGTGTTGCAAGAAAGGGTTCGTGGAAGTATCGAAGTCATTTCGCTGCCAGTGCAGGGCAGCTGCAAAGCAGGTGTTCCAGTGTTTCCTTGACGCCTGGCTCTCAGCATTTCCCGCATTCATCGTTGTCGAGTATGCCTAGCTTCTTTGCATGAGATGCGACCAGACAGTGGCCTGTCAATAGACCAACAAGTTGTCTGCATTCGTGCCTCTGAAGTTTCAGCATGTATTCCGTCCGTTTGTCATCGTATGTTTTGCACATTATTTTCGAGATTCTGCAGTGGGAGGTGTTCTTCCACCTGGATACTGCCGAGGCCCGTGCGTGTGCTTCCATATGAGCGTGTATTGTTCGCAGGGAGGTTGAAATTTCTACAGCGTCGCTGTATTGTCTCTTTGCTCCTTGCTTAGCCAATTCGTCTGCCATCTCGTTTCCTTCAAAGCCTTGGTGGCTTGAAATCCTGTAGATGTGGACGTTTTTTGTGATGCTCTGTTCGTCTAGTGCTTCCCTGCATACTAGAACGCTCCGAGAGCTTACGTAGTGGGCTTGCATGGCTTTTATTGCCGCCTGGCTGTCCACGAATATGTTTACGTTTACTTGCGTTGTATTCGTTCTTGAATGTTCTTGCGAATATTTCCGCTTGAAATATGCTGCAGTGGTCAGGGAGTCTGTATGATAGTCTCAGTGGTGGATCGGCGCATTACACTACTGCACCGACTCCGTCTTCCATCTTTGAGCCATCAGTATATACGTTTATGGCCACTTGCTCTGCTCCCGAGCGCCAGTCGTTTTTGTTTAGGAGCGTGGGCGTAAAGTAATAGTTGGTTTTTGGGGTCATGTAGTCTGTTTCTACTTGCATCCCTCTGCCAATCATTCGGTGCCCGTAGTTTTGGATCTTCAAATTGCCTATCGCGCATAGACGTTGCGCAGTCTTCTTTGCCATTAGGCGTGCCTGGATGTCCAAGGGGTTGACACTCAGTATAGCTTGAAGTGCTTTTGTTGGCGTGGATCTCAGCGCCCCTGTGATGCATATAAGTGCATGTCGCTGAGTTTTTTCCATAGTTTTTAGGTATGTGGACTTTTCTGTTGCTTTCCACCATACCAGTATGCCGTAAAGCAGTATAGGATGCACAATTGAGATGAAAATCCAGTGTGTCAGTATTGGTGAGAGTCCCCATGTGCTACCCAGCATCTTTTGCGATGCGTAGAGTGCATTGGCTGATTTCTTCACCCTTTCCTCCACTTTGAGCTTCCAACTCAACTTGCTATCCATAACTGTCCCGAGGTACTTGATACTTTCTTTTGGTATCAGTGTCGTACCGTTGATTTCCGGTGGCGTCCATCGAGGTACCTTGTATCTCTTTGTGAAGAGAATGAGGTACGTCTTGTCCGCATTGATACTTAGACCGGCTTCAGTGGCCCATTCTACTATCTCTTTGAGTGTGTAGTCCATGATTGAGCTAATCGTCGAGGGACATTTGCCCGTGATAATTATGCCTATGTCATCCGCATAGGCGGTTATATTTGGGGCTCTCTGTTTGAATTTTCGTAATAAGTCGTTGACCACGAGGTTCCACAACAGGGGGGAAAGCACTCCCCCTTGGGTGCCCCGTTTTGCTTCCCTGATTGCGTTGGTGGTTCCCCATTCCGCTTGTACTCTCCTGCTGCGCAGTAGGTTCTGGGGGGTCACAGTTCTCAGACTGTGCATTATGAATTCTGTGGACACATTTTTGAATGCTCCTGCGATGTCTACGAATGCGCCTAAGGCGTATTCGTTGTGGTGAAATGCTTTCTCTACGGTTGCCACAATTGAGTGCAGCGCAGTTTCCACCGATTTTCCTTTCGTGTAGGCGTGTTGATTTGGTTCCAGGGTTATAGCTGTATTCTCTGTTATATGGAGGTCGATAAGCTTTTCCAATGTTTTTAGTAGGAATGAGGTCAGGCTGATGGGTCTGTAGTCTTTTGGCAACACGTGGCTGCATTTCCCTGCTTTGGGCAGAAAAACTACCAGTGCTGTCCTCCAAGCCACAGCCATGACTAAGGCATCCCCTATATATTTCCCTAAGCCATGGGGTAATCAAATGCTTTACATACCGCAACATGGCCGGAAGTATCCCGTCCGGACCTGGGGATTTGTAACCCTCAAAAGAGTCTATAGCCCCCAGTATCCTGTCTGTCGTTATGATGTCTGCAGGTATTTCTGCCCGCGTGTGTGAATACATCATTTCTGTCGTAGTAGAGACTTCTTTACAGCCTGGGAAATGTGCCTCTAAGAGCACATTTACTGCATCCGAGCTGTTTTCCGTCCATCTCCCATCTTCAGTTTTAAGTTGGCTTTGTACTGTCTGTAGGCGGGCAAGTAACTTTCTTAACCTTGCGGTGTCAGATTTCTTTTCTATGCCTGAACAGAAGCTGCGCAATGCGTTTCTTTTGGCTGCCCGTACTTTTTTCTTAAAGTCACGGAGCCTTATTCTATATTCCTCCCATACTGCCTCCACATCCGCTTGCTTGGCGAGTTAAAAGAGTTCCTGTACATCTATTCTCTGTCCATTGAGTTCTGTAGTCCACCATGGGGCTTTGTGTCTCTTTTTCTCTTGGGACGGTCTGCATGTTTTATGAAAGGCTCCCACCAGATTTTTGTTGAGTGTCTCCAGGGACTTCTCAAACTTATCTGTTCATGATATCGTGGGCGGCCTTGGTAGATTTCTTTCGATTTCTTTTTAAAACTGTTCCCAGTTTGTGTTCCGCGGATTCCTGTACGTTTTTTTTTTATTGCTTTCATTCTCAAAGTTCACTCGGAATTGAATATACCTGTGGTCTGAGAAGGAGTGTCTACTAAGGACTCTAAATTCTGTGACTACGGTACTCGTTTCCGACGAGTGGGTGATGTCTAGCACATTGGATGAGGTGGGACCTACATAGGTCAGCTCTTCCCCACATTTTTAATCTTAAGATTAGATTGCAGTATAAAGTCTAGCAGTGACTCACCTCTGTCGTTGGTGTCCCTGCTGCCACACACCGTATGATGGTATTAGCGTCGGTGCCGATGACAAGTGGCTGCTTTTTTGGCTCAGCCTCCCTCACCAGTCGCGCGAGTTCTTGTGGTGGTGTGGCGTTCTCATGCATGTAGCAGGATGCCATTAGGATTGGCTCGTCTCTGCCGCTTTCCAGCGCTACCACCGTTAAGTCGTCAGTGCTGTAATTAGACCAGAGCGGGCAAACAAACGAAACGTTTAACGAACCGTTCGCGAAAGCTAAGAAACTTTTCATATGTTTTGTAGCGGTTGTTATCGTGAGGGAAAACGAAACCACTAACTTTATATTGCCGAAGAGCGCAAACAAAACGATTGGAATATTGTTCTCCCGACAGCTGCAGTGCCTTGGAACGTTTGGGAACGAAACATATGCAAAGGAATCGTATGCGGAATGATCGGCTTTTAGTTCTACTTCAGCAACAACAAAGCTGAGAGAAACATAGAAGTAAACAACAGAAAAGGAAAAAAAGTGTATACAAATTTAGCAGCCAACGTTTGCGAACTATTCGCCCTGATTGCATATCGTTCCGATTCCCTTTGTCCGCATCTCAAGATGAGAGCATTTCGCTTTACGTTTAGTTTGCTCTTACGAACGCAAACTGAACAGAACTCATTTTTTTACAGTTACATTTTATCGGGTTTTGTTAGTATTTCGCTCTGTGCAAAGAACGAAACGAAACGATTCAGAAACGTTTCTTTTCGTTAGTTTGCCCGCTCTGAATTAGACATTAAGTAAGCATAGATACCCTTCCTTACTAGGATCGCGGTCCTTGCTCTATTTACTGTTGTCGGGTAGAATATGTGGTAGTTCGGGTTGTTCAGTCCAGAAACCTTGTTTCCCGACGCTTTCCAAGGTTCCTGGACGAGGAAGACGTCGGCGGGCCTTGTCTCCAGGGTTAGCAGGAGCTCCGCCGAGGCCAGCTTGCTCTTATGTATGTTTATCTGAAGGACCCTCAGCTGCATGGCTGTTGGTGGTGTCCTCCACGGATGGGACCTCTACAATGGTTGTGTCCGCATCCTCGTCGTCCTCTATCTCCAGGCTTTTTCTGGCGCGAGTGACCTCCGCCAGGTATTTCTCCACTTCGCCAGTCGGGATGGCGCTTCTTGAGACGCAGGAATACGCTACCGACGCCCCACGCCATCTTCCCAAGCCTCGGGTATAGCATGTCCTCGGCCTCCTTGTTGATTTGGAGAACCATGTGCTGACCTTTTTTATCGGGCTTCGCGACATGGATCACCTTCCAATCAACGGATGGCACGTCCGGATTTTGCCGCTTTAGAAGCTGAAGCGCCTGGTCAGCTGGAACAACCCGAGGGAAGAGTACTTTTGCCTTCGGTATGGACGGAATACAGGTTCTGTCCACTACCTCCAGCTGGGCACCCTCCCACGGAGCTTTCAGCGCGGTTACGACGCCGGTGACCCACTTCAGGGTGAGGTCATCCTTACAGCTTACAGCCTTATCTTAACGCCGGCGAGCCAGCTCGCTCCATCAAAAGATGGTTCTCCCATACGCTTCAGAAGCTCATCGAACAGTAGCGCCTCCACCTTCTTCATCTGTCCGTTTGGGTCGCTCCGGTCGATGAGCGCGACGACTAGATGCCGCCGCGCCACATCGCTGGCTGTCGGTTTTGCCCGCGACACTGGCTTTTTGCAGGGCCGCTTGCAAGCTGGCACCTCTGCATTTGCGGTTTCAGCGGAGCACTGGCGTTTGTTTTCGAAACCGGCATCCGCCGGCGCCATAGACACCTTTCCCGCCTAAAAGGCTCTACCCTCTTTGATCTTTTGATCGGCCCACTTCTGCTGGCTGACCTCATCCGCAGTGAGAGCCCGCTTGCAGTCCGCGAGCCGAGCCTTGATCTTAAGGGCGGCCCTTTATAGGGCTTTGGCTTTCATGCCCTCCTTTAACCTTTTGAGCCCGGCCCTACTAGTGTAACGAACCTTCGGTTGTCCCGAATATTAGCTGGGCTAGCTCTTGCGGTGCTGAGGGTACGTGCCAACAAATTTGTATTTGTGGCGCTGCGATACTGAGAACACTTGGTGGTTTTGGTTTATATAATGTATTTGTATTTTGCGTGCTATTTGTCTGTTTGATACACTTGTACTTTCTTAAACCTAGTTTGGCTGCTTGCTGGACAATCCTCACGGAACGATTACCCTTGCCTTTGGAACACCTTACAATGTGCTCTCCTGCCAGTCAACGATCGAATTTAGTCTCGCCTACGGGACTAGGTTTTATTGCCCACTACGCCAGCTACGCCAGGTTTCGCTATTGGCTCTCTTGTCTCCGCAAGAAGCTACCAATAGCACTCCTACTCGCTGGTGTACGAGCGCTTCACCTTGCCTTACGCTAGGCTCACTAAATCGACACGAGGATGGCAAGGATTCGCCGTGCAAGATGTATCCTCAGAGCAAGTCTTTCATAACGCTTGACCTCAGTCAGTCACGAAACCGCAATTAGATAACGTACAACTTTTGTAACTTAGAGTATTATCTATGCTTCTATGCACTTATGATATTTCACAAACTCTTAGAACTACTTCTGGCCCCTTGTGTAGAGCATAAAAGTCCTTGCAAATGTCCTTGTAGTCCTTGTTCCACTTTCACTGAGGCACGTTGTATCCTTCCGCACTTGTCTTCGACGCGTTTATTAATACTCGTACCGGCCGTATTTCAGTTTTCGCGTGATCACTCCGATTTCTACTGTCCCTCGCGGTCGGTCGGCGGCTCCTTTTATACGCGCTGCTACCTCGCTGGACCGGGGCCTGTCAGCGCCAATGTCAACGAAAGGCAAAGGTGGCGTGATGGCCGTCTTGGCACTTAGCAACAACGGTGCCTGGCCGTATCGACTCACGCCTGCCGTTGGTATGACAGTGATCACTATTAACGGTGATCGTACTGCTCACACACCAACGGATCTTTGTCCTCCACATAAACGGTACGTGTCCAGCCATCCTAGCTGCGAGACACGTACCTAAGCGCTGACACCAGGCGTCAGAGCGATTATACAAATATATAACAAACCAGCCGAGTTATACTACTTTTGTGAGAAGCATTCACAGCTCCTCACACTAGGGGCACTGGAACTCGCCGGTGTAGGAGAGCACAAGGTTTGTCCTCTGCCTCTTGAGACCCTCCATGCGATTCGCAATCCGAGTCAAATGGACAGCGGTATCACGCCACATTTTGGGCTTGTTGCCTTTGGCTGTAGCATTGCAACCGTCCTGGCCTGCTCCAACCAGTACGGAGGTTTGACTGCTGGCGACACGTAGAGAGGATTGCTCCCCCCCGTGCCCGCCGGTGGTCGCTGTCAACCCCACCGACGTTTGGACTGACATCCCACTCCGAATTTCAGCCTTAGTCTTCTCCATATGATTTTTCTGTTCTGGGAGGTCTACCCATAGCATTTTAGTCTTACTGCCAAGAACCTCGAACAAAGCTTGCTCCATATTAACGCATTGCCGAAGCTTTTGAGAAATATGTAGCACACCTTTGCTGGATATCGCCCTGTCTCTTCACAGGCGAGTTACACCAAAGTACTGTCCGATTGTTTCAGGGCAATACGGTGCCGGTTGCCTTGGTTTGCGCCGCACCCTCGCCGTACCGGAGCCATTGATAGACATGGTTTGCATCGTATCCTCGCCTTGCTGAGGCCATTGAGATGTGCGGAGTTCACCTCGGACAGACACCATATTGCCCCTCTGCAAGGAAAATAGCACCAAAGTGCCCCTCGTTTGTTTCGAGGCAGCATGATGTCCATTGCCCAGCCGGAACCCCCGTGGAGGGTTCAGTTGAGGTATATTTAAAAAAAAAATAAACTCACAATTTTTTTTGCTGGCGTTAAAACACTTCAATTCATTTCTATTTTTGTTTGAGCCCGAACATGAAATGACGCGTGTCTTCGCATTTGACAAAACGCACTAGCACAAAGACTAGATTTTCTAATTTTCTTCACGAACGCACTTACACATAGACAAGATTTTCGAATTCACGAACGCACTAACACAAGGACAAGATTTTCGAATTTACTTCACGAACGCTTCGCGTCGTTTCGAAGTCATAGAAAAAAGTAGCGGTAAATGTTTTCAGCTTACAACTGCGCACACAAAAGTTGGCAAGTGTAATGCATAACTTTTACTGTAGCGGTAATGCATACTGTGGCCAGGCCTCATACTGCTCTGCGCCACTGGGTAAATGCATCGAAAATAGGCAAAACACAACTAAACGCACAAATTGCACAACGTAAAAATTCCCTGTGTCCCATTATTAGTTATAGTACATGAAATCACAAATATATACATAGTTTCATGATAAACATAATTTATTTTTGTTTTGAAGTGCTTATATGGTATATATCTTGCATTAAGTTATTTAAAAAGTTAGCTTGTGTCTATACTACCCTCTCGTGTTACGCAGCAGCAAGCGGATGGAAGCAATGGGCAAAACGCGACAAGACACACAAGACAAACACTTCTAGTCAATATAATTACTAGCACATAAATGTAGTACTACTACAACTAATGTTAAGTATTTGCTTACAAAATACCTTTAAATTAGTGTTAATTTTAGCCTTGAATAAACTCATGTAAAATACCCTTCCATATTTCCAAAATATTAGTTAGCATAAGATATGGAAATCATATCTAAGGTTCGTGCATTTATCTAATCAAAATCGCAAAGTTAATATGAAGTGTAAGCTACCCTTCCATTTAAGGCAGCAGCAAGAAGATTGAAGCAAATCTCTGAAATTGCTGGACTCAAATTCTGTGACATCAACAAGAGAAATTAAATACGGAAAAAACTAATCTTTGTCTCGCGCCTCGTACACTTTACGATCACAACAAAAAGCTAAACAATAATGGCCGACTTAATTTTTTTATCCACCTTATCCAGTCCCGCAGCCACCAGCTGATTGTCAACGAGTAGCAAGTATAAGATGATATGCATCGAAAATAGGCAAAACACAACAAGACTCACAAATTGCACAAAGTAAAAATACCCTGTGTCCCAATGTTCAGCTATAGTCCATGAAATCAGAAATATATATTTTCAAGATAAAGACAATTTATTATATATGTCGGGATATTGTTCGGTGACGGATTCATAATTGATACTTATTTATTTTCTCTAAGTACAGCAAGTTCTGCTCGTCTCAATGCCGCTTTCTGAACTGAACTCAACTCTCCGAAAGACACAGCGCTCAATCGTCGCGCATTCCTTCTTTACACTCAAAGCCGGGGTTTCCACAGCGTACCCATTTACCCTTCGTGAATTTAACGTTTCACACAGACACAAGCCGACGCCAACCGAACACCGGCCGAAGTCAGTGTTGGGAGCGTAAAAATGAGCTCAGTCGCAAGCGAGCTGTCAACAAAACAGGTCGATGTCGCTTTGCGTCGCATTTGCATTTGCGTAATTATGATACACGCAGAAACAAATTTTGATGTACTTATCGCCTTTGTGTACAGATGAAGGCATATTATTCACAACTTTTTCAAGCTTTACCGCTAACGTGAGCGAAGCTGGCATGTGTCAGTGTATTGGTGTGCATTACACTGCGCAAACAAAAAGTGGCGTTTTTATTGCACGCTATGAAAAATTATGATATAGTTAAAATAATACATGGTTACCCAAACTTAGGTGTTAGTTAGTGTGTGTGTTAAAGCTTAAAATAGTTTCGAATAACATGCCCTGAACTTATGCCTTCATCTGTACGCGAAGGCGATAAGTAAATCATAATTTTTTTTCTGCGTGTATCATAATTACGCAAATGCAAAATGCGACGCAGAGCGACATCAACCAGCTTTGTTGACAGCTCGCTTGCGACTGAGCTTATTTTTACGCTCCCAACACTGACTTCGGCCGGTGTTCGGTTGGCGTCGGCTTGTGTCTGTGTGAAACGTTAAATTCACGATGGGTAAATGGGTACGCTGTGGACCAGGGCTGCCATTTCAGCTATTTTCCAGCTATATCTAGCTTTATTTAAATTCAATTGCGGGGAAAAATTCAAAAACAGCGGTTTGCGGGAATTCTAGCTTCAAAAATATTTATTTTGCCATTTTTTAGCTTTACTTCATTGTTTGCCATATATACTTTTTTTGTCTTTGGCCACATTAAAAATCATAAACATAAGTAGCGATAAACGTTTTTCGATAATAAAATTGATCAATATCAACCCTTGGCATCATTTGTATTTAAAAAAAAGTTTGTTTTAAGCGTGAGTGAAACAAGTGCATAAAATGTCGAAATGCTATCAACAAAACGTTGATGAGGTGTGGCTGCAGAGCAGCGAGTTTAAAGACTGGCTTCGGAGAGACATCACGGATTCTGCAAAAGCGTACTGCAGCTACTGCAAGTGCGCATTAAATTCCAAACTGTGCGACCTGCGTGCCCACGCCGCTACACAAAAACATAAAGGCGCGCTAAGTGGCTTTGCCCAAAAAGAATAAATTGATTTTGGGCAAACGCCACTAAATACAGTAGAGCAAGAGGTAGCTCTGTGTCTGTTTGTAGCGAAGCACACGTCGATTGCTCCCATCGACCACCTGGGCACTCTTTGCCAAACGAAATTCTCAAACAGTGATACCGCGTCGCGTTTAAAACTGCATCATACTAAGTGTACGAACATCATAAAGAATTCGTTGACTCCTCATTTTCGTGAGGACCTCAAAAACGACATTGGAAACGCCAAATTTAGTTTAATTTTGGACGAATCAACAGACATAAGTTTTGCAAAGCTCCTCGGTAAGTAAAAATAATTTTTTAAACACTTGCTCTAATTTTAAAAGTTAAAATTTTTTTTAATATATGTATGTTCATGTATATTTATAATATTTCGTTAATAATGTTTAGGTATCGTTATTAATTACGTTTCTGTTGAACGTGGAGCTATGGTGTCTACGTTCCTTAGTTTAATTTCTCTAGAGAGTAGCGATGCTGCTTCTATAGTTACAGGAATTAATAAAGAACTTAGTGACTGGAAATTGGATATAAGTAATTTGATTGGCATCGGGACAGACAATGCCAATGTAATGATTGGATCCAATCGAAGCGCCTTCACTTCTTTTAATTAAATGTGCCTGCCATTCCGTGCAACTGGCGGTAAACCATGCCTGCAAGCGCTGTTTTCCAGAGTGTCTGGAATACTTTATTTACGGAGCATATAATTGGTTTGCTAAAAGCTCAAGCCGTCAAATAGCACACAAAAAAATTTACCAATGCATAAATGATGAAATGGTATATCTAATAGTTATTATCTATATGTAAAAAAAAATCCCTCGTGTACGTCTGCTGTTCTCAATGTAATTTTGTATTAACAATTTTACATCGTTTTTGTTATTGTTATGTAATTATTTGTTGATTGTTTAACTTTGTTTGTGTTGTTATATAAATAAAAACCTAAGGAAATATTTTACTTGCACAATATAAATTTTGTTTCCTTACAGGCTCCACTAAAAATTCCACGGGTGTGCGGTACACGATGGCTGTCAATAGAATTGGCTGTCACAAGAATTTTGAATCAGTGGCATGAGCTGACGCTTCATTTCAGCATTGCTGCTACTCAAGAAAAATGTCTGCAAGCTAAACACCTATGCCAATTGTTTAAGGACATGAGGAACCTCTTGTACCTGCAATTCTTAAAGCCCGTTTTGCAAGAAATGCAACACATAAACAAATGTTTCCAGAGCCAAAATACAGACTCAACAAAATTGCTGAATGACCTTATACTGGCTATAAGGTCTCTCCAAAATAAAATAATACCACAAGAACAAAACATCGACGTTTTAACAGAAAATGATTTTGAAAAATATGTTGTAAATGATCTCTATCTTGGTTATGAGTTTGAAAAACACATGATAGTTGCAAAATGGATGCCAGTGAGGAAATATCTATTCGGGAGTGCTGCACAAATTTTGTTTAAAACGCATTAAAAATAATTATTGTTCTTTTTCTTTCAGACTGCCCGATGACTTCGAAGTTTTGAAACAAACAGATGCATTTGCTGTTTTCAATGTGTTAAAAATTAAGCAGCAATGCATTCTTCCCGTCTTAGAGTTTTTAAATATTTATAATATTGGAGGGGTTGAAAAACAATACAAAGACATTAAGATTTGTACATGGGAAAACACAGATAATACACTACAATTTTGGCTGGAAGTCGACGCGTTCCGTGATTCTGGAGGAAATAGACCTTTCCATGAACTGGCAACAGTTGCGATACAGGTTCTATCGTTGCCGTGGTCAAACGCCGAAGTGGATCGGGTCTTTAGCCAAGTAATCTTGGTTAAATCCAAATTGAGGAGTGGAATGAACGTAAACACGCATAACTCCATTTTAAGCATAAGGTAATAAAATATTATAAAACATTCATAAATACGTTAATCAATTTTTTTTTAATTTCAGATATGGACTTAAACGAAACAACAAATGTTGTTATGAATAAAAATTGCCTCAAAAATACAACAACGTCTTATATTATCTGGAAGACTAGTTTATATTTGACTAGTATTATAAATAAGGAAACTTACTCAAAAATGAATATGAAAACATTAAAATAAAATATATTTCTTTAAATTTGACCAAAAAAAAGAAGTGTTTTCAAAATCAGATTTTTTTCAGCTTTCTTTTTCTTGAATTCAGCTTTTCTTAGCATTATTTTTTAGCAATTCTAGCTTCTCTAGGTCGAAAAATTATGGCAGACCTGCTGTGGACACCCCTGGCCGTAACAGATTCCTGTCTCTCCTCTCTCTCAGTTCGCGGAATACGATCAGACCTCACTCAGTAACAGTCTCTCCATTTCTGTTACTATGCTTACTTGCTTTTAATTGCGTATTTGCAAAGTCCCGTGAAATATGCCGCCAATGCGTCGCCTACTTTAAATGACGCTCTGACACATAAACTTGCCTACAAAACATTAGCGATCTGACACACGAATGTACACTGACCTACAAAGTACATATACTAGTGCTCCGACACGGCCTTCCTGACAACTCACACATCCTCGTGTGTTGACTTTAAATCACAATATTCTCAAACGTCAGTTGCTATTAATTTTTATTGTTTACAAACTTTTCACTAGATTTTCTTCACATAAAGTTTGACGCATTCAGACAAAAATAAGCATATGTATTTGTTTCTTATACCCCGATTCCATTAGCGCCGGCATAGACAAATTAACTAACAAGACTGGAAATAAGCACTGGTATGCTATGTTAAATAACATTCTGCGTGGTCGGAGCGCTTCTTCGTTCAGATGTTTCGTCGATTTCCCCCGCATACTCGGCGACAATCAACTGGTGCATAGAGAAGTACCAGTAAAATTCAAGCGGCCATTATTGTTTAGGTTTTTGTTTTGATTGCAAAGTGTGCGATGCGCGAGGCAAAGATTACTTGTTGCCGTACGTATTTCTCTTGCTGTTGTTACAGAACTTGAGTTTTGCAATTTTAGAGTTTTGCTTCGATTTGCTTGCTGCTGCCTTAGATGGGAGGGTAGCTTACATTTCAAATTAACCTTGCATTTTTGATTAGATAAATGCAAGAACCTTTGATATGGTTTCCAAATATTATGCTTACTAGTATTTTGGATATAGGATATATAGAAGGGCATTTTACATTACTTAATTAAAAACTAGTATTAATACTAATTAAAAGGTATTTTGTAAACAAACACTAAATTATATTCTGGTTACCAATCTTGTTACATTAATTTGTCTATGTAGAGCCGGATGAACGGATGTAATTGGAACTCGGTAATGTTGCATTTATTTAAATTAGATTCCTATGTAGTGAATATGAATCGCTCAGTTGGAATCGACATCTCCCAGTTGCTAAATTTTTTACGGACTTTGGCTGTTACGAAGATGCTCATCTTTCGTTAACAGAGGAGCTTAACAGTGCTAAAGCCAACAAAAATACCAAATTTCTTACCGATATATCGCGATATTTGCTTATGGACAGTGCCAAATTGAACATAACAAAAAATCAATCAGCGGCTTTTTAATAGGATTTCTGTTAAAATTTAACGGAGTTTCAGTTGGATTGATAGTGGAACGACCTGCATTACCGACTTCACTGTTATGATAAATGAAGCCTAGTGGAATCGGGGTATTAATAACATATTATAAATTCTTTTCATTACATTTTCTTCTTAACCATACTTAACATTTCTTACTAAGATAATTAGCTCCATCAACTGGTGAATTTCCTTTTGCACCCAATTACCAACCCCCGCCATAACATGTCCATCTGTTATGGTGCGGCTTTTATGTCCCCTCCCAGCAAGCAATTGGAAAATTGTTTTGATCAGAAACCGCTTTACGAGTCTAATTCGAGTCATTTTGATGCTTTAAAAACGATTAATCGCTTGTGCGATTAAGGCGAGACTCGAAAACGATTCGCATGTATGCCTTAAATATGATGTATCGCGCAAAATTTGAAGCAATCAAAAATTGAGCATGCCTGCGATTGAAATATGCTTACTTTGTCGCGACGTCGGCATGCACGTTTATTTTGAACAGCTTGGCGACTCAAAAGCGACTCGCTTGCATGTTCAAAATATGATTCCATGCACGAAATGTAAGAAAATAAAAAAATCAGTATGCAGGTGATTGAAATATGCTTTGTATCATAAATTGAACTTATAGGCAATTATACCATCCTAGTCAATGACGCCTGATGGTCGTGCTGCCTAAGACGCCGCACAAAACTAAAGTCCCCGGCTCAAACCCTCGTTGGGTAAAAAAAAGGTAAGTAAAACTTGCGTAATTTATAATAAGCATTTACATTAACATTAACATTAACATTAACATTAACATTAACATTAACATTAACATTAACATTAACATTAACATTAACATTAACATTAACATTAACATTAACATTAACATTAACATTAACATTAACATTAACATTAACATTAACATTAACATTAACATTAACATTAACATTAACATTAACATTAACATTAACATTAACATTAATATAAACATTAACACTAACACAATTATAATACATAAAGGGTACTTTTAACCAAATTGTAATAAATATCAACAATTAGACTTAAAATAAAAAAAATGTTCATCTGATAATAAAAATAATATAAAAAAACAAAAATTTTTTTTAATCTTTAACCAGCTATCAAAAAATACGACTCGAAAAAGATTCGCTTTAGCTTCGAAATGAGAGTCGAAATTGATTTGAAATATGGCTGTTTCTGACTCGAAGAAGACTCGCTTTTAATTCAAAATACGAATCGAAAATGAGTCGAAGCTGCAGTCACTCCCGACGGGAGTTTCATTTTTGGTCAGAAAATGAGCTCATGTATGCTTATTTTAACCAGATTGACGACTCGAAAAAGACTCGCTTGTGATTCAAAATGCTTGCTGGGCTCTTAGGATTCTAAGGCACCTACCGTGCCATTCATATCTTTATTCCCCACTTGGGAATCCAAGGCACTGTACCATCATTATCTTTATTTCCCACTTGGGAATCAGACGCATCTCCTCTAAAATCGTCCAAATCTTCATCAACTTCATTAATTATTTGTCTACTCGGCAATGCCCTCAAATATTCGTGCGCATACTTATAAGTCCTTTAGCTTGTTAATGATTTTAAAACCTAACGATCTCCATCTAGTAGTTCGATTATTTCAAACGGACCTTTAAATTTTGGGTCAAGCTTCGTTTGGTGACGCTCTTCGTTTTTTTTTTAGTAACACATGGTCTCCTACGTTTCTTATCAAACCTACGTTTGTCGTAATGAGCATCGGCTTCCATGTTTTCCTTAGCTTGCTTTCTTAAAGATTTCCTATCAATTCTCTTCTTCGCTTCTTGGCAATAGGCCGAAAGGTCGAGCGTCCCTACCGATTAGCATTTCTAATGGGCTAATCTTAGTGACTCGATTGGTTGTGCAATTCATTGCCAACTGTACTTCGGTTAAGGCATCTTGCCACGACCTCTGACTGGTCTCGACGGCGGTCAACATACTCTTAAGCGTGCTCATTATACGTTCTACTTGGCCGTTTGCCCTGCTCGCGCCTGCAGCAATTAAGTGAAGCTAAACTTTTTGTGAAGAACCAAATTCACGGAATCCTGTGCTTGCAAAGTTACGGCCCTGATCCGCTATAATTCTAGTAGGAACACCAAACAAACACACGACGGATATAACGGCTTTTATAGAAATTTCAGTGTCAATGTTTAAGGTGTAATGAAAATAAACAAATATTTGAACGCGTCAACCAAAACAATTACGTACTCCTTTAAATCGTTTTTTCCACTCATCTCACAGAATGTTTACCTTAGGAATCGGGTGTAATTCGGCCCGTATTTTTCCAACTGGTGGCTTGGCCAATTAACAGGTGATTTTCAACAAATCTACGAACGTACTTCGACATATTTTCGAACCAATAAAATCCATGGACTTTATCCAACGTTTTCTCCCAACCTAAATGCGTAATGGATTCGTGGACGTGATTAATCACTGCCCATCTAAATGCCCTAGGGATTATGGGTAAACATTTGGCTTTACCGTTTCTTTGTATTTTTTTTATATAAAACACCTTTTCTCAATTCATAGGTTTTATCTAAATTTTCCGGCAATTCGTTATTTTTTAAATTAGCTGACAACTCTGCTACTTCAGGATCACATTGTTCAGAAACTAGCCAGCTATCAGTTATCTCAGTCAATTCAACCCGTTTTTCAACTATTTTTTCCACACTCCTACATTCCTTAATCAGCGGATTCCTTGATAAAAAATCTACGTGTGCCATTCGAACATCTTTTGTATATTGGATATCAATAACAAATTACTGTAGAAAGGCCCACCATTGATGCATTGATGACGAAAATATTGAATGGCATTGACGACTGCCAGGGAGGAAAAAATCCACTAGCCTAATTGATCAAATTGAGATTGAAGCCAAAAGCACTTCGGCTGCTGAAAGCAGCGAGCCGATGACAAAGCGCCGCTATTTTTACAGACCATTTGCGTAGTTCAAAAATATGAAATCAGTCTAGCGCCGGCTTCATTCGCTGCAGACGGAGTCCCGTTAGGTGTATATATGAATGTATGTTTGGCTCTGTGTACTGTTCAGAGGATCGCAGCAGCAGATTCAGAACAACAACCACACATGTTCATATGTATACCTACTGTCGTATACATATGTATGCATGTGCGTTTGCTTGTTCTGTATTTCTTGGCTCTTCTGCAAAAATCATTAGGGCAAATGTATACCAACATACACATGTATGTGTGTGTATGTGAGTATGCACATCTATTCAGTTTTTGGTGGCTCTGATGCGATTTGGGATTTTTTACCTTCCCGCCAGTTCACATTGTAGTCAGTTCCAAAACTCCACTAGTTCTCAACTAGTTATTTTGCAACTAGTTATTTAGCAACTAGTTCTAGAACTGTAGAAATGGGTAAAAGGGGTATAATGGTTTTGTGCAAAAGTATGTAACAGGCAGAAGGAAGCATCTCCGACCCTATAAAGTATATATATTCTTGATCAGCATCAACAGCCGAGTTGATATAGCCATGTCCATCTGCCCGTTTGTATGTATGAACGTGTCGATCTCAGAGACTATAAGAGCTAAGGACTTCAGATTTTGCACATAAGCTCATCTAAGTTCTAGGCAATACAACCTTGTTTCCGATTTTCGATAACTATTTCCGTTTCCGATATACACATGCGATCTATAACATAAAAATGTCGAATATTGAAAATCTGAAACACGTTTTAGAAAATTGATACAAAATAATAAATCTCAGGATCAAATCCCCGTCAGGGTGAAAAAATGTGTTGTAATAACGACGCTCTTGTTGTTTTTGTTGTATTATGTGATATCGTTGTTTCTTTAGTTTATTTTAAACTAGCTTCTCGGCCCGGCTTCACACGGTTGTTGTACCCATTTAAAAAATTAAGACATTTGATGTAATCGTTCTAAATATGCGCGTACAGTACATACATATATTACGGCGATCGCCCGGACTTGAGAGGTTATTAAACTTTGTTCTTCAACCCGCTGCGTTGAGACGTTCGCAAATTTTGATCAGGGAATCTTGCACGGGATTCCGACGCATATTCTTTCTGACTTGCAAGACGATTTTTAGTTTCTATAAAACCAACACGATGTATTTGTATTGCCCTAGCCTGTAAACTTTTCTAGAAAGTTGAGATCTTGATTCTTTTGGCATCTTAATCTTAATAAAATAAAAAGAAAAAAAAAAAAATAATAATATGAAGTAGTTGAAATACCCACAGCAGCGCCACCTACCGGGTCCAAATGTATTTTTAAGGCCCAATTTCTCAATGGCAAACTATTCTAAAATTAGTCGAATTTAAGTTTTTCAATGTTCGGTTAGCACTTACTTATCCGATGCCTGGAGGTGTGCTTAACACTTATACCGATGGACCTAGAATACTCAAATAAGCAATAAAAATAAACAATTCAAGTGTCAGCTTGAGTCATCTGTTCGCCTTTGGATGATTGTATCGTATAGATATACAGAAGTGACATATAGATGAAAATTAACTTTGGCTTTGAGAAAATTAAATAGCTTAAATCAGCGATGTCCAAAATTTGAAAAGGCAGCCACGCGTGGTTAGCAAGAAAAATTCTGCCGGCGTTGCAGCCGACACATATATAGAGAGAGAGAATATGTGTATTCTATAAATAGAACGCTCGGCAGCTTGCATTTGCTCTCACGACTCATGTGTTCGGCTGAAGTCAAACGCGCAGTCATTCGCTATGCTGCATTCGTGTTTCGCTGCTTCGCACACAAGCGCAACGCTTTCATTGTGTGAGTTTGGACACCACTGGCTTAAATAGCTAAAAAGTTGCCTATGGTCGTCAGGGATAATTTCGGCTTCTACGGATAAAAGAATTTCCAAATCGGTCCAGTAGATTCGGAGCCTTTTTAATCCTGTTTGGAACAAACAAACAAATTGTAAGGTAGCTTTTTCTATGGCTGAGGTAGTTCAGTCTCTCCAGGGGCACCTTACAAGAAATTTTTAGGTTGCTGGGATCAGGAGAGTGGGGAACTGAGACACCGCGCTCGGAGAAGGCGCGTAGTGAAGTTAGGGTCGACACCGATCCGGTGATTCGCCCAAGTGCTTGACGGCAGTGTAACCACCCCTGCCGATTCCGACTCGAATGCCCCTGGTATTAACCTAGGTTGCAAAAAGCTCGGAAGCAGGCATGCGCCGTTTGAAACTTTGCAGGCTGTCGCGGTATTGACCTGCGTACAGTCAACGGAGTCTCAGTCGGTGGGTAGGCCACACGCACCGTATTTTGCACTCTCACGTTCACTTTGATTTGCCTCATTCAAATAATTCGCAATAGCACTTTCATTCTTTACTCTTTCTTTATTTCTATTGTTTTTCTTCACTACGTGCCCTAATGCCCTACCTATTCGCACCAAACGAAATGAAAGGGGGAAGAGGGGGAACGGTTGCGACCACGCTTACCCTGGCACCTCGTGTGACAAATTCTGTGTGTGTGTGTGTTGTGTTTGTTCCTTGTCTCCACCCAGCAAACCATAAGAGCTCTTAATGAGCTCATATATGACTCTTTTTTCTGAGCGCTCACACTCATAATGAGCTCATAAAACAATCATAAACCCTCAGAAAACACTCATATATGAGTGGGTTTTTCTACTAAACTGGTCGCGCATATATGAGCTCTTAATCCAACTCATAAAAGAGTTGTTTTATGCACTCATATATGAGCTCATAAAAGAGTTGGATTAAGAGCTCTTATATGAGCTCTAAATTCTTTTCTTTTAGTAAGAAATGCACAAATTGTTTAACCATTAAATTATATGTGGTGTTTTATTCTTTATCATTTAACTTCGATGCTTTTTTTGCTTCATATTTAATGCGATCGTTCGCGGTCTGAAACCTCCTCAAAGAAGCGGTATTAAAGGTTTGCTCGTTTCACAGCACTATTACTTATGTTGAACATCACAGCATATGCCAGGATTTTGAACATCTGTCAACACTTGAGCACTTGTCGCTTGAAATGCAGTATCAACATTTTCTGAAACATGTTCAATATCACAACTTTCTTCACAACTATTTTGCATTTCCACCTCCACCTCTGTTGCTTCAGTTTTATTTCTTTTATTTGAGCTCATATATGAGCTCATTGTTATGAGCGCTCAGACTTTGGTTTGCTGGGTATGGTTGCTGTGCATGTATCCTTGATCAATTTTTTTTTTTGACAAAAAAGGCCAAAACGTCCGTAAAATACTGAAAAACAGGCTAAAAAACTATAAAAATAAAAAGGACAGAAAACAGGACAAAAAAATTTGTGTTCCAAATTTACTTGGAAAAACACCCTTTCGACCTCCGCGTTCGACCATGGCACTAGTGACCAAAACTTCGAACTATTATCAACATTCTACCATATTACTAGATGTATGTTGCTATATTGCGAAACTATTTTAGATTTAGTTTCGTCACCGAGTTTGAAGAGTTCCAAAATTGGCAAAAAGGGATATTTTTTTCGCTTGTAGAGCACCATCGACAGAAAACCTGTCAACTTGTTTTAGAATTTCATAGTTGTCCGGCAATCTAAATCCAAAAATATTTTTAGCACATAAATAATAACTTACATTTTAACGCAAACCTCTGCTTTAGCTGATTGATCCACTCGATCACAAAATATGTGCAGGTTAATCGGATTGTCTGCTCTGTTGCGTCATCAATTTTTTCTTTCAATATTTTCAAATTTGACTCAAATTCATATCCCAAATCCAAATCTCGTTTAACATGCTTTACGAAGTCCTTCTCAAAAACATCCACTTTGGTACCGGATGGAGCTATTTTGGATTTCAGACATTCTATACTTAAAATCGAATCACCCAGTAGTTTATTTTTCATACAAAGTAAGGTTTTAATCAATCAAATAAAGTCTAAAAAAGGCCAGATTTCCGGATAGGGGATGTTTGATATTTTTTCCGGACGAAGCACCTAAAAACAGGACAGATCTGTCCGGAAAAAGGCCAAATCGGCATCACTGGTGCCCGCACCGTTTGGCTCGTGCCATTCTGCTGCTGCGGGTGGCTTCGCTCTCGCTCTCTGCTTGTGCTGTCCTCTGCTGTGGCCGCTGCCCGCACCGTTTGGCTCGTGTCATTCTGCTGCAGCGGGTGGTTTCGCTCTCGCTCTCTGCTGTGCTGTCCTCTGCTGTGCTGTGGTCGCGGCTTTTCTGTCCCTTGTAGTTTTCTCTGTTTTAAAGGGGGTCCCGTTTCTAAATATACGCAACTACTATGGGCCTTATTCATGTATGAAACTCAAAAATATAACTTAACCCTAGTAACTAAAAAATATAATAATAGTGACTAAGCCTACCCTTCATCATATTGAAGGTTACCCTATTCCATAAACTTTGTGACTCGTCACAAAATCTTTATTTTTTACATATTTGTATAGATATAGATTGTTACAATTGCGTTCTTAATTTTAAGCGACGATCCGCTGTGTGCTCTCTCTGCGCCAACCATGAACAACTCCCCAAAAGAACTTGTTCTCTTCCTGGTTCCGAGCTACGTCAGCGATAGGATATCGCATGAACTATCGAATCTGATCGTATGATAGTTCATACTATTATAGCCTATTTCCATTGCTCCGTTTCCGTAAATTTTAACAGTAACTGACGAAAGCTGTTTCCATTGCTCTGTTAACTGAACCTCCGTAAATAAATCAGCTGTTCGGTTTGTTTTGCTTTGTATTTTCTGCAAAAAAGTGAGAAAAACTAACCGAAATTGTACATTGCAAATAAGTAACAGCGTGCTGCCAACTTTTATGGCTTATTTTTAATGCCTACAAGCATTTTTGCTTGCATTGCATAAGCAGTACAAGTCCATTTTTCTATATACGTGGGAGTTATTCTGATCTGCCCTAAGTGCAACAAAATTATCCGCCCACAGTTTTAAAAGCAATCCTTTGAACCTTGGCACCAAGTTCAATTGTTTCCTACAATAATTCATCAAAAAACAAAATTTTTGATTCAATTTTGATTATTATTTAATATTGCGCCTACTTATTCACAATTTCTGCTATTCATAATCATCTGTTTTGCAACTGTTACATTAAAAGTGCCCATTAACAGCGATGTTTTATCGAACAAGTGTTCAAATGAACCAGTTCCTCTTCAGTTATTCTTCAGTTAATATTTACGGTCAGTTTTACTTCAGTTAATTCCTTATGGGAGAATACATGCAAACTGAACCTCAGTTACTGTTAACTAACATAACTGAGAATAACTGAGCAGTGGAAATACGCTATTACATGTTATATTGTTATATCTCGTTTTTCGAGATTATTGATCTAATTAAATTAGGTTCTAAAAGCCAGTAAATTTTAAATTTATTAATTTTACAGACAAATAATTTTCTTGGAAACCCTTCTCTTGTCATTCTGATCAAAAACACAAATCAAATTGTTTTTCGGTCAGTTTAGTTTTGATTTATTAATTTTTGTATATTTGTTGCATAATACAAAATAGTTGCTCATTGCAATTGAACTGTCATCGAACTGGCAAACAGCTGACTTGTCACAATTACGACAAAAGAACGTAAGAACTGCACTCACTAAAACGATAATTTGTCGGATAATTTTTTATGACCCGAGTTCAACCTCCAGCCAAATTAATCAAACTTTTTTTCCTTCTTTTTTTTTGCATTTTTATTTTGAAATATATAGTACATTCGTGTTTTATATAAATATTATAATATCAAATACAATTATTTATTTTAAAATAAAAACGGCGGCTGACTTTAGTCTGGCCCGTCTTTGTGTGTATGCATGATGTTGTGGACACCTAGGCGATGAAAACGCACGAAACGTAGCCTAGGTCAGGCTCGTGTTTGTGTGTATGCATGTGTAATACACATTGAGTATGTGGACAACAAGAATAAGAAAACGCAACAAGGCAGCTAAAGTAGCAGTTGCTGACATTTAAAATACCCTATGTCACAATAATAAGTTATTGTGTATAAAACCACAAATATAAGCTTAGTATATAAAGATAAGTATTTGAAAGCATCGTATGTTTTTTAAATGTTATTTTAAATTTCACAGATATATAAATTAAATTTAATTAGTTATAAGTGCCCTTCCTTCAAAACACATAATAAAAATATCATAATTAAGTATATTGCGTTCATCTATTTAATAACGTAAAGTTTAAATAAAGTCAAACTACCCTTCCTTGCTAGGGTAGCAGCAACCAGATTCAAGCAAAAGTCTAAAATTGCAAAACTCAATTTCTGTGACAACAACAAGAGAAATGAACCAGTAAGAAGGCTCTAGTCGAGATTTCCCGACTAGGAGATACCCCGAACCCTGTACATAACGCGTACAGTCATTGTCTGTATGCATCTGTGACTAAACTTCAATCTTCGATATCTCTGGTGTTTCTTAACCGATTTCGAAATTTTCAGAAAAATTCTATCGTTACCCATTATTTCAACCCCCATTTTTACATTTTCCAAATTCGAGAAATTTTTGTAATCGATTACATGTGTATATCGAAAACGGAAATGGTTATCGAAAATCGGAAACAATCTTGTACTGCCTAGGACTTAGATGAGCTTATGTTCAAAATCTGAAGTCTCTAGCTCTTATAGTCTCTGAGATCTACGCGTTCATACATACAGACGGACGGACAGACGGACATGGCTATATCGACTCGGCTGTTGATGCTGATCAAGAATATATATACATTATAGGGTCGGAGATGCTTCCTTCTGCCTGTTACATACTTTTGCACAAAAACATTATACCCCGTTTACCCATATCATGGGTTCGGGGTATAAAAAGGGCAACAACTAATCTTTGCCTCGCGCATCGCACACTTTGCCATACAAAAAAACCCATAACAATAATGGCCGCTGGTTGTCGCCGAGAATCGACGAAACGAAGAATTTATAGTTTCCCCAGCGCTCCGACCACGCAGAATGTTAGTTAACATAACAGAGCAGTGCTTATTTCCAGTCTTGTTACATTTATTTGTCTATGGACATAATATACAATGGCCATTCTGACACTTTGATCGACCCGATCAAACTTAGTATTCAGAAATTGTAAATTAAAATTATATATATAATGATAGAGTTTTAAATTATTCTGGTGGTTCTGAATCACTTTCGACATTGGTTCTCCAATCTGCCCAGTTTTTTTTATTCTGCAAGCTTCTATGATACCTTCATACAGGATTTTGGGCACGTCTACGGTTTCCACGGCGCCAAAATCTGAAAATTGATTTTTGTAGAACTCAACAAAATAAGACGAAAAACTGAAATAAACTTTATCGATAACTCGCTCGGTTATCGAGATATAGTATATCTAAATTTGGAAAAATAGTGAAAAATTATTTTTTTTTTGTGAAGTTAAATGTATTTCCGAAAAAAACGAAAATACTTAATGCAATTTATCGATTTTTCGATATGTTATCGAGTTATCGAGAAATCATTTTTTTCAACAAAATTTGTTTGTGTATTTTTATAGATTTGTGAAAAATAAATCGGAAATATTAAATAAAATTTATCGATATTTTACTTAGTTATCGAATTATAGCCACTTAAAAGTCGGAAAATTATCGAATACATAAATTTTTGTACTTTACATATTTTTGAAATTAAAACATTGTAGAATTATCATCATCGGCGAATTGACAATGTTCATTTAAAGATGCGTTTTCTAAACAAAAATCAATATTGTCATCATCATCTTCAGGTGGACAAACAGTGTTGGGCTCATCGATATCCTTTAAACTTAGCCCTTCTTGAAGCTCACCATTCAATACTCCTGGATAGACCTTCTTTACGTCAAGTAGAAATAGCATAATTTGCGAACCGGAACAATTACGTCGGTAAAAAAAGAGTGCCATATATTGTTGGAGAAGCATTGTTGAGTTCCGACAAATAATTTGTTTTTTTTTAGCAACTTGTTTTGATTTTCCAAATCATTTATAGTAGTTGCCGGATTAATTGAACTAACAAATTCACCTTTGCTGTTTTTTGTGGTTAAGAGCACCGTTTCTGGTGAAAACATATTGTCGATTCCAACATATTGTTTGGCACTGTCTGTGCATAAAAAATGTCCAGTTTTATCCTCCTTGCAGTATAAACCAAGAACAGTTATTGTCATTTGTTGGGTCATTCGTCCACGATTATATTTCCGTTTTGTTAAAAACGTTTCGTCGATTTGGACGGTTTTGTCTTTTCCACCAAGGGTCACTTGACTATGTGAAGCTATTACTTCAGCTATTTCACGACAATAACTGAAATAGTCAACTACTGTGTGCCAGCTTAAAGAGTTCCCATCTTTACGTACCCGCGACTGCTGCAAGTTTTTAAAAACATCCGAAATCTTCATTTCGATGAAAAAACAAATGGCAATTGCGAGAACTTCATTGACTGGAATTCAAGCTTGGATTTATAGTTTTTCTGCAGGACTTTGAACCCTTTTTTTTTTGTTGCAGGTGCGGAACATCTCCATATCCAGTGCAATTTAGCGCGTGAATCAAATTCAACTCGCATTGGCAACCCACAACATTGTGGAGGAGTTGATTCATGCGAAGGAATCAAACCTATTTCCTCTAAAAACGAAATAGCCTTTTCATCATTTTCAATTAATTCATGAAAAGAATCAAATATATTAAACATTTTTAGTTTAGGATGTAAATTTGGGTGTTCCGTCATGTTGTGTCTACTTGTGGTGTTAGTTTTGTAATGCAAGTAAAGAGTTTGTTTGGGAGAAAAATTAATTGTGCAATAGAATCAATAACGGTAATAAACGAGCGGCGCAGGGAAAAAATGTGCCGTCATATGCCACTGTAGACAACAACAACTATTTTTCGTTTTTTAAGTCTGTTCTTTTTGTCTGGTGCAGCAACACTTTCTTATGATTCACCGTTGCGCTGCAAGTTTCGTTAAAAATTATATACACGCATACATAATTATTTTAATTTTCCGACTTTTAAGTGGCTATAATTCGATAACTAAGTAAGATATCAATAAATTGTATATAATATTTTCGATTTATTTTTCACAAATCTATTAAAATACACAAACAAATTTTGTTGAAAAAATGTTTTTCTCGATAAATCGATAACAAATCGAAAAATCGATAAATTGCATTAAGTATTTTCGTTTTTTTTCGGAAATACATTTAACTTCACAAAAAAAAAATAATTTTTCACTATTTTTCCAAATTTAGATATACTATATCTCGATAACCGAGCGAGTTATCGATAAAATTTATTTCAGTTTTTCGTCTTATTTTGTTGAGTTCTACAAGAATCAATTTTCAGATTTTGGCGCCGTGGACGTAATTACCGACGTAATTGTTCCGGTTCGCAAATTATGCTATTTCTACTTAACGTAAAGAAGGTCTATCCAGGAGTATTGAATGGTGAGCTTCAAGAAGGGCTAAGTTTAAAGGATATCGATGAGCCCAACACTGTTTGTCCACCTGAAGATGATGATGACAATATTGATTTTTGTTTAGAAAACGCATCTTTAAATGAACATTGTCAATTCGCCGATGATGATAATTCTACAATGTTTTAATTTCAAAAATATGTTAAAGTACAAAAATTTATGTATTCGATAATTTTCCGACTTTTAAGTGGCTATAATTCGATAACTAAGTAAGATATCAATAAATTTTATATAATATTTTCGATTTATTTTTCACAAATCTATAAAAATACACAAACAAATTTTGCTGAAAAAATGTTTTTCTCGATAAATCGATAACAAATCGAAAAATCGATAAATTGCATTAAGTATTTTCGTTTTTTTTCGGAAATACATTTAACTTCACAAAAAAAAATAATTTTTCACTATTTTTCCAAATTTAGATATATTATATCTCGATAACCGAGCGAGTTATCGATAAAGTTTATTTCAGTTTTTCGTCTTATTTTGTTGAGTTCTACAAGAGTCAATTTTCAGATTTTGGCGCCGTGGACGTAATTACCGACGTAATTGTTCCGGTTCGCAAATTATGCTATTTCTACTTAACGTAAAGAAGGTCTATCCAGGAGTATTGAATGGTGAGCTTCAAGAAGGGCTAAGTTTAAAGGATATCGATGAGGCCAACACTGTTTGTCCACCTGAAGATGATGATGACAATATTGATTTTTGTTTAGAAAACGCATCTTTAAATGAACATTGTCAATTCGCCGATGATGATAATTCTACAATGTTTTAATTTCAAAAATATGTTAAAGTACAAAAATTTATGTATTCGATAATTTTCCGACTTTTAAGTGGCTATAATTCGATAACTAAGTAAGATATCAATAAATTTTATATAATATTTTCGATTTATTTTTCACAAATCTATAAAAATACACAAACAAATTTTGCTGAAAAAATGTTTTTCTCGATAAATCGATAACAAATCGAAAAATCGATAAATTGCATTAAGTATTTTCGTTTTTTTTCGGAAATACATTTAACTTCACAAAAAAAAATAATTTTTCACTATTTTTCCAAATTTAGATATACTATATCTCGATAACCGAGCGAGTTATCGATAAAGTTTATTTCAGTTTTTCGTCATATTTTGTTGAGTTCTACAAGAATCAATTTTCAGATTTTGGCGCCGTGAAAACCGTAGAGTCCCCGGACTTTGCGTTACTTGGCAGTTATCTACTTCAGTTATAACGTATCTATCGTTTGGTAAAATTTTCTTGATTACAGAGGGACCTTCATATTTTGCTATCTATTTTTTATTGCTTTCAATAGTTGTGTCGACATTCCGTACTACCACAAAGTCATTGAGGGCAAATTTAGCATGTGGCTTATGATTGCTCCTGTATGCTTCTGAGCTTTTGGACCTGAGCATGTTGCATTCCTACATTGATCTAAATCCCTGGATGTTTCACTTTTCCCTTCTAAATATTCGCTAAGTGTGTCGATTTCTAAGCCTCTTTGATTAACTCCAAGCAATAGGATCGATGGTGGTTGGTTCGTTGTTGAGTGGACTGAGTTATTAGCTGCAAATCCAACTTTTACTAACAATTTATACCAATCTGAGTGATGTACTGGTTCGGAAATTTTGGACAACATCATCTTTATAATTCGATTAACCCACTCCACCTGTCCACTAACCTGGGGGGATGCGGTGGCTACTTTAACATGTTCAATATTGTTTTTAAGTAAAAACTCTCAAAATTCCAAAATGCAATACTTGCATTGCTCGCGTGCAGGACTGGCTTCAACATGCGGGTCTGCAGCTGGCTGCGCACAAGTCGGAGCCGGTTCTAGTCAGCAGTCGCAAGTCTGTGGAGACGGCTAGAATAGTTGTTGGCAACACCACGATTCTGTCAAAAAGGGCTATAAAATATCTCGGGGTCATGCTGGACTCGAGATTGTCATTTAAGGAGCCTCTGGAGTATACTGCATCTAAAGCAGCTGGAGCATGTCGAGCACTGTCGCGGATAATGCTAAACACACGAGGGCCTAAACACGAGCTCCGAAAGCTATTAATGAGTGTATTCCGCGCCACCGTTTTGTATGGAGCGCCGATATGGGGGAGAGCCGTGCAGGTGCACAGCTACTGCCACGGATTATGCGCTACCTACCGTCTGTGCGCCCTCCGGGTTTGCTGTGCATTCAGGACAATCTCAGACGAGGCTGCCCTGGTTATTGCTGGCATGATACCGATCGAGGAACTGGCTATCGAGTCGGGTGAGTTGCAAAGGTACACAGCTGGTGACTTAGCGCGCATGGGTCGAGCAGCAGCAAGAGCCAGAACAATTGAGCGATGGCAAGCACGCTGGCACTCGTCGGTGAATGGGCGTTGGACTTTTGCCTTGATCCCGCAGCTGCTGCCTTGGCTAAACCGCAAACACGGCGAAGTCAATTTCTATTTGACGCAGCTCCTATCTGAACATGGGTGCTTTCGGAGCTACGTTAAGCGGTTCGAAGAAAGCGAGGAGTGCTCATGGTGCGGTCATGGTTCGCCAGAGGACGCATACCACATGTTGATTACCTGCGGGCAGTTCGCAACTCAGAGGAGTGCACTGAAGTGCGCTATTGTTGTCCCATCACCGTGGACAATTTAGTCCCAGGCATGATCGAATCTTCGTCGAAGTGGGAAATGGCCTGCACATTTGCGGCAATGGTTATGAAGGAGCAGAGGCGAGTGGAGCGGCTTAGGAGGTCTACTTCAAGCTAGGCTTACTCCAGTATAGGATGCGACAGTGGTATGCGAAGCAATTCTTAACGAACGTACCGCAAATTACTGTCGCTCCTATATATCATGTATTATTATGTAGTTATTATTTAGTTTAAATAAAGAATATAAAAAAAAATAAAAATAAAAACACCCGCACACGCACTTTGGGCAGCCACACACAGGCGTACACACGCACACACCTCACGATCGGCGACTTCGAAGCGGTGCTCATGAAAATATCGGATGACTCCAGGGGTCGCAGCAACGCTATAATTGCTGGCGACTTTAACGCGTGGTCAACCGACTGAGGCAGCCCGTCTACGAAAGCCATGGGTTTTATCCTCGTGGAATCGCTTGCGTTCCTCGACCTGGTGCTTCTTAACACTGGGTCAGAGAACACCTTCAACAATGGACGTGCTGGGTCAATTATTTACCTCACCTATGTGAGCAGTGCACTCGCCCACTCGGCACGGTGATGCATAAGTGACTGCTACACCGGAAGCGACCACGTGGCCACCCGGTTTTCTGTTGGAGAAAGGTTGTGGGTGCCGGCAAGGCCCAACTCTGATGTAGCATACCGGGTTGAGTCTCTCAATACCAGGAGGTTTGCAGATGCCATTACTCATATGGTAGCAGGTGGACCGGCACGCGATATGGTGGATCAGATGGCTCAGTAGCTAGAAGCTGCGTGTGCTGCAAGCATGCCTCAGAGGAAGGCCTATAGACGCCACCACACCAGCATGTTTTGGTGGAACGATGACATAGCTGAGGCTCGGCGAGCCTGCCTGAGATCGAGAAGGCGTTTTCAGCGAGCAGCCACAGCAGGGTCGGGGGCAACTCGCTCGCTGCAGCTTAAGTTTAAGGCCGCAAGAAAGTTGCTAAGGAACACTATCAGAGCCAGTAAAAAGGAGTGTTTTGACTCAGCCGATAAGGACCCTTGGGGAAGAGCATTCAGGATGGTCTTCAAGCGCGTAAGCCAAGGCAACACCAGAGCGCCTATGGAGCTAGTGCGCATGAAGAAAATAGTGGCGACGTTGTTTCCCCAGTGTGCTAACTCGCTATCGTCATTGGGCGCGACTTCCATGCAGGAAGGCATTTCTACAGTTACCTCGGAAGAAGTGCAGCTGGCAGCACGGAAGCTATCAGCCAATAAAGCACCTGGGCCCGACGGTGTCCCAAATCGATGCCTGCGTCTCGCAATCATGCTTCAGCTCGAATTGTTTGCCCAGATGTATACCAAGTGTCAGCGAGAAGGTATCTTTCCGGACAGGTTGAAGGTGCAGAAACTTATCCTACTGCCTAAGCCAGACAAGCTTCCTGATGACCCTTCAGCATACCGGCCTATTTGTCTCATCGACAAAGTGGCATGGTCTTCGAGGCGATCATAGCTGCTAGACTGGATGACGTCGTGCAGAATGCTGGATGTTTATCACCGCTCCAGTTCGGCTTCAGAAGGGCGAGATCTACTACCGATGCCATCAGGTCGGTAGTCAGTATAGCTTCAGAAGCGATCTCAGGCACCCGCTGGCGCTTGGCAGTAAGCAGTACTGTCTCGTTGTGACCATCGATGTTAAGAACGCCTTTAACTCCGCGAATTGGAGCTACATTTTGGATGCCCGATGTGAGTCGATGTCTGGAGAGGAAGCACGGGTCGGTCAGCTTCTACCTCACCCATCTGCTGACGGGACATGGCTGCTTCAGGAGCTACTTCACAGTGGCTCAGATCAGAATGAGGCCTGGCCACAGCATGCATTACCGCTCCAGTAAAAGTTATGCATTACACTTGCCAACTTTTGTGTGCACAGTTGTAAGCTACTTTTTTCTATGACTTCGAAACGAAGCGAAGCGTTCGTGAAGTAAATTCGACAATCTTGTCTTTGTGCTAGTGCGTTCGTGAAGTAAATTCGATAATCTTGTCTATGTGTTAGTGCGTTCGCGAAGTAAATTCGATAATCTTGTCTATGTGTTAGTGCGATTCGTCGAATGACTAAGAAGAAGATCATAAATTTGTATGCGTATGTTTGTGTTCTTCTTTGTGTCATTTGACGCGTGTTATTTATTGTTCAGCATCAAGTGTTGTAAGATTTACAGCGCCGGCGAAAACAAAACAAAGTGGACCATTAAAATTAAGTATTAAGTATATATATATAAACATTATAATATTATATGATATATGTTTACTTTATATGAAATGAAAATACTATTACTTTAAAATTGTGAAATCTAAACGAATTTTGATTAAATTGATTAAAAATATTGTGAGTTTAAGATTATGATAAAAAAATGGATTTAATATCAAATATTTTTTATTTAAATTAATATTAAGTATTCAAATGGATTAAAAATATTGTTATTTTTTAATGAAAACTAAATGTCTATTAATTTACCCAATACAATTTCAGCCCTGCGTGCATATATTACGCACATTACAGCCTTCCACAAAGTATATTGAGTCGTATAACATGTGCATTACAACTCCATATACATTTTTTTTATTCGAAGTATATTGAGTCGTACAGCACGCGCATTATAACTCAATATACTTTTCCGAAAATGTATACTGAGTCGTACAACATGTGCATAACAACCCAATATACTTTTCCGAAATTGTAATGCAGCTTGTGGACAGACCGCCCACAAGCTGCATTACAATTTCTAAAAAAATATATGCAGTTGTAATCGGCAGCCGAGCGCCATTCGAAAACCCTTCGGCTGCTGATAACAACCTGTACCACATGTGGTAAAGGTTGTGGGCACACCGCCCACAAAGCGGCCATCGCTGTGTAAAAGTAATCCAGTTTTTAATCGATCTTTTCACCGGGCCGCCCACAATTGCTCGATTCGTGGCATTTGCATTTGGCATTTGCGCCACTGGGTTAAAGAGATTTAAGCATGACTCCAGCTCTGAGTGTAGTTGGTGCGGGGATGGTTCGGAGGAGGATATTGGTCATGTGTTCTGCCAATGTGGGCTATTCGCCCAGGAAAGTCTGCTGGTGGAGAGCCTCATTGGCGATCGCAACATAGATTTTGCCTTTGTTTCTGCGAAGCAATGCTTCGCGGCGGTCCCGCAGAAGCTGGCAATGTCTATGCTCGTTAATTATTGTGTAGTTTTAAATGTGTAGTTTTAAATGTAGGTTAATCTGTTATATATAAATATAAAAAATAAAATAAAATAACACACGCACACACACTCTGAGCCAGCCGCACACCCAGGCATACACACACCCACTCAGGAGACAGTGTGTGAGCTTTTACAAGTGCGGTCGCGTTTTTCCTGTCGCTCCGTCCTTGTAGTGTTTTCGCAGTGCCAAACCTATAGTGAAGGCAAATTTCCAAGTTAATAGGCGCTTTGAGGAGCTGGGCAGCTTACCTGTTGTTCTCATCGCCTATGCCAGGCGCGTTCCCAAATATTTGGTCGCCGGGTCATCCTGGAGTCTCCCTTTTAGCCGCGCGCAATTCGGTGTACTCTAGCTGGTGTGAGTGTTAATATTACTCGTAAATATTACACACATTGCACGCTTTTCCTCCGTAGTGTGCTATTTCAGTTTGCTAGTGTTTTAGGAATACCACAGCGACAGCTGATCGCGAGTGTACCAGGGCTGTTCGCTTTGTTTAGCAGCGCCAGCCGAGCGATCAGCGCTAATTGGCTTTCGCTTGTTGAGCACAGGTGGCGCCAATACTGCAAGAGGTGTCCCAGCTGTGTGTGGTTCATGGACAGGGTGCAAGTGCAAGGGTTTTGCAAGGAGTGCTGCATAACCAACAGGCGCACCATTTGGCGATTTCTCCAGTAGGAAACTTCAAGCAGATGGGGCTCTGGTGACCGAGTCGGGGCGGTATAACCTCCACCGGTTTAACACCTTAGGGAAACCTTTGGTCAACGCGGGACTGCTTGAAGTTCTACGAGTGAGTGGAGAGTAGTGATAGCAGTGGAGGGTATTGTGCGCCGCTCGGCATTGCCGAGATCTCCCCCCCAGGGGATTGCATCACCCCCGGCGCAAAGTTTGGCACCTCCATGTGCCATGCCTGCACCTGCGGCGGTCGCTTCACCCCATGGGAAGGAGCCAAGAGACAAAGATGTCTTCGAGCAGCTGGGTGCCACTCTGAACGGCCTTAATGCACTTTTGATCGGGCAGCGGCACGTTAGCCAACTGGTGAGAGACCTAGCAGCGAAGGCTGTTAAGCTGTATGAAGCTTCTGCTGGCAGAAGCAAGCCAGCTTCCATTGTTAGCGCGGATACGGCCACACAGACGTCGCCGGTTACAAAACTGCCTCCTAGTGCAGCCGACAAGGTCCGACAGCAGGGTAGCGGTGGTGCGAGGACTACAGTGACTCCCAAGAGACGGCGAGAGCAATAACAGGGGTAGAGAGCTACGCCCTCGAAGCGGAATAAAACTGGCAACGCAAGTCCAGCGGGTCCAGAGTCAGTCCCACAGAATACGTGGCAAACGGCTCAGCGGAAGAAGGCTACCAAGCCAGCCGGCAAGACGCCTGGCAAGCCGCTTGGCAAGCCGCCTATGAAGAGCAGGTCGGATGCGCTGGTAATAAGCACCAGCGAGCTTTCGTACAGCGAAGTTCTGTCGCAGAAGTGATGGAAAGCTCAACGGAGTACGCGAAAAGGTCTCCAAAGCTCGTCGCACAGCAAAAGGTGACCTGCTACTGGAGCTAAACGGAGTAGGCCTAGAGTGCACTAAGCAGCTCAAGGACGAGGTGGAGCTGGTGCTGGGCAAGAGTGCTGTGGTTCGCTCATTTACCGAGCAAACTCACTTTGCCATTCGGGACCTGGACGAGTTAGCCACTAAAGAGGAGATAGTGACTGCGCTATCAGCGCAGGCAAACATCCCAGCCGACGCTTGCAATTTCAAGAGCATTCGACCTGGATACGGCAACACCCAGGTGGCACAGTTTTCGGTCCCTGCGAATCTGGCAAGCAGCATTACTGGAAGCACGCACGCGGTGCTACCGCTGTCTGGAGATGGGACATACCGCAAGCAGTTGCCGTAACCCTGTGGATAGGTCCCAGTGCTGCAACAGGTGCGGGGATACGGGCCACAAGGCAGTGAGCTGTAAGAGCGAGGCGGCGAAATGCTTCGTCTGCATCGCCAAGGGCAGTGCCTCATTCAGCCACCAGGCGGGCAGTAGCAGATGTCCACTCAGCGGTAGTGTATCTAGACGTACAAAATGAAGTTTATCCAGCTGAACCTCAACCATTGTGCAGCAGCCCAGGATTTGTTGTCGCAAACGGTGCGTGAACGCTCTGCAGACCTTGCGGTGCTTAGCGAGCCATACCGGCTGTGTGAGGGCCCTAGATGCGCTGCGAACAAATCTGGGAGAGCGGCTCTATGGTCCTGCGGGAATGACGGGACTCCGCTGGTCAGCGTTCATCGGGACGAAAACTACGTGCGCGCATTGGTGGGCGACCTATGGTTCTATGCAGTCTATTTACCCCCCAGTCTGCAGCTATCAGAGTTCGCTAACACCTTGGACTCCCTGGTAGCAGACGCTAGAGGCCGTCACCCGACCGTCATCGCTGGAGACTTCAACGCGTGGGCAGTGGAGTGGGGAAGCTCATCAACTAATGCCAAGGGACGGGCGTTGCTCGAGGCATTCTCTCTCCTTGACGTGGCGCTCCTTAATCATGGAACGCAGCACACGTTCAGCAGATCTGGACTGGGCTCGGTCGTTGACTTAACCTTTGTCAGTAGCTCGCTGTTCAGTTCCTCCGGCTGGAGCATCGACGACGCTTTTAATGCAAGCGACCACGTTGCCATTTGGTGCACCGTTGGAGTACGCCCTGAGCGCCGACATGTTCCAGCTCAACATTGGCCTAGGTATCGGGTCGAGACGCTAGACACGCGGACCTTTAGTGCCCATCTAGAGTCTGCTGAGATCCCCGATACTGCTGATAATACCGAGGACGTGGTGGACAGAACGATGCTGATGCTAAGCCGCGCTTGCGATGCTAGCATGATCAGGAGCAGAAGGTACCAGAGGCACCATGTCCCAGTATACTGGTGGAACGAGGAGATCGCCGAGGTTTGGAGCGACTGCAACTGTGCCAGACGCCGCTACCAGCGCTCACGTGGATCGCCGGTGTTTCAGGAACGGCAGGCGGAGTTTCTCGCCAGCAGGAGACGCTTCCAGAAGCTAGATGCTTCCTGGACCTCTGCGACACAGCGGAAAACGACGTGGGGCAATGTCTACAAATTGGTAGTAAAACGCTTCAACGCCTCTTCCCGCTGCCACCCAATGGATCCAGTACCGCTGAAAGAGATTGTTAGGCATCTCTTTCCCAGTATGGCTGATGATATCGGCGAGCTCCCGCCCGCGCGAAGCATGCTTTCTGCAACTGAGCCCATCACATTGGATGAGATTCGCCACGCTGCAACGAGGTTGAAGCCGACCAAGTCGCCTGGCCCAGACGGGATTCCCAACCGAGCGCTCAGACTAGCAATTTCGCTCCGCCCTGAAGTTTTTCGGGCATGTTAAACAGCTGCCTACGAAGCGGAGTATTTCCAAATCGTTGGAAAATTCAGCGCCTGGTCCTCTTACCGAAACCTGGCAAACAGCTCGAGGATCCAGCTGCATATCGCCCGATCTGCCTGATCGACACTGTCAGTAAGCTACTGGAGCACCTGATTTGTACCCGGCTTGATAGCGCCATTGCTGCTGCTGGTGGAGTTTCACCGCAGCAGTATGGCTTTCACAAAGCGAGATCTACGCTGGATGAGATCGGCAAAGTGGTCGATTTAGCTTCAGGAGCGATCGCCGGAAGTAGATGGAAAGGCGGCGCCAAGAAGTACTGCCTAGTGACAACGCTGGATGTCAAAAATGCCTTCAATACGGCTAAATGGGGCTGCATCCTGGAGGCTCTCGAGGCGCTCAACGTTCCGGAGTACCTATTGAGGATAACCAGAAGCTATTTCAAGGATAGAATCCTAAGGTATGATACCAGCGAGGCGACAGAGGAGCACCAGGTATCGGGAGGCGTGCCACAAGGGTCGGTACTGGGACCTCTACTGTGGAACGTCATGTATGACGGCGTTTTTCGTCTATCGATGCCTGACGATGTTCACCTTGTGGGCTTTGCTGACGATGTGGCGATAGTGGTCGTCGCCAAGGAGCTCAACGCAGTAGAAGGAAAGTGCAACCTAGCCATCGCGAAAGCTACACAGTGGCTCTCTTCAGGAGGACTGCAGATAGCACCCCATAAAACGGAGGCTGTGCTCATTAGCAGCCGAAAAGCTGTGGAGACAGCTACCATCACCGTGGCAAATACGCTAGTCAGGTCAAAGAGGGCAATTAAATACCTGGGCGTGATGCTGGATACCAGGCTTTGCTTCAAGGAGCACTTGGAGTACGCTAGCACAAAGGCCGCCATAACAAATCGTGCAATCTCGCGGATCATGCCTAATACGCGAGGCCCAAAGCAATCCAAGAGACTCCTCTTATCCAGCGTCACAAGAGCGACGATGTTGTACGCGGCGCCGATATGGCAACCAGGTTGCCGCTTTGACAACTACACCCGCGGATTGAGAGCTACCCACCGCCTTGGAGCGATCAGAGTAAGCAGCGGTTTCAGAACCATCTCGGATGACGCATGTCTGGTTCTGGCTGGAGTAACACCAATAGCCGAGCTGGCTAGAGAAATCTCGGAGATCTACGAGGGAACACACGGCCAGGAACTTTCCGCTCCCCAAAAGCAGGCAGTGCGCACTGCGGCCAAAACGCGCACCTCAGAAAACTGGCAGAGGCAATGGGATGCATCTAGCAAAGGGCGTTGGACACATCGCCTCATCCCGAGCATTTCAGCGTGGCAGAACAGGCGGCATGGGCAGCTGAATTATTACATCGCAGAAGTGATGGAAAGCTCAACGGAGTACGCGAAAAGGTCTCCAAAGCTCGTCGCACAGCAAAAGGTGACCTGCTACTGGAGCTAAACGGAGTAGGCCTAGAGTGCACTAAGCAGCTCAAGGACGAGGTGGAGCTGGTGCTGGGCAAGAGTGCTGTGGTTCGCTCATTTACCGAGCAAACTCACTTTGCCATTCGGGACCTGGACGAGTTAGCCACTAAAGAGGAGATAGTGACTGCGCTATCAGCGCAGGCAAACATCCCAGCCGACGCTTGCAATTTCAAGAGCATTCGACCTGGATACGGCAACACCCAGGTGGCACAGTTTTCGGTCCCTGCGAATCTGGCAAGCAGCATTACTGGAAGCACGCACGCGGTGCTACCGCTGTCTGGAGATGGGACATACCGCAAGCAGTTGCCGTAACCCTGTGGATAGGTCCCAGTGCTGCAACAGGTGCGGGGATACGGGCCACAAGGCAGTGAGCTGTAAGAGCGAGGCGGCGAAATGCTTCGTCTGCATCGCCAAGGGCAGTGCCTCATTCAGCCACCAGGCGGGCAGTAGCAGATGTCCACTCAGCGGTAGTGTATCTAGACGTACAAAATGAAGTTTATCCAGCTGAACCTCAACCATTGTGCAGCAGCCCAGGATTTGTTGTCGCAAACGGTGCGTGAACGCTCTGCAGACCTTGCGGTGCTTAGCGAGCCATACCGGCTGTGTGAGGGCCCTAGATGCGCTGCGAACAAATCTGGGAGAGCGGCTCTATGGTCCTGCGGGAATGACGGGACTCCGCTGGTCAGCGTTCATCGGGACGAAAACTACGTGCGCGCATTGGTGGGCGACCTATGGTTCTATGCAGTCTATTTACCCCCCAGTCTGCAGCTATCAGAGTTCGCTAACACCTTGGACTCCCTGGTAGCAGACGCTAGAGGCCGTCACCCGACCGTCATCGCTGGAGACTTCAACGCGTGGGCAGTGGAGTGGGGAAGCTCATCAACTAATGCCAAGGGACGGGCGTTGCTCGAGGCATTCTCTCTCCTTGACGTGGCGCTCCTTAATCATGGAACGCAGCACACGTTCAGCAGATCTGGACTGGGCTCGGTCGTTGACTTAACCTTTGTCAGTAGCTCGCTGTTCAGTTCCTCCGGCTGGAGCATCGACGACGCTTTTAATGCAAGCGACCACGTTGCCATTTGGTGCACCGTTGGAGTACGCCCTGAGCGCCGACATGTTCCAGCTCAACATTGGCCTAGGTATCGGGTCGAGACGCTAGACACGCGGACCTTTAGTGCCCATCTAGAGTCTGCTGAGATCCCCGATACTGCTGATAATACCGAGGACGTGGTGGACAGAACGATGCTGATGCTAAGCCGCGCTTGCGATGCTAGCATGATCAGGAGCAGAAGGTACCAGAGGCACCATGTCCCAGTATACTGGTGGAACGAGGAGATCGCCGAGGTTTGGAGCGACTGCAACTGTGCCAGACGCCGCTACCAGCGCTCACGTGGATCGCCGGTGTTTCAGGAACGGCAGGCGGAGTTTCTCGCCAGCAGGAGACGCTTCCAGAAGCAGATGCTTCCTGGACCTCTGCGACACAGCGGAAAACGACGTGGGGCAATGTCTACAAATTGGTAGTAAAACGCTTCAACGCCTCTTCCCGCTGCCACCCAATGGATCCAGTATCGCTGAAAGAGATTGTTAGGCATCTCTTTCCCAGTATGGCTGATGATATCGGCGAGCTCCCGCCCGCGCGAAGCATGCTTTCTGCAACTGAGCCCATCACATTGGATGAGATTCGCCACGCTGCAACGAGGTTGAAGCCGACCAAGTCGCCTGGCCCAGACGGGATTCCCAACCGAGCGCTCAGACTAGCAATTTCGCTCCGCCCTGAAGTTTTTTCGGGCATGTTAAACAGCTGCCTACGAAGCGGAGTATTTCCAAATCGTTGGAAAATTCAGCGCCTGGTCCTCTTACCGAAACCTGGCAAACAGCTCGAGGATCCAGCTGCATATCGCCCGATCTGCCTGATCGACACTGTCAGTAAGCTACTGGAGCACCTGATTTGTACCCGGCTTGATAGCGCCATTGCTGCTGCTGGTGGAGTTTCACCGCAGCAGTATGGCTTTCACAAAGCGAGATCTACGCTGGATGAGATCGGCAAAGTGGTCGATTTAGCTTCAGGAGCGATCGCCGGAAGTAGATGGAAAGGCGGCGCCAAGAAGTACTGCCTAGTGACAACGCTGGATGTCAAAAATGCCTTCAATACGGCTAAATGGGTCTGCATCCTGGAGGCTCTCGAGGCGCTCAACGTTCCGGAGTACCTATTGAGGATAACCAGAAGCTATTTCAAGGATAGAATCCTAAGGTATGATACCAGCGAGGCGACAGAGGAGCACCAGGTATCGGGAGGCGTGCCACAAGGGTCGGTACTGGGACCTCTACTGTGGAACGTCATGTATGACGGCGTTTTTCGTCTATCGATGCCTGACGATGTTCACCTTGTGGGCTTTGCTGACGATGTGGCGATAGTGGTCGTCGCCAAGGAGCTCAACGCAGTAGAAGGAAAGTGCAACCTAGCCATCGCGAAAGCTACACAGTGGCTCTCTTCAGGAGGACTGCAGATAGCACCCCATAAAACGGAGGCTGTGCTCATTAGCAGCCGAAAAGCTGTGGAGACAGCTACCATCACCGTGGCAAATACGCTAGTCAGGTCAAAGAGGGCAATTAAATACCTGGGCGTGATGCTGGATACCAGGCTTTGCTTCAAGGAGCACTTGGAGTACGCTAGCACAAAGGCCGCCATAACAAATCGTGCAATCTCGCGGATCATGCCTAATACGCGAGGCCCAAAGCAATACCCACCGCCTTGAGAGACCCGCCTCGGAGCAAGCAGCGGTTTCAGAACCATCTCGGATGACGCATGTCTGGTTCTGGCTGGAGTAACACCCATAGCCGAGCTGGCTAGAGAAATCTCGGAGATCTACGAGGGAACACACGGCCAGGAACTTTCCGCTCCCCAAAAGCAGGCAGTGCGCACTGCGGCCAAAACGCGCACCTCAGAAAACTGGCAGAGGCAATGGGATGCATCTAGCAAAGGGCGTTGGACACATCGCCTCATCCCGAGCATTTCAGCGTGGCAGAACAGGCGGCATGGGCAGCTGAATTATTACATCACCCAGCTTCTAAGTGGACATGGGTGCTTCCGAGCATACTTGCACCGATTTGGGCATGAGGGTGCCCCGTTTTGCACCTTTTGTGGCGACAGTTTTGCTGAGGATGCCGAACACGTCTTGCTTCACTGCGGACGCTTCACCGGGCTTCGAGAGGATCTGGAGAGGGCTTTCGGCTGTAGCATCGAGGTGGACAGCCTCGTGAGTTTGATGCTGGTCAGCGGCGCTAATTGGGAAGCGTTCAGCGTGTTTGCGGCGGCAGTCATGACTGAGCTGCGCAAGGCTGAGCGCGAGCGTAGAGGAGTAGTGGAGTAGGTGAAGCATAGGCATTAGCGACGCATTACCTCACGGCCGTACCGCTAATGCCATGTTTCGCTTATATATAACCTTAACTTTAGCCAATGTCTGCAGAGCACGACCCGTGGGGCAGAGCCTACAAAACTGTGGTTAAACGCACCTATGCTGGAAACCAACACAACCCCTCTATGGAGCCAGGCAGGATGCGGGCCGTCGTGGAATGCCTGTTCCAATAAGTGCCTACGCGGAGGACCTTTCCGCTTAGCTGGAAAGAGCAGAATCTGTTGTTACTGCCGAAGCCTGATAATCCGCCGTGGGAACCCTCCTCGTACAGACCAATCTGCCTGTTGAACAACATTGGCAAAGTCTTCGAGAAGCTGCTATCTGTGAGGCTCAGCCAAGCGATAGACAGAGCAGGCGGGCTATCCCCAAACCAGTTTAGATTCCGGAAAGCGAGGGCAACCTTCGACGCCCTGAGCATGGTGGTCGACATTGCATCCAGTGCTATCCAAGGCTCCAGATGGGCAGGAGGTGCCAAAAAATACTGCCTCATTGCCACGATTGATATAAAAAATGCGTTTAACACAGCCAGTTGGGATGTTATCCTAGATGCTCTGGAGGTACTGCAGGTCCCCTCATATCTGCGGGCCACAATAAGGAGCTATTTTGACGGACGAGTGCTGCACTATCGGACCACAGAAGGCACCAAATCTCACGCAGTTTTTGCAGGAGTCCCTCAGGGATCCGTTCTCGGGCCACTCCTGTGGAATATTATGTATGACAAAGTCCTTAGGCTTCAACTCACTGACGATGCATATATCGTTGGCTTCGCAGATGATGTAGCCATCGTAGTCGTACGGAAGGAGCTGAGATGCGTGGAAGCTGCATGCAATACTTGCATTGCTCGCGTGCAGTACTGGCTTCAACATGCGGGTCTGCAGCTGGCTGCGCACAAGTCGGAGCCGGTTCTAGTCAGCAGTCGCAAGTCTGTGGAGACGGCTAGAATAGTTGTGGGCAACACCACGATTCTGTCGAAAAGGGCAATAAAATATCTGGGGGTCATGCTGGACACGAGATTGTCATTTAAGGAGCATCTGGAGTACACTGCATCTAAAGCAGCTGGAGCATGCCGTGGGTCTATACAGAAGCGCCGGAAGCTATTAATGAGTGTATTCCGCGCCACCGTTTTGTATGGAGCGCCGATATGGTGGAGAGCCGTGCAGGTGCACAGCTACTGCCGCGGATTATGCGCTACCTACCGTCTGTGCGCCCTCCGGGTTTGCTGTGCATTCAGGACAATCTCAGACGAGGCTGCCCTGGTTATTGCTGGCATGATACCGATCGAGGAACTGGCTATCGAGTCGGGTGAGTTGAAAAGGCACACAGCTGGTGACTTAGCGCGCATGGGTCGAGCAGCAGCAAGAGCCAGAGCAATTGAGCGATGGCAAGCACGCTGGCCTTGATCCCGCTGCTGCTGCCTTGGCTAAACCGCAAACACGGCGAAGTTAATTTCTATTTGACGCAGCTCCTATCTGGACATGGGTGCTTTCGGAGCTACGTTAAGCGGTTCGGTCACGAAGAAAGCGAGGAGTGCTCATGGTGCGGTCATGGTTCGCCAGAGGACGCACACCACGTGTTGATTACCTTCGGGCAGTTCGCAACTCAGAGGAGTGCACTGGAGCGCGCTATGGGTTGTCCCATCACCGTGGACTATTTAGTCCCAGGCATGATGGAATCTTCGTCGAAGTGGGAAGCGGCCTGCACATTTGCGGCAATGGTAATGAAGGAGCAGAGGCGAGTGGAGCGGCTTAGGAGGTCAACTTCAAGCTAGACTTACTCCAGTATAGGATGTGACAGTGGTTTGCGAAGCAATTCTTAACGGACGTACCGCAAATTACTGTCGCTCCTGTATATTATTATGTATTATGTAGTTATTATTTAGTTTAAATAAAGAATATAAAAAAAAAAAAAAATATAAAAACAAAACACACACACACACCCTCACACATTCACCCATCCAAAGTGGGGTAAGTTGGCCTATGGAAAAAATTCATACAAATGCGACCGAATACCCTTTCCCAATGGTAACAGGTAAGAAGGCGAGATTTCCCGACTAGGAGATACCCCGAACCCCATACTTAACGCGTACAGTCATTGTCTGTATGCATCTGTGACTAAACTTCAATCTTCGATATCTCTGGTGTTTCTCAACCGATTAAAATGAAATTTTAACATTTTCCAAATTCCAGATTTTTTTGTAATCGATACCATGTGTATATGGGAAACCAGAAAAGCTATCGATAATTTGAAACAAACTTGTTCTGCTTATAGTTCTGAGATCGACGCGTTCATATAGACGGACAGACAGACATGGCTAAATCGACTCGGCTGTTGATGCTGATCAAGAATATATATACTTTTGGGGTCGGAGATGCTTCCTTCTGCCTGTTACATACTTTTGCCAAAACCATTATACCCCTATTACCCATTTTATGGGTTCGGGGTATAATAAAGAAAATGCAAAATGTTCAATTTTTACACCACAATTCTGTTGTTAAGACATTTTTTTGTGTTTTTGTTTTTAAATTTATTTTTTATCTAGTCATTCTACAACAACTAAATGAACTAAAACAAGTAAAAACGTTGCTGTCGGACGCAAGCGACTGCGGAATACTTTGATACCAGTAAAAGAACGGATGATGAGGGGAATGCAGGGGCGAAGGGAGTGGCCCATGTGGTAAACATCGCCAGCTATCATGTTACCAAATTTGGTGACTCTAACTCAAAAACTGTGGAAGATAACTTAACTCCCAAATTTAAAAGGTGGGCGGCAGAGGTAGGCGTGACATCTAAATTTTTGAATCAAATGTTTTTAACTGTCACTATCTATCTTCCTTATAAGTTTGGTGGCTCTAGCTCAAAAACTGTTAAAGATATAGCCGATTCCGATTTTATAAGGCGGGTGGCATTGGTGGGCGTGGCATCCAACATTTTGAATCAAATGATTTTCACTGTCACTATCAATCTTCCTACCAAGTTTGGTGGCTCTAGCTCAAAAACTGTTAAAGATATAGCCGATTCCGATTTTATAAGGCGGGTGGCTTAGGTGGGCGTGGAATCCAAAATTTTGATGCATTTTTGGGGAACGTCAATATCTATCTTCACACAAAATTTGTTGGCTTAGCCAAAGAAATGTAAAACTATAGGCGTTTCCAATTTCTTAGTGAAGGGGGATGGGGGCGGAATCAGGGGCGTGGCATCCAAGTTTTGATGGGGAACGTCAGTACCTATCTTGACACAAAATTTGGTGGCTCTATCCCAAAAAATGAAAATTATAGGCGTTTCCAATTTCATGGATAAGGGGGATGGGGGCGGAATAAGGTGGCATCCAAAATTTTGATGCATTTTTTTGGGGAACTACAATATCTATCTTGACACAAAATTTGGTGGCTCTAGCCCAAAATATGAAAACTATAGGTTCCAATTTCATGGAGAAGGGGGATGGGGGCGGAATCAGGGGCGTGGCATCCAAAATTTTGATGCAGTTATTTCAGGGACATGACTAGCTATCTGCGTGCAAAATTTGGTAAATCTAGCTGTAAGAATGTGAGAAATATTTGGTTTTATCGGTTTTCAATTATCGAATTTATCGATTTCCAGCCTCCTAGGCGTGGCAACCCAATCTTGACACTTTATCTGTACCGTCTATAGATAAACATAATTGCAAAGTTTCAAGTCTCTAGCTTTACGGGTGTCGAAAAAGTTGCGTTCATACGGACGGACGGACAGACGGACAGACGGACACCATGACGGACATTGCACAAAACCAATATACTATGAGACCTTCGGTATCAAAGTATAAAAATTTTGAAAACATGCTTTTATTTGCTTTCTTGCATTCAATGGTTAGCTTAGTCAAGTTAAATAAAAGCATGTAAAAAAGTTTAATTAATAAAAAATAAAAATATATAAAAAGAATGCCTCGGTCGGGGTTCGAATCCACAACCTCGGCTTTGAAGCGCAGTCTTTTCTCCATGCCACAAGAGCTTGTAAATTTTGGAAGTCAAATTAGAAAGTTACAAAAGGAAAACTGTTTTTCGTGCTTTAACATGGTATTAAATATTTTATCGTGCCGAAAACTTTTAAAACATGTATTGTCATCTGAAACACATCTTTGGTGGAAATTGCAGAGCTCTAGCTAGTCGGGAACTTGGTGAAATTTTATCACAAGAATCCGTACAAACAAACAAACAAACATAAAGTAAAATCAAACAAGTAAAATCAAAATAATTTTGAAGACATGCTTTATACGCTTTCTCATACAATGGTTAGCTTAGTCAAGTTAAATAAAAGCATGTAAAAAGTTTAATGAATAAAAAAAATATATAAAAAGAATGCCTTGGTCGGGGTTCGAATCCATGACCTTCCACCCCTATGCCACAAGAGCTTGTAAATTTGTGAGTCAAATTAGTAAGTTAAGCAAATGGGAAAACGGGTTTTCGTGGTTTTTACATGGTATTAAATATTTTATCGTGCCGAAAACTTTAAAAACATGTATTGTCATCTGAAACACATCTTTGGTGGAAATTGCAGAGCTCTAGCTATTCGGGAACTTGGTGAAATTTTGAAACAAACAAACAAACAAACATAAAGAAAAATCAAACAAGTAAAATCAAAAATAATTTTGAAGATATGCTTTTATACGCTTTCTTGCATACAATGGTTAGCTTAGTCAAGGTTAATAAAAGCATGTAAAAAATTTAATTAATAAAAAAAATGCTCGCGTGCAGTACTGGCTTCAACATGCGGGTCTGCAGCTGGCTGCGCACAAGTCGGAGCCGGTTCTAGTCAGCAGTCGCAAGTCTGTGGAGACGGCTAGAATAGTTGTGGGCAACACCACGATTCTGTCGAAAAGGGCAATAAAATATCTGGGGGTCATGCTGGACACGAGATTGTCATTTAAGGAGCATCTGGAGTACACTGCATCTAAAGCAGCTGGAGCATGCCGTGGGTCTATACAGAAGCGCCGGAAGCTATTAATGAGTGTATTCCGCGCCACCGTTTTGTATGGAGCGCCGATATGGTGGAGAGCCGTGCAGGTGCACAGCTACTGCCGCGGATTATGCGCTACCTACCGTCTGTGCGCCCTCCGGGTTTGCTGTGCATTCAGGACAATCTCAGACGAGGCTGCCCTGGTTATTGCTGGCATGATACCGATCGAGGAACTGGCTATTGAGTCGGGTGAGTTGAAAAGGCACACAGCTGGTGACTTAGCGCGCATGGGTCGAGCAGCAGCAAGAGCCAGAGCAATTGAGCGATGGCAAGCACGCTGGCCTTGATCCCGCTGCTGCTGCCTTGGCTAAACCGCAAACACGGCGAAGTCAATTTCTATTTGACGCAGCTCCTATCTGGACATGGGTGCTTTCGGAGCTACGTTAAGCGGTTCGGTCACGAAGAAAGCGAGGAGTGCTCATGGTGCGGTCATGGTTCGCCAGAGGACGCACACCACGTGTTGATTACCTTCGGGCAGTTCGCAACTCAGAGGAGTGCACTGGAGCGCGCTATGGGTTGTCCCATCACCGTGGACTATTTAGTCCCAGGCATGATGGAATCTTCGTCGAAGTGGGAAGCGGCCTGCACATTTGCGGCAATGGTAATGAAGGAGCAGAGGCGAGTGGAGCGGCTTAGGAGGTCAACTTCAAGCTAGACTTACTCCAGTATAGGATGTGACAGTGGTTTGCGAAGCAATTCTTAACGGACGTACCGCAAATTACTGTCGCTCCTGTATATTATTATGTATTATGTAGTTATTATTTAGTTTAAATAAAGAATATAAAAAAAAAAATAAAAACAAAACACACACACACACCCTCACACATTCACCCATCCAAAGTGGGGTAAGTTGGCCTATGGAAAAAATTCATACAAATGCGACCGAATACCCTTTCCCAATGGTAACAGGTAAGAAGGCGAGATTTCCCGACTAGGAGATACCCCGAACCCCATACTTAACGCGTACAGTCATTGTCTGTATGCATCTGTGACTAAACTTCAATCTTCGATATCTCTGGTGTTTCTCAACCGATTAAAATGAAATTTTAACATTTTCCAAATTCCAGATTTTTTTGTATATTTGATAATTTGAAACAAACTTGTTCTGCTTATAGTTCTGAGATCGACGCGTTCATATAGACGGACAGACAGACATGGCTAAATCGACTCGGTTGTTGATGCTGATCAAGAATATATATACTTTTTGGGGTCGGAGATGCTTCCTTCTGCCTGTTACATACTTTTGCACAAAACCATTATACCCCTTTTACCCATTTTATGGGTTCGGGGTATAATAAAGAAAATGCAAAATGTTCAATTTTTACACCACAATTCTGTTGTTAAGAAATTTTTTTTTGTGTTTTTGTTTTTAAATTTATTTTTTATCTAGTCATTCTACAACAACTAAATGAACTAAAACAAGTAAAAACGTTGCTGTCGGACGCAAGCGACTGCGGAATACTTTGATACCAGTAAAAGAACGGATGATGAGGGGGAATGCAGGGGCGAAGGGAGTGGCCCATGTGGTAAACATCGCCAGCTATCATGTTACCAAATTTGGTGACTCTAACTCAAAAACTGTGGAAGATAACTTAACTCCCAAATTTAAAAGGTGGGCGGCAGAGGTAGGCGTGACATCTAAATTTTTGAATCAAATGTTTTTAACTGTCACTATCTATCTTCCTTATAAGTTTGGTGGCTCTAGCTCAAAAACTGTTAAAGATATAGCCGATTCCGATTTTATAAGGCGGGTGGCATTGGTGGGCGTGGCATCCAACATTTTGAATCAAATGATTTTCACTGTCACTATCAATCTTCCTACCAAGTTTGGTGGCTCTAGCTCAAAAACTGTTAAAGATATAGCCGATTCCGATTTTATAAGGCGGGTGGCTTAGGTGGGCGTGGAATCCAAAATTTTGATGCATTTTTTGGGGAACGTCAATATCTATCTTCACACAAAATTTGTTGGCTCTAGCCAAAGAAATGTGAAAACTATAAGCGTTTCCAATTTCTTAGTGAAGGGGGGATGGGGCGGAATCAGGGGGCGTGGCATCCAAGTTTTGATGGGGAACGTCAGTACCTATCTTGACACAAAATTTGGTGGCTCTATCCCAAAAAATGTGAAAATTATAGGCGTTTCCAATTTCATGGATAAGGGGGGATGGGGGCGGAATAAGGGGGCGTGGCATCCAAAATTTTGATGCATTTTTTTTGGGGAACTACAATATCTATCTTGACACAAAATTTGGTGGCTCTAGCCCAAAAATGTGAAAACTATAGGCGTTTCCAATTTCATGGAGAAGGGGGGATGGGGGCGGAATCAGGGGGCGTGGCATCCAAAATTTTGATGCAGTTATTTCAGGGACATGACTAGCTATCTGCGTGCAAAATTTGGTAAATCTAGCTGTAAGAATGTGAGAAATATTTGGTTTTATCGGTTTTCAGCTATCGAATTTATCGATTTCCCAGCCTCCTAGTAAGCGTGGCAACCCAATCTTGACACTTTATCTGTACCGTCTATAGATAAACATAATTGCAAAGTTTCAAGTCTCTAGCTTTACGGGTGTCGAAAAAAGTTGCGTTCATACGGACGGACGGACAGACGGACAGACGGACACCATGACGGACATTGCACAAAACCAATATACTATGAGACCTTCGGTATCAAAGTATAAAAATTTTGAAAACATGCTTTTATTTGCTTTCTTGCATTCAAGACTTGCAAGTTAAAAAACATTAAAAGTTTAATTAATAAAAAAAAATATATAAAGCCGTGGGGTGAACCACAACCCCTGAAGCGGCAGTCTTCCCATGCCACAAGAGCAAATTGGAAGTCAAATAGAAAGTTAACAAAAGGAAAACTGTTTTCGTGGCTTAACATGGTATTAAATATTTATCGTGCGAAAACTTTAAAACAGTATTGTCATCGAAACACATCTTGGGGAAATGCAGAGCCAGCAGTCGGGAACTGGAAATTTTATCACAAGAATCCGGACAAACAAACAAACAAACATAAAGTAAAACAAACAAGTAAAATCAAAAAATAAGACATGCTATACGCTTGCAACAATGGTTAGCTTAGTCAAGTTAAATAAAAGCATTAAAAAGTTAATGAATAAAAAAAATATATAAAAAAATCCTGGTCGGGGTCAACCAGACCTCCACCCCTATGCCACAAGAGCTTGTAAATTGAGCAAATTAGTAAGTTAACAAATGGAAAACGGGTTTTCTGGATTAAATATTTTATCGTGCCGAAAACTTTAAAAACATGTATTGTCATCAAACACATCTTGGTGGAAATTGCAGAGCTCAGCTATTCGGGAACTGAAATTTGAAACAAACAAACAAACAAACATAAAAAAACAAACAAGTAAAATCAAAAATAATTGAAGATAGCTTAACGCTTCGCAACAATGGTTAGCTTAGTCAAGGTTAATAAAAGCATTAAAAAAAATTTAATTAATAAAAAAAAATATAAAAAAGAATGCCTCGGTCGGGGTTCGAATCCACGACCTTCCACCCCTATGCCACAAGAGCTTAAATTGAGAGCAAATTAGTAAGTTAAGCAAATGGAAAACGGGTTTCGTGGTTTTACATGGAATTAAATTTTTATCGTGCCGAAAACTTTAAAAAATGTATTGTCATCGAAACACATCTTGGTTGAAATTGCAGAGCCTAGCTAACAGGAACTTGTAATCATTTGTACGAGTGCTGGTATTGACCGGGCGTTGACGAGTTGGCCAATAGCATTCATCACATGAGTCAGAGGGGATAGGGGAGCGGACCCTATAATACCGTAGCTCTTTCGGGGTGGGGTGGGTTTTGCTATTTCCTAGAATCCCTTCGAAACTAAAAATATCAGAATCGCAAAATATCGTCCGTTAAGAATGACAGCGCCAGCTAGACGAGCTGTAGCCCAAGGACCGATATGCCTAACAAAAAAAAGAACTTGGAGGCTTCTCTTATTAACTGGAATTGGCGGTGTCCAAAGATGAAGGATGACAGCCGCGTTCTTTACCCTACCCAACCATGGACTTTAAGTAGCGGGATGTGTTTAAAGTCCCCACGAAACGGTAGGTTACTACCATTTATGTTACCATGCCAACAGGGATTAATTCAATTTAGCATTGCATTTTAAAATCCATGAATTTTAATAAATACCAAAAATAATTCATTTTCAATATCCTATACAGGAAGGTTAATTTTATTTACAAATAAATTTTAGAGGCAATGATTTTATTACAAATTAGAGGCTTATTCATCGTGCCAATTGGATCCTAACCAAAACTATAAAATTTAAAAAGTAGGATTATGTATACAATTTTTTGAATATGGTTAATTAATTTCCTTTCCTGGTTTTTTAATTTTTTTTTTTGTTTTTTTTTCTATAGTAAAAGTTACTTATTTAATGTTTAAATTCGTGGAATTTTTTTCCAGTGATTGTATTTAAGTTTATTAATAATAATTTTCTTGGTACGTGATTAAAAAAAAACGTTTAATTTAATTTAAATACATTTCTTTTTCTTTTTACGGTATAACTTTTCGTTAAATGCTATAATAATTTGTAACTCAAAATTTGTTAACTAAATCCAGATTAATTTAATTTTAATGGCACTTAGTTAATTCAAAACAAAGGACATTTGGCCCACTGTAACTAAACGTATGCATATTTACAATAACACAATATAACTCACGCAAAGGCTTAAAGCTTCAAATAGTAAAAACCAAGAGAGCGTGGTACTCTTGAGTTTTTTTATTCACTTACATGTGATGCGGCTCCGACGATGAAAGGCCTTCCAGCGAGAGAGATTCCACCGGTGCTTTTAATGTGTTTTTGTTCTCTTGTGGTTTTTGGTGATATATATGTGATATATGGTAATTATGCATATGTATTGCTTTAATAATGATTCGAACGCAAGTTTCTACAGTTTTAGGCTAACTTATATTTAACCGAAAGTAAGTGGATGCTAAGCTTAGTCAATTTTGTTGTTTTATTTCTATTCTTTTTTTTTTGGAAATTGTTAATTGTTTTTTCTATTTGCACTGCACGTAGAACATTTCTCACTTAACCACAACTTTTCGTAGAAAAAAAAATATTAAGAAAAAAACTTGAACACATGTTTGTGAGCCGGGCTCCAAATGGGTTTTTTTTTCTCCTCTGGGCCACACTAAATGCTGCTGTTGGGTTCTTTGGCACATGAACTTTGGCCGGTGGAGGCCTAGGCTGCTATGGTATCCCACGTGAGTATCATTAAAACAAAGGGTGCACTCCAATCACTGCAAGTAGAGCGGGGCTGTACGGGACGACTTCTTGGAGTAGCGTCGGGTAACAAAGCACAAAGATCGACGGCACGAAGATCGACGGTGTCTGCGTCAACAACGTTTGGTCATTTGGGGGGGCTCTTATGGTCAGCCGTTCCACGTTCGAATTTTAATTGGTAGTTTTATTGATTTATATGCTTATGCACGTGGCGATCAAAAGATTTGATTTTGCACCAACTTGTGCGTCGCGATCACGTGTATAACTTTCGAGATTTTAACATCGATCCATCCTTGACTTTATGAAATACGAGAAGAGAGAGCTATCACAGAAGCATGGGCTTTTAATATACCTTTTTTTTAAGCTTTTCCGCTTGGAGACCATGAAGTTGTCTGTGATTAGACTTCAAAGCTCTGGAAGCAAAACCGTTGCTGTGAGAAAGAGCATTGCAGCATCAAAGCTTTTAACTATGCATTTTATCGCAAGCGACAAAAATGTCAAGAACAAATGCGATAAAACTATTTATTTTCAAAGTAAAAAATAACGAACGTTACAACACCCGATAATCTGACTTCGCTAGATGACTTGATTAGCGGGAATCAGGCTGTAATATCTTTCGCGTGGAATGTACCTATTTCTTTCCCTTGCAGGTCTTGTAACAAATAAAAACAATTACCTAATTTCTTTTTAATACGAGACTTCAAAAACTGACGGGCTAATTTCGCATTAAAATTTTGCGTAAATTTGCTAAGGGCAAAGTTACGTCTGAAAACCTCTTGCGCTCTCTAAATGTAAGTGGCTTTGAGCGAAGATTGTATGGTTTTTCATTTCACTCATATGCCTGACGGATATTTGTTTGGATATCCTTGCGCGATATTGCAAGGCTATCGGTTCGAGCTAAGGGAACAATTGGTTCTTCTAGCAGCGATAATTCTTTTAAGAGACGATAGTCTGAGCCGTGGGTTATCATCTCGATACCAAACAGAGCTTTATAAGGCGAACATTTTAAAGACTGACGTTCCGACGATCTTAATGCACATGAAATACCTGCGAGATTCTTGTCCCAATCTGTTTGGTCATTTTGCAAATAAGAACGGACTGCCGCTAAAAGAGATTCACTCGCTCGGCAGCATTACTCTGAGGCGAGTACAAGGCTGTATAAACGTGGCGTATACCCAACTGAGTGAGAAAGGCGTTAAAATCATTGGCTTTAAACTGCACTCCATTGTCGCTGACAACCACTTCAGGAGCCCCAAATGCAAAAAATATGCTATTTAATAGATACTCCTGAATTGCTGCGGATGTGAACTTTTTAAACGGTTGAGCCAATGGTATTTGCTAAAGTGATCAAGCACAATAAGAATACCAATGTGTCCTAGTTTGCTACGCGGGTAGGGTCCTAATAAATCATTATAAAGGCGCTGAAACGGCCTGCATGTCGGACTAAGAGTACCCATAGGCGGACGAAGGGTATAATTAGGTGCCTTCATTTGCTTAAATATTTCGCACTTTCTGATATAACTTCTCACGTCATTTGCCAAGCCTGGCCAGAAGAGACTTCGACGAATTTTCTCAATAGTTTTTTGCATACCCCCATGCGAAGAAACTACACCATCATGAGCTTGTTTTAACACCTCTGATCTGAGACGTTCTGGAACCCATAATTTCCATGATAATTTCTTTTGCTCCCAATACACAGGCGTGTGTTCTTTTCTTACATATATATATGGATCTACAATCTGCAAATAGAATTTTTTTAAAAGTCTGTGTTTTTCAATACTGGAGCAGTTGTCAGCATGGTCTTTAATTTATCCATTGCTACTTGCGCTTCAGGAGTCCAAATAAACTTTTTCTGGTTTTTCAACAGTTCGGTTATTGGACAAGCAAGCTCTGCAAAATTTTGTATAAAACGACGGTACCAATTACAAACTCCTAGAAAACCCCGAATCTGTTTTAGATTCTTTGGCGTTGGCCAATTTACAATACAAGAAATTTTGCTGGGATCCGTAGAAATTCCTCCACAGCCAACAGTATAACCCAAATAATTGATACTCGTAACACAAAAGTTACTTTTCTCAATATTCAGAGATATATTAGCCTTTCGAAACTCATCTGCCAGTCTGATCAACACAGCCAAATGGGATTGAAAGTTTTCGGATACGATACAAAGATCGTCTATATAACCAAAAACGCAATTTCGTAAATCAGGGGGTATAATCACGTCCATCAAACGACACATTGTGGATGGTGCATTACACAATCCAAATGGCATTACTTTGAATTGGTAAAGGGGTCTAACGGGAACAGTAAAAGCTGTCAAAGGTTTCGACTCCTCATCAAGTTCAATTTGCCAATAGGCATCTTTTAAATCGAGCTTCGAAATTAAATTTGCCTTGGGCAAACGAGCTAAAATTCCATCGATGCTGGGTAACGGATATGCATATTTTTCCGTAGCATCATTTAATTTTCGAGCATCAAGACAGAGCCCTACTTTATTGGGACTGACAACCAACCTCATGGGCGAACTCCAAGCACTAATCGAGGGTTCAATAACATCCAAAGAAAGCATTCTGTGTAACTGTGCAAACAAAACTTTTCCCACCGCCGGATTGACCGGGTAAAATCGTTGTTTTACGGGCCTAGCATCTCCGATGTCTATATGGTGCTGAATCAGATTCGTTCGCCCCAAGCCTGTAACACAATTGGGAAATAATTGCTTAACTACTTCAAGCTGTTGTCTTTCTAAGAAAGTTAAGGGATATGAATCATCTGAGCTTTCAGTAACCTGCGACAATACCATAGAATTAATTATGTTCGGTGCAAGCTCAAAAGTTCTCCAGAAATCGATGCCAAGAATCAGCTTTTGTTGAATTGAAGGGATCACGAATAATTTCATGGGCTTCTGAACGTCGCACAGTGTGGCCTTTGCTCATTTTACATTGCAAAAATCATAACTTCTAAACTAATGAAGCGATTTCAAAAATTTAAAAAGCACTTGATAGAAAACTTCTCAAGCTTTAAAATGAGTGTTTGTCGAGAGTTCTTGGTATCCGTGCTGCTTAAATATTCAAGGTCAAAGTCAAGAAGTATTTTCGAGCATATTTTGCCTGTAAAATTCAAATAAAATTTTTTTTTAATTATAACTGAAAATTTTTAATGATTTCAATAACTATATAAAATTTTTAGTTGTTTTAATTCGATTTTCTAACTTAAATACATACATAACATTTAAATTGGTATTTTTGCCGATTTTTTGAGGTTAATTTTTAATATTTGCTATTGATGACTGATTTTCTTCAAAATAATCATCTACATTAATGTTCATGTCTAATAAACTTAACATTTCGGAACTATAGTTGCTTCCTTCCAAATCCTTTCGTGATCGCACATGTCTAAGCGATGCAAGAAGTGGATCCGATGAGGCTGCCAGCATGTTAAAAAGGTCTTCATTTTGTCGAGCCCGAGAAATTTTGCACGTATTAGTGTATCTGAACCTTTTGTAGTCCTTGTTTCTACATTCCTGTGCTTCTTCAGACAGCTCTCCAATTGGTAAGCATTGATACTCTATTGAGTCCTTTCCATGAGCCAAAATCCTATGTACCGTGGGGGTAAGTTTTTTCTGAGGATACAAATCAGTCAAAAGTTGAGCTGTTTGCGATGTGTATTCGCCAAATTTTGCACCATTTATCATTTCCTTGCAGTTTATAACATTTAGGATAACAGCCAACCTTTTAATGATCTCATGATTAACACCTGTTATCAAAGATGACATTTTATCATTTTCAAAAAATCGCCTTCAAGTATTTCCGTCATTCGTATTTCCGTATCCATGCTTTGGGCAGTCAACTTTCAATCCCAACTTCCGAGAGAACTCAGCTTGTATAATTTCTTTTCTACTCTGTATATCCTCACGAGGTGTATTATCCGTTGCTGTTTCTCCTGGCCGAGGAAGTGTGTAGGCTAGCTTCAGAATAAATTCCATACACTTTATTCTGCAATGCAAAGGAGAAATTCCATATTCGTAGCAGTTCTCGTCATTCGTTGAGTCGTCTAAATTGTGAAAGTCCTTTTGAGTTTTTTTTACAAATAGGACACCTTAAAGTTGAGGAGGTGTTTGTAATTTCATTTAAGACTTTTCCATCAATCATTGTCAGGAAAAATTTAAAGTTAATCGTGATTTTTTTTCCACTTTTGGTTTGAAAAACAGTAGGCTTCAGTTGGCTAATTTGATTCTGTATGTCGCGTACAGTTGATTTAATCAACTCAGAGGACTCCTTCGCATATTTAAAGAAAATAGGGCGACAATAATGAATCGATGATGGTCGAAGCTTTTTCCAATGTTCAGAAGTTTCACTCCTCAGGCGTAAGGGAACAACAGAAGCCATAAACATATTTTCATCGGAAATAGTTACGTCATCTGTGTTTATAATTTGTTTGTATGCGCTTTGTCCAGACGATCCATCGCATCCCCACTTATTGAGTAGGGTCAGGTTTTCAAGAAGAAGCTCGACCTCTCCATCTGGCAAACTTTTAATCAGACGCATCGCAGTGTGGTCCATTAAATCCTGGAGTTTTACTTCTACAGTTGTCTCTGTTATTATTGTATTAGGTGGCACTGCTTCCTTTTTTGCAAATCCAATCTTTTTATATCCGGGAAGAGCGTCGACGTTATGTTTTTTTAAGGAGCCGCATAAAATATTATATTTCTCCTTAGTTAATCCCAAGTCCATAAAAAGGGAAAACGCTTCTTCACCAGTGTACTTAATGGCGACTGAGTTTGGGGGCGTTGGAATACTTTCCTTAATCCTATTTAGCCGTAAAGGACTGGCGATCTGTACAGCTTTCGTGATTGTCGCTTTTGTCCTCTCTTGTTCCTTCACATACTTCGATGAAAGTGCTTCCGACAGATGTTCTGTTCTAATGCTGTCCGTAGCATCCTCAAGTTTACGTTTCCTTGTAAAAGCTGAACACTCTTCCATAGTTTTATGCGGCCTTCCTCTTCCTCGGCTAGTCGATGGGTGAACTTATTCCTCTTCTGAATAGCCGAATGTTGAATATTGCTCAAGCCAATTTTCATTCTTTTTTTTGAAAGATGTCAAATGTCTATGGACCAAGTTCCATTTTTGCTTCAAGTTAGCGTGAATGGATTTAATTTTTGCTTTAAGCTCCGTACTAGCGTTTTCGAGTACGCCCATCTCTTTAAGCAATGCCATTTCGAAATCATTTTTATTTTCAGAGGCACGAAAAAGTTCAAAAATCGTAGAATTTTTTACATTCATTATTGCGCTTTTAAATAAAAAGTTAGTGAATTATATTGAAAAATACTATTCAACCGGGAAATTGCTTGTAGTGTTTTCTCTTATGAAGTTAAAAAACAACTGTCGCAATCAAGTGAAATTTTTTGCACTATATACCATATATTTTGGGTTAGCTAGGTAAAAAAGCAAAAATGGTATAAGCCTTTTCAATGTTTTTGGTAAAAACCCAAAAAAACATGAGGTATTGATTTTCATTCAAAATAGGTAAACGGGGAAATTCCCAAAAAAAATTACCTGTAATTGCGCAATTTTCCATCAACTAAAACTATATTTACCTGCCTTTCACACCCTTTTCAAGCCGACTCAACATTTCTTAAGGGGGGTACATATAGTCAGGTAGTACTTATAATACAACATATAGCAATGTTATAAATAAACAACACACCCGCTACAGCCAAATTTGCATGCGCTCTTCTTCTTCCTTATACCTGCCGCGTGCTTTTAACGCGAGGTACACCTAGTTTTTTGGATTTATCTCGATTTCCGCAGATTTAGACCAAAAACTTATGAAAGGTATATATTTCATCTATCACATGCAAGTGGTCCCACAATTATCCCGTATCATCCCTGTGAGTTCTATTCCACGAAAGTTCAAAAATAAGGAAAATTTAGTGTATTTTTTAAACGTTTCTAGTTTAATAAGTATTTCAGTTATATTCAAAATTTAAACAACAAAATACTAACATTGAACATACTTTTCATATAAAAAAAAAAGATCGAAGATCGGTTGTTTATATCGCCCAATATTCACTTTAAAAGTGGCGAATTTTCGTAAAAATTGTCATTGTCTCGTACTCACGAAAAATTTCTCAACTTTGATAAGCTCTAGCAGCCATAATTTTTAACCGATTTCAAAAATCTTTTGGATCCATTATTTTTGAAGTATTATCTGTCGATTACATGTTTTACTTTTGCCAAACGCGTTCATGAAAAAAATGATTTATGCAACGCTTTTCTGGCAGAGGCCCCACTGTGCGTCGTTGTATGTCATTAAAACTTCTAAAACTCCAAGGACCACGTGCGATCTTCCATCGGCTGTGTCAACATATGACCTAGATGTCTTAAACTCGGTGTATCCACTCAAATTTTCTGTCGCTAAACTAGCTCCTATTCAACTGACATTTGCTCCAGTATCCAATAACCCCAATACTTGAAACTGAAGAAAAGAGACTTCGGCGTAACTTCTTAAATCTTTTTTACTATTTATTATGGCGGATACCAATAAATTGTGGTTCTGTTTTATTTTTGTAAAATAACTTCTAATTCTTATAGCGTTTCTTTTTATTTTAACACTTTGAATGGCCGATAAATCCTTAAAAATCCTATGCCTAATAATATTATAATTTTGGAGCCGATCAAAATAAGGCTTAAGGTAAGTTTGCTGCGACGCGTTTTTCCTGACAGGTAGGATTGGCGTTGGCTGAGCAATCTTTGTTTTGTTTGCATTTGAGTAAAGTTTTATTTTGTCGGGGGCAACCTGGTGAGGTTGGGTGCTCCCTGCATTCGGTTTTCCGATTTGCGGCGTTGGCAGTTTTGACATTGGGGCTTGTATATATTTAGTTCCCCACAGCCATAACAAAATATGCGGCGTTCTGCTAGACAGTCTTGCCATACGTGCCCCTTGACGTCACAATTCCAACACGCTAGCTTTGCGTGTGCAGCACGAACTGCTGCAATTTCTATGTCGCATTCCAGGTCTCCTTGATTAATGTCCTGCTGATCAGCAGTTTCCATTGCGTTTACCTGGCGTCGATATATTGGTAGTTTTGCTTTCCCTGTCGTTTCTGACCCTATTTCACGAGTAAGATTTTCTTTCATCTGAACAAGTTTTCTCAACTCACTTACGGTTTTAATTGGCTGATATAATAACTGTTGCCGAGTTTCGGGCAAGAGGTTATTTTTGTGGATTTCTAGGACTTCGTCCTCGTCAATTCGGACAGATTAAGTATCCATCAACGCTGACACGCCATCAAAATACATAGCAACAGTTTCTCCCGACATTTGTTTGCGTGCTCGAATACGTTCCTTAATAAGGAAGTCCGACGTATAGTCCCTATATTGCTGTCTAAGGGACATACAAAAATCTGACCAGATAATACGCGACACTTCTTTGTGGTATCTCCAATACCAATCTCTTGCTTTTCCTACAAACAAAATATGCAAATGCTTGCACAAGCCTTGAAAATCACTATCTAGTGTCTCATCCGTTAATGATTAAACTCGATAAATAAACTCTTCCACTCTTAATCCCTGTTCAGTTCCCTCAAAAGTTAAATTCCACTTTTGCATAACATTAGCAACTTGACTGCTAGGTACTGAGGATTGACTATGTGGTGATATTGGCAGATTCTGATGTACCTGCCTATTTCGGACGGGTGAGTAACTTGGTGGGTTTATCTCTAAATTTGATAATAAACGGGACACTGTCTGCTCTATTATATTCTGGATTAAGGAGTAATCAATACTCGGTTGTCTCGGTACGTAATTTGCTCGTGGTGGGTTTGGCCTGCCTCGCTTTTTACGAATTGATTGAACTGCAGCAGGATTAGTATTCTTATCATTGTTCAGTACTGAGCTAGGCAGATTATGACTTAGCTCCGGTTCTTCATTTAGGGCTCTAGCCAAACTGCGCGTGACAGTACCTCGATTTTGGAACTGCAGCTTGCCTGCAGCTTCTGCTATTTGTCGCGTTGGCGAACAATTTCCTTTTACTAGTTTTAACTGGGCTGCTTCAATAATCTGAAAACAGCTTGGACAATCATTGTGGCTAGTCAGCCAGTTCTCTAAGCATATCTTATGATACACATGTGTGCAAGGTGTGACGTAGCATCGTTCTGTGTCCATAAGTATTTGTGAACAAATTTAGCAGCAGCGTGCCTCATCAGTGCTGGGCTGCTGAACTTGTAAGGGTGTATGGATCAGTGACATTTCTTCAAAAATTTTGATTAAATTTCTTATATTTTCCTGTTATGTGGCATTTTCTTGGTAAACATAAACAATAGCAACTTAATTGACCAGTTTTTAATAAGAAGAAGCAATTTTATATGCTGGGCGATTTCTATATTTTATTTTATTTTTATTTTTTTTCCGGAGCAACCATTGGTTTCGGGCACATTAGTTTTTAGCAGAATTTTCAATTAGCGGTACAAATAGGCTGTCGCATACTCTGTAGATCCAATCTAAATCCAACATTGCCTTAAACTTGATCTAATCACCATTTGCTCTTACTAGAGATAAAAAGATATTTTTGACTTTGGACCATGTTTAGTCAGTGCCTCCCAAGAAACAAGCTTCTCTACCAGCAATTGGCAAGATGTCTGAGCTGTGCCAAACATGCAAGAATCTAAAAAGCTTTGAAAAGTATCTCCTAAATTTACTTTTCCAACCATAGCCTATCAATATCCAACGTTGGAGGTGTTGATCACTTTGCATGCCTGTGCCGTACGCCAGTGTAGTAAACCATTAAGACGGGTACGTCAATTTCGAAAAACCGATTTTGTAAAACTTACCCGGCTCTTAGCACTGTTTGACTGGTCGTCCCTCTATGGTTCTGAGGACTTGGATACGGCAATCAGTATTTTTTATAGAACCTTAGACAATTTATTCGACATGTGTGTCCCTTTTGGTAGGCCAAGTAGGAAAAACAAACCTGCGTGGTTTACACGAGAGTTGACGGCCCTTAAAAATCGAAAATCTAAGCTTTATAAGAGTTTCAGAAAATCTGGCTCTTCTGTTCATTACTCATCATACTTGATTGCGCGTTCTAGTTTTTCAGTCATGAATAATTCATGTTATAAAAATTACCTAAGTCGGTGCAGACTACAGTTTCAGCGAGATCCTAAGAGATTCTATGACTTTGTTAATGCAAATCGAAAGTCATCAACACTTCCATCTAATTTATCTTTTGAAAACAAGTCGGCCAATTCGGATCAGGCCATTGCCGATATATTTGCCGAATTTTTTCAAACAACATACAGTTCAATTGATAATCAGGTTGATCTGCCTTACCCGTATCAGGTTGATGCCTCTAATTGCATTTTTGAACCAAGTATCACGGAGTGTTCATTACTACGTGATCTACAGGGTATTAAGCCTGTATTTTCCCCGGGACCTGACGGCGCACCAAGCTGTGTGCTTAAGTACTGTGCTGATGGTCTCTTGAAGCCTTTGCATAAATTGTTGAGTTTGTCCATTGAGAAATGTTCATTTCCTAATATCTGGAAAGAATCATTTATTATTCCGCTCCATAAAAAAGGAGACAAGTCTAATGTTCAAAATTATAGGGGTATATCCTAATTGTCTGCTATACCAAAAATGTTAGAAATTGATAACTTCTCAATTACAACATTTTTGCAGATCTTTAATTTCACCGTGCCAGCATGGATTCATGAAACAAAGATCTACTTCCACTAACCTTTTAGAATTTACTTCTCTAGTTGTTAATGGTTTTCAAAATAAAATGCAAACGAATGTTATTTACACTGATTTCAGCAAGGCATTTGACTCGGTTAATCACTACCTTTTACTTCATAAACTTCAACTTTTATGTATTCCAAGCAATCTTATTCGGTGGATAAGGGAATATTTTATTCATCGAACACAGAGAGTATGCTGACGATGTAAAATTATGCATGTCGGGTACTGCTCTGTTGTCTGCTCAAAAATTACAAACTGATTTAGATAGTTTTCAAAAGTGGTGTCATGTTAACTTACTAAATCTTAATTGTAACAAATGTAAAGTCATGTCTTTTTATAGACGCCTGCCTTTTTCAAATATATATTTTCTTGATGGTAGCCCACTCGATCGCATTGAATGGGTTGATGATTTAGGTATCCTTTTTGATCCAAAACTTAAACTTCACAGGCATATCTCTTCAGTTGCAAATCGAGCCTCTAGTACCTTGGAGTTCATTAAGCGCTGGTCGAAAGAATTTGACGATCCCTACATAACCAAAACACTTTATACGTATCTGGTTCGTCCTACTCCTGAATATGGATATTGTATCTGGTATCCCAAATACAGGATTCACCAGGATAGAATAGAATCAGTACAAAAACAATTTTTGCTCTTTGCCCTTAGGAGATTTAACTGGGATACTAACATTATCCTACCTTCCTACCTCAGTAGACTTTTACTAATAAATCTTCTTTCTCTTGCTGATCGCAGAACAATGCTTAGTGTGGTCTTTTTACACAAGCTTATAAATGGTGAAATTGATTCCTCGGAATTAATTAGCCAAATTAGTTTTGCTGTTCCGATCAGAAGGACAAGGAATTTTGTACCCATTGCTCTTCAAGCTTGTCACTCTAACTATGCAATTCATAACCCTTTTCGGATTTTATGTCCAAACTATAACGAATTTTCTCACTTAATTAACGGTGCCACTTCTATTAGTTCTCTTAAAAAGTTGGTCTTATGTCATTTGTCTACGTTTTCGCGATCTACGTAACCGTACGCTATGCGGTGTGCCCCTCGGTCGGTTGGGCGGGAGGTTGGTTGCTTTTTGCTTGGGTCCGCGCTTTAACAAGCCGGTGCTTGGTATCGTTGGGCCACTTGAATGTACTGCTTTTCTTAGTACATCTACGTCCAATAATAATTTCCAATTATATGTACGTCGACGATGTACTAGCAGGAGCTCACTCCAGGCAATGAGCGATTTCCAGCATCAAGGAGCTGCAAGAAGCTTTGGGTTCAGCGGGCTTTCCGCTTCGCAAATGGACATCAAACGACAAGGAACTCCTTCAAGACATTCCCAAGGACCACCTTTTTAGAGAGGATTTCTTGGAATTCGAAGAGGATAGCGTTGCCAAGACCTTGGGGATCCGATGGCAAGCCAATACTGATGAGTTCTTCTTTGCGCCCTCCAAAATTCCTACAAGGAAATCCTTCACAAAACGTGAAGTCCTTTCGGAAATAGCAAAGCTTTTCGATCCAGCGGGATGGCTGGCACCTGTCATCGTTCGCGCGAAGATATTCATGCGGGAAATCTGGCTTCATGAGCTTGGCTTGGACGATCCGTTGCCGTCCGAGCTGGCTCAGCGTTGGGAAGATTTCCTCTCCTTTCATCCCAGTCCTGGAGATATTCGAGTATCCCGGTGGGTCTCTTTCCAGCCGAAGGCGAACATCAGAACAGATCCACGGTTTCTGCGACGCCTCCCAAAGGCTTACGGGGCAGCCCTGTATGTCCGCGTGGAGAAGGACCATCGGGTATCAGTCCACCTCCTGACGTTCAAGACCAGGGTGGCTCCAGTCAAGACAGAGTCGCTCCCGCGACTCGAGCTGTGTGGAGCTGTTCTTCTCGCCACAGGAGCTGAGACACAGCCATCTGTGGTGGAATGGACCCGACTGGCTGGGTCTTCCTAAGGAGCAATGGCCTGTTCCAGCTGACTTATATCTGGAGACTGACCAAGAGCAGCGTCCAGTTAAGGTCCACATTGCGGAACTGTCTCCATCGGACCCACTTGAACTTTTCTCTGATTTCGGAAGAGCGTTACGAGTTCTCGCCTACGTTTTTCGATTTGCTAAACGATGTCGTCAATCCTCTGTGCTGCTTCCATCACAGCAACTCCAAAATAGTGAGCTTCAAGAAGTTCAAGAACGACTTGTTTCCCTAACTCAACGGAACTCTTACGAGGGAATACAAGTGCCTTCTTGACATGCATAGCTTGCCGGCTTCCAGCCACATACTTAACTTTAATCCGTTCCTTGATCCAAAAGGAATCATGAGAGCTTCCGGTCGAATCAGCAAATCCTGTAATCTTAACTATGATGAACGGCATCCTGTCATCCTTCCGTATTCATGCTCGTTCAGTCGTCTCCTCGTTGAATTCACGCATAGAATCTCACTGCATGGCGGAAATCAATTAATGATTCGCCTTATCCGTTCCAAGTATTGGATTCCCAAGCTTAGGACGCTTATCACATCCGTGACCAATTCCTGTCGGGTCAGCATAGTGTACAAAAAGAGGCTCCAGACTCAGTTCATGGGTACCTTACCTGAAGCGAGATCGACTTTTTCACGTCCTTTTACACATACTGTCATCGACTTTGCTGGTCCGTTCGACATAAAGAACTACACGGGTCGTGCCTGCCTCATAACCAAGGGCCATGTATGTGTCTTTGTGTGTTTCAGCACAAAGGCAATCCATCTTGAAGCCACCTCTTACTTGACTTCGGACAAATTCCTTGCAGCTTTTGCTCGTTTTATAGCAAGACGCGGCTGCCCGTCCAAAGTCTACTCCGACAATGGGAAGACGTTTGTTGGAGCCTCTACAGTCATTACTCGAGACTTCTTGGAGGCTACCCAAGTTGCGCGTCGAGACAACGTACAGTCACCACTGTCTCTCGTGGCATTTCAACCCACCAGGTGCGCCACACATGGGTGGCCTGTGGGAAGCCGGTGTCAAAAGCTTCAAGACACTGTTTTACAAGTCGACCTCAACCTTCAAATATGCATTTGAAGAGCTCTCCACCCTGCTCTCCAAGATCGAAGCCTGCCTAAACTCGAGACCAGTCTTCCATCGAACGAATGGCGCTTGGGACGCGTCAAGGAAACCCACCCAGGACAAGATGACCGGGTCCGAGTGGTCATTAAAAGGCCAGTGGCCAAACTTATCCTCCTTCCACTCCATTCCGAGCCCAACAATCCAACTAAGTAATTCGTTGAAGTCGTGACTGACCGTTTCATTCAACATGAGTTTTTTTTTATAATTTATGCTTTTTGTGTATTCCCAGAATTTTCGCACGAAGCAACATGGCACCCACCAGGGTACAAAAGGCAAATCAACAGCTGCGTGGCATGGCGTCCTTCCGCTGCCGTGTGTGCCGGGGTGTCCACGCGTTGAAAAAGTGGCAGCGGTTCATGCACCTCAATGCTGAGAAGCGGCTCCGGGCAGTATTAATTAATATATACTGTCCCAACTGTCTGGCACACCAGCACTCTGGGCGATCCTGCCGGAGCGGCGACAGATGTCGCATCTGCGGTGGTGAGCATCATACCTTGCTCCACCTGGATGAGCACGAGTCGCCCCGTCCATCGAGGAGCCCATCCAGCAACGAAGTCCGCGTACGCACTCACCCATCGTCGAAGGCATTACAGTCTTGCCCACCGTGACCGTTGCTATCGCCGCGAGGGAAAAAACGTTCAAGATATGAGCACTGGTAGATCCATGTAGCCCGACCAGCCGCATCGACGCCTCACTGGCAAAGGCACTGGGCATTTCCGCCACCTGGCTCGATGCGGGTGAAAAAGTCTGTGCTCGCATCCGATCCACAAACGGAAGCTTCGATCTTGAGGTCCGCCTGCGTATCGAGGACCCCGGACCCCGACAACACCGATTGACGAACGCTTGCGGAAAGGCGTTCCCAATATTATCCTGGTGGATGAAGGATGGCTCCGACCATCGACGGTCAGCATAGTGTTGGGGGCCGATGTCTACGGCCTTGTTATCCAACAGGGCGTGATTCCGAGCGACCACGGTCCAGTGGCCCAAAATACTGCTTTTGGGTGGATCCTGTCTGGAGTGTGCAGCCCATAAGGTCCGCTCCCTCCTCAAGCCCATTTTTTTTTGCAATTATATTGCAAGGGGGTCGGAATGTTCATGCCCAAAAGTATGCATCTGCAACTCCCCACCCAAACCCGTATTTGTTCCTCTCTTCTCACGTAATGCTTATGCTTAGTTATGTTAAATATGTATGAACTATGTTAATAGCCGATGAGCAAGCTCAGCATCTACAGAGATTTTAGTACCAATTCGACATTAAACCGAAGAAGTCACACCAACCAAAACCAATTTCGTCTACGACCAATTAATTATATTTTATTTAGCGTCGATCGCGAGCTCTTGATCGAAAGCCCAAAGAGGTGGCTCAAAGCTTGATCAGAGCGCGCACATTGCTCTTATGCTGCGAGCATAAATTCAAAATAATTTGAAATCACGCTCGCAGCATGTGTGTTTGTTCTTGTCTATTTAAGTACACTCTCTTATCTTCGCGTGCGCGCTGCATGCAAAACAAACAGCTTACTATCCCTACCTCCCTCGCACGCACTTGATCAAAGCTTATCTAAACAAAGAGGCTGCTGTCAAGGGAGACGCTTTGCTTAAATTTAAACGTACACGCGAGTGCGCACCGCATGCTGCACGTTTATTCCCCGCTTTACTCTGTTTATATGTTATGATTGATTCTCTTTATAAGTTGCTCTGTATATTTTATGTTACAAGTGGACTGTATTGAATGTATGCACTGGTAATGCGTACTATTTATTAATATAATTAATAATTATAATTAATTATTAATATATTAATTTTAATTGATGTGTATCGGTATGAAGAAAATTGTGTGATAATTAATGTCCCTTGACACTAATATTCCTAATTCAAATAGCCATGCGATGGTTAGGGCTCTAAGCAACCATAAAGCTGGTTTGACTGTCTGTCATATAAATGCTCAGAGTCTAATGTTCTAATTTTTTGTTTGTAAATTCAAATATTGATGTTGTTTGTGTGTCTGAAACGTGGTTTAACACAGATTTTTGTAGTTCGTTGATTAAATGTGCAGGGTATAATGTGCTTCGTTTCGACCGTGTCCGTCATGCAATACATGTTACCAAAAAATTGAACTGCAGAGCAATATTAAAGCAGCCAAATGAAAGCCCTATTGAAAATATATTTATAGAAATTCTTAGCCTCAATGGCAATACAAAAATTGGCTGCATATATAGACCTCACAAAAGTATGGACCACTCTCCCATAATAGATGTAATCGCGAATCTTACAATGATGTACACTGACATCATACTGACAGGGGACTTTAATATCAATATACTTACTGAACGACACCTTCTGGACGACTTTAAGTTTTTTGGTTTAGAACCAGTGAACTCTAAATTACCAAATCACTTTTCAAAGAATTAATGTACTTTGACCTTATATTTGTAAGCAAAACAGAATGCACACTACTTTATGACCAAATTTCTATCCCGGCCTTCTCCAAACATGATCTTATATTTCTGACTTATGACATTCTACCCAATTATTGCAATCTTAAAATAACGTATAGTGACTTCATGAACAAAGACCTCGCTGGATTACATGCAGATAGCTGTACAGCTGAACTATTCTCTCCCTACAGTTGACTCCCAAAAACTATACGTACAATAAATATGTGCCAACTTCTAACTACCAGACGGTATGTTAACCTCCTGATCCAAAGAGCCAAACGCGAATATTTTAGTGATAGGCCTAAATGTGCAATATCCGGAAGTCAAACGTGGAAAGAAATTAATAACATGGGAATAGGCAAAGTTCGCGGTGTAGTTAGTGAAGAGCTTGATGTAAATGAGCTCAACAATAAATTTGTTAACCTCAATGTTCTAGTGTGCAATCCGTATTTGTACTCGCAACAAATTAATAATTGTTGTAATAGTTTTGATTTTATTTGTATCAATCAATGTGATGTGTATCTGTCTAATATTAAGTCTAACGCAATTGGCATGAATGATTTAAATCCAAGGTTTTTTAAAATTCTGCCGCTAATCATTGGCTACGTAATACACATATTCAATACCGCCATCACCACGTCCACTTTTCCCGACCAGTGGAAAATTACTAAGGTGTTGCCAATCCCTAAATTAATTCATGAGTTTAGGCCAACCTCGATATTGCCTTATTTATCCAAAATATTTGAAATTCTTTTGGCCTCTCAAATATACAAGTTCCTCACATTAAATCGGCTATTAAATGATAAACAATCAGGCTTAAGGACTGGCCGGAGTCGTACTAAGGCGATAATCAAAGTGGTCGAAGATATAAGATCAAAGATGGATGACAGTGAGGTTTCATTGTTGACGCTTCTCGATTTTCGTAAAGCATTTGACACGATTAACCATGATATTCTAATGACAAAGCTCAACACTATGTATAATATTAGCCAAACTGCTACTAAACTTTTGTCCTCTTACCTAAATAATTGCAAACAAGCCGTTGTTATTCCTTCTAAGACGTCCGACTTCCTTGTTGTCTCTCGAGGGGTCCCGCAAGGATAAATTTTTTTATTTGCTAGTGTCATATAATAAATATCTCGAAAGAGTATGTATGAACAGAGAGTGTCTGATTTAGGTTTTTGGAGGCAGATACAAATGCGCGCAAATTTTGAATTTGAACATTGGCAATCGACATCAAATATGTATTTACTTTCAAGGGTCGAAAATACATAATTATATAAATAAAATATAAATAATTATTAGACAAATGATTTATTATGCACCTCTTAACGATTTAAATGTATTTTAATAATTAATAAAAATAAAATATAAAAATAATAACATAAATTTTATTCGTATCCTCAACTTGTTATAAAATTGCTGAAAATTCAAAAAGTTGAGGTAGGTCAAAACTAACAAGACAATTGCGACGCATACATAAAAATGTGCTGCCTTTGCATACATGTACACACACACACACATATATGCTGTGCTGAGCAAACGAAAGAAAATCACAAAAATCTCGGCAAAGCTAGCCCACCAAAAAATGAAGCCAGCGCAAGTGCATGTATACTCAAATGTATTTTTACCGTTACTTGCATTCCGATGGAGCGCTCTCTACCCTAAAAACACTAGCCGGGCTGCTGCAAACGAACAGCAACTGAAAAAAAAGCATCTGCAAATGCTGCTTTCTCGCTCTCTCATCATTGAAGTGCGGCCAAGAATGCACTAACACATACATGTCATGTGTCCGTGTGACTAACTGCTCGCTCACATATGCACGCATACATACACGCGACTTGAGCTGCAGCCCAAGTCGGTTGTGTTGCTTACAGCAGAGCAAGAAATAGAATGACGTTGCGCCTTTGCGCGGCCAGCTCTGTCTGTTAAGTTTTCGACTCTTCTTCTTCCTGGATCGGAAGTTTAACATTTTGACGGCAATAAGATTACAGTCGATTTAAGGTCTCTATGTATTCTATGCTCAGTGGTGTAAGTCAGTCAATGGGTCAATGTTAATGGTTTGTGTATTACCCCGTCTATGTCCAAATGTATTGTAATTTACAAAAAGTACCTGAAAACTGACAACTTTCCCAAACTGCATATATATAACACAGTTATTCATTTTGTAGATAAAGCTGAGAGCTTAACGATCAGGACATTATCATGGAATAGCCAGGTGAATAAAGCTGTGGCAAAAACGTGCGGCGTTTTAAGGCAACTATGGCTTACCCAGAAATACTTAATATCAGAATGTTGATCGCGTAAACTTTATTACTGCCAATGTTTTTATATGGCATTGAAATGTTTGGGAAATGCGACGCTGCAAGCCTTAGTAAGTTGAGGGTAGCGTACAATAATGTAGTCCGATACGTGTTTGACCTCAAAAGAGCAGACCACGTAACGGGCTACGCTAACAGACGGTTTGATCTGGATCTAACGTCTTTAATTAATTTTAGAATTCTTCTCTTTCTACACAAAATTGAATATACACAAGAAATTGAGTATTTGTATGGCAACATAAGTTTACATCGTCTCTACGTGTGAATAACCTCGTTTGCTTGAGAACCAATCTATCTTTTTTTGATTGGCCATTCTTTATATTTTCTGTTCGACTGTGGAACAATCTTCCTCCCAATATTAAATTCATACGCAGCACACACCATTTAAAAATTAATTTAGAATCGTATTTTAAAACTGAGTTCTTTCCCTTGGTTCCATTTCATAAATAATTGTTTAAAATATATGATTTAGATTACTAGTTTTACATTTTGTATTTTAATACCTGTGATTAGTGCTTTAATTTATAGTAGCAATACTGTAGCATTAAGAATCGTTCCTTTAATAAATAAAAATAAAAAAAAACACATAAACAATACTTCACTCCCGAAATCAAATGATCGTATCTGAGAGTACACCTATACAGAAGACTTACGTGGCGCAGAAACACTTAAGCTAAGAGAACACATCTAAAACTCAAAGCCAATAGCCTCCATTGACTTATTAACGCTCGGTCTCCACTAAGTCGGAACTACAAAGTTCTGCTTTACAATTCTGTTTTAAAACTAACCTAGACCTATGGCTCCCAGCTATAAGGTAGTAACATCGATATATTTTTAAAACAGTCCAGTCAAAAATGTTGAGAACACCATGGTACGTTCGGAACGTACACACACAAAAAGATTTGAATGCTCCACCTGTCCGGGACGTAATAGCTGAACATAAGGAAAAGTACTTTTGCGCTGCCTTAATTCACTGCAGACCAAACAGCCAGCAATTTGCTGTGTATACGTCTGTATTTTGCATTCACTAATAGATTTTTTTGGAGAAACCTTTTGCATCAAAACATTTTTTGTTTTTCGAAAAGCTTTTGAATTTTCCTTTTACATGGAAATTTAAAATGAATATTTTAAAGTAGTTATCCCATACCCATGTACAGTTTTATTTATTTTTTTATTTTTTAAATATTTTTCACAATCATACAATTTCAATAAGTGTTCCTTACAATATGATATTATTTTCTTATATTGACTACATTTTGTTAGTAATAAAGAAACTTTTATTATATAAGCTGGTTTAACAAAAGATAAGTTGGATAAACGTGGTCATTAAGGGTAAAATATTATCTTTAGGTTTGATATGGCGACCACTATTTATTGTTGTAAATATACATAGATTGTAAGATACGATAGGACTTGCCTATTTCTCTCTTTTCAAAAAGCAATTTAAACATTTAATAGAAACAGATTTATTTTAGATTACTGTTAAGCTTTAAGTTTTAATAAGTGAGCCAACTCAAGCTATAGCTGAAATAGTAATTATTTTTATTGCGATGTTCAACATTCAGGCACAAAACATATTGCATTCTTGTTGAAAAATCAGAAAAAATATTGGATATTTATTAGAGTAGAAAACTCTGTCTGTCTTTTCTTTTTTAAGTACAGTCTCATTAGAATGATAAAAAATAATACACTTATGTCTGCGTTATGCTTGTGTCACTTTTTCAAAAGTTATGGTTTAAGCTACACAAAATGGTGATTGCTATTTGTCAAAACCGCTTCTTTGGCACGTTCGTGTTCGTCTTGAAAAAATATTTTTGTAATAACAACGTCACCTGTGCTAAGGGTTTGCGATTCTGCATCCACTAGTTTGACTATTTGCTTGTCGTTCGCTGATTTTAAAATGGGTGTAATGCTGCGCTCGCCATGGCAATTACAGCTCCTTATGCTAAAATTAGATTTTTCATTTTAGCTTGCAACGTCGGCAAATCATTGTTATTATACATACTTTCTGGTTTTTTCGCGAATGATTTTTAGATTTTCAGTTGTCGCAATGCTAAAGCCCAATTGATCCTGCATTGTATTGGAAGATATAATCTGCAAAAATTTAATTATAAATTAAATTAAATTTCACATTTAAACATAAAAAATATCTATACTGACTTGATCGCATGGCAATGTAGTTGCAGTTGTCAATATGGCCTCAAGCTTATCAATGCGCGATAATCGATCCATGGATTTGTTTTGCAATATTTCCTCTAGCATTTGCATTGATTCAGTTAGACTGGGCGGCTCAGAGCTGAAACGCGGTGAAAATGTGCCCGACAGGGAATTGTCTGAGGGCACCGAATCTAAGCTGGGAAAAAAATCATTTTCATTCGGTTCGACATCGTCCTCTGAATCGCTTTGTTCTCTGCAAGAAAATATTTATTCTTCTCAAACTGTTTTGAGCTTGACTGAAGTCTACTACGAACTTGTTTGGATTGCCAGCAGATTCCATCTTTTCCAGCTTTTTCGCCACTTTGTAGTAGCCCTTTAGGCGTTCCTTTTCGTCCTCAGTCAAGTCCATGTAACTGCAAAATCGATTTATGTTTTTATTGTCAGCAATAATAGTCAACATAAAGCCAAAAAAAAATTTTTATGAAAAACAGAGTTTATAAAAATAAAAGTAAGTAAGTAATAAAAATAAAAGAAGTAAAAACGTTGTAGTTGGACGCAACTGACTGCGGAATACTCTACCAGTAAAAAAAAAACAAGTAAGAAGGCTCTAGTCCAGATTTCCCGACTAGGAGATACCCCGAACCCTATACTTAACGCGTACAGTTATTGTCTGTATGCATTTGTGACCTAAACTTTAATTTTCGACATCTCTGGTGTTTCTCAACCGTTTTCGATGAAATTTTCACATTTTCCAAATTCGAGATTTTTTTGTAATCGATTACATGTGTATATCGGAAACCAGAATAGTTATCGATAATTTGAAACAAACTTGTAGTCTCTGAGATCGACGCGTTTATACAGACAGACAGACGGACGGACATGACTATATCGACTCGGCTGTTGATGCTGGTCAAGAATATATGTATATACTATATGGGGTCGGAGATGCTTCCTTCTGCCTGTTACATACTTTTGCACAAAACCATTATAGCCTTTTTACCCTTTTTATGGGTTCAGGTTATAAAAACGGATAGTAAGGAGCGTGCTTACAATGGGGGAATGCAGGGGCGGAAGTTGTGGGCCTCGTGGTAAACATCGCCAGCTGTCATGTTACCAAATTTGGTGACTTTAGTTTAAAAACTGTGAAAGATAAATGAGTGTACGATTTTTAAAGGTGGGCGGAAAAGGTGGGCGTGGCATCCAACTGTTTTATGCAAATCTTTTGTATCTGTCCCCAGCTGTGTTCCTATACCTATTTACTGACTCTAGCTTAAAAACTTTGGAAGATAAATGCATTCCTATTTTTGGTGGCGGCAGGAGTGGGCGTGGCGTCCAAATTTTTGGTGAAAATGTTAATAAAAAGAACCACGCATTCCCGTTTTTAATAAGCGTAGGCAAATGGGGTGTAGGATGGGAGCGTCCAAACTTTTGATGCAGCTCTTTGAGGAAAGTCACAAGCTATATTTCCACCAATTAAGGTAGCTCTATCTGCTTCAATGTGGAATATATGCGTGTTTTATCGATTTTGACATCGAGGTGTATCGACTTGATATCGATTTCCCAGCCCACCAACGGGCGTAACGCTTATATATTGACACTTTGACGCAGGCATAGATGAAGATATTTGCAAAGTTTCAGATCTCTAGCTTTAAGGGTGTCGGAGAAACGCGCGTTCATACAGACAACCGGTATCAGAGTATAAAAAAATTAAGTTTAAATTGAAATTTAATTAAAAATGTATGCAAACAAATTTAACTAGAAAGAAGGCTGTAATCGAGATTTCCCGACTAGGAGATACGCCGAACCCTGTACATAACGCGTACAGCCATTGTCTGTATGCATCTGAGACTAAACTTCAATCTTCGATATCTCTGGTGTTCGATGAAGTTTTCACAGATGTTCAATATTTTGTATCAATTTTCCAACTTGTTTCACATTTTTGATATTAAAAATATTAATGTTCAAATTTTTAAACAAACGGTCGATAGGTGAATCTTGAAGCGAGTAGCGAGTAGTCTGCAGGGTACTACTATAAAATTACATTACTTTACACTTACAATTGAAGTCAAGTAAGTTATAGCGGCACCAGACGGACAACGCACCCATACCCAGTTGTAGTAAGTCACAAAGAGACCATTATTAAAGGTTCGACAAAGCTTAGCATCATCAGCAGACCAAAATACACGAAAGTTTGGGATTGCCGATAGTAAACCGATTAAATGGCAAAGGTCGAAAAATAGGTGCTTCTACAGAATGTAATTAATAATAGTCAAATAAATGGTATAAATCATATTTTCATTAATAGGCAGTGAATCCAAGTGGTTTAAACTATGCAGTTCATACAACTTACCGCAGCAGTCGTATCTCGCGATTGGAAAGCACAATACTTTTATTTGTCTGCGCCAGTTTCTGCTTAAGATCAGACACCTCAGTGCTAACCTTGCGCTGCTTCTTTCGTATCTTTACTTCATTTGGCTTAATCTGCATGAGTATTTGCTCAGTGCAAAGCTCTGAAAATAGCAACCTGTTTTCAGGTTTAATCTGCTGCGCAAGAATGCCAAAGAGTTGATCGTGTATAAGTACAAGCACATCTCCAGCCGCATACAGCATCATTTCGCGGGTCAGGGGCCTTTTAGCCCAGAACTTTTGATCACGTCGATATATTTGCTTGAGCTGATCCTTGATGGGGTTACAGGGCGCGTTGTATTGCTCGCACAGCGAGTTTAGAGATATGTATTTAGCCTTGTATACCTGTTTGCCATTCTCCTGGTACTGCAATATGGCGTGTGCCGCTTGCGTGTCAAATACATTACGCAACAATATGCCAAACTGAAAATATAGATTAACTGCATCATTGCGGCAGTCGTGTATGACTTTGATGATCTGATCGTGCTCCAGAAGCGTTTTAAGTCCACCATCAATTACCATTGCCGGACATTCTTGCACATCAAACAAAAATGCCTCGCCACGAGCTGTTCCAATTTCAATAAGCGTTATCTCACCCTTGACGCCTAAATTGATCCCCTCACAATCAAGTGATATAGCTATATGGCTTTCATCTTTGGATAGGTCTAAAAGAGCATCTGTGACAAACGTTGAATGTTTTACGTTAGCTATAATGGTGGTATTTTGCAAAACTTTTATTTTCCAGGTGTCGCCAACAAAGTAACTTTGGCTGGGTAAGGAACTTAAATTAGAATTGTTCTGTACTGAATTTATGGTTGCAGCTGCAGTCATTGCAACTCCAGCGTTGACTGTTGCTTTTGTGTTGTTGCCATGCACGGGACTCGCGTGTAAGTTTTGATTTGCCAGTGTTTGTTTATCTTTTTCAAGATTTTCGGCTAGAGTTCGTATGACCAGTGTATTTATGCGTTGCTTAAGAGTTTGATTTAAGCCATTCATACGTTCAGTTGGCGCTGTTGGTTGCTGATGTTGTTGTTGCTCATGTTGTTGTTGAGGTGGTATGCCAATGGGACCATAGCACACATTCGAGCTGGGATAGTTGTTGGCGCACAAATTCTCCAGCTTAAGCTCAGACATTGGCACATAGCTATCAAATCCTGAACTTGGTTCTGACTGTCCAAAGCCAGCGTCACAAGACACATATGACACTGGCGCGTTTAGCTTGAAGTTGGGCGATGCTAAGTTATTACAAATATTATTATTGTTATTTATATTGTTGTTGAAACCATTGCTGCGCACAGCCGTCAAATGCAAGCGCTGCTGTACAGCGCTCATGCTTGCTTCAGGCTTTCGCGGATTCTCGTTATTGTTAAGCGCATTAAACTGCTCACGGGAACGTGCTTGGGCCTGCTGTATATGACAGTCGTTCAACTTGGGCTTTTGCAGCAATGTGACTAGATTCGCGTGTATGTGAAAGCAATCTCCAAACAGCTTGAGAAAAGAACTTAAATCTCCAGGTGTCTTGAACATGCGCAGCCATTGATCCTGTGGAAAGTTAATGGTCAGCAAGTGAAATAACTGATCCACGAGCAAAGGTCCTTTTATCTCGATGCACTGCGCAAAAAAATCGAGCATTTGTTGCGTACCGCGTGTATCAATGTTCGACTGCGGCAAGTGCAAGCGGTCTCTGGCCGGTAAATCTGTCATGGTCTCGCTACCCACCAGTACCACATAGTCATCCACCACCTTAAACGTATCCGTGTGCTTCAAGAGAAAGTCGGTAAATTCTTTGATGTGCTGGCCTTAAAAATATATAAATATAATCATATACATGAATTTACTTAATATTGTTAATAGCTCACCTGAAATGTGCCGTACTTGTGGCGACGCCTGTGACCGATGTCCAAGCAAGCTGCGCACTGGGACTTCGGCAGCGGCGCCATATTGAAGCATCTTGTTCTTAAAGTAGTCTTTAGCCTCTTGGATGTAGTCTCGCTTGCCACCGCTGTTGCCATCATCCGAAAAGCTGTGTTGATATGCGTTAACCTGCACAAAATCACCGTCCACAAGAAATAATGATGGGTATTGGGCGAGAAATTTTTTCAAACCTGCCAGCAAAATGCCAAAAACGGTAATTAGAATTAGAAAACTATTAGTGGTTTCACCCCAATAGCCCCACCAACTTGTTAATTTTTCCTTCTGTATGAAAGCGTTGATCTCAAAGACTATAAGAGCTAAAGACCTCAGATTTTAAACATAAGCTCATCTTAATCTTAAGCAGTACAAGTTTTTTTCAGATTTCCGATAACTCTTTCCATTTCCGATATACACACCTGATCGATAACATTTGGAAAATAATATGGTGTTCACACAACGGTTGCGTTTTGCGTTAAATGCCAACAAGCAGCTTCTTGCCCATACAAATAGCATAGGGGCCTAGTGGTGACAAAAAGTTGAGTTTAGTTTGGATGCAGTTGCGTGTATTCAATGTACGTTTCTAATACATTCGATTGACTCAAAAGGAACTGCCCATTTTCGTACATATATCGTTCTCAACTATCACCACTACTTCAAAAATCGGTTTGCCGGCAAACAAAAACAAAATAATTAATTGTAAACATGTCGCAACAAAATGGTAAGCAATTGTTTTTTTTAAATATTATATGTATGTTTAACCCATTTTAACTTAATTACAGGCTATGATAAGAGATTTTTGTGGTCGACTGCCGCAACAAAAGCTCTTATAGAAGTTTGGCAGGATAACATTGATGGGTTTCGGGGAGCCAGAAAGAACTCCCATGTTTATAAGGAAATGGCGGAGAAAATGAAAGATTATGGACCATCGCACATGGAGATTAAAACAAGGTGGAAAACCTTATGAAAAAATACAGGCTAATTTAAAAAAAAAAGACAGCTTTTTGATTAACTTATGTTAATTACTTATTTACATAAATGTATTTATAGGGCTGAATGTGCAAAGGTGGGACCTTCCGGTGGCACGCTGTCTTCGTGGGAGTATTTTGAGAGCGTGCCCAGTGCATTGAACATGTCGGACACTGTGGGCTACCATCCCATAGCCGATAGCCTAGGTAATATATTGAATTAAAACTATTGCATATATTTAATATAATACAATTCTTCTCGCGGTTAATTGAAGAGGAGCCTTGCAGCAGCGAAAACTCGATGACAGAGCCGTCATGTTCAGGGGCAAAGCGACGGCGGATCGACAACTCCGCAAAATTAGTTGCCATTGAGGAGCGCAAATTGGCGGTTATGGAGCGAATGGCGGAAGATTCAGACAAGTTTCAAAAAGAAGTTTTAAATATTCTTAGAGCCCGTCATGCGGAGTAATTTATAATAAAATTATAAATAATGGCTTAAATTTGAATTGTTTATTTAGTTTTCATTATTATTTAAAAACTCTATAGCTAAAGCTTGACGAACTGCTTCGGCACTAGCATTCATATTGCCCACAAGTGTCTAAATGCTTCGACGGCGTCCTGGGTCACCCAGCAAATCAAATGTTGCTGCAGACGTTCCCGCCATATTCATGCATTTTGTCAACATTGCATTATTCTGCTCCATTGCACATAATAATTCCAAAAGATTGATTGAATTCATATTTTTCTTTTAATATAATTATTTTCTATCAGCGAAATCAAAACAAAGCAGCTGCTGCTCACTTCACGTATAACGCATAACGCACTTTTGTGCCAGTGTGAACACCAATTCTGCGTTATTGCGTCGATGACGATATCGATAGCAAACTCGCTGCAGTATAAACGCCACATTAAAAATTTGTTTCATAGCCTGTAATTAAGTTAAAATGGGTTAAACAAACATATAATATTTAAAAATAAACAATTACTTACCATTTTGTTGCGACATGTTTACAATTAATTTTTTTTTTTTTTGTTTGCCAGCAAACCGTTTTTTTGAATTAGTGGTGATAGTTGAGAACGATATACGAATATGGGCAGTTCCTTTTGAGTCAATCGAATGTATTAGAAACGTACATTGAATACACGCAACTGCATCCAAACTAAACTCAACTTTTTGTCACCACTAGGCCCCTATGCTATTTGTATGGGCAAGAAGCTGCTTGTTGGCATTTAACGCAAAACGCAACCATAGTGTGAACACCATATTAGAAACTTGATACAAAATAATCTAAACCTGCAAAAATTTCATCGAAATCGGTTGAGAAACACCAGAGATATCGAATATTGAAATTTACTCACAGATATATAGATACAATTACTGTACGCGTTATAGACAGGGTTTGGGGTATCTCCTAGTCGGGAAATTTCGACTAGAGCCTTCTAACTTGTTTATTTATTTGTTGTTGTTGTTTCCAATGTGTTTCACCTACGTCAAAATACCTTATGTGCATTTGTTATTTGTTGTTTATTTTCTACGGCTAACCGCTGTTTATACGTATATATAATATTACATCTGTCAAAATTTTAATTTGCAGAAGTGTAAACGCAAGCGACATTTGAATGCAATGTGTCTACAATCCAGCGTTTGAAAATGCTACACTACTCCGTAGTATTTTGTTATGCTATCGCTATCGCTCTCACTTTGAATACATCTTTAGCAGAGCCATAGCACTAAGAAGTCTGACTGCTTATAAACTGTAGCAATAGTAATAGCACGAAATGAAACGATTTGCTATGTGTAGCCTAAGCGGTAGCCGAGCGAGATGAGAGCAGAGCATATGCAATTTTTCATTTGCTCCGGCTCTCATGTGTGTTTGTTTTTGCAGCAATTCTGTGACCGTTCTTTTTGTCGCTGATTCGAAAAGCAACTTAATACGTACTTTGATTTAATTTTAGTATTGTAACTGAATAAAATATGGTTTCCTTTTTTTTAGTATTGTTAGCCTAGACATAAATAAGAGAACGATCTATGTAAAAAAATCACTTAATTCTAGGTCATTTTTTATTATAAACACCTTTGAGTCAGAAAACCCAGATTTTTAAAACAGTTTAAATATTTTTCATTTAAGTAGCCAATTCCTTGTAGTAAATTTAGTCTTATTTTGCATCCCAAATGTTACAAGTCAACAACAACAATTCGTAAGCGAACAACCATGAAACAGCGTTAACTCGTCTTGGATCACTAAAACGTATTTTCTTAACTCCAAATAGCTGGTGAGTCAACCTGCCAAAGCAAACTGTGCAATACATAACTGATCGCTTTGTTTACAAGAATCGTTAGGCAGATAATGGCTGGAGAGCTCCAAATAAAATTTTAACTGAGGACGAGCGATTAATCCAAAAATTGCTTTGATGATAAAGGAGGAACTGTGAAAGAGTTGCAACCAGAAACTTGTGCGCTGGGTGCTGTGTAAACATGACTTAGATGGTCGAGTAGCATAAAACAAGACGTTCATTAGTAATAACAAGTGAAAACGTTGAAGTCGGACACCACCGACTGGGGAATACTCTAATCAGTGGGCGCTCGGATATAAGAACTCTCGAAAACTAGAATTTTCCAGAAATTATAACCAGTGTTTTCAATGCATTGAACGCTCTGAACGTTTTTTTTTTTATGTTATCTATGATTTTGAATTGACACTATACACCTTTTTATACCCCGAACCCATGAAATGGGTACAAGGGGTATAATGGTTTTGTGCAAAAGTATGTAACAGACAGAAGGAAGCATCTCCGACCCTATAAGTATATATATTCTTGAGCAGCATCAACAGCCGAGTCTATATAGCCATGTCCGTCTGTCCGTCCGTCTGTATGTATGAACGCGTAGATCTCAGAGACTATAAGACCTAGAGACTTCAGATTTTGCACATAAGCTCATCTAAGTCCTAGGCAGTACAAGTTTGTTTCCGATTTTCGATAACTATTTTCGTTTCCGATATACACATGTGATCGATAACATAAAAATATGGAATATCGAAAATGTAAAAATGGTAGGTGATATAATAGGTAACGATAGAACTTTGCTGAAAATTTCATCGAAATCGGTTGAGAAACAACAGAGATATCGAAGATTTAAGTTTAGTCACAGATGCATACAGACAATGACTGTACGCGTTAAGTATAGGGTTCGGGGTATCTCCTAGTCGGGAAATCTCGACTAGAGCCTTCTTACTTGTTTTACATATTTTCGTGGCCGAGCTTTGAGTTTCATAACGGGCGCACATGCGATTGTGCTTTTAGCAGGCGACATATCGCATATAAACATTTTGTTATGGTTCGGTCGCTCGCGATCAGACTCTAAGCTTGTATGCAGTCTGGCGCTATACAATATGTTTAATACATCATTGGTTTCATTTGAAGAGTTGCCACCGAATAACGTTTTTCTTATATAAATTTAGGTCATAAATATTTACAAAACCAGTGAATTTAACGTTGTTTGGCAACCCTAAAAACACTGTTCATCAACGGTCTTCCGTCTGTTATTGACCACTATCATGTGCTGATTTATGCTGACGATGTAAAACTATGCATGTCGGCTACCGCTCTGTTGTCTGCTCAAAACGAGGACCACACACAAGACTTAAGGATCAGACACACTGAGGCGTTTTAGCGGTTGTAAGCATCATTTAACTTTTTCGGCCACAAATTTATGAATACCAAGCCAAAGTTTCAGTTCGATTGCTCTTAAACTGAGGGATAAGCTGACATTCATACCAAGAACATATTTACTTAATGGGGTCGGAGACGCTTTCTTTTATGCATTACACATTTTATCACAAAAGCAATGGTCGAAGTTGGCTTCCTTAAGGTTGACCAGCGTTCACAAATATATGGATACAGACGTTTTAGAACGACTTTTTGCATTCGACAAGACAAGTATTTCCAGTGTCACGATAAAAGGTTTACTAAAATAAATTTCAGATCTGGGGGTCTGACTATGTTTATGCACTTGAAAAGTATATATTTATTTTGTGATGAAATGTGTAACGCATAGAAGGAAGCGTTTCAGCATCCCAAATTGACTTGATATAGCCATGACCGTCTTTCTGTCTACTGGTATGTAAACTAAGCCCTCAGTTTTAGAGCTATCTATTTGAAACTTTGGGCAAGGTATTCTTTAAGTTGCAGACAATCAAGGTATAAAAAAGTATCAAGTGAATATAGTTTTCGGATGGCCAAAAATAGCTACCTAATTGCGGTTATACTGTCCACGCGAGGGCGGCTCGAAGCAGGCCCTTCGTACGGTCATGTCTCTGCCAGGGGTGCAGTCTGGACTACTTCATAAATTACTCCAGTCCAAGGTGGAAAAGCATTGTGCCGAAGGACTCGTGGCCGGGCCGAGCAACCGTCTCTAGTTTGCGAACTCTGATTTGGCTTCCCACCTGTCGGTTGCAGTGCCGCTAGCGGCATGGGTGGAGGACGAATGAGCCAATCGTCCCCACGTTTCGGGCGACGGACTGGAGCGGCTCCTGGAGCACATAGGGAGCAAAGATTTGCTTACTCGGTTTACAGGACTGCAAACGCAGGCCAACTCCACCATCCCAGGCAGAATCTATCCGCCCAGACCGCATCTTCAGATGGAGCTCGACTTAAAACCAGCAGTCCCGGGTGTATCTGCAAAACCAAGCAGAAGTGCCAACGCTCCATCCAGGAGCCGGCTCCGCAAGCCAAGCGGAATCAAAGTAGCACCACGACCACAACCGCTAGCCCGGTCCTTAGATGAAGCCACAAGGGATGAGAGACTAGATTGTATAAAGCAATCGGGCCACCTCGATGCTCTGATCGCGGTTGGCTTTAGAGCAGCATAAAAGCCATGGCACGCGAGAATGAAAGGTCTGCAGCGCCATACAAGAAAGCCATCGCCACGCTAGAAGAATAACCTGGCGCGAAACTGATGTTGTTCGACTGGAAGGATGCCCAGTATTACGTGCGCTAGGGTATGAGTTTCTGCAAAATCCGAGTAGCCCGAACGGATTCTAAAACTTTGACAGCCCAGTAATCCTGCGCTGAATACTTATGATTGGAGGATCGCCAAAGCCGAGGTGGTAAAAGGCAACACACGGCAGGTGATCCTCATCATAAATAGTGAGTCTGCTGTGTCACTGGCTGAATCCAACGGCGCGGCATACTACGGCTTAAAATCTGCGGTATTCTGCGTTTATTCCTCGGATGCGGCTAACAACCCCCAGGCAAGGTATCACTAGCGGAAGTCGTCGAAGCCCCGACAAATGCGCTACTATTGGGCGCCGCAGAAGAGATTGATACCACAGCAAATGGTGTCCCAAACCGGTTCACGGAGGGTGACGCGCCGGAAGAGGAAAGAAGTTCAGGCCGGTAACCAATCAGAAGGTTTTTACTTTTCCAGTAAGCTGGCAAACTAGGTTAGTCTCCACTACGACATCGGACTTGATGACAACGAAGGGGAAGCTTACTTGACGTTGAAAGAGGGTAGTCTCAGGATGTCCCTGCGACCTCTTGATATTAAGCTGCTGCGTATAAGCCAATGCGAAGTAGATGTTGCCTTGGGTATACGGTGGCAGGGATCCTGGAATGGGAACAAAGGCTTACAAGCTACAAGTAGCTTAAAAAGAGATCAAAATCCTACATACATTTTGGCAAGAGAACACTTGGACTTAATTCTGCTTCCTTATTTCAGTAATGACGACAACACTGCTGCGTGTCTGGAGCTTAAGACACGTTAAGCCTGGCCCAACATACATGGCCCATGACCCATCCACATGCACTTCTTTGTGAGTAAATATCATTAAAACTCATTATAGGAAGCGTGGCAAACGCATATCATCATCAGTGGGGCAGGACACACAAAAATAAACAGCGTGAGTTGCTCTTCAACTATATCCTTCCAAATAGCCACAATATTTGTTTTAAATTATTTGGACGTAGATGTACTAACAAACAGTACATTTAAGTGACACAACGATACCCACCTCCCGCCCGACCGACTGAGGGGCGCACTGCATAGCGTGCGAATTAAGTAGACAAATGACAAAAAGACTAGCTTTCTAAGGCACAATTTTTCAATGTCCAGTCAAACAGTTAGTTAAAATCGTGATAAATTTGTTGCTTGACTTAACTGGTGTTTTAGTAATTTGGTTGTCCCAAGGCCGAAATAACCTATCATCGATAAATTACTAACGACTTAATGGTGTTGCCGCTTATTGTCAAACCTAATAAGTGATTTTGCTGTTTTTATCCGTCCGTGAACGTAATTTTTTTCGATATTTCAATTTAAAACTTTGCAATTATGTTTATCTATGGGCGCGACAGATAAAGTGTAAAGATCGGGGTGCCACACCTACTAGGAAGCTGGGAAATCGATAACATCATTACTGAAAACCGATAAAACCATATATTTTTCACATTATTTAAGCTAGAATTACCAAATTTTGCACGAAGATAGCTAGTCACGTCCCCGCAAAAACTGCATCAAATTTTTGGATCCACGCCCAATTCTTCCGCCCCCATCTTCCCTGCTCATTGAAATTATAAACGCCTATAGTTTTCACATTTTTTGGCTAGAGCCACCAAATTTTGTGTAAAGATAGGTGATGACGTTCCCCAAAAAAATTCATCAAAATTTTGGATGTCACGCCCACCTCTAACGCCCCCCAGCCCACGCCGTTTTTAAAACGTTATTGGGTGTATCTTCCACATTTGAGCTACAGTCACCAAATTCGGTAGGAAGATAGATGGCAATATCTACGAAAGATATGCATCAAAATTTTTGATGCCACGCCCACCCAAGCCACCAGCCTTATAAAATCGGAATCGGCTATATCCTTAAACAGCTTTTGAGATACAGCCACCAAACTTGGTAGGAAGATAAATGGTAACATTTATAAAATCGGAATCGGCTATATCCTTAAACAGCTTTTGAGATACAGCCACCAAACTTGGTAGGAAGATAAATGGTGACATTTAAAAAGATTTGATTCAAAAATTTTGATGACACACCCACCTCTGCCACCTAAATTTTAAATTTGGAGTTGTTCAGTTATCTTCCACAGTTTTTGAGCTAAAGTCACCAAATTTGGTAAAAATAATAGCTTGCGATGTTTACCACATGGCCCACCCCCTTCGCCGTTCTTTTACTGGTATTCCGATGTCGGTTGCGTCCGACTGCAGCGTTTTCACTTGTTTGTTATTTTTTTGGTTTGTGACTGGCAAACTGCTGATTGTTGCATATTAAAATGTATAAACAATTACTTACTGTAAGCCCAGTTGCAAACGGCCACGAAGCGAATTGGGCCTAAGAAAGCTAGTAGAAGTGGCACTATATATTAAGTGGAAAAATTCCTTATAGCTTAAAGTTCTAACGATTTACACGTTGAACTTTTTTCATGAACTTTTTGGTTTTGTGCAAAAGTATGTAACAGGCAGAAGGAAGCTTCTCCGACCCTATAAAGTATATATATTCTTGATCAGCATCTACAGCCGAGTCGATATAGCCATGTCCGTCTGGCCGTCCGTCCGTCTGTATGAACGCATAGATCTCAGAGACTATAAGAGCTACTGATTCATATTCATATTCATATTTCCGTTTCCGATATACACATGTGATCGATAACACAAAAATGTCGAATATCGAAAATATGAAACACGTTTAAGAAACTTGATACAAAATAATAAACATCTGTGAAAATTTCATCGAAATCGGTTGAGAAACACTAGAGATATCGAAGATTAAAGTTAAGTCACAGATGCATACAGACAATGACTGTGCTCGTTAAGTATAGGGTTCGGGGTTATCTCCTAGTCGGGAAATCTCGACTAGACCCTTCTTAGTTGTTTTTGATTCTGTTTTAAAACTTCTTCACAAAACTGGTCGCATTTGCACGATGGGGTTTTATTATTAACTTTTTTTTTTGTAAATGCAACTGTGATTTTAATTTATTGTCGATTTTCATACATCTTCGTCATCGTTTATTTTATTTTTGAATATCTGACTGACATAAGCCCCTGTGCAACTCTGTGTTTACATGCAATCGGAATAAGTCATAGCAAATTGAGAAAAATAAATCATTGCTACACAAGTCATGAAGTATTGCTTGCAGTTGTTACCTCTCTACTCATATTGCAAACAAACGAATGCTTCATGAATAAAGTTCAGAGTGTAAATCGGGTGTTAGAACATATGATCCGCAAAGTGTTATGAATAGCATAGTTAGAGTAACAAGCTTTAAGAGCAATGTGTAGAAAATTACTTGTATCGAGCGTTAAAAACAACTCCAAATGAAGCTCTCGACAATATACTAAATCTTCTGCCAATAGACCAAACGGGGAAATTAGAGAGAGAGGACATGAGAGAAACAAATCAGTGGTCCAAACAAACGATCCTTGTTAGATTTATCCCTCTAACAACAGATTATTGCTGTCCACTTTCACCGACGAGCTGGCAAGGCATGGTACTACCGTGCCTCTCTCACAGACAAGGAGGTCTTGGGTATACCCATAGGCAGCTGCAAGCTTAGAGTTCAAAAATACTTTTCAACGCGAAGCTAACAAGAGGAGGCAGCTTACTACCGCTGCAAGTAGGATAGCTTCGAATCTAATCCAACTAAACAGATAAGGCTGTGCCGCTGTAATCAGGGCAGTTACGGGACACTGGCTACAGGGCACTCATGCAGCAAGACCACTTGATCCTTTCAACGCTTTCTGCGGTGGAGAAGACAACAGTTTCCCACCTTTTAAGCGGTTGTCCTGCAGTCTGCAAAACGAGAAATCGACGTCTTGGTTATTTTTTTTCCTATCGGTCCTCTCAGAGTTAAAGGATATCAACCCTTAACATATAATGTCTTTTAATTAGACCTCGGGCTGGATCCAGGCCTCCACTAACGGTGTAACACACTATGTGTCTGGGTAAACGGTTCTAGTGGACGGAGTCCACTCCGGCATTACAACGGGCCAGCAAATGGCCTTTGTGAGTGGGGGGCCTTGTGCCTCTACTACCGCTCTAACCTAACCTAGTAGTAAATACCCCATAATATGTGCATCCAGAAGTTTTGATGCCGCGCCCATACCCCATCGCCTTTTCAAACCGGACATGTCTATATCTTTCACAGTTTTTGAGCTAGAGACGCCAAATTCGGTGCCAAAAGAGTTCATAACGTTGCATAAAAAGCTGCATCAAACATTTAACCCTTTCGGGACTACTGGGACAATACGTCCCAGCAATTTTCAAACTTCTGTATTTTGATTAATTTTAAAGCTACCAATAACGTAAAATATCCCAAATGCAGCTCTTAATGTCAATTTCACCATGTAAACAAAAATATAACGGTAAAGATCGGCACTGTATACGCAAATTGACAATGAATTTCACAACCTCAGTAAAATTTCGTCAGTTTGATCGCAATTTTGTATTGTAGAGCACGTGTAGGGACAAAAGTGCACACTGTTTGCAGTTTTTTAGTGAGAAATATAGTAAATCTATTCAAACGATTAATTTGGCAGCGTTAAGATCTGATAAATTGTAAGTTTTACGTGATTTTATAAAAATGGGACATATAATCCCAACAAGTTTTTTGGGTGGGATATATAATCCTAATCAACATTTCAGATGTCGAAAAGAGCATTAAGTTATGAGGAAGTCGAGCGAGTTTTGCTAGAAGACTTGAACTCAGGGATAATATGTCCCACTGATAATATGCATTGGGATTATATGTCCCTCTGAAAATACGTATTGGGATTATATGTCCCAGGATAAAAGGACGATTTCAGGATTTTTAAGTATGCAGAACAACATTTTTTTTTGTCCCCTTTCAGAATATGCAAAAAGTTTTAAGACAACTATCTTGGATTTCAAAATAAAACTCCGTCCCGAAAGGGTTAAAGCCCTAACCCACTCCTTCCGTCCCTGTGAATTCGGAATAGTTCATACCTTTGACAGTTTTTAAGTTTGAGTTACCAAATTTGGTCGCAAGTTATCATGCAATGTCCCCCAGAGATGTGCATTAATCTTTCTTTGAACACACCTGCCGCCCCATATTTATAATAATTATTGGAATACTCAAAGGTTATAGAATATTGAAATGACAATAAAAAACAATATATAAAAAAACATATAACTAAGCATACAAAGTTAAATTTATAACAAATTATTAGATTTTTTTTTTTTTTATGTATATTTTTATTTACAATCTATCCATAGGATAATAAGTAAATTTTTAATGATATATTTACAGGGAATTTTTATTTATGAACCAAAATTAAGCGGTATCTTGTGAGGAGACGCTTCAATCATCTGCGTGTTGCCTTTGATCCTAAGTGGTAAGCCAAAGCACTTACATGATTGCAAAATTGGTCATTAAACAGGCTAGTTGAGTTTTACAAACTACAGATTTTATTGTTATTGGAAAAATTAACGATTGAAACAAATTTGTACTTTGTACTGTCTGTTACATATGTTTGACAGATCGCTCAAATTGTAGCAGTGAGCTAAGTCTCCCAGCTGTTTTTAGTGTTGTGATTTCAAAACAAGCAAAATTGTATTGGACCAATCTCTCGCACTCACAAAGTAAAGTGACAAGGGAGCTGAAAGTGTTGTTTTACATTTCGCACTTATACGATTAATCAAATGGTACCTAGCTGTCGGATATGAGCCCACCTTATATTTTTATACCCCGATCCCATAAAATGGGTAAAAGGGGTATAATGGTTTTGTGCAAAAGTATGTAACAGGCAGAAGGAAGCATCTCCGACCCCATAAAGTATATATATTCTTGAGTCGATATAGCCATGTCCGTCTGTCCGTCTGTATGAACGCGTCGATCTCAGAGACTACAAGAGCTAGAGATTTTGAATATAAGTTCTCCTATACCATAAGCAGAACAAGTTTGTTTCAAATTATCGATAACTATTCTGGTTTCCGATATACACATGTAATCGATTACAAAAAAATCTCGAATTTGGAAAATGTAAAATGGGGATTGAAATAATGGGAAACGATAGAACTTTTCTGAAAACTTCATCGAAATCGGTTGAGAAACACCAGAGATATCGAACATTGAAGTTTAGTCACAGAAAAGTAGACATTTACAAGAATTGAAAACTTTCCATGGGTACTTAATAGGGCTGTGCAACGAGCACTGTTCGTCCGAACATGTTCGGCGTTCGATTCAATTTGTAACTGTTTTTTGTTCGAACAAATGGTCGAACGGCCGAACGGTTCGAAACTTCAAACGGGTTCGGCAAAGTCATGCGTGTTGAGCTCGGCGATCGACTGCGGCAGCTTTATATTTGAATGTTCGCCAGCGCAGTCAGCAAGCAAAGCAGCGCGCGAGGCTGCAAAAAGACTGAATGCATGTGCTGAGCGGATTGTAGTTATATATTCCTATTACATAGATATTGTAATTATACTTTGATACCGAAGGTCTCATAGTATATTGGTTTTGTGCAATGTCCGTCATGGTGTCTGTCTGTCCGTCCGTATGAACGCAACTTTTTTCGACACCCGTAAAGCTAGAGACTTGAAACTTTGCAATTATGTTTATCTATAGACGGTACAGATAAAGTGTCAAGATTGGGTTGCCACGCCTACTAGGAGGCTGGGAAATCGATAAATTCGATAACAGAAAACCGATAAAACCAAATATTTCTCACATTCTTACAGCTAGAGTTACCAAATTTTGCACGCAGATAGCTAGTCATGTCCCTGAAAAAACTGCATCAAAATTTTGGATGCCACGCCCACTCCTTCCGCCCCCATCATCCCTGCTCCTTGAAATTGGAAACGCCTATAGTTTTTACATTTTTTGGGCTAGAGAAATCAAATTTTGTGCCAAGATACATATTGAAGTTCCATAAAAAAATGCATCAAAATTTTGGATGCTACGCCCCCTGATTCCGCCCCCATCCCCCCCTTCTCCATGAAATTGGAAACGTTTTCACATTTTTTGGGCTATTGCCACCAAATTTTGTGTGAAGATAGATATTGACGTTCCCCAAAAATATGCATCAACATTTTGGATGCCACGCCCCCTGATTCCGCCCCCATCCCCCTTTCACCAAGAAATTGGAAACGCCTATAGTTTTCACATTTTTTGGGCTAGAGCCACCAAATTTTGTGTGAAGATAGATATTGACGTTTTGGATGCCACGCCCCATGATTCCGATCCCAACCCCCCCTTCTACTTGAAATTGGAAACGCCTATAGTTTTCACATTTTTCGAGCTAGAGTCACCGAATTTGGTAGGAGGATATATGGTGACATCTACAAAAGGTCTGCACCAAAAATTAGGATGCCACGCCCACCTCTGCCGCCCACTATTTAAAATCGGAAATTTCGATATCTCTTATAGTTTTTAAGCTAGAGCCCGTAAATTTGGTAGAAAGATAGAAGGCAGCATCTACCAAAGATGTGCATCAAAATTTTGAATGCCACGCCCACCTAAGCCACCCGCCTTATAAAATCGGAATCGGCTATATCTTTAACAGTTTTTGAGCTAGAGCCACCAAACTTGGTAGGCAGATAGATAGTGACAGCTAAAAACATTTGATTCAAAAATTTGGATGTCACGCCTACCTCTGTTGCCCACCTTTTACATTTTGAAGTTAAATTATCTTCCACAGCTTTTGAGGAAAAGTCACCAAATTTGGTAACATGATAGCTGGCGATGTTTACCACATGGCCCACTCCCTTCGCCCCTGCATTCCCCCTTATAAACCGTTCATTTACTGGTATCAAAGTATTTCGCAGTCGGTTGCGTCCGTCTGCAACGTTTTTACTTGATTTTTACTTAGTAAAATAATAACAAAATTTTTGATTTTATTATTTTTATTTTTTTTTTTTCTTAAATTGTGTTTTCATGCAAAAATGCAATCTCCTCCACGTGGTCTGATAATAAATTGGCTCTTTCAGCGCGGACTATATTACCACAAGTCTAGAAGAGGCGCTCGCTTGTAGTTTGCGCCCCATTTCGCTGCGTTCCGTTGAATTCATGGCACACAAATGAATTCAAATGCAAACACAAGCATTTCTAATAGAAAAAGCGTACGAACCGTTCGAACGGTCGACTCTTCGAACAGTTCGGTCTGACCGTATGACAGTTCGGTCAAAACGGCGTAAGCCCGAACGTTGCACAGTCCTAGTAATTAATGGGTTAAGAAAAGTATTGCATCATTCACACGGAAATTAAATGACCTTTCCATTGATACTATACTTTCCATAAAAAGAGTTTAATTATGGGTAGATTTAACTTTAAGTGTTGTGCTAATACTTTTGACTACCCCTGTAAGTTTAACTGTAACAGTTAAGGGAAACACCCAAATGAATGCTTTATTACTTTCATCGGCTTAAACACATACCGGACTGACTGCCGCCAGCGATTTGCCGCATTTCCTTGGTGAACTCTTTGTTGCCAAACTGGCAGGACAGATCATGCACAGTGCGTGGTTCGCCTTTGTCCAGTAGTCTTTCGAGAAAGAAAAGCAGCGTCATGTTGCGTGCCATTTCATATTCCATTGATTCCATATTGTAAGCTTCAAAAATCTTTTTTGCTTTTGTTGAGAAACTACGTCACGTACACTAAGCAGCTAATTTCTTTTTAGTTATCTGAAAGAAGCAAAAGCATCAAAAGTTTTGAGTTAGAGGTAAGCTTTTCAATAAATCAAAACAACAACGTCAACAAGTTGTATTCACCGGTATATTTTTATATTCATTATATTATATATTCAAAGTCATAAAAAATAAGCTTGTGCATGTACACTTCTAAAAAAAAAAAACAAGTAAGAAGGCTCTAGTCGAGATTTCCCGACTAGGAGATACCCCGATCATCTGTGACTAATCTTTAGTCTTCGATATCTCTAGTGTTTCTTAACCGATTTCAATGAAATTTTCACACATTTTCGAGATTTAAGATATTAATGTTATCGATCACATGCGTATATCGAAAACGGAAAGAATTACATATCTTCAATCGAAAGAAAACTTGTACTGCCTAGGTCTTAGATGAGCTTATGTTCAAAATCTGAAGCCTCTAGGTCTTATAGCCTCTGAGATCGACACTTTCATACATACGGACAGACGGACGGACATGGCTTTATCGACTCAGCTGTTGATGCTGATCAACAATATATATACTTTATTGGGTGGGAGACGCTTTCTTCTGCCTGTTACATTCTTTTGCACAAAACCATTATACCCTTTTTTACCCATTTGATGGGTTCAGGGCGTACAAATTTATTTATTATAACGTTCATTGAAAATATAAACATATATGTGCATTGCCTTACACCGCCCAAAAAAAAAAAAGCAAAATCTATAAGCAGTTACTATCACTGCTTGAAGATTTTGGGCAGACACATAGTTATTTATTGAAATTCATGGTGCTCGTGCCGCGATAACCAAGTCCATACTAAGTCAAGTACAAAATTTGTTGAGAACAGCAAAGACAAAAATGTCATCAACAACGAACTTTCTAAAGCAGCGACATTCAGTGCCTAGTTTATATGCCTGTGTGTTTTTTGTGTTTGTGTGTGCAGCGCAGCAGTCTTGGAATACGTATTGGAAGCCAAACAATCCAAACAAATCGATAAAACTTCTTACAAGACCCGTTGTAAGCACTATTTCTTTTTCTTTGAGTAACCCGTTAAAAGGCTCATGGGAAAGCTGAACTAAAAGATATGATGAACCCTTGACATTACGAGTACAGACATTTTTTCTGCAACTTAATAATAGGAGCAACTTTATAATACTTACAGGCCAAAAAAAAAAAAAAATCTAACGTTCGAATTTTTTTAAATAACAATCTTTTATTAATAGCTGAATGTGTGCCCTAAACAAAAAGTATATTTTTGTCCAGATAGTCGTATCGATCCATGGAGGGTTATTTTGTGGACAAATGATATTGAAGCTGTTATGTTCAGTGAATATGACTTAGGCACTTCTCTTAAGCTTATTTTTAACAACAATACCAGCCTTTATCGCATCTGTCCACGAAATAACCCTCCATGGATCGCTTCACCAATTTAGACCAATGTTTCCAAATTCTTGCGTTTGTAAATTATAAGTTAAGGGCGTGAACCGTAAAAAGTTGACATCTTCGAAGGCTTCCAGCTTTTGAATCATGATATTTGAGATATTAGAAACATTTTGCGCAATCGCACTAGGATAGGACGTTTCTTAGCTTTGTTGTAGTTAACTGCAAGAGTAAACTGAAAAAATTAGGTCAAAACACATTATTAATGACTGGTATTCGCCTTATTTAAATAGTTTTTTGTAATTTTTATTTTTTTTTAATTGAAAACCTAACCAATCGACCAACTTTACTGTAAAATTTAAAAAATAAATATTTAATTTTTTTTGGCGATTTTGTTCTTTCTCGTCTATACTGCGCATTTTACGACCAATTTCAGTACATTTTTGCCTTTTTTAACCCTCAATGATTAAATCAAAACAAATAATAAGTTAAATATATTAAACACATACTTTTATAAAGGTAGATTTGGTAAAAGCAACGATTTTTGTGAAGAACGCATATGTGGTTCTAATTTTTTTTTTGTCGGTGACTTAGAGCACTTTTTTAAGAGAGATTTTTTTTAGGGCACACATCTAGCTATTCATTAAAAATAAACTCGAGCAGTAGATGTTTTGTTTTTACCTTTAAGTAATAGAAGCTGGGTGGTCCTAATTTTAAGTTCGCAGCTGTACATATGTGTGTGAGTACACGTGTACAACAAAAGCCTTTACCACTGCGCTGCTTAATGCTTGTGTTTCTTAACTGATTTTGATCAAATTTAAGCAGATGATCAATATCATCTAATACAGAAGGTATAGAGTATATATATCCGTACCCTCGACAGCCTTTTATCTAAAGACTTGAATTGTCCTTGAGTGCGTCAGACAAAGCGTAAAGATTTGCGATTCATTAAACAAACAACTAAAATATATTTATAAATTTCATTGCACGGATTTGAATTTGTTTATAGCTTTAGATAAGCATTAAATTACAGTATAACTTTTTTGATCAAAAAAATATTTCTTGTATCTATTTTCATTTAAAACAGAAAAAGCCAATATTTTTCACAGTAAGAGATACACCGAATTTAGCAAAATAGCTGACCACATCCCCTTAAAGATCTGCACCCAAATCCCAGCATCCAGCTTTAAAAAAATGCAAACTTTAATATCTTTCACAGCTTTCAAGCGAGAGTCACGACATTTGGTGAAAACAAGAAAGAAGGCTCTAGTCGAGATTTCCCGACTAGAAGATAACCCCGAACCCTATACAGTACGCCCTCGCTCAACGCAACCCTCGATACACGCAACTTCTCGATAATTGCAACACCCGAGTTCTTAACATTGTAGACTCTGTTAACGCAACTTCCAAAAAAATTACCTCGTTTAACGCAACTTCCTAAGGAAATCGTATGTTTTAGTTTCTACAGAATGAACCAGCAAGAAGAAGCAACACACCAACAACATAGGCACGTGTCACACTCAGTAAGAGAGTTAACAGTTAGTCCTCTCACCGACTCTCGGTGATACAAAGAAGACACATACAATTACTGTACTTAAATTCCAACGTTCTCCGACATATGTATTGATGGTTTATAAACATATAAATAAACTGCAAATAGCACAAAAATGTGAAATCCTAGGTAAACTGGATAGTGGCATTGTTATTAAATCTATATGCCGGGAATATCATGTGCATAAATCCACAGTAACTAGGATTAAATGAATTAATGAAGCTGCACTAAGAAAGTTCATCAAAAATGTGGAATCCGGGCCATGAAAGCGTGTTGCAATTAGAGCTTGCGAATATGCTAAAATGAAAAAATCATTGTACTCGTGATTTCTGAAACAAAGAGAGCGTAATTTGCCTATTTCTGTAGAAATTGTAAAGGCAAAGACTTAAAGACAAGTCTAGTAAATTCAACGCGAGTAACGGTTGGTTTTCAAATTTTAAAAAACGTCACGGTATTCGCATGCTAAAAGTTTGCGGCGAGAAATTGTCGAATATTCGCGAAACAGCTGTACAGAAAAGTCTAAATTGTAACAAAGTACAGACCACAATTTCTCAGTTTTTCAATAAATAAATAAAATAAAATGAAATCCTTGCTGTAATCACAGATTTATTCGACTAATTTTAATGTGTAGCAAAGGCATTTTCCCTCGGTTTTCGCAACTACCTCAGTTTTCGCAAATGGCTAAATTTTAATAGGTTGCGTTAAGCGAGGGCGTACTGTACTTAACGAGCACAGTCATTGTCTGTATGCATCTGTGACTAAACTTCAATCTTCGATATCTCTAGTGTTTCTCAACCGATTTCTATGAAATTTTCACAGACTTTGATTATTTTGCATCAAGTTTCTTAAACGTGTTTCATATTTTCGATATTCGACATTTTTGTGTTATCGATCACATGTGGATATCGGAAACGGAAATATGAATATGAATATGAATCAGTAGCTCTTATAGTCTCTGAGATCGACGCGTTCATACAGACGGACGGACGGCCAGACGGACATGGCTATATCGACTCGGCTGTTGATGCTGATCAAGCATATATATAATTTATAGGGTCGGAGATGTTTCCTTCTGCCTGTTACATACTTTTGCACAAAACCATTATACCCCTTTTACTCATTTTATGGGTTCGAGCTGTCTATGGAACGCCTATTTGACGTTTCCCTAGCTGCTAAGCCCGCCACAGATTATCATAAAAAGTTTTTGTAGGCCCCACTACCGACTGCAACGGTGTAATATCATGAGTGTATCGAAAACCTAAAGAGTTATCGATTATTTGAAACAAGCTTAACCTGCGGGTGGTCCACATAAACCTAAGCCCCAAATCTCAAGTCTTTCATCATGAGTATTTTTATGCAAATCGCCAGCTATCTTTCCATCAAATTTAATGACTTTAACTAATAAGCAGTATATAGGAATTTCCGTTTTTAAAAGACGAGTTGCTGGGGTGGGCGTGGCCTGCATATTTTTAATGCAGATCTTTGCTTTATGTCATCAGCTACCTTCCTAGCAAATTCGGTGACCTTAAAACTGTGTAGGGGCTGGTAGGAATTGACGTAGCATCAAAATCAACGCAAACCTTGGGAAACGTTACCAGCTATCTCAATATCAAATTTGGTCACTGTATTGGGTGTGGCTTAAAAAGAAAAAGCAATGTGAAAACAAACAATTCACTAAAGAAAGGTTTAATAAACATTAAAGAACACAGGGCAGTGCCAAATGATGTCAAGAAAACAGCAAAAAAAATAATTTCTAAATACACATAAATACGTATGCAAAGCAAAATCAAGAACATTGTCACTTAAATAAGTGTGCATTTTTAATGAATATACAAAAAAAAATGCTTATTATATTATAAACATAAACCTACACAAAGTCAAAGTTAACAGTGTTTGTTTGTTAATGCAATATTTGATTACCTGACAAATCTCTTTCACGAATGTGGACTTCGTAATATTTTTTAAAAATACAACATCAATTTGTATGTTGCTTTTGTTGTTAAAGAACTTGCTTATACGGACACACAGTCTTTTATAAGCTGATCTCTTTCGCCCACTTTGACGCATACACCATTCCAATTATAATCCTCGCGGGTGGCAGTTTTATATAAACACTTATCGCTTTCAATATTTTAACTTATATTTTAGTGGAGACAGATAAGCATACGAAAAGCATTTTAAGTCGTAAATATCTGAGTTGACATATATCGAGCTAACAACTTTTTGTTGCTCAATTGATTGTGTGCGTGCAAGTTAGCAGGTGAGAACAGTGAATGTATGCGAAGTGCTTCAGGCACTGAGCAAAAGTAGAAAAAGCAAATTGAAAAACACTTGTTGCACAAATTTGTTTACCAACAACTGATGCACACTACTGTAGTAAGAGTTTTAAAAATTTGTGTGTATCTTTTTTAAGCAAAATAAATAAACGTTTGTATTACGGTGTGACGGTTTCGTAGCGATGATGAGAACGCGAACGCCACTTCAGGTGTGCCACCGATTCCGAATCGAAAACTGATTCAGCTTTGTGTGAATGGCAATGGCACAGCTGTTATGGCAACGAGTGAAATATTAGAGACGATATGAGAACGATAGTTCTATACATGTATGATCGGTGGCGACCTGAATAAGGCGCATGCTGAATGTGCGAATCCAGCATATTAAAAAAATTATAGCAGAGATTTATAGTGTGTCGAATGTGAACTAATCTGTGGTAATAAATAAAATTATAAAGGCATAAGGTCACACTGAGCAATTTACTTTTCTAACACCTACAACAAACTAAATAGAATAATATATGTATGGTATGTAGTTTCTTTCGATGACGCAGGTTGCACAAGTATTGCTTGTTGCTGCCTTCCAGTGTGTAAATACTGGGGGACTCTACGGTTATTCCGGCACCAAGGTCTGATGATTGATTCTTGTAGAGCTCGACAAAATAAAACGAAAATATTTATTATATTTTATCGATAGCTCGCTTGGTTATCGAGATATAGTTAATAAAAAATCGAAAAATTAAATTTTTTGGTGCAAATGAATAGATTTCCAAAATAAAAACGAAAATACTGAACACAATTTACCGATTCATCGATATTTATCGAGCTATCGATAAAAATGTAACAGCATTTCTTTGCTTCATGAAGTTTAAATGATTTCTTAAAAAAATATAAGACGAAAATATTAAATAAAATTTATCGATATACAATTTTTTTAACAAAAATCGCGCGATTCGATTCTTGCATTTCAAGAATAACACCACAAAGAGACACAAAATGACACAACAACATCCAAATTTGTATCCCAAATTAAACAATTTTAATATTATTAGTTCTTTAAGACCCAATTTATCAATGTCCGGTTAGTCAACTTATTCTAAGTTTAGTCGAATTTGAGTTTCTCAATGTTCGGTTACTACTTATACCGATGCTACGTAACGATATATAAATATCAATACAATCATCGTAAGGCGAACAGCTGACCCAAGCTGACACTTGCATTGGTTAATTTTTGTTTTATAATTCAAATTTTCAAAATTTGTATTTGAGTCTTCTAGGTCCACAAACACATGCTCCTCAACAACTAAAATGTTTTTCCCTCGTTGCCGTTTACAACAGGGCTCGTAGAAAGTTATTGTATATACATTTTGATGTGCAACATGTGGCAGTTTATGAGTCACAGGCAAAAACAAAACCAAAAGAATAGCTGAATCCCCGTTAAGGTTGGCAGCACCATTCGGCGATAGTGATATACCGATGATAGGTTACTTTGGCTTTGAGAAAACCTAATCAGTATAGTTTGGGCATAAAAGTTATTCTGAAGTTAACTTATTCCAAGTTAAACTGGATATTGAGAAATTGGGCCTAAATGAATTTGTTGTAACTGGATTCCAACTCACCAGAATGTTGTGGGCAGCTAATGAAAGTTGAATCTGACTCCAGCGCTTAATTTCGCTGGAATTGGAGATGTTCCTCAACTGCATTTAATATATTCGTCTTTTTTTTTAGAAATCTTTTAAACTTCATCAAACAAAAAAATGGTGTTACATTTTTATCGATAGCTCGATAAATATCGAAAAAATGTTTAGTATTTTCGGTTGTTTTGGAAATCCAATTAACTTCAAAAAATTGCATTTTTCGATATTTTTCGATTTTTATTAACTAAAACTCGATAACCAGGCGAGTTATCGATACATTTTATTTAATACTTTCGTCTTATTTTGTCGAGTCCTACAAGAATCAATTATCAGACTTTGGGGCCCCAAGAACCGTAAACGTGCCATTTATTTAACAAAAATCGCGCGATTCGTGCAAAAGAACTTGATGTTGTTAAAACAAAACGAGCGATTTTTTATAAAAAAAAAAATTTATTGCCTGCGACATTTTAAATGATTTATATTAGACCAGCAGCATAAAAATCATAATAACCTTAGGCATATGCATTGTCAATCGAAAATTTGATCGAAAAGAAGCAGCAACTAGAAGCACCGTGTAGAAGTGAGCTCCAACTCGAAGCAACTTTCAAAAGAAAATCAACAAGAATGCATGCTTCAAAAAAGCACCATGTGTACGCGGTCTTACTTTTCAGAAATCTATTAAACTTCATCAAAACAATTTTTTGTAAAATTTGTATCGATAGCTCGATAAATTGTGTTTAGTATTTTCGGTTTTTTTTGGAAACCTATTAACTTCACCAAAAAAAATTTAATTTTTCGATTTTTTATTAACTACATCTTGATAGCCAGACGAGCTATCGATAAATTTTATTTAATATTTTCGTCCTATTTCTTCGAGTTCTACAAGAATCAATCACCAGACCTTGGCGCCTGGATAACCGTAGAGTCCACAGAGTCAGTATTACAGCCAAATGACTGTACGCGTTAAGTATGGGGTTCGGGGTATCTCCTAGTCGGAAATATCGACTAGAGCTTATTACTTGTTCTTGCTGCTACTGCTCTTGCTGCTCTCATCCTTCTCTTTTTTCTCCTTCCTCTCGGGATTCTCCTCGGGGTGATATTCATAAGCAAAGATAACCTTTAGCTTGCCAAGAATAAGGGCAACTAAAAGAGGCGCACCCATGCAGGCGGGCACTAGACAGAGCACCTCCGGCTGTGCGTGCTTCACAAATATTGTCGCGAGCGGTCCATAGAAATACATGCGCATCTTCCGTTTTTTGATTTCATCAAAGCGCAGCAATAAATCAATATTAATGCCACGAAAAACCATATCGCCAAATCCCAACATCGTGAAATTGGAGGCATTCAGGCTATTGTCCCGAATGTCTTGGGAAAAGACTAGTGATCGGCACCTCAAAGATCTTGGCAACCGTTACCATAACATTTCTGCCAAACACACAGAAGATATCGTAGAAGAACAGTCCGCTCAGCAGTCACAAATTTGTTCAAGTGCAGCATTTCCACACTATTGATGGCAAAGGCCAAACCAAACATGTAGTTTTCAATCGAATGGTTCTTCATCAGATAGAAGATGATTAGACATATCATGTGTGGAGAACTTATAGTTGATGATATCTTCCTTTTCTTTACCCTCATTCTTGGTGAAGTGTATGTGGAATGGTACTTTTGGCACAGTTGCAGGCATCAGCGAGTTAACTTAGCAGATAGGCGAGCGCTATGACTCCAAGCACGAAGAAAAACCTGTGAGCAAGAAGCAGATGTGCACCTTTTGGAAAGTCCAGAAAGAACATGTATAGGCTGAACAGAGCAGCAGGAGCAATCAGCTGAAAATATTGGCATCCTTTTTTCAGTCTGTGCAGTTGCACCTATCTAAAGATAATGGGCAGCATTGCCATAATTACGAGGCAACCATACGCCACTGCAATGCCTTTCGGAGTTTAGGGCTTTTTTTCGCTGGTAGGCGCCGACTAATTATTGAGACTAGTTCCTTTCTCAAAATGCCATTTATAGCATCCTTAACGCTGCCAATGACTTCCTCAGTCATTTTAATCAATTATTTAACTGCCACTTTACGCATAACTCTTTATAGTTAAGTTGGTGAATATATGTTCGCATATATGTAAATATATCTAAGCAATAAGCAAAGACAATTATACGGTACTGGGATGGATGAAACTGAAATTACAAGTTTATTAGATATATTTTTGGTTTTTAAATCTGCAAAACCTTTCAATTAAAATTTCGCAAAATCTTTAGTTTTTTTGCCGCACGTCCATTTTTGAGACCTTCTATCTCCTGCAACAGCCACCTTGCCCTCTACCTTGTAAGGATGACAACAAGTTTTTTTTAAATGTGCAGTCGGTGTTCATAGCAGCTGTTTTTGACATCAAACCATCCGGGGTGCAGCTCCTCTATAATACAGGGGTGTGCCAGCAATCAAAAGTAACTGAGTTCCAACCTAAAACCAACCTCAAGCTGGTTTTAAGGGAGAGTTGGTTAGTTTAAGCAATATTAAATGTCTAATGAATAACAAGTGTTACTTTTTCGAAAGGTAATTTTAAGCTTAGTTGCATATTGCAAATACATTTGAATTTAATACATATTTTAATTCATGATTTTTGATTTAAATAAATCTTTTACAAATCTCTAAAACAATTTGCCGATCTGTGAAAGCGTGCAAGCCCGTCCCTAACAAAGGAGCTGCCACATTGTTTGGTTAACAATAACTATTACTCGGAGTCTTTAATAGATCAATTTTAAAGACACTTTTTTGTGACAAATAAACATAAAAACAAGTAAAAACGTTGCAGTCGGACGCAACCGACTGCGGAATACTTTGATACCAGTAAAAGAACGGTTGATAAGGGGGAATGCAGGGGCGAAGGGAGTGGCCCATGTGGTAAACATCGCCAGCTATCATGTTACCAAATTTGGTGGCTCTAGCTCAAAAACTGTGGAAGATAACTTAACTCCCAAATTTAAAAGGTGGGCGGCAGAGGTAGGCGTGGCATCCAAATTTTTGAATCAGATGTTTTTAACTGTCACTATCTATCTTCCTAATAAGTTTGGTGGCTCTAGCTCAAAAACTGTTAAAGATATAGCCGATTCCGATTTTATAAGGCGGGTGGCTTTGGTGGGCGTGGCATCCAAAATTTTGAATCAAATGTTTTTAACTGTCACTATCAATCTTCCTACCAAGTTTGGTGGCTCTAGCTCAAAAACTGTTAAAGATATAGCCGATTCCGATTTTATAAGGCGGGTGGCTTAGGTGGGCGTGGCATCCAAAATTTTGATGCATTTTTTTGGGGAACGTCAATATCTATCTTCACACAAAATTTGGTGGCTCTAGCCCAAAAAATGTGAAAACTATAGGCGTTTCCAATTTCTTAGAGAAAGGGGGATGGGGGCGGAATCAGGGGGCGTGGCATCCAAGTTTTGATGGGGAACGTCAGTACCTATCTTGACACAAAATTTGGTGGCTCTATCCCAAGAAATGTCATAACTATAGGCGTTTCCAATTTCATGGAGATGGGTGCGGAATCAGGGGGCGTGGCATCCAACATTTTTGATGAATTTTTTGTGGAACGTCAATATCTATCTTGACACAAAATTTGGTGTCTCTAGCCCAAAAAATGTAAGAACTATAGGCGTTTCCAGTTTCAAGGAGCAGGGATGATGGGGGCGGAAGGAGTGGGCGTGGTATCCAAAATTTTGATGCAGTTTTTTCAGGGACATGATAAGCTATCTGCGTGCAAAATTTGGTAACTCTAGCTGTAAGAATGTGAGAAATATTTGGTTTTATCGGTTTTCAGTTATCGAATTTATCGATTTCCCAGCCTCCTAGTGGGCGTGGCACCCAAATCTTGACACTTTTTCTGTCGCGCCTATAGACAAACATAATTGCAAAGTTTCAAGTCTCTAGCTTTACGGGTGTCGAAAAAAGTTGCGTTTATACAGACGGACAGACGGACAGACAGACAGACGGACAGACGGACACCATGACGGGCATTGCACAAAACCAATATACTATGAGACCTTCGGTATCAAAGTATAAAAATCGTACTTTAAGGTAACAAAATTGCATGGTTGTACAGTGTACAGTATGAGGTGGCAACGGTACACCGCGGTGTTGAGGTGGCGGTGTTTGTTAGGTGTGTAAATGTCTACAGTAAGAAGAATAATTTAATTTATGGAAAGTCATTGAGCAGCCAAAATGGTGGTTAAATTAAAATTGCATTTAATTATTTGTTTTACATTTATTTTATTATTGGTCCATAGGGGAAAACACCGTTCACCTTTTGCACTTTTAAAATGTAAACAAAACCAGATTCGCCATTTACGAAGTACGTAGAACAGCTGTTCAAGCACGATACCACGGCAGGGCCGTCAAGCAACATGAGTTACTTGGCGGACAAAATATAAAATATTTGTTTTGTTTAAGAACTACAAGAGATACAACCTAACATATTTTTATTTAACCATTTATTAAATATAACACTAATGAGATGAGGCCAACCTTGAAAACAAAGACAAAAATAGCAAATAAACTTTAGGCAATTTTCATTTTTGAAAGGTAGCAACTCTTTTTGGCCATTTTCGTTTTACGTATTTGCTCCGAAAAATGAAATCTCCTTTTCTTCTGGCATACCTAAGGTTTTGTTTCAGAGATTTGAAAATCTGCTCGAGCCAAGATATCTAGAGAGTTCTGGCTCACCCCTGATTGCACAGGTCTTCTCTATGCTGTGAATTGCCAAAAACTTTGCCAAACACACAATTCCAATTCATTTTTAAATCTTCATCTTCATCCGCACAATTAACATTTCTCAGGTGGGAAGTAGTAATAATTTTCATTTACATTAATCTAGCTAAAAAGTATTGAATTTCGATGATGTCCTTATTAAATCTGGTTATGTGCACAAATTCAATATCTATTTCTTTCAGCAATTCATCGGACAGTTTACCATTGTGACGGATGGTAGTAATTAGGCGTTCATGCCAAAAGCTTTTGGATCTCAGATAAATTTTTGACAAATACACTTGGAAGTCAACCAAATTTTGTCTCTTATTCGTGTCGTAAGGGATATTTTTGCCGACTGTGTTCGACCTGCAGTTCAGTAAATCAAAATCATCATTAAGCCAAAGAAAAAAGTTGGCGGTGGCCAATGCCTTTGTCATATTATGGGCCGAGAGCTGTTTGTTCCGGTAGCAAACTTTAATGGAGTTACCCACAGGCCATGAAAAAAGTCAGAAAAGTTTGGCCGAATATGCTTTTCTGTAAGCTTGGGTACCATTCGCGTTGTTGCTCCACAACTACACTCAGTTAGCTCCTGTTCAGCAATGTTCTCGGGCTTGGAAGGTTAAAGTTCAGGCTATTTCGCCTAAACTGGTACCCCTTCCAAGACCTGCAGTTTATGTTCATAAGAACGTTTTTCTCGTCTGCGCTAAAATGCTTAACATGCTTGGATGTTTTTTATGCTATTCGGAATCGTTAGCGCATTATCGGACATCTCTTTGCTGCGTATTAAATAATTTATCTCAACGTCCTTTAATTTCTTCTCTAACGCCGCTTTTTCCTCTTCCAGTTTGACCACCTTAGCGATTGTCTCTTCATGCCTTGCATGCATATGAAAAATCTCTTCGCGCCAACAAGTTTCATTGCGGCAATACTTCTCGCAACGGGGACATGAATAGCCATCTTCTGAGTTGGCTTGCTCAATATGGCAGTTACTGTGATCCAAACCAGCCACTTTGAATTTTTCTGAGTTGGGTATTGCATATATTTTAAATTCTACATGATTTATGCTTAATGGATCTTCACACACATCCATCATGGGATGCTCATTTTTGTTTCTTTTAGTTTTTAGCTCATGTGTGAGCATTCGCGTCACCGGGTCCCGAGTTTGAATCCACAAAAAGAAAACATGTTTATACTTTGATACTGAAAGTATCATAGTATATTGGTTTTGTGCAATGTCCGTCATTGTGTCTGTCTGTCCGTCTGTCCGTCCGTTCGTATGAACGCAACTTTTTTCGACACCCGTAAAGCTAGAGACTTGAAACTTTGCAATTATGTTTATCCATAGACGGTACAGATAAAGTGTTAAGATCGGGGTGCCACGCCCACTAGGAGGCTGGGAAATCGATAAATTCGATTACTCGAAACCGATAAAACCAAATATTTCTCACATTCTTACAGCTAGAGTTACCATGCACATGGCAAGTAATTTTGTTATCTGCCTTGCCAACTTGTTTTGCCTACTCGTTGAAAATCAGCTGGTGCTAGCGGTATTGGATAACGCGGATAAACAAACCAAGTCGGCCACTAATGTTTTGCATTTTGTTGTGATCAACGAGAATGATATATACAAGTGCGGAATTCAGAGCTGCCAACTTAAATTCACTCTCCCATGAAAAAAGATGCGCTTAGGGTCGGGCAAAGTAACGAGAGCAGGCAGTTCCCTTCAACGTAGAACAGCTGCTTTTGTTTTGATTCTGGCTGCTATGCTGACTTTCCGTGTCGTCCCGCCATTTCTGATTTGTTTTTACCATTGTTTTGTTTTGATTATTCATAGCTGTTGGTGAATTTCGCTTTGAACTGTAGAGCGCTGACATGCGTACATACAAACACACCTCATAATATGTATGCATTTGAGCACACAGCGTTTGCTTTGAATTTTTCTTATTCTTGCGAGCTGGGTCTGTTTCTTTATGCGAGAAAAGGGTATAGTGGTTGTGTACAAAAGTATGTAACAGGCGGAAGTAAGCATCTCCGACCCCATAAACATATATAAGTTAACACATAACGGGTCAACGCTCTAAATATTGTGCAGCGTCAGCCGAACATCGCTCTCACGGAAACCGAAAGTTCTCGGAACCAACGCTGGTGCCACATCTTGCGAAACGCTAGGTCAGCAATTATCATGACAGGGCTTGCATATTTATAAGACCGATATTGTAATTAGTTTTAGTTTGGATTTATCAATAAACGAAGCCACAAGTGGCTACTAATAAAAGACACTTATTTGTAATTTATATTCTTGATCCGCCAGTCCATTTGAATGAACACATCGATCTTGGAGACTAGTACTTAACACAAAATATTAAAAATCTGTGACAACTTATCATTCATCGAAATCGGTAGAGAAACAGCATAGATATCGAAGACTGAAGTTAAGTCACATAATACACAAAACATTACTATACGCATTAAGTATAAGTTCAGTGTATATGGTAGTCGGGAAGTAGAGCTGCGTAGTGGCTTACGAACCATCCCGGGTTCATTCCGCTACTTTTTAAACTGGCGACAGACTGACGCACAAGCTGAGGGCATGATCGCGAGCGAATACATACATAAATGCATCGAAAATAGGCAAAACACAACTAAACACACAAATTGCACAAAGAAAAAATACCCTGTGTCCCAATATTGAGTTGTATGGTTTTGTGGTTGAGACACACAAACTGCGCAAACCTTAAATACCCTTTATCGAAATATTTACTGCTAGTAAATATAATTACTAACACATAAATGTAGTACTACGACAACTAATATTAAGTATTTGTTTACAAAATACCTTTTAATTAGTGTTAATTTTATGAAATGCTTTTGAAATGCCGGTGGAAAACATTTGTAATTCTAGTTTGGCGCGCACTTGACTCCGCCTACAAAGTAAAAATAAAAGCAGACAAAATATAATGCTCTAGTTAAAAAAACCGACTAGGAAATACCGTAATGCGTGCATAAATGGCAAAATCGGCTCGCCTTATAATGCTGATAAAGAATATATAAATAAAATTGGGTTGGAAATATTTCCTTTTGCCAACAACAACACTGCTGGTTGCTGTGACGCATAAACAGCTCAAATTAAAAGTACCCTTTGTTCCAATATTCAATTGTAGTATTTTCAAATAAATACAACTTATTTTAAGCATTTAAATAAAAAATTAGTTTATTTTATTGCTTATTATTATTTCTTATTCAACTTGATAAATTAATTATTATTCTTAAAAATATAAACAAACAAATACTATGAATATCATATTTATTTATCTTGCGATAATCTATTTAACTCCACAAAGTTTATCCAAAGTCGAACTATCCTTCCTTGCTAGGGTAGCAGCAAGCGGATTGAATTATCGATATATTGGTAAATTATATTTAATATTTTCGTCTTTTTCTGTCGAGTTCTACAAGAATCAATTATCAAACTTCGGAGCCCCACTAACCGTAGAATCCCCTTAAGATGCATAGCGCATAGTTGACCACATTCGGAATGCCCTTCAAAAAATTGACCACACTGTTCGCATCGCCACATAGCTAATGCCAAGAATCGTACAACAAAAGAGCCAATGGCAATGTTTTTTGTAGACTTAGAGCCTGCAAGTAACAAAAAAAACTATATTTGAGGTGAAAAAACTATGCAACGCAATCGTCACCATTGAGCCCCCAAAGAAGTTCAATGATCTCATTCAATGTCACATGTGCCAGGACTTTGGTCACACGCAACGATACTGCTACAAGCCTTACCGCTGCGTTAAATGCAGCGGCTGTCACAAATCCCCTGACTGTACCAAGCCACGAGAGGCACCACCCAAATGCGTCCACTGCGGAGACAGCCACACTGCTTCCTACAAAGGCTGCAGAATTTACAAAATCACAGTGCAACAACGATCTCAAGAAAAAGTAAAGCACACACAAAAAGTACAAACAACCCGCAGAACATTACGCCTCCACAAGCTTAAAATTACCATATTAGCTTTGCAGATGTAGCAGGAGGCCAAGCCAGCAATAGTTAGTTACACACCACACAAACAGAGTGAGTCTGATAAGTCAATCAATGCCCAAATTCAATCCATGATGCAGCTAATGCAAGCACAGTTTGCTCAGATGACGCAAATGATGAGCACTATTATTTCATCATTATGCAAATAGGTTTGAAGCTTGTTCTATGGAATGCTAACGGTCTATGCAAAAGTAGGCCTGAGGTCGAAATGGTCATAAAAAGAAACAACCTTGACGTTATGCTCATATCCGAATCTCACTTTACTGATAGATTTTTCTTTTAAATTAATGGATATAACCTTATTCATGCAAGCCATCCGAGTGGTAATGATCGAGTTGGTGCAGCATTACTTGTGAGACACATTTTCCGAACGCGCTCCTATACTGGAGGCCTGGTTCCAAGCAGCCGTAATTTCAATTGACAGCCCAACTGGAAGCCTCACAATAAAATCAGCCCACGCTCCACCTAGGTGCCAAGTAATTGCAGCCTGATGTCCTCGACTTTGCGATGTCGAGTGGCTTAAACCTTAGTGTAATACAATGGGTGAACGATTTTGCTCTGTTGTCCGATCACTGTGCAGTGTTACTTCGGGTGGACCTACCAGTTAACACACACAGACGCTCAACTAAGCTGCTAAAAAGGAACTTCAACAGCCAGGTATACAGGGCCACTCTGGACACATTACTTGATCCTTCAATCACACTGGAATCTGGCGAGGATATCGAAGAAGCGGTCGAAACACTCACACGCAGCATACACGAGGCAGCCAATCTTTCCAATCCATACTCATCTAGCTCAAGTAAGCAACCGAGTCATAGAGATCAATACCTGCATTTCGAAGTAATCTCGGCGCAACTGAGAAACAAACGTCGTCTCTGTAGAGTTTGCCAGCTTAGTCGAAACCCTCGCGACTAGCAAAGATCTGAAGACACTTTTATATGACCTACGTAATAGAGGACTGGCCGACTACCTTTGTAACGCGCAATCAAACGGGATTGAACACAATCTCTGGAACGCCACTAAATATTTAAAAAGGCCCACCAGAAGAGTCCCGCCCATACTGAGCGCAGCTGGTCTGTGGTGCCGATCAAACGAAGAGAAGGCATGGACTTGTGCACAACATTTGGAGAAAATATTCACACCGTTCAAGCTATGCTCTTCCATGGATACAGCTGCCACAGAATCCTTCCTTGATGCACCCTGCCAAATGGCCTTGCCGATCCGCTCAACAGAAACAGATGAGGTCCTTAACATAGCGAAAGTCATCAACACTTCCATCTAAAGTATCATTTGAAAACAAGTCGGCAAATTTGGATCAGGCCATTGCCGATTTATTTGCCGAACTTTTTCAAACTACATACAGTTCATTTGATAATCAGGTTGATCTGCCTTACCCGTATCAGGTTTATAATGTCGTGTACTAGCTAGGGTGGCAATTACTATTATGTAGTCTGCCCCGATAAGCAGTAGAACTGAGCTGTCGGTCTTCTCGATACAGCCTCGCCTGGGAACGGGAATCGGGTTTTGTGCACTATGCTACGCTCTGTGGATGGCTCGCCGGATGGGGTCGTGGGCTTCCTATCCCTTATGTTCCTATGGCACCTTACGACACAAAAATAAAGTTTAAGTGCACATACTACTGATACTACTCTAAAGATCTACAAAATATAATCAAAAGTAAATAATAGGATCGGTCGGAAAAGTATGCAGCATAGCCAATGCAGTAGTTGTATGAACTTGATGTTGTTGTTCATACGCTCTCTATACCCTCCCTGCCTTGGCAATTGGTGAGCGAAAATAAAATTGCCCCTAATTTGATTACACTCGATATTCCTTCATTATGATGTAATCATGACGATACTGGTTTTATTTAATAATTCATTTCCAAACAATTATTATTATTCGCAATTAAAAGGTATTTCATACAATTTTTACGCTTCATTACGTTATTTGCATTTTAGGTAGTTTTATATAATTTTAGATATTTAAGTAACGTTCTTAGTAATTTGTTTCAATTCAAAAATATAAAGATAACTCTGGCAAAATCATTTTTAAGGTATTCACACGATATTTTATAAGCATGAACGAGAAATCACTCTGTATTTACTTTTTGTTGTTACTCACAATTACAAATCCATCGCTGAGTCCGTTGGTACCAAAGAACTGCTGTGGCTGTTGAATTAAACGTTGATTTTATGCACGTATAAACGTGTGGTCAATCACTTAAAAGGTTCCTGCCAAATAGTTCGATTAACAAATTTTCACAATAGCAATTTATAACTAATACTATAAATTTTAATATTTTTGTATTTAACCGAATTTCTTAAACGTTGTTGCGCATGGCGGTGATACAAACTTCCAAGGCAAATAGCAATCACAAGGTAATTCGCAATTGCGAAACGAAGAAGAGCAGGGCAACTTCGCGTTACTCTCACTTCCAATCCTCTCTCATCTGGTCATGTATAACTGTGTCAGCCAACGCTGTCAAAACTGTGCACCGTGGGACGAATAACACATGAGGTCTGCCAGTTTTAAGGTTAGGTCACAGCTCTAATTTCGAACTCGTGCATCAAAGTATATCAATCCAGGACTCCAGAGCAGATCCCAGATTCGGTCACCAAGTTGAACGAACACTAGGGAATGCCTTGCGCCACGGTACCATGTACTTCGTACCAGTGTAAAATTGCAGCGGTCGACGGCTATGTGTGTGTGTGTATGTGAACAAAACGCGCACGGCGCGCGGAGCGCTAGCCGTCGACACTGACAATGCTGTCTTTGCTGAGAATTAAAACACAATGATTTAGAAAGATGCACTTACTAACTCTTTAGTAAAATATCACCTTTTCCAATTATAAACTCCCGCACAATTATTAGGGCTGCTGACTGTCTAGCCAGAGTCTGGTTATATATAATATTCACAATTCCGAGGTCTTAACAGCCGCACTGTACTTTTATATATATGTATGTGTAGGCAAATCACGCGTTTTCTCTTAGTATAAATTTTATTAATTTTAAATAACTTGCACACGTCTTGATTATTTGAACGCTGAGACAGAAAAGATCGACCGCTTAGAACGTTTTGTCTAATGCAGCGTGGCTTGGTCACAGCAATGAGCTTTCAAACGGTGTAATTCCAATGCTGAACAGCAGGAGAGCGTAACAAGCGTGAACCAAGATATGCTTTCAAAAAAAAAAGAACGGGATCAAAAGCTGCGAGCGAGATTTGCTGACAATGACAATGGGACTTATTTGTCTTTTCCATGGCAAAATATGTTTTATTTTTGCTCAGAAAGTAAAATTCGTTTGGGGTAGTATTCTGTCCACTACAGACCACAGATGATGCCATTGAAGTCTACGAAGTGGCATAATCTGACTACAGGACGGTTTACTACCTAATCTGAATATCTTTCAAATGATAAACTCCGATGTTCTTGCCTTGTTCGTTTTGTAGTTCATAGTATACAGGGCGTAATTTGCGATTAACTTTAGCCTTGAAGAATACAAGATCAAGTTTGTGACTGAACTTTTTACTAGCATTACTTTGTGAGAACTTCCGATCATAAACCTCTTGGCCTGGTTCCAGGGTAATGTTTCTGCTACGCAAGTTGTAAGCTCGAGTATTGACGTCGTGAGCATTGGCAATATTTGTTTTTGCTTCGCTTCTAGCCAATTGTAATGCATCAGGATAACTAATTCTAGTGTCATCACTAAGCAAATGCAGTTTTCTAAGAAGGTCGTAATCTTTCCCATTTAATATCATGTTTTGACCGAAAGTTAAAAAGTATGGGGAGTAGCCAGTATTACTATGTATACTAGATCTAATCGCACCATTTATTTCATTTAATTTCTGATCCCAACAAGTATGATCATTTCCAATGTAGGCACGTATTGCTGCTAACACCGATCTATTCAGCCGCTCGCTTGCATTCGCTTGCGGAGAGTATATCGCTGTGCATATATGCTTAACAGAAAATCGAGTTAAAAATGCTTCAAAATATCCTGACCGAAACTGAGAGCCGTTATCTGTTAAAACAGATTCAGGTACACCATATGTGAAGAAAATATAACTTTCAAGAAAATCACAGATTTTCGGTGAAGTAAAACGCTTTAACGGACAAAGAAAATGAAATTTTGTACAGTGATCGACAACTATCAATAATCCAATGTTTCCAGATTTAGATCGCGGATATGGACCTAGCAAATCTAAATATAATCGTTGGAATGGTCTGTCAGAAACAATGGGTCTACCCATATGTGGTCTTAAGACAACATTCGGACTCTTGGTTTGCTTACAGATTGAACAATTCTTGATATACTCACGAGTTTGTGCTACCATTCGTGGCCAAAATAAGTATCGTTTCAGCTTATTAATCGTTTTACCCATACCGCAGTGCGAAGCACTTGGAGAGTCATGAGCCTGCTGCAAGACATTAGTAACAATTCCTGACGGTACCCATAACTTCCATGATTCTGACTCTTGATCTGTGTTTCCTGTTGCCATTTCTGTTCGCTTATAAACAAAGCCATCAGAAATTTTAAGATCAGGCAATTGACCTTGATTTTTCTTAACGCGATCAATTAAATTCAAATACTCTGGACTACGAAAATATTCAGAAGACAAATCAATGATAGGTCCGGTTTGCGCAAACTCTTCGATTGATGAATCGTTTTGTCTGGACAAAGTGTCCGCCACAACATTCAGAGATCCTCTTCTGTGTTCAATTTTAAATACAAAACCTTGCAATTGAATAGCCCATCGTGCTAAACGACCTGACAAATCTTTTTGACGCATGATCCATTGCAATGCTGCATGATCGGTCACAACCAAAAAGTCTTGGCCTTCAATATAAGGACGAAATTTCTTTATGCCCTTTATGACAGCTAAGCATTCTAATTCCGTGACGGAATAATTCCTTTGAGCCTTAGAAAGCTTTACCGACATAAATGCGATTGGCATTTCTACACCTTGGTCATTTTCTTGTGACAGCACGCATCCAAGTCCGTATGAGCTTGCATCACAAAGCAATATAAATCTTTTAGAAAAGTTCGGAGTGATTAGAATTGGTGCGCTTGTCAACCGTTTCTTTAACTCAATAAAGGCATTGTTTGCCTCATCAGTCCATTTAAAAGCAGTTTTATTTTTCTTCAGACACTCGGTTAACGGAAAACTCAAGTCAGCGTAATTTTCGACAAATCGACGGTACCAACCAGTTAATCCTAGGAAACGCCTAAGCTGTCTGACTGTAATTGGAACGGGAAAATCGTTTATTGCTTGAATTTTAAATGGATCTGTTTTTATTTGACCATCTCGAATTATAAAACCGAGATATTTTATCTCTTTCATGCAGTGTCTCCTACGTCTATAGAATGAGAAATTACACTAGTTCTACCCAATCCTTCAATTTCGAAAGACGGAAAAATCTTAATCACGGCGGCTAATCGCTGCCGTTGTTCCGATGAAAGAGAATGCAGTTTTGAAGTATCTTCTTCATAATCTGAGTCTCCCACATCTAATTCGGATATTTTTGGATTTAAAATTTGGTCTACTAGTCCAAAACTTGACCAAAAATCCATGCCTAGGTATACTGTTTGTTTTAGCGCTGGTATGAGAAAGAATTCGATAGGTTTGGTTATATTTCGATATGTTATTGAAGACGTAAAAATCCCTTCCACTTTACAAGTGCTTCCATCAGCTGTTTTAACGTTGCCGGAGCAAGGACGAGTCTTACAAGTGGATTGCAACTCAAGAGCTAATTTGCTGCCGATGCAACTAATAGATGCGCCAGAGTCTAATAAAGCTTTATGGTTTTTACCTTCAATCTGAATTTCAATGTATAATCTATTATCAGAGTTGAAAAACACTGACGAAACTAGTCTCTTACGCGTACTAATGACGTTTTTCCAAAATGTTCTCAATCGGATTGTAGAGCGCTTGGGTTTGCTTATAAATGCTAAGGTTTGCTGATCTCCAAAAATTCTATTTCTGGCTTTTACGTAATTTTCATATCTCACATGAAATGGTATGATTTCCTTATTAGATACTAATTTGGGTGACGATAAGCTTGACTGCGGAACGGAGTTTAGTTCACTCTCCGTTTTAGTAGAGCTCTCGTTTAGTAAGGTATCGGATGCGCTTAATTGGTAGAGGTCTGCGCATCCTTTAGCCGGTTTTCCGAAGGATTACACTTGACACAGCGTGGCTTATATACATCTTTAGTACCACAGCCGTAGCAAAATTCTCTGCGTACTTCAAAACAGTCGTCGTATCTGTGACCAACTTTGTCACAATTCCAACACACTATTTTGTTTCGAACAATACCTGCTATCGTTGCTTCTGAATTCTGGTCTTCTTCTTCTAAAAGTTCAGATATATTACGACGATAGTTAAACTGATTTTTATTTGACGAATGTCGAAGCTCACCATAAAAATGTTCATGTTTCTGTACTTCTTCATGTAGAACATCGAGAGTACGAACACGCAAATGCAACAATTCATGTCTAAGTGGTGTTTTCGAATTATCAATTAAAAGTTGAACTAATTCTGATTCGGATATGGAGCGTGAAAGCCTATTGGTTAAATCTTCAATGCCTACCTGATAGACATCGAACGACTCCATTTCGCCTTGACGACGCTTCGCAATCTTTCTCCAAATATCCACATCGCTATCCGTATCATCATATTTATCACGGAAAACGGAACAAAAAGTTTCCCAATTAAAGTGTGGGTGCTTGCGATGAAAGTGCCAAAACCAATCGGACGCTTTATCTGCTAAAAGCAAATGTAAATGATCACAAATGATTTGAAATTCACCTCGGAGTGTTTGAGCTTTGAGGGATCGGACACGGTAAATAAATTCACTAGCCGATAATTTATTTTTAGTTCCATCAAAACGAACATGCCAATTTTGGATGATATTTCCAACTTTTTCGGGTGGTAGGCTTGAAGCTACACTACTGTGCCTTAGAATGTTGGTTGGACTACTAACATTTGAACTTACAACTGGTCGAGCTGGATTACTGTTGTTTGAGTTTGTCTGCCTAAATGAAGCTTGATGGTTAAATTGTAACGAGGATAACTGAGTTTGCAACGAGGATGCTATGTGTGCAGTTAGTTCTTCTAGCATGATCTTTTGTTGTGCTTGCAAAGCTGTCTGCACATAACTTGCTATTTCATTAGGACTTATAGGTAAAGTTGGTATTTTTTGTTGGACAGAATGTCTAGGGATATTATTTTCATTAACTGAACCCGCTAATTGCTTACTTCTGGATCTGGTATGCATACCTCTCTTGGGTATAGCTCCTCTACCTCTTCCACGTGCTGAACGCTCGGTTCTACGATTCGTAGAAGGTAAATCTAAAGAATCAAAATCTAAGCTACTAGCGTTTTTACTGTTGCGCGCTTCTGCTTCCGACATTTCAACAGCTAGACTCGGATTGCTAAACGGCTCAGCTGTGCATATTACATGACAGGTTGGACAGTTAGATGACTCCCTGAATCTCTCAAATAGACAATCGCTATGAAACTCATGATTGCAAGAAGTTGTTACCGTAATCTGGTTTGTTGTTATGTTATCGTTACAAATTTCGCATATTTTAGCCTGCCCCAATTCTGGAGTAGGTCGGTTTTCAGTGATGCTATGTTGTAATGGCATCATAAATATATTAAGGTTTTTTACTAATTCAAAAAGATCGTCACTTTCCATACATAATGAAAGAATATCAGTAAAGCATTTTGCTTCTGCATACTAAACTATTTAAAGGAATGTGGCTATTGTATAGTCTAACTCTAAAGTTCTATGCGTACTGGACAAGATCTCAAATTTCCATCTAAGACTTGTTTTTCACAGCAACCAAAAAACAATATAATTGACTAATGAGTTGAGATGGCGAAAGAAATGATGTCCTATTAAAGTCGACCTATCCAAAATAATGAATAGCTATCGCAATTAGTTTAATGAATCTACAAGGCTTTGCCTACTCAAACCACAAATAAATATAAGGAATTAATTAATTTGAACTGTTTGTCTCATGACCAAGTTTTTGAATAATCTCCTCTGGTAGATCAAACCAAAACATGATTCGCATCTCGATTCCTAGAATTGAAATAATCACATACTAAAACCGTAAGAAAATCAATACAGTTCGGTAAACAAAAGTTGTGTAAGGATGGTTAAACAGAGCTGGATATTGTGTGGTCCTCAAGGCAAAAATTTATAAATTTGTATTAGTTACTCAACATAGTCTTTCCTCTTTAGACTTAAATATTTATATCTTAAACGTTTTGACCTTGATTTAGCTACTTTCTTTTGGTAATATCCCCTTACTAGGTGTTAAGTTTTATGTAAGAGGTCTTTGCTATTATACTACCCCGAAAGGCCACACGGTTTGGGCGCCAATTATTATAATGTCGTGTACTAGCTAGGGTGGCAATTACTATTATGTAGTCTGCCCCGATAAGCAGTAGAACTGAGCTGTCGGTCTTCTCGATACAGCCTCGCCTGGGAACGGGAATCGGGTTTTGTGCACTATGCTACGCTCTGTGGATGGCTCGCCGGATGGGGTCGTGGGCTTCCTATCCCTTATGTTCCTATGGCACCTTACGACACAAAAATAAAGTTTAAGTGCACATACTACTGATACTACTCTAAAGATCTACAAAATATAATCAAAAGTAAATAATAGGATCGGTCGGAAAAGTATGCAGCATAGCCAATGCAGTAGTTGTATGAACTTGATGTTGTTGTTCATACGCTCTCTATACCCTCCCTGCCTTGGCAATTGGTGAGCGAAAATAAAATTGCCCCTAATTTGATTACACTCGATATTCCTTCATTATGATGTAATCATGACGATACTGGTTTTATTTAATAATTCATTTCCAAACAATTATTATTATTCGCAATTAAAAGGTATTTCATACAATTTTTACGCTTCATTACGTTATTTGCATTTTAGGTAGTTTTATATAATTTTAGATATTTAAGTAACGTTCTTAGTAATTTGTTTCAATTCAAAAATATAAAGATAACTCTGGCAAAATCATTTTTAAGGTATTCACACGATATTTTATAAGCATGAACGAGAAATCACTCTGTATTTACTTTTTGTTGTTACTCACAATTACAAATCCATCGCTGAGTCCGTTGGTACCAAAGAACTGCTGTGGCTGTTGAATTAAACGTTGATTTTATGCACGTATAAACGTGTGGTCAATCACTTAAAAGGTTCCTGCCAAATAGTTCGATTAACAAATTTTCACAATAGCAATTTATAACTAATACTATAAATTTTAATATTTTTGTATTTAACCGAATTTCTTAAACGTTGTTGCGCATGGCGGTGATACAAACTTCCAAGGCAAATAGCAATCACAAGGTAATTCGCAATTGCGAAACGAAGAAGAGCAGGGCAACTTCGCGTTACTCTCACTTCCAATCCTCTCTCATCTGGTCATGTATAACTGTGTCAGCCAACGCTGTCAAAACTGTGCACCGTGGGACGAATAACACATGAGGTCTGCCAGTTTTAAGGTTAGGTCACAGCTCTAATTTCGAACTCGTGCATCAAAGTATATCAATCCAGGACTCCAGAGCAGATCCCAGATTCGGTCACCAAGTTGAACGAACACTAGGGAATGCCTTGCGCCACGGTACCATGTACTTCGTACCAGTGTAAAATTGCAGCGGTCGACGGCTATGTGTGTGTGTGTATGTGAACAAAACGCGCACGGCGCGCGGAGCGCTAGCCGTCGACACTGACAATGCTGTCTTTGCTGAGAATTAAAACACAATGATTTAGAAAGATGCACTTACTAACTCTTTAGTAAAATATCACCTTTTCCAATTATAAACTCCCGCACAATTATTAGGGCTGCTGACTGTCTAGCCAGAGTCTGGTTATATATAATATTCACAATTCCGAGGTCTTAACAGCCGCACTGTACTTTTATATATATGTATGTGTAGGCAAATCACGCGTTTTCTCTTAGTATAAATTTTATTAATTTTAAATAACTTGCACACGTCTTGATTATTTGAACGCTGAGACAGAAAAGATCGACCGCTTAGAACGTTTTGTCTAATGCAGCGTGGCTTGGTCACAGCAATGAGCTTTCAAACGGTGTAATTCCAATGCTGAACAGCAGGAGAGCGTAACAAGCGTGAACCAAGATATGCTTTCAAAAAAAAAAGAACGGGATCAAAAGCTGCGAGCGAGATTTGCTGACAATGACAATGGGACTTATTTGTCTTTTCCATGGCAAAATATGTTTTATTTTTGCTCAGAAAGTAAAATTCGTTTGGGGTAGTATTCTGTCCACTACAGGTTATTGGCTTAATTGCATTTTTGGACCAAGAATCACGGAGTGTTCATTACTACGTGATCTACAGGGTATTAAGCCTGTATTTTCCCTGGGACGTTACGGCATACAAAGCTGTGTGCTTAAGTACTGTGCTGATGGTCTCTTGAAGCCTTTGCATAAATTGTTGAGTTTGTCTATTGAGAAATGTTAATTTCCTAATATCTGGAAAGAATCATTTATTATTCCGCTCCATAAAAAAGGAGACAAGTCTAATGTTCAAAATTATAGGGGTATCTCCAAGTTTTCTGCAATACCAAAAATGTTCGAGAAATTAATAACTTATCAATTACAACATTTTTGCAGATCTTTAATTTCACCGTGCCAGCATGGATTCATGAAACAAAGATCTACTTCAACTAACCTGTTAGAGTTTACTTCCCTAATTGTTAAAGGTTTTCAAAATAAAATGCAAACGGATGTTATTTACACTGATTTCAGCAAGGCATGTGACTCGGTTAATCACTACCTTTTACTTCATAAACTTCAAATTTTTGGTTTTCCAAGCAATCTTATTCGGTGGATAAGGGAATATTTAATTCATAGAACACAGAGAGTCAGTTGAAATGGCGCTGTCTCTAAGGTGGTTCATGTCACTTCCGGTGTTCCGCAAGGAAGTCACCTTGGACCGTTATTATTTACACTTTTCATCAATGACCTTCCATCTGTTATTGACCATGCTGACGATGTAAAATTATGCATGTCGGGTACTGCTCTGTTGTCTGCTCAAGAACTACAAACTGATTTAGATAATTTTCAAAAGTGGTGTCGTGTTAACTTACTAAATCTTAATTGCAATAAATGTAAAGTCATGTCTTTTTATAGACGCCTTCCTTTTTCAAATATATATTTTCTTGATGGAAACCCACTCGATCGCATTGAATGGGTTGATGACTTAGGTATCCTTTTTGATCCGAAACTTAAATTTCACAAGCATATCTCTTCAGTTGCAAATCGAGCCTCTAGTACCTTGAGGTTCATAAAGCGCTGCTCGAAAGAATTTGACGATCCCTATATAACCAAGACTCTTTACACGTCTCTGGTACGTCCTATTCTTGAATATGGATCTTGTATCTGGTATCCCAAATACAGGATTCACCAGGATAGAAAAGAATCAGTACAAACACCGTTTTTGGTTTGTGCCCTTAGGGGACTTAATTGAGACACTAACATTAACTTACCCTATTACCATAGTAGACTTTTACTAATAAATCTTCCTTCTCTTTCTGATCGCAGAACAATGCTAGGTGTAGTCTTTTTACATAAACTAATTAATGGTGAAATTGATTCCTCCGAATTAATCAGCCAAATTAGTTTTGCTGTTCAAACTATAACGAATTTTCCCACTTAATAAACGGTGCCACTTCTAGTAGTTCTCTTAAAAAGTTAGTCTTATGTCATTTGTCTACGTTTTCGCGATCTACGTAACCGTACGCTATGCGGTGTGCCCCTCGGTCGGTTGGGCGGGAGGTTGGTTGCTCTTTGCTTGGGTCCGCGCGTTAACAAGCCGGTGCTTGGTATCGTTGGGCCACTTGAATGTACTGTCCGTTAGTACATCTACGTCCAATAATAAATAATAAATAGTGGCTAGGTTGAAAAACAAAATTCTCGGATATGATGGTACCGACGCAACATCCATTAAGCTTCTACCCTAACGCGCCCTTGCCTTTCTCACAGTCATCCACAATGGTATCATTAGGTTTCACCACTTCGCTTCTCAACGGAAGTGTGCGGAAATCATAATGATACCCAAGCCAGGGAAGCCTCAACAGGATCCTGCCTCATACCGTCCAATCAGCTTACTGGCGATTCTGTCTATGATTTTCGAAAGAATACTATTAGTCAGACTACAGTCAGTCCTGGAAGACGAAAACCTCATCCCAGCCCACCAGTTTGGCTTAAGAAGTCAACATGGAACGCCTGAGCAATGTCATAGAGTAGTACATTCGATTCTAAACTCATTTCAAAGGAAGAAATACTGCTCTGCTGCGTTTCTAGACGTCAAACAGGCCTTTGACCATGTCTGGCATCCAGGACTACAACACAAGTTTAAGATTGTTCTTCTAATACCATTTTTTCTGACGCTCAAATCGTATCTAAACATGCGAAGTTTTTATGTCAGATGTGATGCAGTATAAAGTCCGTTTAATAAACTAAGGAGTCCCCCAAGGAAGCGTTTTTGGACCAGTCCTTTACACGCTATTATTGGACGTAGATGCACCGGCTTGTTAACGCGCGGACCCAAGCAAAAAGCAACCAATCTCCCGCCCAACCGACCGAGGGGCACACCGCATAGCGTACGGTTACGTAGATCGCGAAAACGTAGACAAATGACATAAGACTAACTTTTTAAGAGAACTACTAGAAGTGGCACCGTTTATTAAGTGGGAAAATTCGTTATAGTTTGAACAGCAAAACTAATTTGGCTGATTAATTCGGAGGAATAAATTTCACCATTAATTAGTTTATGTAAAAAGACTACACCTAGCATTGTTCTGCGATCAGAAAGAGAAGGAAGATTTATTAGTAAAAGTCTACTATGGTAGGAGGGTAAGTTAATGTTAGTGTCTCAATTAAGTCCCCTAAGGGCACAGACCAAAAACGGTGTTTGTACTGATTCTTTTCTATCCTGGTGAATCCTGTATTTGGGATACCAGATACAAGATCCATATTCAAGAACAGGACGTACCAGAGATGTGTTAAGGTTTTTTGGTTATAAAGGGATCGTCAAATTCTTTCGACCAGCGCTTAATGAACCCCAAGGTACTAGAGGCTCGATTTGCAACTGAAGAGATATGCTTGTGAAATTTAAGTTTCGGATCAAAAAGAATACCTAAGTCATCAACCCATTCAATGCGATCGAGTGGGTTTCCATCAAGAAAATATATATTTGAAAAAGGAAGGCGTCTATAAAAAGACATGACTTTACATTTATTGCAATTAAGATTTAGTAAGTTAACACGACACCACTTTTGAAAATTATCTAAATCAGTTTGTAGTTTTTGAGCAGACAACAGAGCAGTACCCGACATGCATAATTTTACATCGTCAACATACATCAGCACTCGAGATTGGTCAATAAAAGATGGGAGGTCATTGATGAAAAGTGTAAATAATAACGGTCCAAGATGACTTCCTTGCGGAACACCGGAAGTGACATGAACCACCTTAGGAAAACCTAAAATTTGAAGTTTATGAAGTAAAAGGTAGTGATTAACCGAGTCACATGCCTTGCTGAAATCAGTGTAAATAACATCCGTTTGCATTTTATTTTGAAAACCTTTAACAATTAGGGAAGTAAACTCTAACAGGTTAGTTGAAGTAGATCTTTGTTTCATGAATCCATGCTGGCACGGTGAAATTAAAGATCTGCAAAAATGTTGTAATTGATAAGTTATTAATTTCTCGAACATTTTTGGTATTGCAGAAAACTTGGAGATACCCCTATAATTTTGAACATTAGACTTGTCTCCTTTTTTATGGAGCGGAATAATAAATGATTCTTTCCAGATATTAGGAAATTAACATTTCTCAATAGACAAACTCAACAATTTATGCAAAGGCTTCAAGAGACCATCAGCACAGTACTTAAGCACACAGCTTGGTACGCCGTCACGTCCCAGGGAAAATACAGGCTTACTACCCTGTAGATCACGTAGTAATGAACACTCCGTGATACTTGGTTCAAAAATGCAATTAGAGGCATCAACCTGATACGGGTAAGGCAGATCAACCTGATTATCAATTGAACAGTATGTTGTTTGAAAAAATTCGGCAAATATATCGGCAATGGCCTGATCCGAATTGGCCGACTTGTTTTCAAAAGATAAATTAGATGGAAGTGTTGATGACTTTCGCTTCGCATTAACGAATTCATAGAACCTCTTAGGATCTTGCTGAAACTGTAGTCTGCACCGACTTAGGTAATTTTTATAACATGATTTATTAATGACTGAAAAACTGGAACGCACAATCAAGTATGATAAGTAATGAATAGAAGAGCCAGATTTTCTGAAACTCTTATAAAGCTTAGATTTTCGATTTTTAAGGGCAGTCAACTCTCGTGTAAACCACGCAGGTTTGTTTTTCCTACTTGGCCTACCAAAAGGGACACACTTATCGAATAAATTTTCTAAGGTGCAATAAAAAATACTGATTGCCGTATCCAAGTCCTCAGAACCATAGAGGGGCGACCAGTCAACCAATTCTAAGAGCCGGGTAAGTTTTACAAAATCGGTTTTCCGAAATTGACGTACCCGTCTTAATGGTTCACTACACTGGCGTATGGCACAGGCAGGCAAAGTGATCAACACCTCCAACGTCGGGTGGTATAAGTCTTCGGGAGTGGATATGGGAAGGGATCTTGACACAGATAGAGTAGATGGATCCGAAACAAATACCAAATCAAGCATTTTACTTAGAGAATTTGGAATGCCATTGATCTGACCCAATGAGATTTCAAATAAACCAACAAGAAAATCAGTCTGCACCATGGGGGTCAACACGCTTGAGTCCGGACTTGAAATCCAAGTAACATCAGCAATGTTAACATCGCCAAGAACTACAAGAATATCACGATCAGAAAGCATAGAATAAATGGAAAGTATTGCTGACAAATGTTCATTGTAGACAGAGTTGTCAGATAAAGGTGGTATATAGGAACAAGAAACGTAAATACCAACACCATTAATATTTAACTTTACAGCAACAAACTCTATATCCATAGAACCACCTAAAATAACTGTCTCAGAGGGAAAGTCCACATCAACAGCAATAAGCACCCCGCCACCTCGGCGCAGAGTGCGGCCCTTTCTATAGATGCAGAATCTGTTTGATATTTCCGAATTAAGAATGTCTTGTCTTAACCACGTTTCGGTGAAGGCAACGACATGAAAGGGAAAAGAATGACTAAGTACTAAGTTTACTACAAAGTCCTCTTACATTCTGATAGCCCAGTAAGAGGGAGGTAATCAACTGTGTTAGTTTTTTGCTACTAAAGTGGATGCAACAGGCGGAGCACTTCTGATCCTAACATTGTTATTATCATTACTTCGCCTACTGACATACTCCTTCACTATGATGTGTGGCGGCCAAAACTTTTCAGAACAAATCGTTGAGAAAAGTTCCGGCGGAACACTCAGCTTAAAGGACGATATATCGCGGGCGAGCTTGAATTTAAATTTGTCGACAACAATTCGCGGGGAATCAATTTTACCTTTTATATAGGCGCTTACATCTTCCGAAAAATTATCGGAAGGTAGCCTAGAAACGAAAACAAATTTACTCTGAGGTACAACCCTAATGGGCTTAAGAGTTGCACCTAACGTAGAATCAGTAGGCGGAAGAACATTAGTTTTAGGTAACACCAGGTTAGTTGCCGATGAGTTAAATACCATTAACGGGCTGGCAGCAGGTGTAGGGGTACTAACAATAGCCGCTAGGGGAGGCTTGGATGTGGCAGCAGGGGTAGAGGCAGTAGCCGGCAGAAGAGGCTTGGGGGGCAACTCCAGCGGGACTGTAAGCGGACAAGAGCCCGAAGTCTTTTTGCGCTTCGGCGAGTTATTTAACGTTTTAGCAGTATTAATGTGGTCTTCCAACTCTTTAATACTGCCACGAAGCGTATCGAAATTATTTCGGACAGCTTTGAAATAATTGAAGGTCAGCCTCATGAACTTTGACTGTTCCTTCTCTATCTCATTGCAGGTGTGGCAATACCACTTAAGACCAGAATCAGCTGCTAAGCTGTCCCTGATTTTGGCATTGAAACTAGCACATTTCATGTGAATCATGTTATCACACGCCCTACATAAAATAAAATCTTGCGTGGATCCACGAGAAATTTTACAGTTTTTACTGCAGCAGACAAACATGTTAAAAGAAATATGTAAAATAATATGCTTGAGCAAAGAAAAGTAGGGTACACGTGCAATGAGCGCAATATAACGGACAACAAGAGAAAGAGAGAGCGCTTACGTTAGAGAACGTCGGAGCGTAGGCTAATAAAAACGCAAGTGCGTGGTATAAGAGCGTGAGAGCAAGAGCGCGTAAATAGATGTTTTATGTTAGTAGAACAGAACAAGCGAAAGCAAAATATATGTATGTATGTATGTATGTACGTGTGTTTAGGCACTGACTGCAAATTAAAACAATTTAATAAAGCAAAATCACAATATGCACGCGTATATACATACAAATTACATTCACGATCACTGTTACAATTGTTTTACACAATAATACCAATTAAAAACACAGTTTAAACACTCACAAAGTTATCAATTTATAGGCGCACACAGAAACACAACCGTCACCAAAGAAAGACAATGATACACACCAGATCTTCTAGTACTAAACAGAGACGACATGGTTATCGCCACTTATGCAGAGGACACAGCCAAATCAAGTGACCATGCTGAAGCATCAGCCACTTTACAAGCCTAGCTGTCTTGTCTTGAACCCTGGCTCAAAATATGGAATATTGTGGTAAGCGAGAACAAGTCGACACATACTACCTTTGCTACACGTACAAAAAGCTGCCCACACGTCACTCTAAATGGCTCTACCCTGCCGTCCGAGCCCACAAATAAATACCTTGGCTTAACCTTGGACAGGAGGCTAACATGGTCCGCCCATATAAAGAAAAAGAGGAAGCAGCATATTTTGAAGTTCAGGCAAATTAAGTCGCTCCTTGGACAAAGATCCCAGTTGGATCTAAGAAACAAATTTGCTGCTATATAAGTCCATTCTTAACCGATATGGAATTATGGGAATCAGCTATGGGGTACAGCCCCAACTTTAAATATTGCGATCCTGCAGAGGTTTCAAAGTATAGCCCTTCGTAGTCTGGTTAAAAATCTAGTGATTCACAGAGACCTCGGAATTCCCACTGTCTCCGAAGAAGTGTCCCGTTACAGCCAAAAACATTTAGACAGACCGGAGGCACACTGCAATCACTTAGCAATTAATCTATTAGATAATAGCACACAACTTCGCCGACTAAAAAGGCACCTCCCTCTAGATCTGCCCTTTAGGCCGCCCAAAGAGTGGTAATGTATCGATAAGACTGATTAAAACTCCCCATAAATGAAAACTTCCCTGTAAATATATCATTAGAAAATTTACTTATTATCCCAAAGATAGATAATAAAAACTATACAAAAAAAAAAAAAATTATATTATTATTACGTATTTTCAACCCTTGAAAATCATAAGTAAATACAGTGCACGCTTGATAACGTTAACTAATTAAAACCAAGGGAGCTTAAACGTTTAATTATATATACATGTTTTCGATTGCCAAATAAATATAATGTTTATACTTATTTAAACAGCTTGTTCCCGTTTTAAAGTCGCCAATGAACTCTACAATATGTTCACATTTTGGAGTGTTCCCTTTAAGAGTGTGCAGCTTTTAGAGAAAAGGTTTTTTAATGGCAGCTGTCGACACACTTAACCATTTATACTCTTAGCACATGTGTTGTTGTTTTTCGGTCTCTGCTGCTGTTATCCCCTTGCGCAATAGACAGCCGCTCAGAGCATACAGCACACAGAGACATACATACAGACAAACATTTAACGGTGATCATATTGCTGACATACAGACTTATACACATCAAATTGCTGGCACTCGGTCTGCAGCGAATGAATGACTTGCATTTTATTAGCTACGCAAATGGCCTGGATTGCCATCGGCTCGCTGCCTTTAGCAGCCGAAGTGCTCGTGGCTCCTCCGCAGCGCGTTTTTTTTCGGCAGAAAACGCCGTTTGACTCCTCTATGCATAACTGCTTAGTGCTTTTGCTTTGAGAAAACCAAATTGCTTAACTCCCGAATTGCTCGAGCAACAATGTTATACCGCAGTTAACTAACTGCAGGCATAGACAAATAAATGTAATAAGACTGGTAACCAGAGCCGGAGATGTTCTGTTAAACAACAGTTTACTTTTTATTGTGACATAGGGTATTTTGAAACTAAGCAGTTGTAAGTGCCAGAAACAGCAACTATTCTTGGTGTCCACATACACATGTATGCACAAAAACACTAGCCTGACTTAGGCTACGTTTTGTGCGTTTTCTTTTTCTAGATGTCCACAGACCCATGCATATACACAAAGACGGGCCTGACCAAGGCAATTAAACAAAAGTGCGATACTCAACAGTTTTTTTCAAAACTTAAAACCCAAAAATATTATTAGTATTTTAATTAAACACTTTATAATCATTATGAAAAAAGTTGAGTTCTTATTATAAAAATAAATATAAAAAAACTTAAAAGTAGAAAAAAAATATTAACATATATAAAAGCATCATCTCGAACGCGGTGTTGAACCCGGGGTCGAACAACTACAGCAGGCAAGCACTTATCCATACATTTGTACCAAAATCGACTGCAATTAACACACCGAAATGCAGCCAGCAAATAATTATATTATTGTCATTATAATATAAAATAAATGCTTTTTACTTAGTTTTCTCAATGTATATAACTATAAAAATGGGCTTTATAATATTAATTCAATCGGAATCAACGCGTAAGTGCACATGCCCTGCGAAACAAAACATAATCAGCAGGGCATAAACAAAACGCAAAAATACAAATATGGCGCCAAACGCAGGTTGAAAGCAAAGATGCAAAAATCAAAACAAACGCAGCTGTGCGATGTTAAAAGGAACTTGCCGCTACTCGCTACTTGTGTATGCTTCGAAAATGTGCTGAGGCTCTCTGTTGCGTTAACATCGCCGGCTCTGGTTACCAGCACCACTAACCAAATAATGTTATAGATGGGACATTTCTAGTACTGTTTTGGTTTCCACTAAACTGTGAACGAGAGTGACCCATGATTGTTAACATTATGTTATGCTCGCTCAAAATGTTAACTCATAGCAGAGAGACCCAAGTATGTTTCAGTTGGTATTCACTTTCAGCGGCTTTTAGGGGAAAGGGGGAAGCGGCGGTAAAAATACATTTGTATTTGTATACGTGTGCATTTGCTTCATATTTTGCTGGGCAAGCTTTGCCGAGGTTTTTGTTTCAATCCGCTTGTTGCTGCCTAGCAAGGAAGGGTAGTTTGACTTTACTTTAAATTTCGTTTAATAACTAGATAAAAGCAATATGATATGTATAATATATGTTTACTAATATTTTGGATATTAGGTAGGGCATTATTAAATCATCTAACACGTTGAATATAACATAATAAATACGAAATAAAATAAACTTGTTTTGTATTTGAATACTTAAAATAAATTTTATATAATAATATAATAATAATGTAATAATTAAATATTCAAACAAAGGGTAGTTTTTACGTTGTGCTGTTTTTGCGTCTCAGCCACCAGCAAGTGCTGTTATTGCATTTGCCCATTCTCGATGTGTATACACTCGAATGATAGATATACATACATACATAAATGATCATTCTTGTGTACACACACATCACGCTGCCGCTTGTTGTGAAATTATATGAGGACTTATAACTTTTCTATTGATGGAACGGGTATATTGGCCTGTGCTAATGTATGTAACAGGCAGAAGGAAATTATTTACGGCCCTATTATATATATATTTTCTTGTTTAGCATCAATGTGCGTGTCGATTTGCCAATATATGAACGAATAATGTTTAGGGCATAGGGTATCTCCTAGTCAGTCTTAATAAATATGCTGGGCATTCATACTTTGGTGGGCTAGCAATGTTTGAGATTTTGCACTTTTGTCTTTTTCGATGCCCTGCATACGCATGTGTGTGTGCATGAATGTATATGCAGAATGTGTATATGTATGCGAGCCATTTGTTTTGGAATTTATTGACCTGCCTCAACATATATGATTTAATTTCTAACAGGTGAAGGGAGGGCTTTTGGGATTCCAAATATTCTTTTTAAGCATCGCGCACACCAGAGCGAATAATCCGCAGCGGCAGCGGCACGAATATATAATTACATTGCGTCTTATAAACGCACGCACACCAAAGCGGGGCGAATTTGTTTTGACAGCGAATCTGCAGCGCTCTGGTGTGCGCGATGCTTTATACATATTTTTTGGTTTAGTAAAACTTAATAATATTTGGACGACTATTTTTATTTAAGTATAGCTATTTTTTGTACAATTATTGTTTTTTATACCATACAACTAAAAATATGTACTTAGTTCCTAAATATATAATGAAGCTTAAAATCGCCGCTCATATTAGCTTCCGATTGAATAAATATCCAATCGGTACCCAGGGAACACCACGAGGAGGTCATTACAATTGTAATGGGATCATACATATATAAATATGACCTATGAGTCGACTTGATATGACTTAATTTTAAAAGTTGTATTAATTTGCAATTAAGTCATATCCATGTTCCCCACATATATGTTGAGCCAGGTCAATAAATTCCAAAACAAATGGCTCGCATACATATACACATTCTGCATATACATTCATGCACACACACATGCGTATGCATGGCATCGAAAATGACAAAAGTGTAAAATCTCAAACATTGCTAGCCCACCAAAGTATGAAGCAAATGCACACGTATACAAATACTAATGTATTTTAACCGTTGCTTGCTTTCCGCCGCCGCTTCCCCCTTTCCCCTAAAAGCCGCTGAAAGTGAATACCAACTGAAACAAACTTGGGTCTCTCTGCTATGAGTTAACATTTTGAGCGAGCATAACATAATGTTAACAATCATGGGTCACTCTCGTTCACAGTTTAGTGGAAACCAAAACAGTACTAGAAATGTCCCATCTATAACATTATTTGGTTAGTGTTACCAGTCTTATTACATTTATTTGTCTATGCTGCAGGCTTAACTGGACATTGAGAAATTGGGCCTTAGACACGTGATCTTACTGCAACTAAAAGAAAACCTTGACCAAACTTTGAGCCGAAGGAATAGTTCGCATAAGCTCCAAGGGTTAAAACTGCCATTTATTTACCTATCCTAAAGTAAATAATTTAAATTTAATAATAATCCAACGTCGCCTCAAGGTATATAACCTTAAAGTGGTAACCCAAGAATGATAGAAAACAGATTTCGACATCCGAGTGTGATCCCGTTATAATACGTAATTGGTTTTATTTGAAGAGTTGCCACCGTATAACGTTTTTCATTGTGTGCATTTTTTGTTGTTTGGTCACCATGAAGAAAACACTAAATGAAGTGCACAGTGGGCGGTTGAAGACAAAGACAGAAAAAGTGTAAATAATTTGTAATTCAATAAGGACATGGTATGTTTTATTTGGGTATTGGTTTCTATATTTGAAGCAAACAACAATAGCTAAGACATTTATGAGATAATCCATGAACTAAGTGCTATTAAAAAATAATATCAAATTTGAAACCTTGTCCCACTGTCACACAGTTTGCACATTTTTTAAATGCCGTTGCTTTTAAATTTTTATCCAATAAAATCAGGCGAACAGTGACGTCAGTGGTCGCCTCCACCATTTTGAGCTCGGGATGTCGCAATCTGTTTTCTATCATTTTTGGTGGGTACCTTCGTCGATTCGACGAACACTGTTGCTATTTTCTTATTTTCTCCGAATTCTCTTATTCTGTTATGTTCTACTTTACAATGCAGTTAGTGTGTGCTGTGCTCTTAAGCCCTGAAGAAGTTTGGCGCCGTCAGCGCAGCGTAAGTAAGTTACATCGTCGAAACGACAAAGCTTACCATTTGTATAACTTTTTGGACCTGTTTTTCACATTCGGTACGTGAAATTTAAATTTTTTATTTTTGTGATTGAAGGTCTGGTTTGATTGACAATTTTAATCAAAAGTGCTTAACTGATTGTGGTGATTCTGATTTTGATAGATTGACCTAAGAAAACCGTGAAAACGGGGTCACAAAGGTCGCTATTTTTTTTTTTAGGTAATTTGACCTTTGTGTCTATTGTTGAAATAATTAATTTTTCTAAGGTTTTTCTTTTTATACCCCGAACTCATAAAATGGCTAAGAGGGGTATAATGGTTTTGTGAAAAAGAATGTAACAGGCAGAAGGAAGCATCTCCGACCCTATAAAGTATATATATTCTTAATCAGCAGCAACAGACGAGTCGATATAGCCATGTCCGTCTATCCGTATGTATGAACCCGTCGATCTCAGAGACTATAAGAGCTAGAGACATCAGATATATATATATATATATATATATATATATATATATATATATATATATATATATAGAATCACGTTTTAGAAACTTGATACAAAATAATGAAAATCTGTGAAAATTTCATCCAAATCGGTTGAGAAACACCAGAGATATCGCAGATTGAAGTTTAGTCACGGATGCATACAGAAAATGACTGTACTCGTAAGTATGGGGTTCGGGGTATCTCCTAGTCGGAAAATCTCGACTAGAACCTTCTTACTTGTTTAAATTGAAAATATGGATTCTAACTCATTATTTTGTTTATTTCCGGAAAGGTAATTTTTTTTCCTTTTATAAATAAATACTTTTACAGAATTGTGCCAAAAAAATATACATAAATGCGATTCGCTAAAAAATATATAATAAAGCTTTAAAAATACAAAACCTTTACTTTTTTGTGTTTGTTAAGGTTTATTATTGATTTTCAATACAATGCCAAACTTGTGTTTACAAGTTTTCATACACTATTTTGAAGTTCAATAGGACTTCGTCGATTCGACGAAGGTTACCGTTAGTGTATGTAAAATAACCTAACCACTCTAGGGAGAATTGCGTGTTATGCAATAAAAATTAAAAAAAAAAATTATTTTAATAAAATTAAGCCGACGTCAAAGTTACAAATTGTCGCGCAAAAGCGAAAAATTATTAAATATAAATTTTATTCATTCATCTTTTTTAAGCCCGTTGGGAATTGCAATGCAACAGTCAACTAAAAAAAATCGATCTTAACTTAGCTACTATCTTTTAGAATCGTCTGGCACCGACTTCAAGTAAATGAGTGTATAGCTTTATAAAATTTATATTAATTTTTTGAGTGACAATTTAGAATTCTTAAGTCAGTTAAATTTGTTTTTTTTATTAATTAATATCGGTCATTTTGAAGTATTTCGTACTTTAGTTTGTTGTCTATTTTTTGTCTATTATGTTGATCGACACTGTATGCAACTCAGTTGAGCGAATAATATACTACCACCACCGCATAGGTGAGTCCAATAGCACCACCGGCAATCACATCCGACCAGTGATGCTTGTAGTCGGAGATACGCGTTAGGGATGTGTACCAAGCGAACATTAGTAACAGGAACTGCACAAAGTGGCGCAGCATTCGAAGGTGCGACCAATGCAAGCGACGCTGTAAATATATCTAAGGAGAAAGAAAACAATTAATAGCTTAGTGGTTTTCTATCTGCAGGTTATCACGCACCACCAAATACATCATAGAGAAACAAGCAAAACTTGAATGACCACTGGGAAATGAAAGCCGCATGTCCTTAAGCGTCTTGGCGCTTATATTAACTGTCGAACACGTGAACCCCTCAATGTAACGTCCTGCATTAACAGAATCACTGCAATTAGTGCCGTCGAGTAGCACAGGTTGGCAAACCTAAATTAAAACAATTGAAACAGATCAATTGGAAACTTGGCTATGGCATACCGAATAGAAGTGTGGTCTCAGGCGTCCGATGGTGTACTTGGCTATGTCTGTAGTAAGCTGCTCCAGGCCAAGGCCAAAAGTAAAAGCACCAATCTTCCGATAGCTCTCGAGCAACCACTGCGGCAGCTCCATGTGGCAAAGATAGTAACCGCTGCCGTCCTGCTGGCAATGGTATTGTCTCTGCTTGCAATGCTTGTGTTCCTGTGCCCTGTAGAACTCAATCAGTAATATCTGTGGCATGCAATAGTATTAAACGAAATATGTGGAAAAAAATTCAATAATATATTTTTATTGGTTTTTTATTTTATTACCACAGAAACTGGTACCGCTGCACACATTACAAACAACACCCAGCTCCGTATAGTTGATTCCCTGTAAGGATGCTTCAGTGACTGATCACTGCAAAAAAATCCGCGCTCATAAGGCGTAACCCACAAAGAAAACCCAAGTATGGTGAAACCAACTGAAAAAAAATTATTTTTATTATTATTGTGTTTTCAAACCATATTTAATTGTTTATAGATAGTTTAAATTTTCAAGTGCATTTTAATATATATATAGCCATGAGAAACGTGAGAAGTCATAAGTTGATACCTGACAGCATTACAACCAAAAGAAAAAATGTTATCAAAGCAAACATGCCCCGAGTATGCTTAAAAAATTCGTCATATTCAAGACGATGGGACAAATAGAGTGGTTGGTTGCTGGACTATTATTAATACCAGCTGTGTTTTGAGATTAACTTCGTTAGATCACACTGCGCAATCAACTGGCAGTAAAAGCGCGTAATTTTAAATTTAATTATTTGTTCATAAAAATAATTCTTTTTAAACCCTTCTCGTGGTATTCTGATCGAAAACACGGGGATTCTACGGTTAGTAGGGATGTTTGATAATTGATTCTTGTAGAACTCGACAAAATAAGACGAAAATATTCAATAAAATATATCGATAACTTGGTTATCGAGATAAAGTTAATAAAAAATCGAAAAAATATCGAATATTTAAATTTTTATACTTTGATACCGAAGGTCTCATAGTATGTATATTGGTTTTGTGCAATGTCCGTCATGGTGTCTGTCTGTCCGTCTGTCCGTATGAACGCAACTATTTTGACACCCGTAAAGCTAGAGACGTGAAACTTTCCAATTCTGTTTTTCTATAGGCGAGACAGATAAAGTGTCAAGATTGGGATGCCACGCCTACTAGGAGGCTGGGAAATCGATAAAATCGATAACTAAAAACCGATAAAACCAAATATTTCTCACATTCTTACGGATAGAATTACCGCAGATAGCTAGTCATGTCCCTGAAAAAAACTGCATCAAAATTTTGGATGCCAAGCCCCCTGATTCCGCCCCATCCCCCCTTCTACTGGAAATTGGAAACGCCTATAGCTTTCACATTTTTCGAGCTAGTCACCAAATTTGGTAGGAAGATATATGGTGACATCTACAAAAGGTCCTACAGTTTTTAAGCTAGAGCACGTAAATTGGGTAGAAAGATAGAAGGCAACATCTACCAAAGATTTGCATCAAAATTTTGGATGAACGCTCACCCAAGCCACCCGCCTTATAAAATCGGATTCGGCTATATCCTTAAACAGCTTTTGAGATACAGCCACCAAACTTGGTAGGAAGATAAATGGTGACAGTTAAAAACATTTGACTCAAAAATTTGGATGTCACGCCTACCTCTGCCGCCCACCTTTTAAATTTGGGAGTTAAGTTATCTTCCACAGTTTTTGAGCTAAACTCACCAAATTTGGTAACATGATAGCTGGCGATGTTTACCACATGGCCCACTCCCTTCGCCACTGCATTCCCCCTTATCAATTCTTTTACTGGTATCAAAGAATTTCGCAGTCTGTTGTGTCCGACTGCAACGTTTTTACTTGTTTTGATTAGGGTTAACAGATTTCCGAAAAAAAAAACCAAAATACTAAATAAAAATAACTTTATCTCGATAACCAAGCGAGGTATCGATAAATTGTATTTAATATTTTCGTCTTATTTCGTCGAGTTCTAAAAAATAACAGTTGCTTATTGCAGTTGAACTGACATCGAACTGGACCACATCTGACTAAAAACAAGTGCACTTACTAGCTACAAAGTGTGGCAAATGAACTGTAATAGTGCCTTTAAGTTTTTCTTTGTTTTCATATTTTAATTTATCAAGACTTCAAATTTAAGCAATTGAAAACGTTGCAGTCGGACGTAGCCGACTGCGGAATACTTTGATACCAGTAAAAGAACGGAGGGTTAGGAGTCTTATTGCAGAGGGTGAATGAATGGGCGGAAGGGGTGGGCCAGGAGGTAAACATCGCCAGCTATTATTTTACCAAATATGATGACTTTAGCTCCAAAAATGTGGGAGAAAACTAAACTTCCAAACTTAAAAGGTGAGCGGCAAAGGTGGGTTTGGCATCCAAATTTTTTAATCAAATCTTTTTAAATGTCACCATTTATCTTCATCTAGCTCAAAAGCTGTTTAAGGATATAGCCGGTTCCGATTTTATAAGGCGAGTGGCGTGGCATCAAAAATGTTGATGCAGATCTTTGGTAGATGTTGCCATCTATCTTCCTACCAACTTTGGGGGCACTAGCTTAATTTTTAATTTCCGATCAAACAAGTCGATATAGCCAAGTCCGCCTGTCCTTCCGTCCGTCCGTATGTATGAGCGCGTCGATCTCAGAGACTTTTAGAGCTAGAGACTTCAAATTTTGCACATAAGCTCATCTAAGTCCTTGGCATTACAAGTTTGTTTCCGATTCTCGATAACTATTTTCGAATCAAATATGTCCATATGATCGATAACATAGAAATATCGAATATCGAAAATGTGAAACACGTTTAGAAACTTGAAACAAAATAATAAAACATCTGTGAAAATTTCATCGAAGTCGGTTGAGAAACACCAGAGATATCGAAGATTAAAGTTAAGTCACAGATGCATACAGACAATGACTGTGCTCGTTAAGTATAGGCTTCGGGGTATCTCCTAGTCGGGAAATCTCGACTAGAGCCTTCCTTTTTTTTTTTTTTTATTTGTTATTTATTATAAGTTTTTATAAATTAATTTATAAAAAAGTATGGATGAAACAAAAAAAAAGTTAGCCTCTCAACAGGCGAGACTGTTTATTGAGCTTGTTGACATTTCAGGAGAGGCGGGTAACAATTTGTTAAAAATATTATATATTAAGTAACATAGTTACTTCAATCTATCTGTTTAGTCTTTCAGAAAGCGTTTGCTTTCTTTACATCTCGTTGCGCTCCCTCATCAGCCCAACGATCTCTTCCTGTTTATTTCTGCGACGCTTAGCAGGTATTGCCGTCTCCTCCTGAACACCCATTTCGTTTTGGTCCAGCACAATTATATCGTCCCGAGTCGATTGAAAATACCGTTCCAGAAATCGTTCAATTTGCCAAACATTTTCCATGTTTAAGGACCACTTTCTCAATGTCCAGTTAAAATTGGAATAAGTTAACTTCAGAATAACTTTTATGCTCGAGTATATACTATATTGCAGTTATCCAATTTGGTTTTCTCAAAGCCAAAGTAACCTATCATCGGTATATCACTATCGCCGAATAGTGCTGCCAACCTTAACGGGGATTCAGCTGTTTTTGGTTTTGTTTTTGCCTGTGACTCCTAAACTGCTACATTTAGCATCACAATTACTTTCTATAAGCCGTGTTGTAAACGGCATCGAGGGAAAAACTTTTTAGTTGTTGAGGAGCATGTGTTTGTGGACCTAGAAGACTCAAATACGCATTTTGCAACTTTGATTCATAAAAAAAAATGGTTTGTTTGTTTTTCTGAATGTAAAATATATCGAGAATATTGTGAAAAATTGTAAGTCAATCCGACTAAAACAGCGTTTTAAACATAGGAATATACCGATCCTTTTGAAAATAACTTAGTTACATAAATTAACAGGTAGTCACGATCTTTTTTTTTTTAATTTGTTCCTTCTTTTTAATAACAAATTAACCGCGATTTTTGAGCTAAAATCGCATTTTTATACTTTGATACTGAAAGTATCATAGTATATTGGTTTTGTGCAATGTCCGTCATGGTGTCTGTCCGTCTGTCCGTATGAACGCAACTTTTTTCGACACCCGTAAAGCTAGAGACTTGAAACTTTGCAATTATGTTTATCCATAGACGGTACAGATAAAGTGTTAACATCGGGGTGCCACGCCCACTAGCAGTCTGGGAAATCGATAAATTCGATAACTAAAAACCGATAAAACCAAATATTTTTCACATTCTTACAGATAGAATTACCAAAATTTGCACGCAGATAGCTAGGCATGGCCCTGAAAAAACTGCATCAAAATTTTGGATGCCACGTCCACTCCTTCCGCCCACATCCTGCCTGCTCTTTGAAATTGGAAACGCCTATAGTTTTCACATTTTTTGGGCTAGAGCCACCAAATCTTGTGTCAAGATAGATATTGACGTTCCACAAAAAAAATGCATAAAAATTTTATATGCCAAGCCCCCTGATTCCGCCCCAATCCCCCCTTCTCCTTGAAATTGGAAACGGCTATAGTTTTCACATTTTTTGGGCTAGAGCCACCAAATTTTGTGTCAAGATAGGTAGTGAAGTTTTCCAAAAAACTGCATATTTCTCACATTCTTACAGATAGAATTACCAAAATTTGTACGCAGATAGCTAGGCATGGCCCTGAAAAATCTGCATCAAAATTTTGGATGCCACGCCCACGCCTTCCGCCCCCCACCCCCTGCCGTTGCTCAAACGGTTATGCGTGTATCTTCCACATTTTTTTAACTAGAGTCACCAAATTTGGTAGGAAGATATATGGTGACATCTACAAAAGATCTGCATCAAAAATTTAGATGCCACGCCCACATCTTCCGCCCACCATTGAAAATCTGAAATTTCGATATCTCTTACAGTTTTTAAGCTAGAGCCCCCAAATTCGGTAGAAAGATAGAAGGCAACATCTACCAAAAGTGGGCGGCAGATGTGGGCGTGGCATCCAAGTTTTTATGCAGACCTTTGGTAGATGTCACCATCAATCTTCCTACAACAATTTTGTGACTCTAGCTCAAAAAATTTAGAAGATACACGCATTCTAGTTTTAAGAAGTAAGAAGGCTCTAGTCAAGATTTCCCGACTTGGAGATACCCCGAACCCTATACTTAACGCGCACAGTCATTGTCTGTATGCATCTGTGACTAAACTTCAGTCTTCGATATCTCTGATGTTTCCCAACCGATTTCGATGAAATTTTCAGAAAAGTATCAAAATTCAAGATTTTTTTGTAATCGATTGCATATGTATATCTTATATACTTATATTCAAAATCTGAAGTCTCTAGCTCTTGTAGTCTCTGAGATCGACAGGTTCATACAGACGGACGGACGGACATACTTTTGCACAAAAACATTATACCCCTTTTACCCATTTCATGGGTTCGGGGTATAAAAAGGGTTCTAAATCCCGCAGAAAAACTATAATCCCTAGCTTAAAACTGTAAAAATAAAATATATATTCGTTAATTTTCTGAGTTTTAAATATATCGATAACTAAGTAACATATCGATAAATTGTATTTCATAATTTCATCTCATTTTTAAGAAATCTATTTAACTTCACCAAAAAAAAGAAATTACATAGATGCAATTTTTTTCGATTTATTATTAACTATATCTCAATAACCAAGCGAGTTATCGATAAATTTTATTTAATATTTTCGTCTTATTTTGTCGAGTTCTAAAAATCACTCATCAGACCTTGGCGCCGGAGTAACTGTAGACTTGCCAAGAATATAAATAATTTAAAGGGTCGGAGATGCTTCCTTCTACCTATTACACACATTTGCAAAAAACAATTATATCCTTTTTACACATTTTATGGGTTCAGGGCATAATAATAATTCAGCTGCCTTTTTAGGAAAACTGCCTTTAATGCCTGTGCAAAGTACTCGAGGCAGCTAGGCAAATTATACTGTATTATACAAAGCGTATTAACGATGTGAAAACATTTGTTGGTGTATACCGCCGAGAAGTTGTTGAATAATAAATAATACATTGTTAAAACTCCTAAATATATATATATATATTTATATATATAGTATATATATGTATGCATGCATGTATCTTAGTTGTTGAGTTATGTATTGTAAAAAAAAATCTCGGACTTACTGCAGCTGAGCAGACATAAATCCACCAAGAGACGACCAAAGATATAAGCAGTGCCGTAAGCGATGCGTTCCTTAGCAAAACTCGCTTCAGCTCCAGCAGCTCCGCCAAGTGGACCAGCGACAGCCGCAGCCCCAGCAAACTGTGGCAGCTGTATATCAACTTTTACATTGTTGCGAATGTTATTGTTTTTATTGTAGTGATGTTGGTGTTGCGTTGTGGAAGTGACCGTTGCTGCCGCGGTTGCTATCACAGTTGCAACAGTTGGCAAGGATGCCTCCTCTCTGCAGCTGCTTCTCTTATTTTCGAAGTGCTGCACTAGAGTACTGTCGCAGTGAACAACAGGTCTCAGGTTGCTCATTTTAGACTGTTGTATGTCAGTATGTAAGTAAGAAGGTGTGTGAGTGCCCTATTGCACCTTGCGACTGACGTGTGTGGTAATTTTTATCAATAAAAGTACAAGCATTTAAAGTGCGCGATAATACATATGTAAATAACGTATTGTAAGTTTTTGGGCAGACGCTAATGGACTGAAACTGGGATCGAAGGAATGTAGGTATTTTGAAGTATATTTGCTTTGTCTAATGACATTGTCTTTAACATACAGATAAACGTCGAGGGCATGTAATGAGAGGCAACCAAAAAAAAAAAAAAGGTTGGTTAAATAAAAATTACACAAGTAAAAATTTAAAATTGATCACAAATACTGCTGGCAACCACTTTTTTTTTATTAAATTTGTCCATAATAGTTGCACTTGCACTTCTTATATTTTGTATTATTTTATTTAATTAGTTCACTGTTTTCCAGTGCTGTAATGTATTTATGTATACATTGATACATTTAATTGGATGCGCTTGCACTTTTGATCCGCTACTTTTGACGCACCCGTCTTTCGCATGCGCAGCTCTGTGTACAAAAAACGAATAAAATGCAGACAATGAAATCAAAGCGCGACCCAAGATCATAGCGTCCGCTGCACGCGACAGAACACGAAGAACTGAGCACAGCAACTGCAATGAAATTGTAAAAATACCATGAAAAGTTTTCATTGAAAACCCATGGCCCATGGTGAAAATAAAATTGTTTAATAGTGTTATTCCAACATGCACCATGATACAAACGAGAAGGTGGTGTCATCCGAGAGAGCGCTCTATTTGTTTAGGTACCAAGCGACAGTCGCGACTCGCGAAGTTCTTGGCGGCTCATGACACAATTAACAAGGTAGTATAATCCATGATACAACTATACTAGGTAGCATGATGAAACAATAATAAGGTGTTCTATTCTATTTTTGTGTCTAATATTTTTCTGCAGCTAAGAATAACACAAACAAAAGCAGTGCATACATTTTTCAAGCAGAGCCAAAATTGAGAGACTTGTCCAGTCTAGAGAGTGAATGGTCTTTGCTCTTGCTCACTGCTGTCATTAAAATATAAGTACCCAGCCACTGCGGAATAGAACACCCCATGATGCAAAGATTACAAGGTGACGCAAAGAAGTGCTCGATTTCGCATGCGCAAGAAATAGAGCGCGCAATCGATCAGCTGTAGCTCTCTCAGTACTGTGGTCATTTTATACGCTTTTCGTGCTTACATTGCTGTGGTCACTTACTTTGTTGCTTTTGTTTGTTGAATTTGGATCGTTTTATTCTGACAAAATAAAGTGTTCTTTAAATAACTGCAACTTCCTATTCAATTCACTGGAGAAAGGGGCAAGCTTTTTTATTCATAACTGTGCTTCATAATTAATTTACACATAAAATATAATTTCAATAAATCAACATATATAGTATGATAGGCGGCATGATGCAAGCAAGTAAAAGAAAACATTGATTTTTATAGTGTTTCATACAACTTAAAAATTTTATTTCGAAAAGCATGCACCGGACCCATAGTGCGAGACGCTAAAATGTAAACAAAGCAAACTGTGACGTCACAGTTTGCTTTGTTTTCAAAGCGTCACATAACGGACCTGCGCATTGCGCCACCTTTAGGTCTTTGCATCATGAGAACACCCTATTATTGTTTCACCATCAGTGATGCCAATTTTTTTTTTTTGACAAAAAAGGCCAAAACGTCCGTAAAATACGGAAAAACAGGCTACAAAACAAAAAAAAAAGGACAGAAAACAGGACAATAAATTTTTTTTCTAAATTTACTTGGCCAAATACTTTTTCGACCTCCGCGTTCGACCATGGCAACGAAAGCACTGCCAGCTCCGAAAACGGGTTTTTACCTGCCAAGTCCCGATATTTTTTAACTTCTGACCAAAACTTCGAACTATTATCAACGTTCTCCCATTTTACTAGCTGTATGTTGCTATATTGCGAAACTATTTTAGATTTAGTTTCGTCACCGAATTTGAAGAGTTCCAAAATTGGCAGGGATATTTTTTCGCTCGTAAAGCACGATCGACAGAAAACAGGTCAACTTGTTTTAAAATTTCATAGTTGTCCGGCAGTCTAAATCCAAAAATATTTTTAGCACATAAGTAATAGCTTACATTTTAACACATACCTCTGCTTTAGCTTATTCATCCACTGTGCTGGTTAATCGGATTGTCTGCTCTGTTGCGTCATCAATTTTTTCTTTCACGGTTTTCAAATTTGAGTCAAATTCATATCCCAAATACAAATCTCGTTTTACATGCTTTACGAAGTCCTTCTCAAAAACATCCACTTTGGTACCGGATGGAGCTATTTTGGATTTCAGACATTCTATCCTTAAAATCAAATCACCCAGTAGTTTATTTTTCATACAAAGTATGTAAAAAAGGATACAACACTGTTTTTAAAAGATCACATTGAATAAAAAAAACTTAAATAACTCAATCAAATAAAATCTTAACAAGAAAGAAGGCTCTAGTCGGGATTTCCCGACTAGGAGATACCCCGAACCCTATACTTAACGCGCACAGTCATTGTCTGTATGCATCTGTGACCTCAACTTCAATCTTCGATATCTCTGGTGTTTCTCAACCGATTGCGATGAAATTATCAGAAAAGTTCTATCGTTATCCATTATTTCAACCCCCATTTTTACCTTTTCCAAATTCGCGATTTTTTTGTAATCGATTACATGTGTATATCGGAAACTAGAAAAATGATCGATAATTTGAGACAAACTTATTCCGCTCATGGTATTGGAGAACTTATATTCAAAATCTGAAGTCTCTAGCTCTTGTAGTCTCTGAGATCGACGCGTTCATACAGACAGACAGACGGACATGGCTATATCGACTCGGATGTTGATGCTGATCTAGAATATATATACTTTATGGGGTCGGAGATGCTTTCTTCTGCCTGTTACATACTTTTGCACAAAACCATTATACCCCTTTTACCCATTTTATGGCCTGATTTCCGGATAGGGGATGTTTGTTATTTATTCCGGACGAAGGAAGCACCTAAAAACAGGACAGATCTGTCCGGAAAAAGGCCAAATCGGCATCACTGTTCACCATGCTAGGTAGTGTTACGCAGTCGCTCGCTCTCAAGATGTACTTAACAAGGTACCAGTGAATGAGAAAGAGAGCTCATCGATATCTCAAAGCAATTGTATCGATTTCTATGTGATTAAAAACAGCTAATTAGTGCACATTGTAGCATTGTAGGCGATATATGTGTACGATGATTTTCATCCATTGACACTTACTTCACTAGCGACTGGGCTCGCTGGTACCGACATTTGAGCTAGCTGTCAAATTTGGGACCACCTTGTTAAATACATCTTGCTCGCTCTCACACTATTGACTTATTTTTCAGTCTCGAGCCGAGCGTTGTAAGCGAAGCATCTTTACGCACGAATTTTTTTTGTTGTGTATGTATGTGATTTTGCTCGAGACTTCGATCGATATGCCCATACAAATATTATTAAAATTATTTATTTCTTTTGGAACATTTATTAGGTTTAGTTGTGTTTCTGTGTAACGACACAAGCGTATACACAAATTCATTACTCTCTTTGTCTCGCTCTCTCTATCTTATATAATCATTTTTTTTAAGGCAACGCCAGTAGAAAACATCGATTACAACCTGGATTACTTTTATACAGCGATGGCCGCTTTGTGGGCGGTGTGCCCACAACCTTTGCCACTTGTGGTACAGGTTGTAATCAGCAGCCGAAGGGTGTTCGAATGGCGCTCGCCTGCCGATTACAACTGCATATACTTTTATAAAATTGTAATGCAGCTTGTGGGTCCACAACTCAACATACAATTTCGGAAAAGTATATTGGGTTGTAGCGCACATTTTATACGACTCAGTATACATTTTCGAAAAAGTATATGGAGTTGTAATGCACATGTTATACGACTCAATATACTTTGTGGAAGTATATTGCACACAGGGCTGAAATTGTATTTAGTAAATTAATAAATATTTAGTTTCCATTTTAAAAACAATATTTTTAATTCATTTGAATTTTCCATTTGAACAAATTAACAATATTTTCGATCAATTTGGTTTAAATTCATTTTAACACTAACAATAATCTTAACCTTTTAACATGTTTGTCACTTTGTGTAATATGTATTTCTATATAAAATAAAATCTCGCTGTGTAATTTGGACGAGCAGGCGCTTGTTTGCTTCGTCTGTTTATAAATTATCTGTAATAAGAAATCAAATAAAATTGACTATATTTGAATATACAGTGACTTGCAGATAATATGATGTCAAATAAAAAGTTTAAGGAGCAATACATTTTAAAATAGAGAAAAAACAAAAAATGTTTAGACGCCAATTTGTTTTATGTTATATCACATTTAAGAATGGAACTTTATTTTTTGCTAAAATATTGCTTCGTTTTAAATAGAAACTAAAAACTTAAAATATATCTTAAATATAAGTTTTAGCTTTAAAGATGTGGCCACAAACCAGTTAAATATTTTTCGAATTAAAGGTTAAATAAGGATGCTAGTACTTTGTATGCAATCCTTTAACCTTTACCACGGCCCTTATCCTACTGTTCATGGAAGAGACCAGCTTCCGAGTAGTTTCCGGGCCTATTTTGCTCCATTCCTCCAGCAGAGCATTTTTAAGGTCCTTTCTGGAAATCTTATGATTCCGGATAAGAATATGTACCTCAATATTCTCAAAGAAAATTTGCTTCAAAGCTCCAAAAAATCTAGGAATCCGAAGTGATTTCCGGTTCTACCAGGACAACGACCCAAAACATACGTCCGGACTAGTGCAGTCCTGGCTCATCTGGAACTGCCCCTACGTCATGATTCCCTCGGCCCAGTCTCCAGACGTAAATGTCATAGAAAATTTGTGGGCTGTGCTGGAGAACCATATCCATATTCGACATTTGACAAAGCGCACTAACACAAAGACAAGACTTTCGAATTTACTTCACGAACGCACTAACACAAAGACAAGATCATGATACAAATAACAGGGTAGTGTCATCCGAGAGAGCCAGATACCAATGTATATGAACGTGTGAGTGCGACAGAGACCGCCACGTTGCTCTCTTGACTTTACTCTCTTGCCTCTGTTAGGGAATTGTTTTTTAAGTGCGAGTGAGTAAGGTATAAAAAGTGTTTTGCTTGTATGCGGCCGACGCAAATTTGTTGCGTTGTAAAAAGAATAATTAAATTAGAAGTTTGAATAAAACGCTGACGATTAAACAAATTTAGTACTTTTTAATAACAAAACCTAAAAAATACAATGTATATAAAAACCAACATCAAACCTCATCTCTGCGCCACTGGCTTAAGTGCGAGTGAGTTAGTGTTTTGCTTGTATGCGGCCGACGCAATTATATTGCGTTGTAAAAAGAATAATTAAATTAAAAGTTTGAATACAACGCTGTTGATTAATCAAATTCAATACTTTTTAATAACAAAACTTATACATATATTTTAAAACTAAAAACATATATTATTATTATCAACGAAAATAGCAAACAGAACAAAGTTCGTCCGCATCAACGTCGTACCCAAACGACAAGCATTTTGCGAGTGTCGATTAGTATTAAAGAAAAGAGGTCGCCCCCTGGAACGACACTTCTTTATCGATTGTATTATGAGCACACCCCACACTCTCAAAAAGTAAAAATGAGCGCAAAATTTATTTTCTCTTTTTATTTCGCTTTCTGCATGCAGCAAACACAATTCTCGTTTGTGTCTGCCTTCATAATTAGTACAATCCACTCAGCGAGCTGGTTGAGTTAGTCGACCACTTTGACTAGAGTTTAGTGCGGAAAATACTTTAAATTTTCGTATTGAAGGAATAAATAGTTAGTGACGTAATAAGCAGATCGGCAAAGTGCCCACAAACATTTTACATCTGTTTAAAGCAACGGAGAACACAAACCATTAATATTCCACATTAATTCAATAGAATTTTGGCAAAAGGTAAAATATTCATGGTAGTAGTACATACATGTATAATGATTGCTGTGTTTGTGCAGTTAGAAGATAAACAAGAAAAAGCCTCTAGTCGGGAAACACAAATATGATATACCCTGAGCCCTAGAGCTTATGCGTACAGTTATTGTTCATATGTACACTGGTAACAAGAATTCTTAGTGTTTAGGCGCACTGAACAAAAACGCACTGTCGAAGCAAACGTTTCCCGAAACGAAACTTAGCTGATTCTGACTTTTTTGTTTACTTTTAGAGTCCCAGCTCATATAGTTACTCAGCTCGACGCGTTTATTTACACCAGTGATGTCTATGCCCATTACTCCCAGAACTCCTAAGTTTTATACTCTGATACTGAAAGTATCATAGTCGGGGGTGTGCCAGAAATCTCTGAAGATTTTGGCTCGAGCTGGTTTTTAAATCTCTAAAAAACAAGTAAAAACGTTGCAGTCGGACGCAACCGACTGCGGAATACTTTGATACCAGTAAAAGAACGGATGGTAAGGAGCCTGCTTGCAAAGGAGTGGGCCGGGTGCTAAACATTGCCAGCTATCATGTTACCAAATTTTATGACTTTACCTTAAAAACTGTGGAAGATAACTGAACTTACAAATTTAAAAGGTGGGCGGCAGAGGTAGGCGTGGCATCCAAATTTTTGAATCAAATGTTTTTAGCTGTCACCATTTATCTTCCTAACAAGTTTAAAGGCTCTAGCTCAAAAACTCTTAAAGATATAGCCGAATCCGATTTTATAAGGCGGGTGGCTTGGGTGGGCGTGGCATCCAAAATTTTGATGCAGATCTTTGGTATATGTTGCCTTCTATCTTTCTACCGAATTTAGGGGCTCTAGCTTAAAAACTGTAATAGATATCGAAATTTCCGATTTTAAATGGTGGGCTTGAGAGGTGGGCGTGTCATCTAAAATGTTGATGCAGATCTTTTGTAGATGACACCATATATCTTCCAACCAAATTTAGTGACTCTAGTTCAAAAAATGTGGAAGATACACGCATAACCGTTTTAACAACGGCGGGGGGTGGGGGGCGGAAGGTGTGGGCGTGGCATCCAAATTTTTGGTGCAGTTTTTTGGAAAACTTCACTACCTATCTTGACCCAAAATTTGGTGGCTCTAGCCCAATAAATGTGAAAACTATAGGCGTTTCCAATATCAAGGAGCAGGCAGGATGGGGGCGGAAGGAGTGGGCGTGGCATCCAAAATTTTGATGCAGTTTTTCCAGGGACATGACAAGCTATCTGCGTGCAAATTTGGTAACTCTAGCTGTAAGAATGTGAAAAATATTTGGTTTTATCGGTTTTCAGTTAACGAATTTATTGATTTCCCAGCTCTTAGTAGGCGTGGCACACTGATCTTAACAGTTTATCTGTTGCGCCTATAGATAAAAATATTTGCAAAGTCTTAAGTCTTAAGCTCTACGGGTGTCGAAAAAAGTAGCGTTCATACAGACGGATGAACACCATGACGGACATTGCACAAAACCAATATACTCAGGGGTGTGCCAGCCATCAAAACCAACCCGATTCCAACCTAAAACCAACCTCGAGCTGGTTTTAGGTGTGCCAGAGCCCAGTTCGAGATGATTTTGGCCCGAGATTTTGTTAATTTAAGCAATATTAAATGTCTAATGAATAACAACTGTTACTTTTTCGAAAGGTAATTTTAAGCTTAGTTGCATATTGCAAATACATTTTAATTTAATAAATTTTTTAATAATACATTTTTTAATTTATGATTTTCGATATTAATAAATCTTTAACAAATCTCTAAGACTATTTGCCGTTATATATGTCACCATATATCTTCCCACCAAAGTTGGTGACTCTAGTTCAAAAAATGTGGAAGATACACTCATTACCGTTTTAACAACGGCGGGAGGTGGGGGGCGGAAGGTGTGGGCGTGGCATCCAAAATTTTAATGCAGTTTTATGGGGAACGTCATTACCTATCTTTGCTCTAAGTTTGGTGGCTCTGGCCCAAAATATGTGAAAACTATAGGCGTTTTCAATTTCACGGAGCAGGGAGGTTGGGGGCGGAAGGAGTGGTCGTGGCATCCAAAATTTTGATGAAGTTTTTTGAGGGACGTGACTAGCTATCTGAGTGCAAATTTGGTAAATCTAGCTGTAAGAATGTGAGAAATATATGGTTTTATCGGTTTTCAGTTATCGATTTTATCGATTTCCCAGCCTCCTAGTAGGCGTGGCAACCCAATCTTGACACTTTATCTGACCCGGCTATAGACAAACATAATTGAAAAGTTTCAAGTCTCTAGCTTTACGGTTGTCGAAAAAAGTTGCATTCATACAGACGGACATACGGACGGACAGACACCATGACGGACATTGCACAAAACCAATATACTATGAGACCTTCGGTATCAAAGTAAAAAATAGCAAATAAATTTTAGGCAATTTTCATTTTTGAAAGGTAGCAACTCTTTTTGGCCATTTTCGTTTTAGGTATTTGCTCCGAAACATTTTACCGAAAAATTAAATCTCCCTAACTTCTGGCACAGCGACGATTTTTAAACTTTGATACCGAAGGTCTCATAGTCGGGGGTGTGCCAGAAATCTCCGGAGATTTTGGCTCGAGCTGATTTTCAAATCTCTGAAAAAAAACCGTCGGTGTGCCAGAAGTTAGGGAGATTTAATTTTTCGGTAAAATGTTTCGGAGCAAATACCTAAAACGAAAATGGCCAAAAAGAGTTGCTACCTTTCAAAAATGAAAATTGCCTAAAGTTTATTTGCTATTTTTGTCTTTGTTTTCAAGGTTGGCCTCATCTCATTAGTGTTATATTTAATAAATGGTTAAATAAAAATATGTTAGGTTGTATCTCTTGTAGTTCTTAAACAAAACAAATATTTTATATTTTGTCCGCCAAGTAACTCATGTTGCTTGACGGCCCTGCCGTGGTATCGTGCTTGAACAGCTGTTCTACGTACTTCGTAAATGGCGAATATGGTTTTGTTTACATTTTAAAAGTGCAAAATGTGAACGGTGTTTTCCCCTATGGACCAATAATAAAATAAATGTAAAACAAATAACTAAATGCAATTTTAATTTAACCTACATTTTGGCTGCTCAATGGCATTCCATAAATTAAATTCTTCTTCTTACTGTAGACATTCACACACCTAACAAACACCGCCACCTCAACACCGTTGCCATCTCATAAAAAAAAGGTTTGCTGCAATAACTTAGTTAAATTTACAACAAACTGTACACTGCTCAACCATGCAATTTTGTTACATTAAAGTACGATTTTTTGTATGTTTATTTGTCACATAAAAGTGTCTTTAAAATTGATCTATTAAAGACTCCGAATAATAGTTATTGTTAACCAAACAATGTGGCAGCTCCTTTGTAAGGGACGGTTTTGCACGCTTACACAGAACTGCAAATAGTCTTAGAGATTTGTTAAAGATTTATTAATATCGAAAATCATGACTTAAAAAATGTATTAAATTCAAATGTATTTGCAATATGCAACTAAGCTTAAAATTACCTTTTGAAAAAGTAACAGTTGTTATGCATTAGACATTTAATTTTGCTTAAATTAACCAAATCTCGGGCCAAATTTGTTGAGGTTTCAAAATCATCTCGAACTTGGCTCTGGCACACCTAAGACCAGCTCGAGGTTGGTTTTAGGTTTATATCGGGTTGGTTTTGATGGCTGGCACACCCCTGAGTATATTGGTTTTTTGCAATGTCCGTCATGGTGTCCGTCCGTCTGTCCGTCTGTATGAACGCAACTTTTTTCGACACCCGTAAAGCTAGAGACTTGAAACTTTGAAATTATGTTTGTCCATAGGCGCGACAGATAAAGTGTTAAGATCAGTGTGCCACGCCTACTAAGAGGCTGGGAAATCAATAAATTCGTTAACTGAAAACCGATAAAACCAAATATTTCTCACATTTTTTAGGCCAGAGCCACCAAATTTAGAGCAAAGATAGGTAATGGCGATCCCCAAAAAACGGATCAAAATTTTGGGTTCCACGCCCACTCCTTACGCCCCCATCCTCCCTGCTCCATGAAATTGAAAACTCCTATAATTTTCCATATTTTGGGCCAGAGCCACCAAACTTTGTGCCAAGATAGGTAAGGACGTTCCCTAAAAAAATGCATAAAAATTTTAGATGCCTCGCCCACACCTGACCCTACCACCTCAGTTTTTAAAACGGTTATACATGTATCTTCCACATTTATTGAACTAGAGTAACTAAATTTGTTTGGAATATAGATGGTGGCATCTACAAAGGTCTGCATTAAAATTTTGGATGACACGCCCACCCAAGCCACCCACCTTATAAAATCGGAATCGGCTATATCTTTAACAGTTTTTGAGCTACAGCCACAAAACTTTATAGGAAGATAAATGGTGACATTTAAAATGATTTAGTTCACACCCAACTTGGTCGCCTACCTTTTAAATTTGGAAGTTTAGCTATCTTCCACAGTTTTTGAGCTAAAGTCATCAAATTTGGTAACATAATAGCTGGCGATGTTTACCACCTGGCCCACCCGTTCCCCCCTACATTCCCCTTTTGCTATAAGACTCCTTACCATCCGTTCTTTTACTGGTAGCAAAGTATTCCGCAGTCGGTTGCGCCCGACTGCAACGTTTTTACTTGCTTTAAATTGATTTTTTTATCCGTCGGTTCTTTTTTATCACAAAAGGGACAGGGAAGGTTAGTTATTTTTATACTTTGATACCGAAGGTCTCATAGTATATTGGTTTTGTGCAATGTCCGTCATGGTGTCTGTCCGTCTGTTCGTATGAAGACAACTTTTTTCGACACCCGTAAAGCTAGAGACTTGAAACTTTGCAATTATGTTTATCTATAAACGGTACAGATAAAGTGTTAAGATCGTGCCACGCCCACTAGGAGGCTGGGAAATCGAAAAATTCGATAAAACCAAATATTTCTCACATTCTTACAGCTAGAGTTACCAAATTTTGCACGCAGATAGCTAGGCATGTCCCTGAAAAAACTGCATCAAAATTTTGGGTGTCACGCCCACACCTTCCGCCCACATCCTGCCTGCTCTTTAAAATTGGAAACGCATACAGCTTTCACATTTTTGGGCTAGAGCCACCAAATTTGGTGTCAAGATAGATATTGACGTTCCCCAAAAAAATGCATCAAAATTTTGGATTCCACGCCCCCTGATTCCGCCCCCATCCCCCCCTTCTCCATGAAATTGAAAACGCGTATAGTTTTCACCCTCTTTGGGCCAGAGCCACCAGATTTAGTGTCAAGATAGGTAGGAAAGTTTTCCAAAAAACTGCATCCAAAATTTGGATGCCACGCCCACACCTTCCGCCCCCCACCCCCCGCCTTTGCTAAAACGGTTATGCGTGTATCTTCCACATTTTTTGAACTAGAGTCACCAAATTTGGTAGGAAGATATATGGTGACATCTTTAAAAGATCTGCATCAAAAATTTGGATGTCACGTCCACATCTGCCGCCCACCATTTAAAATCGAAAATTTCGATATCTCTTACAGTTTTTAGGCTAGAACCTCCAAATTCGGTATAAAGATAGAAGGCAACATCTACCAAAGATCTGCATAAAAATTTTAGATGCCACGCCCACCAAAGCCACCCGCCTTACAAAATTGGAATCGGCTATATGTTTAAAAGCTCTTGAGCTAAAGCCACCAAACTTGGTAGGAAGATAAATGGTGACAATTAAAAAGATTTGATTTAAAAAATTTGGATGCCACGCCTACCTCAGCCGCCCACCTATTAAATTTGGGATTCAAGTTATCTTCCACAGTTTTTGAGCTAAAGTCACCAAATTTGATAACATGATAGCTGGCGATGATCCTTTGCAAGCAGACTCCTTACCATCCGTTCTTTTACTGGTATCAAAGTATTCCGCAGTCGGTTACGTCCGACTGCAACGTTTTTACTTGTTTTCAATTAACTTTAGGCATAATTTCTCAATGTCCGGTAAGTCAACTTATTCTAAGTTTAGTCGAATTTGAGTTTCTCAATGTTCGGTTAGCACTTACTTATCCGATGCATGGAGGTCCGGTTACTACTTATACCGATGCTAAGTAACGATTTATAAATATCAATACAATCATCGTAAGGCGAACAGCTGGCTCAAGCTGACACTTGCATTGTTTAATTTATTTTTATGAAGCAAATTTTCAAAATGCTTATTTGAGTCTTCTAGGTCCACAAACACATGCTCCTCAACAACTAAAATGTTTTTCCCTCGTTGCCGTTTACAACAGGGCTCATAGAAAGTTATTATATATACATTTTGATGTGCAACATGTAGCAGTTTAGGAGTCACAGGCAAAAACAAAACCAAAAGAACAGCTGAATCTCCGTTAAGGTTGGCAGCACCATTCGGCGATAGTGATATACCGATGATAGGTTAATTTGGCTTTGAGAAAACCAAATTGAATAAGTGCAGTATAGCTCGAGCATAAAAGTTATTTTGAAGTTAACTTATTCCAAGTTAAACTGGATATTGAGAAATTGGGCCTAGGACTGGTAGCCTTCGTCGATTTGACGATTACTGTAGCTATTTTCTTATTTTTCTTTGAATTCTCATATTATTTTGTGTTCTTCTTTACAATGCATTTAGTGTGCTCTGTGCTCTGAAGCTCTGTAGAAATTTGGCTCCGCAAGCGTAGCGTAAGTAATCTATTTTTTGCTGCAAACAAAAAGTTACATCGTTTAAACGACGAAGGTTACTATATAAAAATATTTATGTAATATTAAAAATGTTGAATTTTTGTGATTTAAATGTCTGGATTGGATGACAATTTCATTCGAAAATTGTTAGCCAATTGTGATGATTTTGATTTTAATTATTAAAATTTAATAGATTGACCTAAAAAAGCCGTGAAAATTGGGTCACAAAGGTCATTATTTTGAAGGTAATTTGACCTTTGTGTCTATTGTTGAAATAAGTAATTTTTCTTAGGTTTTTATACCCTGAACCCATAAAATGGGTAAAAGGGGTATAATGGTTTTGTGCAAAAGTATGTAACAGGCAGAAGGAAGCATCTCCGACCCTATAAAGTATATATATTCTTGATCAGCATCAACAGCCGAGTCGATATAGCCATGTCCGGCTGTCTGCCCGTCTGTATGAACGCGTCGATCTCAGAGACTACAAGAGCTAGAGACTTCAGATTTTGAATATAAGTTCTCCTATACCATAAGCAGAACAAGTTTGCTTCAAACTATCGATAACTATTCTGGTTTCCGATATACACATGAAATCGTTTATAAAATTTGGAAAATCTTGAAATAATGGGTAACGATAGAATTTTTCTGAAAATTTCATCGAAATCGGTTGAGAAACATCAGAGATATCGAAGATTGAAGTTTAGTCACAGGTATAGACAATGACTGTGCGCGTTAAGTATAGGGTTCGGTGTATCTCCTAGTCGGGAAATCTCGACTAGAGCCTTCTTACTTGCTTTCAATTTAAATTGAAGATATGGATTCTTTTTATTTATTTTATCGTTTTACTGAAGGGCTATTCAGCCATGCTTTGGTTATTCAATTCAGTTTTGCTTCCTCTGGTTTTCGGAACTTTTTAGCTGTTTTTCTTCTGTTTGCTTTTTACTGAGTGAAATATTAACCCTCCGTTTTCCACATGGGTCCAGCCAACCCATTTTATATGGTAAACGGAATGTTTTCGAAACGTGTGGTAAACGGAAGGTTAAAGATAGGTATAGGCAACATCTACGGAATAATGTTTCTGTATCGAATTCTTATCTATAATTTTGAATTCGCAATTTGTTGCTTGGCTCAATTTGGCAGCAATGCCAAAATCGCAAAAAATCTTGCGTTTTGCGATAGCCGGAGACCAAGCTTTTACGTTTTTGCGTCAGTCGCAAAACTTTTCGTTTTGCGATAACCAGAGGACTGCTGATTATGTTTTTTCTATTACTTTTTCGAAGCTGTAAATACCTTTATTCATTCTTGATTTTAACTACAATGCCAATTTTGTGTGTAAAAGTTTTCATTTAACATTTTACAGTTTAATAGACTTCGTCGATTTGACGATAGGTGACCATTTGTGTATGTAAAATAACCTTACCAGTCTAGGGTTAAGGGTAACATGGGTTTCACGACTTCAAAAAGTCGATGTTTTTTCTTAAATTCTACAACATCTTTAGAATATTGTTCAATAATTTCAAGTCGATCTGAGCTTCGGAGATACAGTCATATTAGTTGCACGCTTATGGGTAGCTGGGCTTAGCGCCAAATCTTTAAACGCGTTTTTCTCAAAACTGTGTTTTCAATTACGGTTGACAAGATTTCTCGAGAACCGCTCACCCGATATATATGAAATTTTGCATATCTTCAAGATACTTAGGGTATTCAGTAGCTATGCTATGTGCGTAAAGTGTTATCTATAATACACTGTAGCTAGTGAGTGCACTTTTTCGTTTCTTTTGTCGTTATTGTCGTATTTGTGCCAAGTCAGCTGTTTGCCAGCTCAAGTGCAATGAGCAACTATTTTGTATTAAGCAAATAAAATGCAAAAATTAATAAAACAAAACTAAACTGACTGAAAAAAACAATTTGATTTGTGTTTTTGATTAGAATGACAAGAGAAGGGTTTCCAAGAAAATTATTTGTGTGTACAATTAATTAAATTAAAATTTACTGGGTTTTACAACCAGTAAACTGCTCAGTGTGACCTAATTTCATTAAAGAAATAATCTCGAAAACAGCTGTTTTCATACATAGTCTAGCAACCACTCAATAACACATATAAGATAATAGTAGCAAACATACCCAGAGGCATGTTTGCTTTGTTAAAAATGCTTCTGTGTGTTTGTTGTACAGCTTTCAAATATCAACTTAGTACTTTACGCACATAGCATAGCTACTAAATTTTATTTAATATTTTCGTGTTATTTTGTCGAGTTCTACAAGAATCAATCATCAGACCTTGGCGCCGGAGTAACCGTATAATCCCCTTGATCTCTGTCTTTATTTTCTCAATAGGCACATTCAGACAAAGACGGGCACTCAGCTGCTGGCGTTTTGCTGCTGCAGCTCAATTATTTATGATAATGCAAAGTATAAACTAATACACAAAATTGGTTTAGCAAATCAACATATGGGCATTTCCACAGAAAGGTCAACCACAGCAAAAAAAATTTAAAGTCTCTGTAAGTTTGTTGTTTTAGCATATATGTACAGGGAATGAATTAAATTTAACTACAATTAACAAACATTGCATTTATTTACAAAAAAAATTTTGAAATATTCGAATGCAATGTCAATAAATGCCAAATTTCTGTTTTTTTGCTCGATTTTTTATGATAAATGTTCGTAATGAGAGACATAATGCATTGACACTTGGGCGGAAGAGGTGGGCGTAGCATTATAGTTTTTGATGCAAATCTTTGGTTAATGTCACCATCTATCTTCCTACAATATTTTGTGACTCTACCTCAAAAACTGTAAGAGATAAATTAGTTTCCGATTTGATGGAAAAAAGTGTCGCGTGCGACCTGTTTAAACTTAAATTAAAAAAAAACTACTGATTATTTTTTAATGAAACCAAAGACAATATAAACATACAGTATTGCTTAACATTTTAAAAAAATTCGCCATAAAATATTTTTTCAGGTTTCGCTAAAATCGGTGTTTAAACTGTTCGGCTTGAAAGCGACTTCTATTTTTGTCGCATGCGAACCTCATGTCTTTGTACAAAAAATAAAGTGCTTATCATAACCTATAAGTTTCGCCTTTTGTCAAAATAAAATTTTGTCGGTAAATGGTTTTTTTTCACTTTGAATGCGTACGAATGCCGCATTCGACACCATGGAAATGCCCATATTATGATTTAGTACAAGACGTTTCTAAAGTTCTGGTGGTGAACCCACCTTAATTGCGCAGATCCCGAGACAAAGAAGTGGACTTATACAAAACAACGAAATATGTGCGTTTCTTCGCCAGCGTAACACATTATGAATATTGCCAAAACAAAACTATCGCTTTGGGCGCACATACATACATACTGCATGAATAGTTAACATACTGTGTACCGTCATTTGTATGTATGCTTGTCAGCGTTCATGCTAAGCAAAACCATATCTAACAAGTAAGAAGGCTCTAGTCGAGATTTCCCGACTAGGAGATACCCCGAACCCTGTACATAACGCGCACAGTCATTGTCTGTATGCATCTGAGACCTAAACTTCAATCTTCGATATCTCTGGTGTTTCTAAGCCGATTTCGATGAAATTTTCAGAAAAGTTCTATCGTTATCCATTATTTCAACCCCCATTTTTACAGTTTTCAAATTCGCGATTTTTTTGTAGTCGATTACATGTGTATATCGGAAACTAGAGATGTTATCGATAGTTTGAAACAAACTTGTTCCGCTCATGGTATAGGAGAACTTATATTCAAAATCTGAAGTCTCTAGCTCTTGTAGTCTCTGAGATCGACGCGTTCATAAATACAAACAGACGGACAGACGGACATGGCTATATCGACTCGGCTGTTGATGCTGATCAAGAATATGTATACTTTATGGGGTCGGAGATGCTTCCTTCTGCCTGTTACATACTTTTGCACAAAACCATTATACCCCTTTTACCCATTTTATGGGTCAGGGGTATAAAAACAGTTGTCAATAACCAAAACAAATTGATTCAAATGTGGCGCCCAGCCTCGAAACCAAAACAAAGAAGCAATAACCAAAACAATACCAGCTAATTGGTGTTAAGGGGTAATTGCCGCTCTCTTTGCTTAGCATGCGCCTTCCTTCGGTCGCCATCTTGTAAAAAATATCGAACAATCGTCCGCTATCATCGTCTCTAGTATTTAATTCTCGTTGCTGCCTATGGGTAAGGAGAGCTTATGTTCAAAATATGAAAGCCCTAGTTCTTATTGTCTTTAAGATCGACTCGTGTCTACATATGGACTGACAGAAAGAGGCTATGTGGATAGTTTCGAAATAGATAACTATGTGGCTAATAGCCACTGGCTATGCACAACACTATTCTTCCCTTTTACCCATTTTATTGGTTCAGGGCATAAAAATAATTGATTGATTTTTATCCACGGCTTCATTAAAACCTAATATTGAAAATTTTTTATTATGATGTATTATAATTGTTTCCTCCGATTTTAAAAAACTTTAGAATTTTACCAAATCAACGACAGCAGAGTCATTTGCACTGTCTGCAACGCTGTGGAAGCTTAAGTTTATTGTGAACGGGGAAATGAGAAGCAGAGAAAAGCTTTTGTAAGCTTTTTTATCTCTCCCAAAAGCGCAAGATATGTTCGATATGAGTAACAATTCGTCAGCAAGCGAGTGTACACCGTTGCGTCGGCCAAAACTTCAGTGCGGAGATTCAATCGCTTACGTGTCAAATAACAACAACAGAGACGTAAACACTCTACTTGCACAAACAGCGCTGACTATTCCTAGGTGCAACAACAAAAACTCATGCAGGGAAGAGCGCCTCCATAGCAAGAAGATTATTAGAAACAACTTTTGCGGTCACCAACACAACACCGCTATGGACACCAACAAGCGAATTTTGTGCCGTGTGGGTCTTGATGTTTTTATTTTGCTATGCGGTGAGTGTTGTCAGAACTAAACGCACAATTATACTTTTCCACACTGTTTTCTGTCGCAATGATTGTTGTGTGTAATTTTTTATGTTTGTAATTTCGGCTGTTGGATGTGTGCGCTCTGCAGTTCTTGCCTAACTCAGAAGAGCTTTCGCTCAGTGAGACATACTCAATTGCTCTTTTTGTTTGTGATTTTAATCACTTGTAAACTATTGCTTAATAAAACGTTGCTGTCGGATGCAACCGACTGCGGAATACTCTGATACCAGTTAAAGGTTGGTAACGGAAGAAAACAGTGGGGGTGGGCCCGGTTGGAAACATCGCCATTTATCCTGTTACCAAATTTGGTGACTCTAGCCAAAGAGCTCTGAATCTAAAGTCGTCTCAGGGTGTCGGTCTCAGACATTGCTTATGATTTGCTTTGTTCTGTATACACAACACTGTGCGAGTTTGTTTCGTTTTTGTCTTCTGTTTAAACTTTAATACTGCAAGTATCATAGTATATTAGTTTTGTGCAATGTCTGTCATGGTGTCTGTCCGTCCGTCCGTATGAACGCAAGTCTTTTCGATACCCGTACCACGCCTCCGTCCTACCTGCTCCTTGAAATTGGAAACGCCAATAGTTTTCACATTTTTTGAGTTATAAAGCTCTCAAAAAAATGTCATCTGCCGTTTTTAAAACATTGTACATGCGTGTATCTTCCACATTTTTTGAACTATAGCCACCAAATTTGGTAGGAAGATAGATGGTGAAATTTATTAAAGATCTAAATCAAACATTTTGATGCCACTCCCACCTCTGCCGCCCACCTATAAAGTCGGAAATTCAGCTGGCTCTTACAGCTTTTAAGCTAGAGCCCCCCAATTTGGCAGTAAGATAGATGGTGACATCTGCCGTTTCCTTTTTAGCTTAAGTTTTTTGAAAGAGCCATGCATTTGTCAAAACATCTTAAGTGCACATAGTTTTTTTTTTTTACATATTTCGATCTTCTTTCATCATATAACTATTCCATTTATATAGACTTAAGCTGCAAAAATATTACCATTCAAAAAATTAAACTAATTATTTTCAAACAACTTATGTTCAAATAAGTTTTTTTTAATGAAATATTATTCTTGCATAGAGCAATTTTAAGTGAGTGTTAGTTCTTATGATGAAATGCAATTCGATGAAATAAACAAAAAACTAATATTGCAAAACAGCTTATGAACACATAAGCTGTTAATTCAAAGCGACGTTACATATAAACGGTACCTTATGTATAAAAGGTGTCAAATCTTCTCTATTTCCCAAATATTTTTTAAAACTTGTACCTTTCTTCTCTAATAAACTTATTAGCAACATTTCAGCATATACATTTTTCACAAAAATCAATTAGATAAAAAAATACACAAAATTGGCGATATCTCAAAACTTCAATTTTCGACTTAAGCTACTCTTCCATGTACCCAATATTATATATGATGACAGTTAAAAACATTTGATTCAAAAATTTGGATGCAAGCACACTACTTACCATCCGTTCTTTCACTGGTATCAAAGTATTCCGCAGTCATTTGCGTCTGACTGCAACGTTTTTACTTGTTCTTGTAAAATTCCGTGCAGTGCAATAAGGGTAAAATGTCCGAAATTTTGGCATAAATAATTTTTTTTTTTGTTGATATGAATTTTTTTGTTTATTTTAATAAAAAAAAAAACATACCAAGTGGCGTAAAAACAATCAGGGGTGTGCCAGCCATCAAAACCAACCCGATTCCAACCTAAAACCAACCTCGTGCTGGTTTTAGGTGTGCCAGAGCCCAGTTCGAGATGATTTTGGCCCGAGATTTGGTTAATTTATGCAATATTAAATGTCTAATGAATAACAACTGTTACTTTTTCGAAAGGTAATTTTAAGCTTAGTTGCATATTGCAAATACATTTGAATTTAATACATTTTTTAATTTATGATTTTCGATATTAATAAATCTTTAACAAATCTCTAAGACTATTTGCCGTTCTGTGTAAGCGTGCAAAACCGTCCCTAACAAAGGAGCTGCCACATTGTTTGGTTAACAATAACTATTATTCGGAGTCTTTAATAGATCAATTTTAAAGACACTTTTTTGTGACAAATAAACATAAAAAAATCGTACTTTAAGGTAACATTGATAATTGCATTGTTGAGCAGTGTACAGTTTGTTGTAAGAAGAAGAATTTAATTTATGGAAAGTCATTGAGCAGCCAAAATGTAGGTTAAATTAAAATTGCATTTAGTTATTTGTTTTACATTTATTTTATTATTGGTCCATAGGGGAAAACACCGTTCACCTTTTGCACTTTTAAAATGTAAACAAAACCAGATTCGCCATTTACGAAGTACGTAGAACAGCTGTTCAAGCAAGCTATCACGGCAGGGCTGTCAAGCAACATGAGTTACTTGGCGGACAAAATATTAAATATTTGTTTTGTACAAGAACTACAAGAGATACAACCTAACATATTTTTATTTAACCATTTATTAAATATAACACTAATGCCATGAGGCCAACCTTGAAAACAATGACAAAAATAGCAAATACATTTTAGGCAATTTTCATTTTTGAATGGTTGCAACTCTTTTTGGCCATTTTCGTTTTTGGTATTTGCTCCGAAACATTTTACTGAAAAATTAAATCTCCCTAACTTCTGGCACAGCGACGATTTTTATACTTTGATACCGAAGGTCTCATAGTATATTGGTTTTGTGCAATGTCCGTCATGGTGTCCGTCCGTCTGTCCGTCTGTATGAACGCAACTCTTTTTTTTGAAATCTCCCTGTGGAGCAGCAACAGTTGACAAGAATACGCAGTAAAAAATTATATCGTGCAGAAAATAGGCCAGGACAATATATCGGACGATCAACTTTAAGTAATTCGGCTTAAACTCAAACAATTTTTTAATATGATTAAATTTAAGACATAGTTTGATTCAGATTGATTAGTTTTAAGGCATAGCTCCAGTACAAAAGTTCGAAAAAAAAGGATACAGTTATTCAGGAGGTACCTGAAGGAGTGGTCGGATCGGGTCCAGATATAGTAAGCAAAATTTTTTTTTACATTTCCTTATGTTTTGACCAAGTTTTGTTCAGATTGATTAGTTTTAGGGTACAAAAGTTTGAAAAAATGACAGGTGAAGGGGGAGGGGGTGTAGAAGTGGTTTAATTAAAAAAAAAAAAAAAATTGAAATTTTATAAAATTCATACAAAATTCCAAGCTTCTATCTCTTCAGGGACAATTTATGCCAACATTTCTGGGTTTTTACCCATAGTGCAGTGTTCCAAATGGACACCTTGTGTTTGTGGGTAATAATAACACTGTGCAACATTTTTTGGGTCATTGTAACCGAACGTCACCTGGTATTTTTTCTAAGAATTTCTGCATAATTACTTTTGTCAAATTGCTTGCCAAAAAGAAGTTTTATGTTTTAAGTTTTTCGTTAAGGTTGACTTTGAGCAGTTTTGAGATATTTTTTAAAGCTTATATCTCGACAATGGTAAGAAATATTTTAATAGTGTCTAAAGCAAAGTTTTAGATAAGAAGTGGACATATAAAAATGCAAAACATGTCAACCCAAAAAATTCATCTATGGTCTAAAAATCGAAAGAAAAAACGTCCAATAGTATGCAATTTTTCGACCTTTTTAGCATTCAGCTCAGAACATATCTTCCAAATGTGGATACATGAACGATTTTATGTGTTGATCATACAGGTGGCATCCTTTCAAAATTTTAGGTATATATTTTAAGAGCTTTTGTACCTATTTTAAATGGTAATGTGATCAAACGACGACTTGTATGTTTATTTTTCCTATTAAAATAATATGCCCTTTACTTTCAGTTTTAGAGTTTAAAATCAATAAAGTTGGCCATAGTTAGGACAGCTCGACTAGAAAATACCCTAGGCACTAGACCTAACTGATAGTTCGGTTTTTATGTGTTGCTCAGTGTAATTAATGCGTATACACAAATGCAAAATATTGAAGACATTCGGGTGATTGTTTTTACTTGTTCCTACGCGTTGCGCGTCAACGAAAAAATAGCCAGGTGTCCCCGTTAAGAGAAGCGAAACACAATGGGTGAGAGTGTGTGTGTGCGTCTAATTTACTTTGTTTGGGGGTGATGTTTGCCACCGGCACCCATAATCTGATGGGTGTACGTAAGGTGCCGAAAAATGGAACCCTTGCAGGGTTTTGGCTTTTAAGCTACAGTCACCAAATTCAGTAGAAAGATACATGAAAGATCCGCATTGAAAGCTGGGATGCCATTCCCTCTCATGTCTCTTTATCTATCTATATATAGCTTTCTGTCCAAAGATATCTATCTTAAGGCAGCACTCAACACTGCTGCCCCTAATTTTTCTTGCAAGCGGACTCCTTAATACCCTGTTTTATATTGGCGTCAGGGTATTCCTCAGTCGATTGCGTCCGACTGCAACGTTTTCACTTGTTTCATTTTATAGATCAGACCAGCAAGCTGGACCGTCGAGAGGGAGGCGGTGAGGGTTGGATAGGCATAGGTAACTTGCACCACCGGTACACCGGGCCGTAAAATCCTTTCGATGGCCCTGTCTGCATACCTTACTTTGTCAAACGCCTATCTTATGTCTAGAAATTAAAACAATTTTAATGCTATTTTTTTGTTCATTATAAAACTTACGAAATGTCCGCTTTCCTTAAAGTACAAGTTTGCATCATTCATTAATCATTCATAAATCCTTCACATAAAAATTAATTTAAGAAAAAAGTGTAGCCTCAGAAATTGTAGGTACCATTTTCAGCTGTTAAGCAATTAAGGTTGCTATTTAAATATGGTTTTTTTAATTGAGATATGCTTACAGAAGTTGCTATATTATACATTAATCAACCTAGATGTAGTCTGTCATGCTTTGATCGTCTGCTTGAGTCAACACTCTCAAACGGAAAGTCACTTAGGCCCAATTTCTCAATGTCCAGTTAAACTTGGAATAAGTTAATTGCTGAATAACTTTTTTGCTCGAGCTATACTGTAGTTTAGCAATTTGGTTTTCTCAATGCCAATGTTACCTATCATCGGTATATCGCCGAATGGTGTTGCCAACCTTAACGGGGATTCAGCTGTTCTTTTAGTTTTGTTTTCGTCTGTGACTCCCAAACTGCAGCATGTTGCACATCAAAATGTTAATACAATAACTTTCTATGAGCCCTGTTGTAAGCGGCAACGGGGAAATCTTTTTAGTAGTTAAGGAGCATGTGTTTGTGAACCTAGAAGTGTCCAATAAGCACTTTGAAACTTTGCTTCATAAAAAAAAAAACAATTCAAGTGTCAGCTTGAGTCAGCTTTTCGCCTTACGATGATTGTATTGATATGTATATATCGGGACGAAGCATCGGTATGAGTAGTAACCGGGCCTCCAGGCATCATATAAGTAAGTGCTAACCAAACATTGAGAAACTCAAATTCGACAAAACTTAGATTAAGTTGACTAACCGGACATTGAGAAATTAGGCCTTAGTCAGAAATTTATACATTGTGGTTATATTTGTTACTGTATTTAACCATCTGTGCGTCATGTTAAATAAATGCTGTTGGACAGATTTTACGGCATTACGGCTCTATTCGAGACTTTCCGACAACGAGATACCCTGAACCCTGTACTTAAAGCGTACAGTATCTGTGACTTAGCTTCAATCTTTGATATATCTAGTGTTTCTCAACCAATTTCGATGAAATTTTTACAGATTTTCAATATTTTGTATTAAGTTTCTAAAACACATTTCACAATTTCCAAATTCAAGGTTTTAATGTTGTCGATCGCATGTGTATATCGGATTTTGAAAGAGTTATTGACAATCGGAAACAAAGCTTATGTTCCAAATCTTAAGCAAACACTCATGTGAATACTCTTTCAATGTTATTTACAATGTGAGGTGGCAAACTTGTTAATGTAGCAAGTATGTGTTCGTTAGAGATGGGTTAGATGCGGGACTGAAAATACAAATTTCTTGTAATGCTGCTTGTGGGCATAAGAACACGCATGCACACACATACATTCATAGAATTCTGGGTGATAACTCATTGTTGTTGCAGTAAGTTTGAAAACCCTTGTCTTTATCACGGATTGTGCTGATATGATTTGATTAGAAATTTAAAAAAGCATTGCTCTTAGTACAATTACTTTATTGTTTGGTCTTTATAATTATTTTATTTTCTGTGTGATCCATTAAGCGGACATTAATTAATTAAATAAAAATACAATATATGTATGTCTTACATATAAGCGCCCTGCACTTGTAAAAAAAATCATGTCGTACAAGCTTGTTTAAGTTTACTTGTAATAAATAAAAATTTAAGTAAAAACTTGCAAACCCCCTTATGCAAACTCATTTAAAACGCTGAGCGAACCAACCTTCTGAGTCGGCTGCACCTCAGCTTCTAATCGCTAACAAAAATTAAAATGAAGAACAGTCGACTCGACAATTAATTGTATCACGTCCCTCACAAACACGACCGCTGAAAAAGTTTATCTATTACTTTGCCTACTCGTTGTCTTAAGCCTCTAGCTCTTATGATCTCTGAGATTGCCGCGTTCATACATACAGTCGGACAGACGGACATGGCTGTATCGCCTCGACTGTTAATGCTGATCAAGAAAATATATACTAATGGGGTCGGAGATGCCTCCTTCTGCCTGTTACATTCTTTTGCACGAAAACCACTTAACCCATTCCATGGATTCAGGGTATAAATAGTTTCATCTTTCTGTTGCACATTAAGCTAAAGGTAAAATTTTCCAAAGTGCCGCCTCATGTTTGTGTGCCCTTAAAGCGTTTGTAAACATTGCGGCAAACAATTTAAGAAAATGGTTCTGAAAAGTACGGCCTTTGGAAATAAACAACATAATCAAACGAATAAAGTTGCATTATAAACAGATAAATATTTGTATACCCTGAACCCATGAATTGGGTAAAAAGGGTACGATTATCAACAGCCGAGACACGTTTGCTTCCGATTTTTAATAACTCTTTCCATTTCCGATACACACATGTGATCGATAACAAAAAATCTCGAATTTAGAAAATTTGAAACGTGTTTAAGAAAATTTCATTGCAATCGGTTAAAACGCCAGAGGTATCGAAGATTCAGGTTTAGTCGCAGATGCACACAGACAAAGACTACGCGTTACGTACAGGGTTGAAGGTATCCCCTAGTCGGGAAATTGGACTAGAGCATTCTTACTTCTTTGTGTGTGGCATCAGTAGTTTTATTTTTGCCTTAATTGAGGACTGTTAAAAGGGGCGGCTTGAGCTTGCTTAAGCCACTTATTTATAAAACAGATTATTGCTTGTATGGGGAAATCAACAATTTTCTCGGCATACTGAATTAAGCAATATTAAAATGTACTTGACACCTAATGAACGCAAATCACTTTCAATAAATAAAATCGCGTGTCGCTGTTTGTTGGAAATTATTCGGTTCTACTTGCTGTGACACGTTTTTGTGTTAGCCTCTTAATGAAACATATCCGTTTCAGGTTGTGTATGGATGTTATTCCCAGCCTCTGCGTGATTATCCATCCATTTAAATTGTCACCCGTAAAAGATATAATAAAAACAAAACATAACTCTACATTTGTTTACTAGGCATGCTTTGGTTTTTACTGTCGGTAAAAAAAAACGCTTTAAAAAGATTGCTGTTGAGCTACCGAATTAAAAAGTAAAATGCAATCTTTATAAAATATGTATAAAAAAAGTTGCAAATACTTAGCTGTAACTATAAAGATATCGAAAAAATTTGAACGCCATTCTGTTTATTTTGGTATTTATTATTCCTAAAATATCTTTAAGTGAAACTTTAAGCAACATAATAAACGACAAAAATATTTGTTAGTCACTGCTAATGTATTTTTGGCCACAGCTAATTTATTACGTACAATATGTATGTATAATTTCAACTTAAACAAGTAAAATGGCTCTAGTCGAGATTTCCCGACTAGGAGATACACCGAACCCTATACCTAACGCGTACAGTTATTGACTGAATTCACCTGTGACTAACCTTCAATCTTCGATATCTTAGGTGTTTCTCAGCCGATTTTGATGAAATTCTTAGATTTTTATTATTTTGTATTAAGTTTCTAATACCCAATTTACACTAGGGCACATCAAGTAAAACAATGTTCACATTGCAACATCTAACATCAACTGTCTTTATCATTTTTTTTTTTTGTTAAAAGTGACGTGTTTATCTCTGCACATATTTTACTCTTCCTTTTTATAAATTAATTATATTAATTTAATTTAAAAAGATGGATGAAACAGAGTTATTACTTATGTTTGCCTCTCAACAGGAAAGTATGGTTATTGAGCTTGTTGGCTTTTTAGGAGCGACGCGTAACAATTTGTAAAAAACATTATATAATAAGCGTTTTGCTCTCTTTGCATCTAATTGCGCTCACTCATCAGCTCAAAGATCTCCTCCTGGTTATTTCTGCGACGCTAAGCAGGTGTCGCCGTTTCCTCCTACACTTCGTTGGGTCCAGCACAATATTATCATCCCGTGTCGATCATACCGCTCTTGTGCATGGCTTATGGCAAACGTGTCCAGAAATTCTTTCAATTTGCCAAACATTTTCCATGTTAAAGTGGATCCTCTTCTTGCGCCGATTTTCTGCTGCTCTTGCTTGAAATAAACTGCCGATATAAAAAAGTTTTAATATAAATACTTCCATGCATCATACATATACTTGCTACTCCACTGCAAGACACAATCCATCGCCTGCAATTTAATTGCCATCTTTCGGTGCACATGTGTGTTTTTTCGTGCAACCATGACGCTTCCATGTGTCTTTTTGAACTAAATTGAATAATTTGTAAAAAAAATTATGTTCCCGCCATGTTTAAATTGCCATTTTCGTTGTGAATGACAATTTTTTAGTGGTGGAATCAAAAATATTGAAACTAACTGCAGTAAACGCACTGAGAATAGGAACATTTTCAGAAGATGTTGGAATATTTTGGGAAAATTTGGCACGGCAACTTAATACGTATTATCATTGTGTGAATTACAACGTATTTTACATTTTCGATATTCAAGATATTAATGTTATTGATTTCATTTGTATACCGGAAAAGGAAATAGTTATCGAAAACAGACTTGTACTGCCTAGGACTTGGATGTAGTCTCTGAGATTGACGCGTTCATACATATGGACAGACGAAGAGACGGAAAGACCGACATGGCTATACCGACTCGGCTTTTGATGCTGATTAAGAACATATATATGTTCATTATGGGGTCAGGATCCTTCCTTTTGCCTGTGACATACGTTTGCACAAACCCATTATAGCCTTTTTGCCCATTTTATGGGTTCGGGGTATATCCCCTCCCATTGGTTTAAAGCCAGCTTTAAATCTGTTTTTCATCAAGTCAACCAATATTTTCTGTTGTATCTAGTGTTATGTTTTTGATATTCTTCAAGGATCACAAACTTAGGCCAAATTTTTCAATGTCCAGTTAAACTTGGAATAAGTAAACTTCGGAATAACTTTTTTGCTCGAGCTATACTGCAGTTAAGCAACTTGGTTTTCTCAAAGTCAATGTTACCTATCATCGGTATATCGCCGAATGGTGTTGCCAACCTTAACGGGGATTCAGCTGTTCTTTTGGTTTTGCTTTTGCCTGTGACTCCCAAACTGCTGCATCTTGCACATCAAAATGTTTATACAATTACTTTCTATGAGCCCTGTTGTAAACGGAAACGGGTAAAATCTTTTTAGTAGTTAAGGAGCATGTGTTTGTGGACATAGAAGACTCCAATAAGAATTTTGAAACTTTGCTTCATAAAAAAAAAAGCGATGCAAGTGTCAGCTTGGGTCAGCTGTTCGCCTTACGATGATTGTATTGATATTTATATATCGGGACTTATCATCGGTACCCAGCGGACAATCGGTTTCGAGAATGGGTCCGTTTTCGACAATTTCTCGAACTTTTCTCTTACAAAACTGTCGAGAACGACACTCGAAAAAGTGTCGAGAAAGTATCACCTGTCGCTTAGTTTGTGGCAGCAAAACCTTCGTTAGCGATAGTCGCGAACGGATCCGTTTTCGTATCGAAAAAGTGTCGAGAAAGTGTCGAGAATGGATGTAAAAACGGACAGAAAACGGTCACGTTTATGATACGAGAATTTTTCGAAAATGGGCTCGAGAACGTATTAAAAAAGATTATATTTGCGATAGTAAAAACTCCCTTTTTTATTAAATTTATTTTAATTTAATTTAAATAAATATTTTTTATATTTTATTTTAATTTCACATTTTTTTAAAGCTTTGCTTTTTTAGACGCATTACAAAATTAACATTAATAAACTTTAACATTTAAAATTGAACATTAAATTCTTAAAGCTAAGTTTTACATAAATTAATTACATTTTGACTAATCACATTTTCATAGATAACATTTAAAACATTAACAATAATAATACTTCCATTTAAACAATTGTTAAACCTAACTTAACCAAATTTTTGAGATTTGTTACCCTTATATTTTTCATTTTGGAGTTTTAAAGACTTCTTCATTCTGTAATTTTTTTTCAAACTCGTAAAAGTCTTTTAAGGTAGAATATTGCTGGTCGGGAATTAACACTCTGACAGTTGCAGTAGTTCCAAAAATCTTCCCTTTTATGGCGGATAGCTCCGATCTAAATGAAATGACCTCTAAGGTAAGGCTCTCAACCGTTCCGACGAGTTCTAAAAGAGTATTTAAAAAACATTTGTAGTATTGTTTTTATAATTTAAATTTAACTGGTAACTTGCCTGTAATCTGTTTAGCACTCTCGCTACTTAGAGTTATGGTGGCATCAAGGAGATGGCTCGGTTTGATGGGGTGTGTTAATTATGCAGTCGATGTCCTCCTCCAAATTGTGGTCGATTGGGAGTGTTTGATTTTGATGCCTTCCTTGGCGGCGAACTTCGTCATTTTTGTATCCGCATTTAATGCGTTTTTTTTTGCGAATATGCGCAAATTCAGTTAAATACTGCCTTCTTTTCCTATTCATGTTTCTTTTTAATAAACATTTCAAAACTTGATTAAACATATCTTTTTAAAAAAATATTTTTTTTGTTTACTCACCTGTTTATTTGATGACTAGTGAATTTATAATGAGGGACGGTCGCTTACACAACTATTGTACTCATTTGAGTAATTTCGATATTAAAAGTGTCATCATCGATAACATTTCGTACGAGAAACGTACGAGAAAACGGACGCTCGCTAAAAACGGAGGTGTTTGCCCGCTGGGTATAAGTAGTAACCGGACCTCCAGGCATCGGATAAGTAAGTGCTAACCGAACATTGAGAAACTCAAATTCGACTAAACTTAGAATAAGTTGACTAACCGGACATTGAGAAATTGGGCCTTAAAGTATGTAACTTCAATTAAAAATCTGCCGTTTTTGTATGACAGAGTCCAGGACAGAAAGTTGTCAATCTTGGTTCATGATCTCATAACTGACGTCATAGCTAAACCTGATAAAACAAAAAGTCCAAGATTACAAACATAAGCAATAAGCCAAGGAACGATAAACAAACAATACATCAGCATCCCGTACATAGAAAACATAACGAACAGAGCGACGCTAACAATGTTCATACCAAAAAACACAGCACATAACATATGCTTATAAAGCTCACAAAACAACTCGCAATTTGTTTACGAACACGAAAGACAAAATTGACAGAGGCAAGCAGAACAATGTGATCTACTAAATCAAGTGGAACGGAGAGAAGTGCCATAAAGTTTACGTTGGAACAACAAAAAGATCGCTCGCTACACGAATAACAGAACATATAGGAGACGCCAAGAACAGAAAGACAACAACAGCGCTAGCTCAACATTTGAGTGAAAATGACCACACAGCTGACTTTGCTGATGTCAAAGTAGTAGACATACAGAGAAGAAAGCGAACAAGACTAACGTTAGAGAGCTTGCGCATACAACAAAGAGGGGACGCCGCGCTGAACCACAAAGAAGACATTGACCAGACAAATTACATTTATGCGGCTGCAATAAGCAAACCAAGATGCAGCGGACAACACAGATATTAAATACAGTGACTAAAATGTTTATTGAAACGGAGACAGAGGCAATACATATTAGGATTAGGATTGACGACACAGAAATAGGCGAAAGCAAAAAAAAATGTATGTACCATATATAATATTTAATAAGTGTTTATGTGAATTTAATTATTTAACTATATATAATTATATATTTTCGACCCTTGAAAGTAAATACATATTTGATGTCGATTGCCAATGTTCAAATTCAAAATTTGCGCGCATTTGTATCTGCCTACAAAAACGTAAAAAGACACTCTCTGTTCATACATACTCTTTCGAGATATTAACTATATGACACAAGAAAACAATTTTGCAACACAACTACTGTATAGTTGAGCATTTACATACAAAAGATGCACACACATTCCGAAAGAGTATTCAGAACTGTGCTTCTGCTTTGATCTAATAATTATTTATATTAAAAAAATTATTTTTACATTCAAAAGATTCAGAAAGAGTATAAATGGTTCATTATGTCGGAAGCTGATCCGGCTCGCGACAACCGCATGCCAATAAAAAACCCAAGTGAACGCCCACAAGTTTCAACGATCTCAACAGAAGCACAGTTCTGAATACTCTTTCGGAATGTGTGTGCATCTTTTGTATGTAAATGCTCAACTGTAAAGTAGTTGTGTTGCAAAATTGTTTTCTAGTGTCATATAGTTAATATCTCGAAAGAGTATGTATGAACAGAGAGTGTCTCTTTTAGGTTTTTGTAGGCAGATACAAATGCGCGCAAATTTTGAATTTGAACATTGGCAATCGACAACAAATATGTATTTACTTTCAAGGGTCGAAAATATATAATTAAATAATTAAAATATAAATAATTATTAGACAAATTATCAACTATGCACCTCTTAACGATTTAAATGTATTTTAATAATAAATAAAAAAAATATAAAAATAATAACATACATTTTGTTCGTATCCTCAACTTGTTATAAAATTGCTGAAAATTCTAAAAGTTGAGGCAGGTCAAAACTAACAAGACAATTGCGACGCATACATGAAAATGTTCTGCCTTTGCATACATGTACACACACACACATGTATATATTGGGCTGAGCAAACGAAACAAAATCAGAAAAATCTCGGCAAAGCTAGCCCACCAAAAAATGAAGCCAGCGCAAGTGCATGTATACTCAAATGTATTTTTTACCGTTACTTGCATTCCGATGGAGCGCTCTCTACCCTAAAAACACTAGCCGGGCTGCTGCAAACGAACAGCAGCTGAAACAAAAGCATCTGCAAATGCTGCTTTCTCGCTCTCTCATCATTGAAGGGCGGCCAAGAATGCACAAACACGTGCGTGTGACTAACTGCTCGCTCACATACGCACGCATACATACACGCGACTCAGCTCCAGAACAAATCCGTTGAGTTGCTTACAGCAGAGCAAGCAATAGAATGACGTCACTTTGCTGCGCGGCCAGCTCAGTCTGTTAACATTTCGACTCTTCTTCTTCCTGGAACGGCATGCTCAGTATACCGTCATGTCAGGTGATGTTAAACATGGGCGACATCGCAACTCCTGGGGAGCGCCTCGGAATAATATTTCGATTGGTATACCGAGTCCCGTTTATGGTGGCCGTCGACTCGTACGTTATTAGGAAGGTGCCGTTGACTAATAGCTCTGCAACGCCATCCTTGCTCACCCTTGCCGGGCTATCGTTGATGATGATTTTTCCGTTTTCGATGACCATAACGGGGCTTAGGTGACTAGGCTGAGTTTTGCAGTGGGCCACCTCTCCCGAGTGAAGTTGCTGGGCGAATGTGCTTTTCTCTGCTATTTCGCAGAACGTTGTCGTGGTCGACTGTGGACAGTTGCTGACCGCTATAACCTTGGTGTCACATTCGACCACGGTGTTGTCGTCGTTGGGGAATGGCACAGTTCTGCCGTGGTGTGCCACCGGGAATATGGTTACCTTTTTACAGGCAAATCTAATCTTAGGGTAACTAATTATAAAATGTATTACATCTTCAGATTGTAGGACTTTGATTTTTGATACTTCTAATATGCTAGATACAGACACTTCTATGGGTTGATCGATCAAGATTTCTTTGGTGTCTCCATGGTCCAAAATGACCGGATTTATGGTGTTTAATTTAGCAAGCGCAATGGTAAGGAGTAAATTTTCTTTCAGTGATCAAAATTCTATTTCTTGTTAGTAATAGTTCGAAGAGGTGACTTGATTCTACTTCCTCTTTTTGAAGTGTACATTAAAAGTTCGTTAACGGTCTTTGGTTATCTGGTTTTGTGTTTCTGATTTAATGACAATTTGCTTATTGTTAGAGTCTATTAACCGGCTTTCTATGGATCTTCTTCTTCTTAAAGCGGACAAAAGTGTTTTTATGTGTTCTGTGTCTGAATATAGCAATTTCTGCATGTGTGATCGGGAAAATAAAGTGCCCATCTTGCTGGTCTCAGTAAGCATAGACGAATACTCCGATAGGTTGGCGGTATGCCTCAAGTACCCGTATTCTTTCCAAATGACCTCCTCTCCATCCACAACAGGAATATATTTAGAATGTGAATAGTCCGAAACCCGAGCATGAACCTGAAATTAAAACGAAGCCAAGGTAAGACGTGCGTGCGGTACAAATACGATCTTATTTAATATTGTCCTTATGAACTACCCTCCCCTTAACTCGGACCGACGTCCCCAGGTCCACTTCGACCTTTTTTGCCAAGCCTTTTCTTGCTTTTTTCTAGGACTTTTTCTCCTACATTGAAAGTCCTTTCCTGTCTGTTCTCGTTAACCCGACTGCGTTGAATTAATTGCGCTTTACGTAACTTGTTTCTTATCGCTTGTTGCAATTCGGCAGTGGCAGATAGAACTATGTCAATTGGCTTTTTATTTGTAACGGAATGTATAGTGCCGTTGTATAGCACGGTTGCCCTTAGGATAAGTTCTACTGTGTTGTCCCCGTTATGGATCCCCAGGCCTCTCGCTATTTCGCTCAGCGTAGAGTGGACTCGCTCTACTTGCCCGTTAGATGTGCTGTGTAAGGGGGGTCCGTTACTTATGGAAACGTTGAAATGGTTTGACAATAACGTTCAAATAGTTTCTAAGTTCAGTGCTGGTTCATTATCGCAGTACACGGACCTAGCGTGTGGGAAGATGTTCATCAGCTGTATGAGAGCGACTTTAATATCCTCAATTGTTCGTGATGCTATCGGAGCACAACATTTGGGTTTTCTACTTCTTTTAAGACGTCAAGCAACGCCTTCTCATTTGTGAAGCTGATTATGTGGCGTATTTTAGTCTTGAAAATCACAAATCTTTGTGTTAACGGAAATCTTGCCTCTTCAATGATGATTTGGTTCCTAAAGCAGTTTAATTGATTGTCAGTGGACTACAGCGATGCCTCGCTGTGAACGGTCGCTGCGTCAGACCTTGCGGACTGATTTTCTAGAGTATTTAAATGTTGTCGTGACAGTGCGTCGGCGACGTGTTTCTCTTTGCCAGGCTTGTAAAAGACGTTAGCATTGTGTTCGTCAATGAACGCCTTCCAACGCTTAATCTTGGCATTTAGGTTTCTTTCCGAAACCGCATATGCAAGTGGTTGGTGGTCGGTAAAAATATTTATGGCTTTTGCACCATATAGGTAGTGACGAAGTTTCCCTAAGGCCCAAACAATCGCAAGAAACTCTCGCTCGTTTGTCGTGTGTTTGACCTCTCTATCTTTTAGTGTTCTCGAGATCATTGTTTTTGGACGACCGTTTTGGGAGAGAACTGCCTCAATGCCATGACTTGAAGCGTCTGTCTTTAATGGCGCCTTAGAGGCAGGGCAAAGTAACATGACGTCATCTGACGCCAAAATGTTTCTTAACTTCTTAAAGGAATGCCTTTGCACTTCGTTTAGTTCGATCGGAATTTTTCTGGATCGGTGTTTGCTAACGGAGCCATTTCCTATGGACGCAAAGTCTTTTACAAAACATCTGTAGTAGCTGGCGAGTCCCAAAAAGCTCCTTACCGCGAACAGATTATTAGGCTCTACGTACTCTTGTATGGCTTTTACTTATTCAGGGTCAGTTTTAGCACCCTCCCCCGTGACGACAAATCCGAGATACTCGACTCTTTTTTTTGAAAAACTGGGCCGCTCTCATGTTGGCATCTATTCAGATTCAAAACCGCATCAACGTGTTTGACATGGTCATTTTCGTGTTCCGAGGAGACAATTACGTCATTTACGTAAACGTAACAGCATTTGCTTATGTACTCTCTGAGAACGTCGTTGGCGCGCTGGAAAATGCTGCCAGCATTTTTTAACCCAAAAGGAAGTCGACAGAATTCGAAATTCTCTCCGTTCACAGAAAATGAGGTTTTTTTACAGTCCTTTTCTGCCAAGACATTGTGTACTTGTCAGCTATTGTTACTTCGTTTAGTTTTCTAAAGTCCACAACTAACCTTTTCTTTATTTCCCCGAGCTCATTCACGCCTTTTTTATCTACCACCCACAACGGGTTGTTGTAAGGTGACCTTGATTTTCTAATAATGTTGTCTTTAAGGAGTTGTTCCATCTCCTTGGCAACAAAGTCTGCTACACCCATAGGATATGGGTACAACTTGGATACAAATAGGTGACTCGTTGACAAATAGGTGACTCGTTGGTGGTTCTAATTGTGGCAACAACGGCCGTATTGTAAGGTAGCGCCTCGTTTGGGTTTGCAAAAACCTTGGCCTTGTCAGTTAGAACTTTTTCAAATTTAGATTTGACATTGGCGGGTATCTCTAATTCTTTTATTTTTGTAAAATTAACATCCTTGCACTCATGGTAAGAAATTTATTCTGTGCCAGTGCTGAGTTTGATCTCGCCATTTTTAAAGTCAAGTGTTGCCTGTACCAGTGTTAACAGGTCAAGGCCAATTATCCCGTCAAATGTGGATAAGTTTGTTAGGAGGAAAAATGGGGCTGTTACCCCAAATATGGGTAAAAAAAACTTGTTCTCGGACTATATTAGAACCATGATTGGAATGAATGGTAAATGGTTTTTGAGTGGGAACTGCCTATTGTAATTCTTTACAAGGTTTAATGTAATTTTTGGAAGCCCCAGTGTCTATTAAGAATTTAAAAGATTTCACCGCTACTGCTTTTTGTGTAAAAGACAGCAGCGACTTTCTTTTAAAAATCTGACGTAGTCAGTATCGCTCTCTTGTTCGTCGGCTGCTTCAGCGGTTGCGGAGGAAGCAGCTTTGTCGTATGTGGCGGTGGACTCGTCATCTTGTGACAAATTATCCACCCTTTGTCGTCTTTGACCTGTCATTCGTTCGGAGTTATTGCCCCTTTTTTGAGCTTGACCGCCCCTTGCGGACCCTTGATCCTTTTAGAATGAGGTCGGCTGTCTAAATTTAGAGGAGGTGTCGACCTCCATGGGCTCCGGCCCCTGGTTGCTAGCAGGGGTCTGCTGGGCACCATTTTGTCCGCCCTGCCTTGCGTAGGATGGATTTTTGGTATGGCCAGGGGCGGCTGCTGCACCCCTTTGTTCCTGCTGTCTGGCTGACCTAGCTTGAGGCTTTTGGTCCTGCTTGTTGGCCTTGTCCTCCAAGGACTTTGCAAAGGCATACCTATCGTGGTTTGATTCCACCTCCATTGCCATTGCCAAGGCTGAAGGTAGATCAGGTGGCTTCGAAGAGTAAAGTACATCTGTCAAGTTCCTCTTTAAGCCTAATACGAACACCCTTAAGGCGTCGGACCTAAACTTTTCACACATACCCAGTACTGGATCGAATGTCGTTGTGACTTTATTCAGTAATGTCAACTTTTTTTCGACTTCATCGTAGTACTCATGAATGTTCATATTACCCTGTCTTAAGGTTCCCATTTCCTGTTCTATGACGTGCAAGGCGCGTTTATCGCTGTAAGTGGCATCTAACCTACTTATAATACCGTTAAAGTTTAATTTAGTATTAAATTGGAAAAAGCACCGCGTTTGCCCGTTCCCTTATCTTGCTTCTAATTATAAGTACCGCTTGGTAGTGTCTGGTACTGCCGTCAAAAGTTCTAAAGAGGCTGTAAGCAGCCTGAGCCGCCTGACGCCATGACACGTATGTCTCTGGCGTGTCCGTAAACTCTTGAAGGCATTTAACTGCGTCCAACAGTTCATCACACACCATCCCTGGGACCACTTTTACATCCTCATATATTTTTATTTCTGGAGCGGTTAATTGTGTGGCACTAATTTTATTTGTCAGTTCGTCTAACTGCTTTCTGAACTCCTGTCGCATAGCTTCATTGGCCCGCTCATTTTGGGCACATTGTGACGATAACGCGGCGTTCACTGAGGCCTGTATTATGGCCGAAATCTGTCCGCTGCAACAACTCAAATTTTGCGTACACCTATTAAAAGCTCTTTTAGCTCACTGTCAGAATCAGAAATATACCACTCGACGACTGGGCCGTCGCTCATAGGCAGATATTAATACAAAACACAATTAACGAACAGAAAGGATTTATTTCGCACAAATAAGTATGTGATTATAGAAGATAATAAATCGTAAATAAAAATTTTTTTTAAATGGATTTATTTTTCACTTATCTTCTTATATGCGTTTTAGCTTTACTTATTCATGCGCTTGTTTCACTTTACATGATAACAAAGATTTTTTACTTGTCGATCAGACCACTTACATATTTTATAAAATATTATTATTAACTAGTAGTAGCGTAGGTGCTAGACCCGTTGGGCGCCAATTATCGTGTTCCGTAGTAGTTATGATTATCGTATCGTTGTTTACCCGCGACCCGGATTAAAACACGGTGGTTGAGATAAGCTTGTTTATTGGCACGTCTTGCCTTGATAAAGTTGCTTAAGATCTGATTTATAATTATACATTGAAGTTACTATAAACCCTAACTTGTCGGCAGAATAGCTGGCAAAGCGGCTTGCAGCGCGGCCGATGGGCGGCTGGTAGATCGGCTGGCAGCGCGGCCGACGAGCGGTTGGCAACGCAGCCGATGAGCGGTTGACAGAACGACGGACGAAGCGGCTGGACTGCTGTTGTTGTGGTCGCCCGAAAATGTTGATCTTGCGGCATGTGCAAGGCATCCTATTTCGTTCGCCAGACTGTGGGAACAGACCACTGTTTATGCAATGCTATAACTATGAAGCAATGAAAACATAACGGCGGATGTGAGCCGCGTGATCGGTGGATGTGTTTACGCCACAAATATGTAGCGACGTAAACACGCAGCGGGCGGGTGCCCATGGTTACTAGCTAACTTACAAATATAACTTTCAAGGATCGGCAGTACATAATTTTATAATTAAATTATAAACTTTAATTAGATATATGATCATTTATGAAATGATTAAGTTATATTTTAAAAAATTATAAAAAATATCCAATATCCTAGTCGTGTCCCTTTTATGGGTGTCCTCTAGGGACGGCAAATAATAGTTATGATTTGGACAAAATTGAAGGCCAAAAAAGCCTCGGTGATGAATGAAAAATAGAATGTCAAATTCGAAAACAGAGAAACTTTTATTTTAAATTTTTTTTTATCTGAAGTATTTTTAATTATTATAGTTAGTTTTAAATAAAAAAATTCAAAATATTATTTTATTTTTATTTTAAAAATATAAAATAAGAATTACTTTTCAATATTAATAATAAAAGTTAAAAATAACAAGTAAGAAGGCTCTAGTCGAGATTTCCCGACTAGGAGATACCCCGAACCCTGTACATAACGCGTACAGTCATTGTCTGTATGCATCTGTGACTAAACTTCAATCTTCGATATCTCTGGTGTTTCTAAACCGATTTCGATGAAATTTTCAGAAAAGTTACATCGTTACCCATTATTTTAACCCCCATTTTTACATTTACCAAATTCGAGAAATTTTTGTAATGGATTCCATGTGTATATCAAAAACGGAAATAGCTATCGAAAATCGGAAACAAACTTGTACTGCCCAGGACTTAGATGAGCTTATGTGCAAAATCTGAAGTCTCTAGCTCTTATAGTCTCTGAGATCGACGCGTTCATACATACAGACAGACGGACATGGCTATATCGACTCGGCTGTTGATGCTGATCAAGAATATATATACTTTATAGGGTCGGAGATGCTTCCTTCTGCCTGTTACATACTTTTGCACAAAACCATTATACCCCTTTTACCCATTTCATGGGTTCGGGGTATAAAAATTGAATTCAAATAACTTGTATATGTCATTTTCAACTCTAGTTTTAACTAGAGAGCTGCATAAGTCCATTCACAACTGTAATTTAATAGAATGTATTCGAGTTGAATAGCGTAGAATTAGTGGCAGTCAAAACATAATAAGGGTGAATATGAGTAGCATGTGTCGATACTTATATTCATCAAAATTCATGACATTGAAGTTGAATATTATGAGTAAAAAACGGAATACATACTAAGGCGTAGACTGATTCCATTCATTTGTATTGATTCCATTAATTTCGTGGGCCTAGAGAAATTACGTATATGATATATGTATGCACGGCGCCAGACTGACGCACAAGCTGACGGTCTGATCACAAGCGTCGCCCCGTCAGCGAGACGCACAAGCAGCTCGGGCACAGGGTCATAAAAACAGGGTTCTGTGTGTGCACATATAAAAATACTGTAGACCTGCATCTTAGAGAATGCGTGCATAGGCAAATAAGTCAACGATGTGCTGGCAAATTAAATTGTCATATGTATTTTTGTGCATACATCACTTCGCTCAGTGGACACATTTTTATTTGTATTTTTTATTTTATTTTTATGCACGTGCATATATATATAAGGCAAAAAAAAAATACAAAAATATGTACATACATACATAGCAGAATTTATACTCCAATTGCTTCAGTACTACTCAAATATAACTGTAAATTTTCAATTACTTGATCCGTGGCCTGACGTTTGGATGTTTTGCGACTGTCTACGTTGCCAGCGCACTACGTTCACCTATACAATTTTGTCAAACTACTCTATACCACTCAATTCATTTTACGCATTGTATACTCGAATGCCGTTTTTTTGCCATTCATGCACTCCCTAGTTTTAACACACTTCCGGTGGAGCAAATCGACTGAAATTTTGTGACTTTTCATAAATATTTGTTTTCTTCAAATGGCAAAAAGAAATTCCAGAACTTATGCCATACAAGGATAGTTATAAGGACAATGAAAAATCTAATAGTTTTTAGATTTTAACAAAATATAATATAAAAAAGAGACGCGGTTTTTTCAATAGTTTGGCGACAATTTTAATGCGGTGGCTTCAGGCATACAACGACAAGTAAAATTAGCTTAACATTAAGTAGTAAGCGTGAACCACAGTCGGCTGCACGCAATGCAAATTGCCGACGGCAGATTGCCGATCGGCTTGCGGTTAACATCGCAAGAGTACTTCATTTTTCTCTTAATCTATCTTATGCTATGCTACTATGTATCTATCTAAATCTACTCCAACATTCCGGCCCCGTTGATGAGCTCCGGTCTTCAACAAACATCATTCGATAGGGATCGGCGCCAGCTTGTGCACCGGTCGTTTAATAACGCCGGCCGGCGTTCTTACTTCGGCCACCCGCACCTTGCCGTCCTCTCCAGCTATTGCGCGCGTTACGCGCCCGGTTATCCACCGTTGCGGAGGTGTGTTGTCCTCGTGCACTAGGACGACCGCCCCTTCGACCAGATTGGCCTTGCCTCTGCTCCACTGAGCTCGCTGCTGCAGGCTGAGCAGGTAGTCCCTGGACCACTTGCGCCAAAAGTGCAGTTTGAGCCCCAACAACTGTCGCCACCGCTTCAAATATGCGGGTACGGGCTTGTTGTTGGGCTCTTCGGGCGTTGATCCTTGCGGCAGCCCCAGCAAAGGCTGGCCGATGAGCAGGTGCCCTGGCGTTATAGCCTCTCCGTCGCTCGGATCGCTGGTGTCCGCCACGAGGGGCCTGGAATTGAGCAACGCTTCGACGTCCACCAGATGCGTGCTCAATTCGTCCGGCGTAAGGTTGGCGTTGCCTGCCCCTCGCACCAGCCTGTGTTTGGCAGCCTTTACTGCTGCTTCCCACAGCCCGCCGAAATGCGGTGCCCTCGGAGGGATAAACCTCCATTGCACAGCTCTCTCCGCTGCGCACTCCTGAAGCTTCTCCTTGCTGTGGAGAAACGCCACTTGCAACTCCCTCAGCACGTTGCTCGCTCCCACGAAGTTCGTCGCGTTGTCGCTGTACATCGTCTCCGGCAGCCCTCGTCGTCCAACGAACCTTTTAAAAACATTCAAAAATGCATCAGTGGACAGATCAGTGACAAGCTCTAAATGAACTGCCTTTGAGGCGAAACAAACAAAAACGGCAACGTACATTTTTACGGGTGGTCTACCTCTAATTCTGTAGCTTACATAAAAAGGCCCACAGAAATCTACGCCAGATACTCTAAACGGCCGCCCTTCACGAAGGCGGTCTGCTGGCAAATTTCCCATTATTTGCCCCAACAACTTTGGTTTGTATCGAAAACAGTGTACGCAACTTCTCACAAGTGCAGTACACAAGCTTCGGGCATTGACCACCGAAACTTGCTGCCTCAACAATCCCACAAGAACCTTTGCACCTGCATGATAGTGCCTAAGGTGCAAATGCCTGACAAAAAGGCGGACAAGCTCAGAACTCTTAGGTAGTAACAGGGGGAACTTAGCGTCATACGAGTTAGGGCCGTGCAGCAAACGCCCTCCTACTCGAATCAACTTGAATTTGATGCCATTTTCCTCAACTTCGTGGATGAAAGGACACAATGACTGCAGCATTGGAACTAATACTGCCGATTTTTTCAACAATTTATATTCATCGGTATATGTTGTGCTTTGTACGACTGCGATCAGCTTTAAGAATGCAATTCTTCTTTCTGACGCAGACACAATTAGCGCATCACCTCTAAGCTGCTTGAAACAAAATCGATGTACGTAAGCCATTATACGGACCAGCTTAGAAAATCTTGATTGACGGTTTATCAGTTGCACGATGCAATTAGATTCAGCGTCAGATACCCCTAGTGCACAGACAATTGCACTTTTCTTGTCTTCAGAAGTTTTAACTTCTGAAGCTATCTCGAACTGATGAAGTTGAGGCCATCGATCATTTTCTGCCATTAGAAAACTTGGTCCATTGAACCATAAGGAACTCACAATTTCATTAATATCGGTTCCCCTTGACACCAAGTCTGCTGGATTATCATCCGTTGGAACGTGACGCCACACGACTCCAGTTGACAATTCTTGGACTTCTGCGACTCGATTCGCGACAAATGTACCCAACGTACCCGAATCACGCTCCAACCAATACAACGTGACTTGCGAATCTGACCAGAAATTCACGCTTTCTATCGTGAATTTGGTCATTGTGCTTGACACTTGTTGCCAAAGTTTGGCCAGTAATAGTGCTGCACAAAGCTCTAGCCGGGGTATTGTTTTCACATGTAGCGGAGCTACCCTAGACTTTGCCGTGAGCAAGGATACGCGAACGTCTTCGTTGTTGCATGTTCGTACGTATATGCAACAACCATAGGCGTGACTGGACGCGTCAGCAAAGCCGTGAATTTGAACCCGTTGGTACCAAGTCAAACACACGTAACGGGGAATTGAAATTTTGTGCAAATCCCGCAAGGTAGTGGTAAACTTATTCCATGCGGTGTGTAAACTCATAGGAATAGCCTCATCCCAATCTACCTTTAGCCTCCATAAGTCCTGTAGCAACATTTTTGCCTTAGTGACAATTGGACATAATAGGCCAAGAGGGTCAAACAAACGAGAGGCTATTGACAAAATGTTACGTTTTGTTGGTTTCAGGGAGGCAAAACTATCCACGTCAAGATGGTATTTAAACACATCCTCTTGAGGTGCCCAACGCATTCCAAGCGTCTTAACTGAGCTTTGCTCATCAATTTTTATACTGATTTCCTCAGTTTCACCAGACCGAGCCTGGCAATTGGAAGCCCACTTGGCCAATGGAAATCCTCCAGCGAGCAATATGTCACGAACCTGGCTGCAAATGGTGTCCAGTTCCTTTAAACTGTCTGCACCTGCCAGCATGTCGTCAACATAAAAACAATTTCGAATCACTTCCGCACCAATGGGATGTGATTGTGCGTATATATTTGCCAATTCAAACAAACAACGTACAGCCAGAAAGGGTGCTGACGCTGTACCATATGTAACAGTATTCAATCTGTATGCCTGTACGCTTTGTGAAGTGTTTTCTCTCCACAAGACAAGTTGGAAGTCTCTATCTTCCTCAGAAACATTAATCTGCCTGTACATTTTTGAAATGTCGGCAGTTACGGCATATTTGTTCAACCGAAAGTTGACCAATGTTGAATACAACTCCCTCTGAATAGTGGGCCCCACCATTAGTGTTTCATTAAGCGAAACTGCTGTTGATGTTTTGCTGGAAGCATCAAAAACAACACGAAGTTTGGTTGAGGTACTCTCAGGTCTCAGAACGCATTGATGAGGAATATAATAATGCTGTTCGAGAGGAGCAGACTTCAGAACGGACATATGTCCCAAATCCAAATACTCTTTCATGAAGTCATGATACATATTTCTAAGTGTGTCATCCCGTGACAATTTGCGCTCAAGTTGCAAAAAACGCCTTTCAGCAGTTTGAAAGGACAGGCCAAGAACTTTAGGATCGGTCTTAAAAGGAAGTTTTACTTGAAAGCGACCGGAAGATAGCCGTTGTACAGTTTTTTTAAAATACAACTCACAGGCCTGTTGTTCAGCTGTTTGGCGAACAGCCTTCGACTCAATTGGACATTGATCCAATTCCCAAAAACGATTTACTAAGGAGTCGAGAGAACAACTATACACTTGAGCTACCGAACTATTACTAAACTGTTGCCGAGGCGCCTGTCCAGTACATTTGCCCGCAACAATCCAGCCGAGCAATGTTTTTTGCATAATAGGCAGCTCGGAATGCAGTTTTATTTGCCCAACGCACAATAACCCATAGAACAGCTCAGCTCCCAATAAAACATCCACCTTAGTTGGTTTATAAAACTCGGGGTCTGCCAACTTAATATTTTTTTGGGATTTTCCAGTTCGATGTGGAAAGAGACTGTCCAGGCTGAGATGTGGAAATTGACTTTAATACCCAACACTCAGCGGCAAAAGTGTGGGAATTCAAACGAGATTGAATTGATGCACAAACCTTATGTTTGCTATCCGTTGTTGCACCACCTACCATTGCAATAGCGAGGGAAGTTGGCTCACGTTTAAGCCGAAGCCTCTGTGCCATACTCTCAGATATCAAATTTATCTGTGAGCCACTATCGAGCAAAGCTCTTGCCGGATGCAACTGTCCGAATCTATCTTTAATATTTACTATAGCAGTAGCAAGAACGACTTGATCTGCATTAAGCACGTGACCCACGTATGCCTCCGAAGTTGAGGCTTGAAGTGCCGCTGCTTCACCTTGCACTGGTGCACTATACCTATGAAGCAGAGAATGGTGCGGCTTAGAACACACTCGACACTTTGACGCCTTGCAAGTCGAAACTGTATGCCCCACGGTCAAGCAATTGAGACACATTTTTTGAGTTTTAACGTACTCAAAACGTTGCATAACGGAAATGGCACTAAATGACGGACAAGAATATATATTGTGGTCTGCAGACTTGCAATAAGTACATGCAGACGACGCCTTATGCCCTGCATTAGCACAGGCAAAGGAAGATTTGTGTTGAGGTTTTCTCACCTCAGTACGCAACTTTGATTTGTCACGAGTTGACTCTTCTGCTGCCAAGTACTGGTACCTCCTATTCAGCTGTTTAGCACATTCTTCCCAAGACGGCAGCTTATCGTAGTCAAGCTGCTCCTCAAAACGAGACTTGGTCATATGGTCTACCTTTGCCATGACCATATGAATAATCATTGCATTCGCAATGTCTCTGTCGTCACCCAAAGACGACAGCGATGAATATATCGCAGACACTGTATCTATCATCGACCTTAAACTCGATGCAGATGGCTTGGTCATGCTTGGCAAATCGAATAACTGAGCAACAGTATCGAAGAATATTAGACATTTATTGTCATAAACCGAATTTAGACTGGCTAGGGCCTTAGGGTAGTTACAATCTGTCATTTGATATGGTTTAACTACGCCCAATGCTTTATCTGACAAACACGACACTAAATGATTAAATTTTTCTACGTTTGTCAAAGAAGCATCGTCATCAACGAGACTTTGGAAAAGGCACATAAAATTTTTGTACTCCGAGTGTTTGCCACTAAATTTTGGCAAACGCATTTTCGGCAGCTGAGATCGCTGGCTCGAATTCATTGAGCAGTCATTTTGCGTATGTGTGTCGGCCCTTGGCTTGGCTGCATTCATAAACAATGCTTTTGTTACGACACACAAATCCTCTAACGGCCCTCTACTTTCATTGCTTGGACTCAAAAGGTCCAACTCTGCCTGTAGATTCATAGCCTTTTCAATATACCCCTCTAAAAGTTCTAAGCGACAAGCTAGTTCTGTTTTATCAGATGAAATTTGCTTAAGCTTCAATGCTGTTTGCATGCGAGCAATATCAGCACTGACCTTGTCAAATCTTTGTTGACATAATGCCAGCTTGGTTAGCTTAGCTGCTGTTGGCTTTTCGGACTCAGACATGATTAAACTGACGAAAAAACTATTTATGAACACGCACTCAAAAGTTCAACTAACTTTGTGAGCTACCCTCGCACACGCACCGCAACTATGTAACGAAACGCTAAGCTTGCTTACTAAACACACACACGCACTCTGCGCAATGTGTGATCAAACAAACGAAAAAACGGTCCAAGCGACCGAAAATAAGCAAGTGAAACGTTTGCTGCAGCCACTTTGTAGGCAACAGCTATAAAATGCGGGGTGCGGGGGTTTTAAAGAGCAAGAGAGAGAGAATTTGGCGCGAGCGCAAGCACAACAACGAATGTATTACACAGACGATCAAGCCAAGCTTGCCAAACGGGGATGAAAAGAACAAGCGAGAAAATTTGGCGCGAGCGCACGCACACACAAACTAATATATTGAACCGATGCAAGCACAGAGCGAAAAAGGTTAACGAACGCACTAACAATCAGCTGTTAACGCCCAAAAAAAAACTTTAACAAGAGTTGTGTGTATGTGCAAGTGCAAGCATATGTCTGTATGTATGTACGTATATTTGTACGTAGCGGTTAAGTAGAAAGAGCGAAAACCGCAAGAAACTGCGACACTTTGCAAATGCACAAACACACGAATAATATAAAATGCAATAAATAGACCACCGTTTGTAAATGAAATTGAAACATATATTTTGTATTTTTATTTATTTATTATCAAATATATGTTGCCGTTTTGTTAGGTTAAATTTAAGTAAAGGTTAGTGCACGAATATACGTATGTATGTATGTATGTTTGTTAAAATAATTTGGCGAAATTATTTATGTACGTATTACTTTACTTGTTATGCACATAAATTTGTGCTTTTGGCCAATGAAATCAAAAAATAAGGTGCCAGAAATTGAGCTGTTTTCTATGTGTATGACCGAATGTACATACACACGCACATATATCACAAGTAGTTTGATGTTTTTTGTCGACCGCAGCGACACAACGAAATTTGTTATTGAAGCTCAATTTTTGGCACAGAATACCTGCAGACTTTCTAGCGAATCAATAGAAAGTGATCTCCTGTTGGTTTTCTCCATTGGCACTTCAAATTTGGCAGCGTCCAAGATGGCGAAAGTCCAAAAGGGCAAATCCAGCAAATCCAAAATCCAAAGTAGCGAAATTCGTGGATTATCACACGCGAAGCCTAAGCCACCACCGCGAAAACAAACAAAGTATATTGAAGAAAAAAAACCGATGTCCCTGCTCGGGCGCCAATGAAAAATCTAATAGTTTTTAGATTTTAACAAAATATAATATAAAAAAGAGACGCGGTTTTTTCAATAGTTTGGCGACAATTTTAATGCGGTGGCTTCAGGCATACAACGACAAGTAAAATTAGCTTAACATTAAGTAGTAAGCGTGAGCCACAGTCGGCTGCACGCAATGCAAATTGCCGACGGCAGATTGCCGATCGGCTTGCGGTTAACATCGCAAGAGTACTTCATTTTTCTCTTAATCTATCTTATGCTATGCTACTATGTATCTATCTAAATCTACTCCAACAGACAATAAAATTTCTATACTTCGGTCTACCACATGTGGTCTGGCCAGACCCCTATACATTTTGTATGGAATAGCATAAAATATGATCCATTTTGATGATGCTGTGCGGTTTTTATACTTTGATACCGAAGGTCTCATAGTATATTGATTTTGTGCAATGTCCGTCATGGTGTCCGTCTGTCCGTATGAATGCAACTTTTTTCGACACCCGTAAAGCTATAGACTTGAAACTTTGCAATTATGTTTTTCCATAGGCGAGACAGATAAAGTGTCAAGATTGGGTTGCCACGCCCACTAGGAGGCTGGGAAATCGATAAATTCGATTACTTAAAACCGATAAAACCAAATATTTCTCACATTCTTACAGCTAGAATTACCAAATTTTGCACGAAGATGGCTAGTCACGTCCCTGAAAAACTGCATCAAAAATTTGGATGCCACGCCCACACCTTCCGCCCCCACCCCCCGGCGTTGTTAAAACGGTTATGCGTGTATCTTCCACATTTTTTGAACTAGAGTCACCAAATTTGGTAGGAAGATATATGGTGACATCTACAAAAGATCTGCATCAAAAATTTGGATGCCACGCCTACCTCTGCCGCCCACCTATAAAGTCGGAAATTCATCTAGCTCTTACAGCTTTTAAGCTAGAGCCCCCCAATTTGGCAGGAAGATAGATGGTGACATCTGCCGTTTACTTTTTAGCTTAAGTTTTTTGAAAGAGCCATTCATTTGTCAAAACATCTTAAGTGCACATAGTTTTTTTTTTTACATATTTCGATCTTCCGTTCATCATATAACTATTCCATTTATATAGTTTTCTGCTATCCATTTCCAGCGAAATTTAGAGCGTGAGTCACATTCAACTTGCATTGGCAGCCCACAACATTGTGGTGCAGTAAATTCACGTGCCGGAATCAAACCTATTTCATCTAAAATCAAAATAGCTTTTTTCTCATTTCCAACTAATTCATTAAGGCCCAATTTCTCAATGTCCGGTTAGTCAACTTATTCTATGGTAAGTCGAATTTGAGTTTATCAATGTTCGGCTAGCACTTATTTATCCGATGCCTGGAGGTCTGTTTAACACTTATTCCGATGCTAAGTCCCGATATATATATATATATATATATCAATACAATCATCGTAAGGCGAACAGCTGAGTCAAAGGCATGTACGATCCAGATTTTACAGTGCGGGCGTCAAACGGCGAAAGGAGAAGGTTGAGTATATAAATGTTTGATGCACTTTTTTAAGGGACGTTATAAAAAAATGTAGAAATACAGGCATTGCCGATTCCCCAGCCCTCAGTGGCCATAGCGCTTATACATTGGCACTTTGTATGACGCACATGTAGACCAAGATATTTGCAAAGTTTCAAGTCTCTAGCAGACAGACACCATGACGCAAAGTGTACAAAACCAATATATTCATTGCCTTCGGTATTAGAGTATAAAAATCAGCTTTTTCCTGTTTAGATACAGTTCAATTGTAATGAGCAGCTTTTTGGTCTCATGCAACAACTAATATTTGCACAGAGAGACCTTCTTTCGTTTCTTCAAAATCCCGAAATATGGCAACCAACACCTGTTTCTACCTATAATTAACCTACCGCCATAATATATGTTCATTACTCTACGGAAGCTGCACAAGCATCTGCTTGCGTGTTTAAAGTGGCAAACATTTATTATTATCGTAAACCAGCTTTTCTGTTATAGTTTTATTGTTCAGCACCACTTTACTACCGTACTGACCAGAACAGCGTACTCAAAAATGTTATTCTTGTCTGGTCGGTTTACAAGACCATTTCTTTCAAATAAAGTTTTTTCGTTACAGACACAGAGACAGAGACTAGACTCTAAGCCTTGGATTCAAGTCCTATTAAACCGATTTGCGAACCGAACCTACAAGTCTAATACCCAATTCACACTGGGGCAATTCTAACATCAATGATGTTAGGAATTCCCAGTGCGTTTACTACAGTTAGTTTTGATATTTTTGATTCTACCCCTAAAAAATTGTCATTCGCAACGAAAATGTAAGCATCGTCGACGAAAACAAATGGCATATTAAACATTGCGGGAACTTTTTATTTTTTAAATTGTTCAATTTAGTGAAAAAAGACATCGAAGCGTCTTGTTTGAGGCATTGTTTAGACGATTTACGTGGTATGCGGATAAACACACATGTGCACCAAGAGATGGCAATCAAAGTGCAGTCTATGGATAGTGGCATACAGTGGACTGATGTAAGGACAACCTCACAAGAAAGTATGGGTATGATGTATGGAAGTTTTTCTTATTAAAACTGTTTCATATTGGCAATTCACTTCAACATGGAAAATGTTTGGCAAATTAAACGAATTTTTGGATACGTTTGCCATTAGCAATGCACAAGAGCGGTAGTTTCCATCGACACGGGACGATATTATTGTGCTAAGAGAGCAAAACGCGTATTATTAACATTGTATTTTTGAAAAACTAAACAGATAGACTGAATTTACAATTCTGTTTACGTTACGTTTACTAAGAAAGAATAAAACAGTTCTCATCATTCTGTTTGATGTGCCCCATTGTGAATTGGGTATAAAAGTGTCAATCTATTGCTCCGTTTCCGTAAATTTTATCGGTCAGTTACGAAAGCTGTTTTCATTGCTTCATGTGTCCTGTGTGTTTTCTGCGAAATAGTGAGAAAAATTGACTGATATTTTGTATTGGATATAAGTAATACATAGCTTATTTACAATTTGAATGGCTTATTTCAAATTCCTTCAACATTTTTTGCATGCAATGCAGACGCAGTACAATTTTAAAGTTTGTTATTCCCATGTGGTCCCATTTCAATTTAGTCCAGTTCTGACAATTGCATCCATAAGAAAACCATATAAGTCTTATTTTTTGAGTTTTAAGTTAAATGCTTAAAGTTGGTTTTTTTTTTAGGTAAAAGCTATATTTTATTGCATATACTATGTACTATGTTTAACTGAACTGCCCTACGCGCAACATAAATTTCCGCCCACTGTTTCATAAATAATCTATCGAACCTTGGCTTTTACTACAATCCATCTAATAACCAAATTTTTTAATTATTTTTTAATATTAATAAAATTATTGCGCGTACCTATTCACAATTCAATTCTCTGTTTTACTACTTTAACATTAACAGAGCCCACTAAAAGCGATGTTTTTATCGAAAAAGTGTTAAAATGAACCAGTTATCGTTCATAAGAGCTTCAGTTATAGCCTATTTCCATTGCTCCGTTTCCGTAAATTTTAACAGTAACTGACGAAAGCTGTTTCCATTGCTCTGTTAACTGAACCTCCGTAAATAAATCAGCTGTTCGGTTGGTTTTGCTTTGTATTTTCTGCAAAAAAGTGAGAAAAACTAACCGAAATTGTACATTGCAAATAAGTAACAGCGTGCTGCCAACTTTTATGGCTTATTTTTAATGCCTACAAGCATTTTTGCTTGCAATGCACAAGCAGTACAAGTCAATTTTCCTATATACGTGGGAGTTATTCTGATCTGCCATAAGGGCAACAAAATTATCCGCCCAAAACAAGTGTGATCCACAGACCTCAACCTTGTTAAAGTTTGCAGCCCTGCTTATGATGTATTTTCACTAGTTGATTCTAGCTATGTCAACAATTGACAAAAAAGATCAATAGATATCGCCCGCAACGTTTGTCAACACAGAGCAAAAGAATATACAAGTGGTCAACTATTTTTACATTGAGAGCGTCAACCGATGTTTTCCGCATTGTCAATCTTCTGTTTTTAACTGTTTACACTAGGGCTTTGTCAACTAGTGTGAATGCAGCAGTATTAATAGCTTGAACTTACCGTTATCTAAAAATATAATATACCAAATCAGTCATAGTCTGTATCCATGATGCGAAGATTACAAGGTGACGCAAATAAGTGCTCGATTTCGCATGCGCAAGAAATAGAGCGCGCAATCGATCAGCTGTAGCTCTTTCAGTACTGTGGTCATTTTATACGCTTTTCGTGCTTACATTGCTGTGGTCACTTACTTAGTTGCTTTTGGCGTGAGTGCTGTGTTTGTTGAATTTCGATCGTTTTATTCTGACAAAATGAAGTGTTCTGTAAATAACTGCAACTTCCTATTCAATTCACTGGAGAAAGGGGCAAGCTTTTTTATTCATAACTGTGCTTCATAATTAATTTTCACATAAAATATAATTTCAATAAATCAACATATATAGTATGATAGGCGGCATGATGCAACCAAGTAAAAGAAAACATTGATTTATATAGTGTTTCATACAACTTAAAAATTTTATTTCGGAAAGCTTGCACCGGACCCATAGTGCGAGACGCTTTGTTTTCAAAGCGTCACATAACGGACCTGCGCATTGCGCCACCTTTAGGTCTTTGCATCATGGTCTGTATCCATCTGTGACTAAAGTTCAATCTTCGATATCTCAAGTGTTTCTCAAACGATTTCGATGACACTCTTATTATTTTATATTTTGGTTTTAAAACGTGTTCAAAAGCCTCTACCTCTTATAGTCTCTGAGATCTAGGCGCTTATACATACAGACGGCCAAACGGACGGACAGACAAACTTGGCTGTATTGATTCGGCTGTCGATGCTGATCAAGAGTGTATATACTTTACAGGGTCGGAGATGCTTCCTTCTGCCTGTTACATACTTTTGCACATTTTTATACTTTGATATCGAAGGTCTCATAGTATATTGTTTTTGTGCAATGTCAGTCATGGTATCCGTCATGGTGTCCGTCCGTCTGTATGAACTCAACTTTTTTCGACACCCGTAAAGCTAGAGACTTGAAACTTTGCAATTTTTTTTTTCTCTGGGCTAGTCAGATAAAGTGTCAAGATTGGAGTGCCACGGCTACTAGGAGGCTGGGAATTCGATAAATTCGATAACTAAAAACCGATAAAACCATAAATTTCTCACATTCCTGAAGCTAGAGTTACCAAATTTTGCACGAAGATAGCTAGTCACGTTCCTGAAAAAACCGCATCAAAATTTTGGATGCCACGCCCACTTCTTCCGCCCCCATCCTCTCTGCTGAGATTGGAAACGCCTATAGTTTTCACATTTTTTGGGCTAGAGCCACAAAATTTTGTGTCAAGATAGGTACTGACGTTCCCCAAAAAAATGCATCGAGACTTGGATGCCACGCCCCCATCCCCCCTTCTTTTTAAATTTGGAAGGTAAGTTATCTTCCTCAGTTTTTGAGCTAAAGTCACCAAATTTGGTAACATGATAGCTGGCGATGTTTACCACATGGCCCACTCCCTTCGCCCCTGCATTCCCCCTTATCAACCGTTCTTTTACTGGTATCAAAGTATTCCGCAGTCGGTTGCATCCGACTGCAACGTTTTTACTTGTTTTATTTATTATTTTTTTTTGGGGTTTTATATGTAATTTTTCTGTTATTTATGTTTACAACAACTTAAATTAAACTTAAAAGATAGTGCTAAGCAACTTATATATATGTATTTCCAAAGTACAGTGTGGTGTGTAAAAATGTTGTATTATTTATGAAATAACCCTATTGGGCAGGGCGGTGGCCAGGTATGTCGTGAATAGTTTGAACCATTTGCTTGCAGCTTTCTGGAGCGGTATCAAAAGGCTGGAACCGTCCCTCCAAGTCTTCAGCAAATGCTTCAGCACGTTCACCAGGCGATTTAGCCCAAGAACCATCGGCTTTTGCACAAAACCGTTATACCCCTTTTGCCCATTTTATGGAATCAGGGTTTAAAGTCTCAATGACCTACTTAAAATAAATTGGTATTTCATTGCAGCATATGCTTAAAATTACTTCTTGAAAAAACATTTATTTTTATCTAAAAATGTATTTCATTTTATTCTTTTTTGCATTCGTAGTTGGCTTTCCTATACTTTTATTCTTTTTGTTTGGTGATCCATACAAACGTGGATTTTTTTGTGACGATGAATCGCTGAAGCATCCCTTTAAGGATTCAACTGTTAGAAACTGGATGCTTTACATTATCGGACTATTTATACCAGTCGGCGTGGTAAGTACAATTGAAAGAGAACACAAGTTAAATAAAACTTTGGCCTCGCTCTAGCCCGTCGGTAGTGGTGGCGAGCTTATTCCATTATTTCCAAATGGTCACAGGTTAAAATTGTGTCAAGTATATGTAAGTTGTCAGTAACGGTTCGAACTGCACACCCATTTCAAGCTCACAATGCATGAAAATCAGTCACTGTATTGTGCTCCAGTTTAAAGCTAATGCTATACATCTGCCATGTCAAAAAACATGCGTATCATGAGCTCGTACCTCACAACTATATTGCCTATTTCTAAAGAAATAAAATAAATAAGAAGTCTCTAGCCAAGAGATCTCAACTAGAAGATACCCTGAACCCAATAAATAAGTGTGCAGTCATTGTTAACGTATATGCGTTTGTGTTTGCAGGCATACAGAAACTTTTCATAGAAGCTTTCCATTGCTCCGTTTCCGTAAATTTTATCGGTCAGTTACGAAAGCTTTTTGTGTTGCTCAATGCTCATCAGTTGCTTTGCAGACGCAGTACAAGACCATTTTCGAAAATACGTGGGAGTTATACTGAACTGTCGTAAGTGCAATAAGATTATCCGCCCACAATTTCAAAAGCAATCCTTTGCTCCTTGGCTTCCAATTCAAATGTTTCCTACAATAATCCACCAAACAACAACATTATTACATATTACTTATTATTGCGCATACCTATTCACAATTCAATCATCTGTTTTACTACTTTAACATTAACAGAGCCCATTAACAGCGATGTTTAATCGAGAAAGTGTTCAAATGAACCAGGCATCGCTTCAGTTATAGCGTTTTTCCACTGCTCAGTTATTCTCAGTTATGTTAGTTAACAGTAACTGCGGTTCAGTTTGCATGTATTCTCCCATAAGGAATTAACTGAAGTAAAACTGACCGTAAATATTAACTGAAGAATAACTAAAGAGGAACTTGTTCATTTGAACACTTGTTCGATAAAACATCGCTGTTAATGGGCACTTTTAATGTAACAGTCGCAAAACACATGATTGTGAATAGCAGAAATTGTGAATAAGTAGGCGCAAAATTTAATAATATACAAAATTGAATTAAAAATTTTGTTTTTTGATGAATTATTGTAGGAAACAATTGAACTGGGAGCCAAGGTTCAAAGGATTGCTTTTAAAACTGTGGGCGCATAATTTTGTTGCACTTAGGGCTGATCGAATAACTCCCACGTATATAGGAAAATGGACTTGTACTGCTTGTGCAATGCAAGCAAAAATGCTTGAAGGCATTAAAAATAAGCCATAAAAGTTGGCAACACGCTGTCACTTATTTGCAATGTACAATTTCGGTTAGTTTTTCTCACTTTTTTTGCAAAAAATACAAAGCAAAACAAACCGAACAGCTGATTTATTTACGGAGGTTCAGTTAACAGAGAAATGGAAACAGCTTTCGTCAGTTACTGTTAAAATTGACGGAAACGGAGCAATGGAAATAGGCTATTAATCTTCAGTAAATATTGATGGTCAGTTTAATTCAGTTAATTCCGTATGGGAAAATACAGGCACACTCAAAGTAAGTGCACATGAATGGGAAGAGATATTTAAAACAAACTTTTTTTTTTTTTTTAAACTGCTATTTATTTTTGGCTGTATCCCTTAACATAAAACTAGGAAATGTCAAAAAGTTTACAAATCTTACTAACATTACTTATCTACCAGTTACTTTTTGGACTGATAGCTTGGAGTCGCGGTCCTCAACTCATCGCTGGGTAGGAAGGTCATTACGATGAAGGCGGGATCGGCTGCACGTATTTGTGAGGCCTCTCGCGAGATTGTTTGGGTGCGATATGAGCTTCCTCAAGTACCTTTCCTTGTGTTCCGCTATGACTTCCCTGACCGGTGGTACGTTTAACTCCTTTTGTATGTTTTCGTTGCGAACATACCACGGTGCCCCGGTGATAGTTCTCAGGATCTTCGACTGGGCTCTTTGGACGATGTCGATGTTGCTGCTGCACGCGTTACCCCATAGCTGGCAGCCATAGGTCCAGATTGGTTTCAAAACGGAGTTGTAGAGCAGAACCTTGTAGTCCAGACTTAGCGGAGAGCGAGCGTTGATAAGCCAATGGAGGCTATTGGCTTTGAGTTTAAGCTGTGTTCTCTTAGCTTCAATGTGCCTGCTCCATGTAAGTTTTCTGCCCAAGTAAGTTACTTCGTTTGCTTTCGGGAGTGGGGTTTTGCTTAACGTGGCTGGTGGACAATCTTGCCTGCTTGGGGCGAAAGTTACATGTTTGCATTTTTGTTCGTTTACCTTAATTCGCCAATCGGATAAGCGGTTTTCCACGTTGACCGTAGGACGAGCGAGTTGTGATGTTGCTTGCAGTGGGCATGTGGAGCGGCTGAGAATAGCTGTATCATCAGCAAAGGTTGATGTTGGTAGACCTCTGCATGTAGGGATGTCTGCTGTGTACAGTACGTATAGTGTCGGCCCAAACACGCCGCCCTGAGGAACGCCAGCCTCAACAAGGTGCTCGTCGGATATTGCAGAGTTGCATCTTACTGCAAACTTCCTGTCGTAGAGGTAAGACTGTAACAGTTTAAGTGTGTTGACATGGAGCGTTGATTTGATCTTGTACATCAGCCCTTCCAACCAGACTCTGCCGAACGCCAGAGACACATCCAAAAATATTGCAGTACAGTATTCTCGATTTTCGAACGCGCCTCGTATTTCTGATGTTATGCGGTTGACTTGCTCAATAGTTCCGTGTTTTTCATGAAAGCCGAATTGATGTGATGGGATTATGTTATGGAGATTCATGAATGATTAATCCGAGTCAGCAAAACATTTTTCAAAGAGTTTTGATATTCATGAAAGTAAAGATGGAAAGAGCACGATATTTAAGAGATATTTGCTATCGATGTTCAGTATTTTTCAGTATATTTGGTGTATTTTTGTGCAAATTGAATGAAAAATCTGATTAAAGGTCGCTGCAAACAAAAGTAATTTAATCTAGTTTTGTTTTGTAAAATAAACTATTAATTATCTCATATATAACTGTGGAATCTACAACTATTTAGAAGCGCATGAGTCCCAAAAATATATTTAAACCTTTTAAATGACTTTTTTTCTTAATCCAGGCAGCAAAAGCGCAGTCACGAGCTAAGCGTTTCAACTATGAAACATGAAACGCTGAACCGAGCTGTTGAACACCCCTTATGTTCGGGTATAATTTCATCTTTAACATGAATATCGTAAACTTGACTAGTGAAAACGTTAAATCAAGAATTACTAAGTTAAATTAAAATTTTTCAAAATTAAGGTGTTGATATGTAAATATTGATGAACAAAATTATAAGATTCGAATATTGCTTATGTTAAATTTGAATATGGAATTTTTCATTTTAACATCTTGGATACCTGAATTGCAAGTATGACACTCTTGATTTTTATACGTTCGCATGCGTCTACTAGAATTGTCTGAAATATAATTTAAATTATTAAAAATGCTAGAAAGATGAAAATTAGTTTGTACGGAATTCGAACCTTCACCATTTCGCTGTTGCCGAACACATTTCGTATGCAGTTTGTTTTGACTTAAAACGGAAAAGCTTCGGTGCGTAAACAAAATGCCTGATCTTTAACTTGAGTGCGGAACATAGAAAATCTCAATATGAAGAGTTTTAGAATTAAGTATGATTTATTAAAACGGACATTTAATTTAAAATGTTAAAATTTGATAATGCGCGCATAGTTGGATTAAATATGGTTCAAAATAAAATGAACATGCATTGTCATTTTAAAATTTTCGCATTTTTACTTGGTGCAGGCACTTTAAAGTAAATACGTCCCATGTTCGTTTTGCTGTTTAACGATGATTTAAGTTGAATCAACATTGTTTATAGTGATTTTTACTAAGTTTCATAGTCAAAACCCGCATAGTAGTATTTTCGTATTGGATACTCGTGGCGTTTTTTTTCTGTGTATATATAGCCTCCCGCGATTGTAATCTTTAAAAGACGAAAATATTGATATCTGTATTTACATTGAAGCCGCTAAAAAGACCTTAGCGATAGCGAAAACTCATTTACTGTGACTCACAGTTCATTTCGTACCGGCATACAAATAGTTTAAAGTTTAAGTTAATCTTATCGGTCAGTTACGAACGCTTTTTCCATTGCTCCGTCATTAAACCCTCCATCAATTATTCAGCTGTTCGGTTTGTTTTGGATTGTGTTTTTTGCGAAAAAGTAAGAAAAATTAACCGAAATCTAATATTGGAAATCAGTAACAGCTTGTTGCAACAATATACTAAAGTGTCCAGATCAGGCATGTCCGACGTGATCGAGGCCGGGCTGTGTATGTGTGTTGGTCTGCTTTACACTACCCAAACGAGTAGAGACGTTATTATTAATATAATAATTAATAGAATAAATAGCAATATTTTTGCTATAATATTTCAAGTTCTGACAACAAGTTTTCAATAACATTTAAGTCCGGTGATTGTGGCGGCAAAATAATGACATAGGAGCAAATCAATCAGGTTTGTAGAAAACCTGACTTGTGCTTTGGGTCTTTATCTTAGTAAAACAGAAAACCCAACACATCGGCACTCTGTAGCAATTTTCCTTAAGGAGGCTAAGGTACATATCCTTATTTATTATTCCTTTAATATAAACCAAATTTTCAACTTCTGAAGCTGACATACAGGCCCAATCCATCCGAAGATAACATCGTTCCAGAACGGTGGTGGCTTCAAAACATGGTCCTTGGCAAACTTTAGTCGGCGCAGCTGATTTTTCATACTGATGAACGGCATTGTTCTTGCAACTCTACTATTAAAGTCATGACTATGCGGTAGAGCCCTGCACAAATGCATTTGGTTTCGGTCGTGTTTGAAAAATTATAAAAAAAGACGTGTAAAATCGGTGTCTGTCTGCTGTGAAGCAAACAAGACAAAAACCATGTTTTGAAATTGTGAACAAAACAAGAAACATGTCTTGGAAGTACAAGCACAGTAAGAACCAAAACAAATGTGGGAGATATTCGAACTAGAGCTTAGGTTAGGTTAGGTTAGACCGGCTGACCCTCCCCGGGGGAAGTGTCACACATAGACCACTGAGGGTCCTTAGTGAAGCCGGCGTTCGGATAAGTTGGGACTATCTATACGTGTGGTCCTGTGGCGTTTGTGTGCTTCGGGCAAATGCTAGAAGCTTGTTCGGTTCCATCTTGCTGGCCTCCTCTTGGGATGCCAGGAAGGGAGCCTGGAGGTGTTGTAAGCGTTTTGCTGCCAGTGCAGGGCAGTTGCAAAGTAGGTGCTCTAGTGTTTCTTTGACACCTGGTTCCTTGCACTTCCTGCATTCATCGTTGTCTGTCATGCCTAGCCTTTTCGCATGAGCTGCGACAAGGCAGTGGCCCGTCAGGAGTCCTGTAAGCATGCGGCAATCATGCCTTTGTAGTTTCAGCATGTATTGCGATAGCTTGTCGCTGTGCGTTTTACACATTATTTTGGAGACCCTGCAATTAGAGGTGTTTGTCCACCTTTGTGCTGCAGAATACCGTGCCTGTGTTTCCATGTACGAGTGTAGCGTTCGCAAGGAGATCGGAGTTTCTGCCATGTGGCTGTTGAGTCCCGTCGCTCCTTGTTTAGCCAGAGAGTCAGCTTTTTCATTTCCTTCGAAACCCTGATGGCTGGGAATCCAATAGATGCGCACGTTTTTGAGCGTGCTAAGCGCATCTAGTGCCTCCCTGCTCGCCAGGACATCTCGGGATCTTATGTAGTGCGACTGTAAGGCTTTTATTGCAGCCTGGCTGTCCACGAATATGTTTACTTCGTTGAGTGTTGTATTCGTTTGTAGGACCGTTTCCGCCGCTTTCCTTATTGCGAATATCTCCGCCTGGAATATACTGCAGTGGTCTGGTAGTTTGTAGGATAGGCTCATGGGCGGTTCGGCGCAGTACACTGCTGCGCCGACCCCCTCATTCATTTTTGAACCGTCTGTGTATATGTTGATTGCTGTCTGCTCTGCTCCTGAGCGCCAATCATCTTTTCCTAAGAGCGTGGGCGTGAAGTTGAAATTGTTTTTTGGGATCATGTAGTCTGTTTCGACCCGAGTTCCCTATTCCAATTGTACTATGCCCGTAGTTATGTTTTGTCATGTTGCCTATCGTGCAAAGACGTTGAGCAGTCTTTTTTGCTACTAGGCGTGCCTGTATGTCCACTGGGTTGACATTCAATATAGCTTGTAGTGCTTTCGTGGGTGTGGTCCTCAGCGCCCCTGTGATGCACATAAGTGCATGTCGCTGGGTTTTTTCCAATCGTTTTAGGTAAGTGGATTTCTCCGTGGCCTTCCACCATACCAGTATTCCGTAGAGTAGTATGGGGCGCACAATTGAGATCAGAATCCAATGTGTTAGTCTTGGCGAGAGTCCCCAAGTGCTGCCCAACATTTTTTGAGATGTGTAGAGCGCATTGGTGGCTTTCTTCACCCTTTCTTCTACATTGAGCTTCCAGCTCAGCTTGCTGTCCAATACTATTCCCAGATATTTAATACTCTCCTTTGGTATCAGCGGTTTATCGTTTATTTTGGGGGGCGTCCAGTGAGGTACCTTGTATCTCTTGGTAAAGAGAATGAGGTCCGTCTTGTCTGCGTTGATACTTAGACCGGCTTCCGTTGCCCATGCTAGTATCTCTTTTAGTGTGTTGTCCATGACATGGCTTATTGTCGTTGGACATTTGCCCGTGATAATTATGCTTATGTCGTCCGCATAGGCAGTTATCTTTGGTGCTTTCCGTTTGAATTTCTTTAATAGGTCGTTTACCACCAAGTTCCACAGTAGGGGAGAGAGCACTCCTCCTTGGGGGGTGCCGCATTTTGCTTCCCTGATAGTGGTTATGGTTCCACACTCCGCTAGTATTTTCCTGCTGCTCAGTAGATTTTGAACCCAGGATTGTACTGCTTCAGTTGGGTTCACAGCTCTTAGGCTGTGCATAATTGCCTCCGTCGACACATTGTTAAATGCGCCTGAGATGTCCAGAAATGCGCCTAGGGCGTATTCTTTGTGGTGAAGTGCCTTCTCTATGGTTGCAACAAGGGAGTGTAGCGCAGTTTCCACCGATTTACCCTTTGTGTACGCGTGTTGATTGCGTTCTAGAGACATCTCTGTGTTCTCTCTGATGTGGAGATCTATCAGTTTCTCTAGCGTTTTTAACAGGAATGAGGTCAGGCTAATGGGTCTGTAGTCTTTGGGCAGCACGTGGCTGCATTTCCCCGCTTTCGGTAGAAAAATTACCCGTGCTGTCCTCCAGGCCACCGGCACATAGCCATGACTGAGACATCCCCTAAATATTTCTTTCAGCCATGGGGAGATCGTATGTTTGACCCTCTGCAGCATGGCTGGGAATATTCCGTCTGGACCTGGCGATTTGTAGCTCTCAAAGGAGTCTATAGCCCACAGTATCCTTCGTGTTGTTATGATATCTTCGGGAATTTCCACTCTGGTGGTTGGAGATATCATTTGTGCGTTTGTGTGAGCTTCTGTGCAGTTTGGGAAATGGGCCTCTAGGAGCACATTTGCCGCATCTACACTGCTTTCTGTCCATCTGCCGTCTTCAGTTTTTAGTTGGCTTTGAACTGTCTGTTGGCGAGCTAGCAGCTTTCTTAGCCTTGCGGTGTCAGCTGTCTTTTCTATGCCTGAACAGAAGTTTTGCCATGCGAGTCTTTTGGCTACTCTTACTTTTTTCTTGAAGTCTCGGAGCCGTACTTTGTATTCGTTCCATACTAGCTCTTCTGCTTGTTTCGCTAGTTTAAAGAGATCTAGTACATCTTCCCTTTGTCCCTTGAGTTCTGGAGTCCACCACGGGGGCTTGTGTCTCTTCTTCACTTGGGATGGTTTACACGTCTTATGATAGGCCGTCACTGAACTTTTATTGAGTGTCTCTAGGGACTTCTCTAATTTATCAGGTGAGGCTATCTTAGGTGGTCGGGAAAGGTTTCTTTCAACCTCTTTCTCGAACTGCTCCCAGTCTGTGTTTCGCGGGTTCCTGTACACTTTCTTTTGCACTGTTCTTTCAAAGTTAACTCGGAATTGAATATACTTGTGGTCTGAGAAGGAGTGTCTGCTAAGGACTCTCCAATCTTTTACCACAGTATTTGTTACCGACGCGAGGGTTAAATCCAAGACGTTAGAGGAGGTAGGACCAACATATGTTGGTTCTTCCCCCTCGTTCGCAATCTTGAGATTAGTTTGTATGATAAAATCAAGCAGTGACTCACCTCTGTCGTTGATGTCCCTGCTTCCCCATACCGTATGGTGTGCGTTGGCATCCGCTCCGATGGTGAGGGACTGCTTTTTTGGCTCGGTCTCCATCACCAGTCGAGCAAGCTCTTGAGGGGGTGCGTCGGTGTCGTGCGCCATGTAGCATGATGCCATCAGAATTGGCTCATCCTTGCTACCTTCTAGCGCTATTACCGTGAGATCGTCAGTGCTGTAATTAGACAATAAGTAAGCATAGATACCCTTTCGTACCAGGATCGCGGTCCTTGCTCTACTCACTGTTGTTGTATAGAATACGTTGTAGTTCGGGTGTCTTAGTCCAGAAACCTTGTTTCCCGACGCTATCCAAGGTTCCTGGATGAGTGCGACGTCGGCGGGCCCTGTCTCCAGGGTTATCAGGAGCTCCGCCGAGGCCAACTTACTTTTGTGTAGGTTGACCTGGATGACCCTCAGCTCCATTGGTGGCTTTGGTGTCCTCCACGGATGTGACCTCCACTATGGTGATGTCTGCATCCTCGTCGTCCACGATCTCCAGGCTCTTGGTGGCGTGGGTGACCTCCGCTAAGTCCCTCTCCACTTCACCTATCGCCAGCGTGTTCTCATTAGTGTCGTCCTGATGGCGTTTTTTGAGACGCAGGTACACGCTCCCTACGCCCCACGCCATCTTCCCGTGTCGTGCGTATAGCAGATCGTCGGCCTCCTTATTGATTTGAATGACCATTTGCTGGCCGTTGCTATCGGGTTTCGCAACATGGACCACTTTCCAATCAATCGTTGGCACGTCCGGGTTCTGCCACTTCAGTAGCTGCAGCGCCTGGTCCGCTGGGACGACCCTTGGGAAGAGTACTTTTGCCTTTGGCACGGACGGAATGCTAGTTCTGTCCACTACCTCCAGCTTGGCACCCCCCCACGGAGCGTCCATGGCAGCCACGACGCCGGTGACCCACTTCAGGGTGTGGTCATCCTTGCAGCTAAGGATTTTGACACCTGAGAGCCAGCCCGCTCCATCAAAAGAGATGGGAAGCGAGTCCGGTTCGCCCATCCGACTAAGAAGCGCATCGAACAGCAGCGCCTCCACCTTCTTCCACTGTTCGGGCTTCATTTTGCCGTTTGGGTCGCTCCGGTCGATGAGCGCGACGACTAGATGTCGCCTCGCTACATCGCTGGCCGTCGGCTTTGCTCGCGACACTGGCTTTTCGCAGGGCCGCTTGCTAGCTGGCACCTCTGTTTTTTCGGCTTCAGCGGAGCTCTGGCGTTTGACCGCCAGTTGCTCCTCCACCTTGTTGGCAAAACTGGCGTTCTCAGGCGTCATGTTCCCCTTTTTCTCGAAGTGAGACCTGCCCTCTTCGATCCTTTCGTCGGCCCACTTCTTGCTGCGGATCTCATCTTGTGTGAGTTCTCGCTTGCAGTCCGCGAGTCGCGCCCTGATCTTTAGGGCGGCCTTATAATGGGCTTTGGCCCTCATACCCTCCTTTGACCTTTTGAGCCCGACCCTACTAGGGGTACTGGTACTCTTCGGGCCAGAAGGGCATGGCTCCTCCACCTCTGACGTAGGAGACCCTCCATGTGATTCGCAATCCGAGTCTCCACGGACTGCGGTATCGCGCCACATTTTGGGTTTGTTGATGTTGGGATTGGCAGTAGCTTTGCAACCGTCCTGGCCTGCTCCAACCAGTGCGGAGGGGTTGCTGGCGACACGCAGAGAGGATTTCTCCGCCCCGTGCCCGCCGGTGGTAGCACCCTTTCCCACCGACGTTTGGGTTGACATCCCAACCCGTGTTTGACCGTCCGTCTTATCCATCTTGATTTTTATGTCTGGGGAGTCTACCCATAGCATTTTAGCCTTGCTGCCAAGGACCTCGAACCATAGTTTGCTTTTTGCTCTCGCAGTGCCGAGGCCTTTGAGTGACAGAAAAGCGCACCTTAGCTAAGCATCATACTACTGCTTCACAGGCGAGTAGATATGCGGTACATTCGTTTGTTTTAGGGCAGGGCGACATCCGTTGCATTGGTTCGCCCCTCGCCCTCGCAGTGCCGAAGCCTTTGAGTGGTTTGGGGTTCCCCTCCGCCAGTCATCCTTCCTTACCTAGGTTCGCTCCACACCCTCGTAGAGCCGAGGCCTTTGAGTGGTGTAAAGCTCCCCCCAGCCAGGCAGTGATAACTGTTGCCTCAGCTCACCGCACCCTCGCATCGCCGAAGCCTTTGAGTCGTTTGCGGATTGCCTCGGCCGGACCCCGCTCTGCCCTTCAGCAAGGCAAATGGCACCACTAGCCCCTCGTTTGTTTCGAGGTAGCATGATGCCCATTGCCCAGCCGGCACCCTCGTGGAGGGTTCAGTTGAGGGTTTTCGCCAGCCGAACTAGAGCTTAATTGCGCAGTAAAAAAAAAACCAACAAATTTCACTGACGCCGGCTGTACAACAACAAATTGTACAGCGAAGATCGCCGAATGAGCGACGATCACGCAATATAACTGAAAATGCTGTGCATATGTATTGGTGTTTTCTGCGAATGTCTTGAATCAGAAGCAAGCATGCAAGCAAAAAATTCCCGTTCCCGTTTGTTTGTTATGCATATGTTTTCGCTCGATTAGCAAACGAGCAAAAATTGCTTGTCTTGCTCGCCTCACTTTGCCAAGTCTTTGTTTCGTTTGTTTTCGGGTTAAAACTTTTGCCGACTTTTCCTCCTGAATCTTTGAAGCCAGCTTTGTAGACGATATCTTTGGGTTCTCCTACAATTTGCGGATGAACGTCGCTTGTCTTTTTAAAGGTCCGTATCCAGCACAATTAAAAAATCCTGGCCGGAAATTTGTGGTATATTTTGCAAGCGTGGGTACAAGATTTTATAGTGCGACCATAGTCCACCGATTTGTGGTAAAAATATGGCATTTTGATTTCAATACTTAAAAGTACTAGGTCACACTGAGCTAGTTAAATATAAGTTTAAAATTTATAAGAAAAAAAAACATAATTAAGAAGTGCAACTAGTTTGTTTAAAAAACCAGAAAACCAAAGAACACGGCTACACCGGTAGCACAAATGTTGTTGGTTGCTGCCCTGGGCACAACAATATTTATGATTCGGTAATTCCTGAGCCCAGAGCCAGTGTGTACATATTGTATTAAATCGATACTATCGATAAGCAGTTTAGTATTTTTTGCTACGTTGCTGGATACCCAGAACACACGCAGCCAAAAAAAAAAAACAATTCCCGCTGCAACGATTTTGTATGGACAATTTTTTTTTCGCTGTGCAGGATACCCACCTTTAAGTAAAAATCTTATTTGGCGCTCTCAGGCTTTTATCTGCTAAACGAATCTCGCGGTCGAAGCGATCAATGATGTACTGCACCAATATTGACAAATTTCTGCCATATGGAAACGGGAGATTTTCTATGTAAATGACCTATAAACTGTGATTCTGGAAGAATGGTAAAAAAAAAAACATCAAGTAACAAAAAAAAAACGACTTATGTTTTAACGCAAAACAGACTTAAGGCTGTTTTTGAACAAAAATAAGTCCCTGTGATTTTTTAAGTACATTTTTTATAACCTGACATAGCATGTAGGGAAATTTCAGTATATTTGGCTCATGTAATAATTTTGGTGCAATATACATATATGTTCCTACCATCGGTTTTTTGCAATTTTTGAAAAATAATGTGTAATTACTTTATGACAGCCACTGAAAATTTTTTCTCCACTCCGTACGACTTGAGCTGTAAGCCTAACTCTACCCATTTTATTGGTTCGGGGTATATGCAGTTACAAGTATATCACAAAAATTAGCACACGGCCAGAGAACAGGAACACATTTTCAACGAGTTGTAATAAATAAAACTTATATGTTAAGAGGTTGCATAGGTTTCCACCGTGAAAAAACGGCTTTTTTTAAAATAATTTTTGTTGTTGTCAAAGTCTCGTATAATATATTATCTCAAAGAACTGTGCAAAATTTCAAGATCAGTTGAGTAGTCCTCGAGAAACCTTGACCTTTGAAAACACTGTTTCCAGAAAATCGCGTTTAAAGTTTTGGCGTTGAGTCAGCTTGATTGCGCAACTTCTTATGAGTGTGTATCCGAAACAATAACTCGAATTGACTCGATGTTTAGACAATTTTTTAAAGATTTTGCAAAATTTAATAGGAAAATTATGAAAAATTAATGTAACCCCTTAAAAAAAAATTCATTTGTCTTTTACAGATCCTTACCGTTGAAGTGCTGCGCTCTAGAGAAATCAGTGCTAAGGGATCTGGGACTCCTCGGCGATATGTCTTCATGAACTATGAAATTCCAGATTGGTTGATCGAGTGCTATAAGAAAATTGGCATTTTCGGCTTTGGTGCCGCCGTCAGTCAACTCACAACTGATATAGCCAAGTATTCAATTGGTCGTTTGCGTCCACATTTCATTGCGGTAAGCTTTTACTCCATCGAGCGGCAAAAAGTCGAGTATGATATTGTCAAGTATTTTTAGTATACAACATATGCACAGCGACAAAGAAAACCCTAGTAAGTAGATTCCAAATGAATGGTAATTAGATAGATACAATTTGTATATTACATACTAAGGTTTTATAAATTTCGTTCATATTTAGCAGAGACCAGCTAACATCAGAGAGTATGTAATCATTAGAGCCCTGCATTTATGCATTTACAAGACATCAAGACTGTCTTGCGCGCTAACAAAACAAACGAAACAAAGACTTGGCAAATTGCGGCGAGCCAGACAAGCAATTTTTGTTCTTTTTCTAAACGAGCGAAAACATATGCATAACAAACAAACGGGAACGGGAATTTTTTGCTTGCATCCCAGCAAGCCATATGTGCGTTTTCTGACACATGTCGGACACTTTTTTATGAGCATTAACCCTCATAATGTGCTCAAAAAAGAGTCCGGCATGAGCGTTTTTTTATCTATGAAACTGGTCGCACTTAATGTGGGAGTTTTCGGAGTCTATTCTGACTCTTTTCTGACACTGATATAAGTGCTTTCACCCTCCCATTGAAGCACATAAAACCCTCATAAAATCCTCTTTTCAGACGCTGATTGGTACCTGCCCACTTGAACTCCGAAAATGTTCAGACATAAGTGGTTTTTATGAGCCCGTGAGAAGGGAACACTGAGTTTGGTGCGAAAGATTCAAATTTATGTGTTTGCTCCAAAAACGCTCCTAAGTTCGGCTCTTTTTACACTCATAATTCGGAGCGCTCCGAAATTGGCTTGCTGGGTTCTGACTCAAGACATTCGCAGAAAACACCATCTTGTACCCACGCTTGCAAAATATACCACAAATTTCCGGCCAGGATTTTTTAATTGTGCTGGATACGGACCTTTAAAAAGACAAGCGACGTTCATCCGCAAATTGTAGGAGAACCCAAAGATATCGTCTACAAAGCTGGCTTCAAAGATTCAGGAGGAAGAGTCGGCAAAAGTTTTAACCCGAAAACAAACGAAACAAAGACTTGGCAAAGTGAGGCGAGCAAGACAAGCAATTTTTGCTCATTTGCTAAACGAGCGAAAACATATGCATAACAAACAAACGGGAACGGGAATTTTTTGCTTGCATGCTTGCTTCTGATTCAAGACATTCGCAGAAAACAACAATACATATGCACAGCATTTTCAGTTATATTGCGTGATCGTCGCTCATTCGGCGATCTTCGCTGTACAATTTGTTGTTGTACAGCCGGCGTCAGTGAAATTTGTTGGTTTTTTTTTTACTGCGCAATTTAGCTCTAGTTCGAATATCTCCCGCATTTTCTTTGGTTCTTGCTGTGCTTGTACTTCCAAGACATGCTTCTTGTTTTGTTCACAATTTCAAGACAAGGTTTTTGACTTGTTTGCTTCCAAGCGGACAGACACCGATTTTACACGTCTTTTTTTATAATTTTTCAAACACGACCGAAAACAAATGCAAAACGCCAAATCTGGCGAGTCTTATACGCTTCTGGTAGTTCAGTTGTGCTCTTAGGGTAGGGCAAAGTAACGAGAGCTGGCAGTTCCCCTCAACGCAGTCCAGCTGCTTATGTTTTAATTTTTGCCGCTTTGCTTATTCTTCGAGGTTTGCCGCCATTTCGCGAGCTGTCCATCTGAATCGATCTTGGAGACTAGCAATTAATAAAAAAATATTTAAAATCTGTGACAATTTATCATTAATCAAAATCGGTTAAGAAACAACAGTGAAAAAAATTACTGTTCGCTTTAAGTATAAGTTAAGGGTATATTCTTGTCGGAAACTTGATAGTGGCTCACAAACCTTGCCGGGTTCATTCCGCTACTTTTTATACCCCGAACCCATGAAATGGGTAAAAGGGGTATAATGTTTTTGTGCAAAAGTATGTAACAGGCAGAAGGAAGCATCTCCGACCCTATAAAGTATATATATTCTTGATCAGCATCAACAGCCGAGTCGATATAGCCATGTCCGTCTGTCCGTCCGTCTGTATGTATGAACGCGTAGATCTCAGAGACTATAAGAGCTAGAGACTTCAGATTTTGAACATAAGCTCATCTAAGTCCTAGGCAGTACAAGTTTGCTTTCGATTTTCGATAACTATTTCCGTTTTCGATATAAACATGTAATCGATTACAAAAATTTCTCGAATTTGGAAAATGTAAAATTGGGGTTGAAATAATGGGTAACGATATACACATGTAATCGATTACAATAATTCTCATATTTGGAAAATGTAAAAATTGGGGTTGAAATAATGGGTAATGATATACATATGTAATCGATTAAAAAAATTTCTCGAATTTGGAAAATATAAAAATTGGGGTTGAAATAATGGGTAACGATATACACATGTAATCAATTACAAAAATTTCTCGAATTTGGAAAATGTAAAAATTGGGGTTGAAATAATGGGTAACGATATACACATGTAATCGATTACAAAAATTTCTCGAATTTGGAAAATGTAAAAATTGGGGTTGAAATAATGGGCAACGATAAACACATGTAATCGATTACAAAAATTTCTCATATTTGGAAAATGTAAAAATTGGGGTTGAAATAATGGGTAACGATATACACATGTAATCGATTACAAAAATTCCTCGAATTTGGAAAATGTAAAAATTGGAGTTGAAATAATGAGTATTGATAAATTTCATCGAAATCGGTTAAGAAACACCAGAGATATCGAAGATTGAAGTTTAGTCACAGATGCATACAGACAATGACTGTACGCGTTATGTACAGGGTTCGGGGTAGCTCCTAGTCGGAAAATCTCGACTAGAGCCTTCTTACTTGTTTAATTGGCGGCAGACTGACGCACAAGCTGAGGGTATACATACATACATGCATCGAAAATAGGCAAAACACAACAAGACTCACAAATTGCACAAAGTAAATATACACTGTGTCCCAATATTCAGTTGTTGGCCATGAAATCACACATAAATGTTTTCATGATATAGACAATTTACTATATATGTGTTTAAAATTACAGATATATCTTGCGTTAAGTTATTCAATTACGAAAAGTTAACTTTAAGTTTATACTACCCTCCTGCAGCAAACAGATTGAAGCAATAGGCAAAACGCAATAAGACAAACGAAGACACATGTGCTGGTGTTGTGGCATAGACGTACAAACTGCGCAGACCTTAAATACCATTTATCGAAATACTCTCTCCTAGTCAATATGATTACTCACACCTAAATATCTTATTACGATAACTAATGTTTTGTATTTTAATACAAAATACAATTCGTTTAGTGTTAATTTTAGTTTTGAATTAAGTCTTTTAAAATGCCGTACCTTATTTCCAAAATACTAGTAAGCACAGTAAATGGAAATCATATATAAGGTTTTTGCATTTATCTAATCAAAAAGTCAATATAAAGTGTAAGCTACCCTCCCACCCAAGGCAGCAGCAAGCAGATTGAAGCAAAAGTCTAAAATTGCCACGCTCAAGTTCTGTGACAATTTCAAGAGGAATGAAATACGGCAACAACTAATCTTCGTCTCGCGCTTCGCACAGTTTCCAATCACAACAAAATACAGAACAATAATGACCGACTTCGTTTTTATACTTTGATACCGAAGGTCTCATAGTATATTGGTTTTGTGCAATGTCCGTCATGGTGTCTGTTCGTCCGTCTGTCCGTCTGTATGAATGCAACTTTTTTCGACACCCGTAAAGCTAGAGACTTGAAACTTCGCAATTATGTTTGTCTATAGCCGGGTCAGATAAAGTGTCAAGATTGGGTTGCCACGCCTACTAGGAGGCTGGGAAATCGATAAAAATCGATAACTGAAAACCGATAAAACCATATATTTCTCACATTCCTGCAGCTAAAGCTACCAAATTTTGCACGAAGATAGGTAGTCACATCCCTAAAAAAACTGCAAAAAAATTTTGGATGCCACGCCCACTCCTTCCGCCCCCATCCTCCCTGCTCCTTGACATTGGAAACGCCTATAGTTTTCACAGTTTTTGGGCTAGAGCCACCAAATTTTGTTCCCCATAAAACTGCATTAAAATTTTGGATGCCACGCCCACACCTTCCGCCCCCCACCTCCCGCCGCTATTAAAACGATAATGAGTGTATCTTCCACATTTTTTGAACTAGAGTCACCAACTTTGGTTGGAAGATATATGGTGACATCTACAAAAGGTCTGCATCAAAAACTAGGATGCCACGCCCACCTCTGCCGCCCACCATTTAAAATCGGAAATTTCGAAATCTATTACAGTTTTTAAGCTAGAGCCCCTAAATTCGGTAGAAAGATAGAAGGCAACATCTACCAAAGATCTGCATCAAAATTTTGGATGCCACGCCCACCCAAGCCACCCGCCTTAAATAAACGGAATCGGCTATATCTCTAACAGTTTTTGAGCTAGAGCCACCAAACTTTTTATGAATATTAATGGTGACAGTTAAAAACATTTGATTCAAAAATTTGGATGCCATACCCACCTCTGCGCCCACCATTTAAATTTGGAAGTTCAGTTATCTTCCACAGTTTTTAAGCTAAAGTCACCCAATTTGATAACATGATAGCTGGCGATGATTACCACCCGGCCCACTCCTTTGCAAGCAGACTCCTTACCATCCGTTCTTTTACTGGTATCAAAGTATTCCGCAGTCGGTTGCGTCCGACTGCAACGTTTTTACTTGTTATACTTTGATACCGAAGGTCTCATACTATATTGGTTTTGTGCAATGTCCGTCATGGTTTCCGTCTGTCCGTTTGTATGAACGCATCTTTTTTCGACACCCGTAAAGCTAGAGACTTGAAACTTTGCAATTATGTTTGTCTATAGGCGCGACAGATAAAGTGTCAAGATTGGGGTGCCACGCCTACTAGGAGGCTGGGAAATCGATAAATTCGATAACTGAAAACCGATAAAACCAAACATTTCTCACATTCTTACAGCTAGAGTTACCAAATTTTGCACGCAGATACCTAGTCATGTCCCTAAAACAACTGCATCAAAATTTTGGATGCCACCCCCACTCGTTCCGCCCCCATCCTGCCTGCTCCTTGAAATTGGATCGCCTATAGTTTTTACATTTTTTGGGCTAGAGCCACCAAATTTTGTGTCAAGATAGATATTGACGTTCCCCAAAAATATGCATCAAAATTTTGGATGCAACGCCTCCTGATTCCGCCCCCATCCCCCATCTCCATGAAATTGGAAACGCCTATAGTTTTACATTTTTTGGGCTAGAGCCACCAAATTTTGTGTCAATATAGGTAATGACGTTCCCCATCAAAACTTTGATGCCACGCCCCCTGATTCCGCCCCCATCCCCCTTCTACTTGAAATTGGAAACGCCTATAGTTTTCACATGTTTTGGGCTAGAGCCACCAAATTTTGTGTCAATATAGGTAATGACGTTCCCCATCAAAACTTTGATGCCACGCCCCCTGATTCCGCCCCCATCCCCCTTCTACTTGAAATTGGAAACGCCTATAGTTTTCACATTTTTCGAGCTAGAGTCACCAAATTTGGTTGGAAGATATATGCTGACATCTACAAAAGGTCTGCATCAAAAACAAGGATGCCACGCTCACCTCTGCCGCCCACCGTTTAAAATCGAAAATTTCGATATCTCTTATACTTTTTAAGCTAGAGCCCGTAAATTGGGTAGAATGATAGAAGGCAACATTTACCAAAGATCTGCATCAAAATTTTGGATGCCACGCCCGCCTTATCGGAATCGGCTATATCTTTAAAAGTTTTTGAGCTAGAGCCACTAAGCTTGGTAGGAAGATAGATAGTGACAGTTAAAAACATTTGATTCAAAAATGTGGATGCCACGCCTACCTCTGCCGCCCACCTTTTAAATTTGGGAGTTAAGTTATCTTCCACAGTTTTTGAGCTAAAGTCCCCAAATTTGGTAACATGATAGCTGGCTTTGTTTACCACATGGCCCACTCCCTTCGCCCCTGCATTCCCCCGTATCAACTGTTCTTTTACTGGTATCAAAGTATTCCGCTGTCGGTTGCGTCCGACTGCATCGTTTTTATTCACTTTGTCCAGTCCCGCAACCACCAGCTGATTTTCAACGAGTACAAAGTATAAGATGACAAGACATGTTTGTACTTTTTCTGTTCAAACGGTCAATTCTGGTTACCTCTCTGAATGATTACATACTCTCTGTTTCCCCCGTTGTCTGCTCTATATCTAAGTCCTAGGCAGTACAAGTTTGTTTCCTATTTTCGGTAACTATTTCCGTTTCCGATATACACATGCGATCGATAACATAAAAATGTCGAGTATCGAAAATCTGAAACACGTTTTAGAAACTTGATACAAAATAATGAAAATCTGTTAAATTTTATCGAAATCGGTTGAGAAACACCAGAGATATCGAAGAATAAAATATAGTCACAAATGCATACAGACAATGGCTGTACGCGTTAAGTAAAGGGTTCGGGGTATCTCCTAGTCGGGAAATCTCGACTAGAGCCTTCTTACTTGTTATCATATAGAAGAGTACATGTTTGTTGTCGATAAAATTTCGCCGAAATATCAAATGCTGTTGTAATAACCAGATGCCTCTAAAGCAGTGGTGTCCAAACTCACACAATGAAAGCGTTGCGCTTGTGTGCGAAGCAGCGAAACACGAATGCAGCATAGCGAATGACTGCGCGTTTGACTTCAGCCGAACACATGAGTCGTGAGAGCAAATGCAGCCGAACACGCGCATCGTACGAGATCAAGCTGCCGAGCGTTCTATTTATAGAATACACATATTCTCTCTCTATATATGTGTCGGCTGCAACGCCGGCAGAATTTTTCTTGCCAACCACGCGTGGCTGCCTACTTAAATTTTGGACATCACTGCTCTAAAGTATTTAAAACAGATTGACACAATGTTTTTCTACATCCCAATAAATACAGAATACATTGAACTTAATGAAGTTTATGATAAATTTGAAAAAAATGATGCTTTAATAATTAAAAACAATACAAGTCAAGCTGACAATTGCATTGCTTATTTTTAAGAAGACTCCAATAAGCATTTTGAAACTTTGTTTCATAAAAAAAAAACAATGCAAGTGTCAGCTTATGTCAGCTGTTCGCTTTACGATGATTGTATTGATATTTATATATCGGGACTTAGCATCGGTATAAGTAGTAACCGGACCTCCAGGAATCGGATAAGTAAGTGCTAACCGAACATTGAGAAACTCAAATTCGACTAAACTGAGAATAGTTTGACTAACCGGACATTGAGAAATTGGGCCTTAATGGGTTAAGAAGAGTATTGTATCATTCAAACGGAAATTAAATGACCTTTCCATTGATACCATACTTTCCATAAAGTAAGTTGAAGTTATGGGTAGATTTATTTTTAAGTGTTGTGTAAACACTTTCTTGGCTTACTGTATATGGTTTTCTCAGTTATCGCTTTTATCGATTTTCCAGCCTCCTAGTAGGCGTGGCAACCCGATCTTGACACTTCATATATCCCTGATATAGACACGATAGCTGCAAAGTTTCAAGTTTCAATACCGGTGTCAAAAAAAGTTGCGTTCATACAGACGGACGGCCCCATGTCGGCAAATTCACAAAACCAATATACTCGGGGGTGTGCCAGAAATCTCTAGAGATTTTGGCTCGAGTCCGTCGGTGTGCCTGAAGTTAGGGAGATTTCATTATTCGGTAAAATGTTTCGGAACAAATACGCAAAACGAAAATGGCCAAAAAGAGTTGCTACCTTTCAAAAATGAAAATTGCCTAAAATGTATTTGCTATTTTTGTCATTGTTTTCAAGGTTGGCCTCATGGCATTAGTGTTTTATTTAAAAAACTGTAAAATAAAAATATGTTAGGTCTTATCTCTTGTAGTTCTTGTACAAAACAAATATTTAATATTTTGCCTGCCAAGTAACTCATGTTGCTTGACAGCCCTGCAGTGATAGCTTGCTTGAACAGCTGTTCTACGTACTTCGTAAATGGCGAATCTGGTTTTGTTTACATTTTAAAAGTGCAAAAGGTGAACGGTGTTTTCCCCAATGGACCAATAATAAAATAAATATAAAACAAATAATTAAATGCAATCTTAATTTAACGTACATTTTGGCGGCTCAATGACTTTCCATAAATTAAATTATTCTTCTTACTATAGACATTCACAAACCTAACAAACACCGCAAAATTTGCCACATCAAAAAAAAAACGTTTGCTGCAATAACTTAGTTAAATTTACAACAAACTGTCCACTGCTCAACCATGCAATTTTTTAAATATTTATTTGTCAGAAAAAAGTGTCTTTAAAAATGACCTATTAAAAACTCCGAATAATAGTTATTGTTAACCAAACAAGGTGGCAGCTCCTTTGTTAGGGACGGTTTTGCACGCTTTCAAAGAACGGCAAATAGTTTTAGAGATTTGTTTGAGATTTATTAAAATTAAAAATCATGAATTAAAATATGTGTTAAATTCAAATGTATTTGTTATATGCAACTAAGCTTACAATTACCTTTCGAAAAAGTAACACTTGTTATTCATAAGACATTTAATATTGCTTAAACTAACCAAATCTCTGGCCAAATTTCTTGAGGTTTCAAAATCATCTCGAACTGGGCTCTGGCACACCTAAATCCAGCTCGAGGTTGGTTTTAGGTTGGAATCCGGTTGGTTTTGATGGCTGGCACACCCCTGACTATGATACTTTCAGTATCAATGTATCAAGACGGTGCTGGGGCGGCAGGTGTGGGCGTGGAATGCAAATGTTCATAAAATTTTGTGTCAAGATAGATGATGACGTTCCCCAAAAAAATGAATCAACTTTTTGGATGCCATGCCCCTAATTCCGCCCCATCCCTTTTCTCCTTGAAATTGGAAACGCCTATAGTTTTTACATTTTTTGAGCTAGAGCCATCAAATTTTGTGTCAAGATAGGTAGTGAAGATTTCCAACAAATTGCATCAACAATTTGGATGCCACGCCCACCCAAGCCACCCGCCTTAAAAAATCGGAATCGGCTATATCTTTAACAGCTTTTGAGCTAGAGCCACCAAACTTGGTAGGAAAATAGATGGTGACAGTTAAAATTTGGATGCCACACCCACCTCGGCCGCCCACCTTTTAAATTTGGAAGTTCAGTTGTCTTCCACAGTTTTTGAGCTAAACTCACCAAATTTGGTAACCTGATAGCTGGCGATGTTTACCACATGGCCCACTCCCTTCGCCCCTGCATTCCCCCTTATCAACCGTTATTTTACTGGTATCAAAGTATTACGCAGTCGCTTGCGTCCGACTACAACGTTTTTACTTGTGTTTTTTTTATGAATAGCTGGATGTGTGCTCTAAACAAGAAGTATTTTTTTGTCCAGACATTCATATCGATACATTTTTTTTTTATTTTATTCTTTTGTTGCCAACTAAGTGCTAAAAACCACCGAAAGATATAAAAAAAATCCGCTAATGCGTTCTTCGCAAACATCGCTGTTTTTACCAAATCGAAATTTATAAAAGTGTGTTTAATATATTTACAAAATTATTTGTTTTTACATGCTTTTATTTAACTTGACTTGTCTGTTTGTTTGTTTGTACCGGATTCTTGTGATCAAAATTTCACCAATTTCCCGACTAGCTAGATCTCTGCATATTTATAATTCCACCAAAGATGTGTTTCAGATGATAATACATGTTTTTAAAGTTTTCGGCACGATAAAATATGTAATACCATGTAAAAACCACGAAAAACAGTTTTCTTTCTTGCTTAACTTACTAATTTGACTCCCAAAATTTACAAGCTCTTGTGGCATGGAGGGAAGACTGCCGCTTCAAAAGCCGAAGGTCGTGGGTTCGAACCCCGACCGAGACATTCTTTTTCCATATATATATTTTTTTTTTATTAATTAAACTTTTTTACATGCTTTTATTTAACTTGACTAAGCTAACCATTGAATGCAAGAAAGCGAATAAAAGCATGTCTTCAAAATTTTTTATTTATTTTACTTGTGTTTTAATCATCAAGGATTAAATAATCCTAAATTTTACTTAAATTTGTCGTAAAATGCACAGTAATCACCAAAAATGACGAAATTATGAAAAAAATTATTTATTTTAAAAGTTTTACAGTAAAGTTCGTCGATTGGTTAGGTTTTTAATTAATATAATAAAAATGACTAAAAACTATTAAGGTGAACTGAAGTCGTCAACGATGTGTTTTGACCTAATTTTTGTCAAAAAGTTGATCTGCGAAAGCAGTTGTGATACTTTCAGGACTACAACAAAGCTAATAAGCATCCCAGCCATTAGTGCGATAGCAAAATATTCCTAATATCTCAAATAACATATTTCAAGAGCTGTAAGTCTGCGAAGTTGTCAACTTTTTGAGGTTCACAACCTTATTGGAGAACCGATCCATGGGAGGTTATTTTGTAGACAAATGATATTGAAGCTGTTTTGTTTAGTGAAAATAACTTTGGGGCTTCTCTAAAGCTTATTTGTACAAACAATACCATCTTTTACGCATGTTGTTTATTTTATTGAAGTCCAAGCGACAAACAAGAGAGCAGTAGAAATAAATGTTGATAACTATCCGACGTCAAGAGAGCACGAGCATGTCTATGCTCTCGCACAAAGAACGAGATCTGGTGTATTTTTTGCTCAGGCTTTAAAAAGTGTACATCGTATTCTTATTATTATTCCGATAGGTGTGCCAACCACTCATGCCCGATGGCTCAAACTGCAATAATGCGACAAACGCCGGCAGATACATAACAGACTTCACATGTCAAGGAATAGGCTCATCATCGCGGATGTTGAAAGAGATGCGCCTATCGTTTCCCAGTGGCCATTCCAGCTTTACATTCTACACCATGGTCTATGTGGCAGTAAGTTTGTTTGCTAGTTGTGGTTTTTTCGTACTCATATGCATTATACTTACAGCTTTACTTGCAAGCGCGTATGAATTGGCAGGGCTCAAAGCTGCTGCGCCACTTCCTACAGTTTCTGTTCATCATGACAGCTTGGTACACGGCTCTGAGTCGCGTCTCCGACTATAAGCATCACTGGTCAGATGTGCTGGTCGGTTCAGCCATTGGGACAACCTGCGCGCTAATTGTGGTAAGTAAACGAAAGGTACTGCTTGTGACCTTCCCCATTTATGTTCGCGGTTCTACATTAGAAAACTTTCATACATCACTTATATCTTTTTTTAGTGTTGCTGTATGCCCAAAGAATGTTTCAACTTGCAAAAAGCATGGTCTAGCAAAAAAGCAAAGTCACAGTGAATTCTCGCCGCCCTGAAACAGTTATTGAGGTAGAGTTTTTCGGCTTCACTCAAGACATCACTGTAACTACACGCTACTTACATTCTCAACAATGTTGTTTGCTTTACAGTGGCTCCCAGTTTATTTTAACTCACTTTTGTTTATTATAGTATTTATTATTATTAAACAACAATTTTAACACAAAAAAAAACCAGCTTCAAAATAACTAAAATGCCCTAAAAAGTAAAAAAAAATAATTGCATTTTCTTCTACAAATAGTAAGAACTATTGTTATTTTTGGAGTCGGTGTCAGCTAAGGTCGGTTTGTACCTTGGCTGCCCCCTTTATGGCAGAACTCTATTATAGCGTATTTCCACTGCTCAGTTATTCTCAGAGGTTCAGTTTGCATGTATTCTCCCAAAAAAAATTAACTGAAGTTAAACTGACCGTAAATATTTACTGAAGAATAACTGAAGAGGAACTGGTTCATTTGAACACTTGTTCGATAAAACATCGGGCTCTTTTAATTAAACAGTCACAAAACAGATGATTGTGAATTGCAGAAAAAAAATCAAAATTTTGTTTTTTGATGAATTATCGTAGGAAACAATTGAACTGGGAGCAAAGCTTCAAAGGATTGCTTTTAAAACTGTGGGCGGATAATTTTGTTGCACTTAGGGCAGTTCTGAATAGCTTCCACGTATATACAAAATTGGACATGTACTGCGTCTGCAATGCAAGCAAAAGTGCTTGTAGGCATTAAAAATAAGCCATAAAAGTTGGCAATACGCTGTTACTATTTGCAATGTACAATTTCGGTTAGTTTTTCTCACTTTTTTGCAGAAAATACAAAGCAAAACAAACCGAACAGCTGATTTATTTACGGAGGTTCAGTAACAGAGTAATGGAAACAGCTTTCGTCAGTTACTGTTAAAATGTACGGAAACGGAGCAGTGGAAATACGCTATTAATTCTGCATAGTTTAAGACCAATTCCACACTGTTAAAAAGAACTGGCTCAAATTCACAGATTCGCAAAACGTAGTTTCGAGAAAAATGCTTTTAAAGTTCCCATTTCAGTCATTTACGCAAAGGATTTTCTCTTATAACAGATTGGCTATCTATCAATCTATTCAATATTTTGAATTAAAATTCACAACTGGTTCTAGCCTTCGGAGCATTGTATGAAACCTTCTCAACTGGACTAATGTTGGCTTAAAATTCACACCTGACTTTAACGTTGTAAGCATGATATGAATCCTTCTCAACTAGACTTATTTAGACTTCATTCAGCAAGTCACTTGATTGCGAACATTTTCTCGTTTTCGTGACTGACACCGACTCCAAAAACAACAATAGTTCTTACTACTTGTAGAAGAAAATGCAATTATTTTTTTTTTACTTTTTAGGGCATTTTAGTTATTTTGAAGTTGGTTTTTTTTTGCTAAAATTTTTGTTTATTTGTTAATTTATAGTGATTTTGAAGGTACAGTTAATAATTTTCCTGCATATGAATAGAACTACTAAACGTGCTGCTCATATGAGACAGCGTCGTTTAAAGAAAACAAACAAAGGAAGGGAGAAACGCCTAACCCAATAGAGGAAATCTATTTTTAAAAAAAATTTCAAAAGAGACTTGCGAAGACTTTCGGAAAAGCGACTTTACATGAAAGGAGTAGTCTCCGTCTATGCTTAATTAATAATCGCCTATAGAATGAGACACAGTGTCGGCCTATTCTATAATCATCTATATAATGAGACGAAGCGGCAGCGTGCCCATCGTATCGATAAATAAACGATAGCTTAACAAACGAAACACCTGAAGCTCGTTCACTTCGACTAGGTAGAATGCTACAGAGCAGTCACGTTTGTAGGGATATTATAAATGAACAATCTTTTGAAGCAGCAATTAATATTTTTGCTGATATACCATGTGCCGTTTGCAAAATAACTCTTTATTCACAACAGCGACACAACTTACGAGCAAATTTGTACAGTATGCTATTACCTAAAGAACTACAACAACTACTACAACAACTACCTTCACTGCATACTGGAATAAAATGACGCCTGCGGAAGTATCGCCTAAAATAGCCAATTTGACAAGTGTTGAAGAACGGGTTTTCAGTTGCATTTCACTATTTTTAAGGATTGTTAAAATTAAAAAGCGTTTTAGTCAAATTAGTAAAAATTTGTAAGGGGCAGGTCATTTTATTTGCAAAGGATGTTGTGAAAATAGCTGAACAGTTACCACTGACACCACATAAAGCTTTTTTAGTTTTGGTAGTAAAAAGTCTCGATAATCTTCCATGTATAAAAGTTAAATGTGGCACTAAGTCGAGTCAAAAGCTTGGAAGGCATAGCTTTATCAGATTTGGTTGCCAACAAATTATTAAATAGACCACACGACAAAAGATCATTGACTGAAATAATGAGATTACGAAATCTGTCTTCTGACAATGAAGGTCCAGTATAAAAACCTAAAATATTTGGTGAGTCTAGCTCAAAAACTGTAAAATTTTACTAAATTCTCGTTTTTAAAAGGTGGGCGGTAGAGGTGGGTGTGCCATCCAAATTTTCTATGCAGATCTTTAGGGAACGTCATCACCTAACTTTCCAACAAATCTGGGATGATGTCGTCAGCTGTCTTCCTACCAAATTTTGTGACTCTAGCTCAACGACTGTAAAATATTACTAAATTCTCGTTTTTAAAAGGTGGGAGGCAGAGGTGGGTGTGGCATCCAAATTGTTTATACAGATCTTTTTTTTTTCTGTCGCTAACATTCGTCGCAAGCAGACGTGTTTTCTTTCTGCTCCGGTTACAAATTGATAATTACAAGAGTGAAGTGCCTAAAACACCAAAAAAATTATATTATAATTTACGCGAAAAGACGCTTTGTGCAGTAAAATGCACATAAAAAAGTTATTTTGGTGAACACAATCTAACTAATTACAAATAACAAAACTAAAATCACAGACAGAAAAAAACAGTAGCTTAACCCCTCTCAAGACAATGAGCCAGCACGACATTCGCTCTCAGCGACAGCGTGTGCAAGACGAGCGCCGGCTCTCTATACAAAAGAACAACAAGTACTTTACCTATGTCGCCCCAGAACTTGACAGCGAGCGAGCAAACGAAGCGTTGCTTTCAGCGCACGACAGAGAGCGTTCGTGCTCCCCGTCTCTTCTGTCCACGACGGCTGAAACAGCTACTGCAACAACAATTGCACCGGTGCCGACTGCCCGCTCTGCAAACACAAAAACTGCTGCGCCGACAGCAAAACACTCCGCAGCCGACGCAAATTTAAAGCCGGCTATACAGACAGGTATGGATCGCTACATACAAATCAAGCGAAAATTAAGCCCCCAACACTCGACAAATAAACCAAAAATCACTCGTGGCAACTCAAGCGAAACAATTAACAACACCAACAGATTTGAAATTTTGGCAGATAATGCTGACGACCTGTCCCCAAAATCTTTTGGAGTTGAGAAAAAAAAGCCAAAGCCACCACCAATATTCATTCGAGAGAAAAGCTCCAGTGCTTTTGTAAACAAAGTTGTAGAGCTAATTGGTCAAGATAATTTCCATATCATTCCCCCAAAGAGGGGTAACATCCAGGAGATTAAAGTGCAGACAAAGACCGAAGACAACTATAGAGTTTTGTCAAAATACTTAAATTAAAGCAAAAAAACCTTTACACGTACCAACTAAAAAGCAGCAAGGGCCAGCAAGTTGTACTTAAAGGCATAGAGTCTGATGTCACGCCAAATGAAATCCAAGAGGCGCTAAATGAGAAAGGATTCCGCGTTAAAAAAGTTTTAAATATTCTTAACAAGAACAGACAGCCGCAACCACTTTTCAAAGTCGAGCTTGAGCCTGAGACGCAGATAACTAAAAAATATAAGGCGCACCCCATCTACAAGCTTCAGTTTCTATTGCACCGCAGAATCACCGTTGAAGAGCCACATAAACGCAACGGCCCGGTAAAATGCATGAACTGCCAAGAATATGGCCACACAAGGACTTACTGCACACTGCGCCCGGTATGTGTAGTTTGCGGCGATCTTCATGAATCGTCGTGCTGCCCAGCAAGCAAAGGAGACTCCAGCAAAAAAAAGTGTGGCAACTGCGGCGGCAATCACACAGCTAACTATAGAGGCTGCCCAATCTGCAAAGAACTTAAGTCTCGCATACACCAGCGCGTGAACACAGCACGCACGCAAAGCGCACAGCCTAACTACATTCCATCGAAAAGCAACCCAGACGTCTTCTTCTCGACTGCAGCCAGGTCCTCCCTTGGTCCCGTACCCGTATCCAAATACGCGACATATGCAAGCGCCTTAAGATCAGGACTGGAGCCTTCTGCCTTTAATGCACCGTACGCACAAGCAAAGCATGCGGATCAAAATACTTCACAAGACAACAAGCCACAAGAGCAACAACAAAGCAACTTTGAAGCAATGATATGTACGCTGCAGCAGAGCTTGACAGAGTTTATGTCATTTATGCGCACAACCATGCAAGATTTAATGCGAAATCAAAGTATTTTGGTACAAATGCTTGTATCACAACAGTCAAAATAATCAATGGCTTCGCTACGTATATCTACGTGGAATGCTAACGGCGTTTCACAGCATAAACTTGAGTTACCTCAATTCCTACTTGACAAGCACATTGACGTTATGCTACTCTCCGAAACACACCTTACAAACAAATATAATTTTACAATAAGCGGATACACATTCTACGGAACCAATCATCCCGATGGTAAGGCACACGGCGGGACTGGTATTTTGATTAGAAGCCGGCTAAAGCACCACTACCACAAAGTGTTCGCCAGAAACTACCTACAGGCCACATCTTTAAAAATACATCTTGATAGTGGTAACCAAATTGCACTAGCCGCCGTCTACTGCCCCCCTGGATTCACCATATCTGAAGACCAATTTATGGAATTTTTCAACTCATTAGGAGAACACTTTATAGCAGCAGGAGACTACAATGCCAAGCACACACACTGGGGATCTCGCCTTGTGAATCCAAAGGGAAAGCAGCTATACAAGGCACTTGTAAAAGTAAACAACAGGCTCGGCCATGTCTCTCCATGCACACCAACTTACTGGCCCACAGACCCCAAGAAACTACCCGACTTGATTGATTTTGCAGTTACCAAAAATATTCCCCGCAGCCTGATAAGCGCCGAAAGCCTCTCGGATCTTTCATCCGACCACTCGCCTGTTCTTATACAACTACTACGCCACCCAGAGTTTGTAAATCGCCCCGGTAAGTTGACCACACAAAAAACTAACTGGCTCAAATACAAAAAATATATAAGTTCACACATTGAACTGGATCCGCATCTGAATATGGAAGCTGACATCGATTCTATGGCAAACAAACTTGAGTCAGTCTTCGTCGAAGCAGCTCGCATCTCAACACCAACACCAGTAAATGCAGTAAACGCCCAAATGACAACAAACCCCCAAATTGAACAGCTCGTTCATGAAAAGCGGCGCCTCAGGCGACATTGGCAATCCCACAGATCGCCGTCAGCAAAGCAAAATCTAAGAAGAGCCACACGTAAGCTCACCAAAGCGTTAAAGCGAGAAGAAGAATATGCCCAACGCCGATACATTGAGCAACTATTAACATCTGGCACTAAAAACTCTTTGTGGAAAGCTCACCCAACTCTAAGTCCACCGACAGAAACAGTGATGCCTTTAAGAAACCATGCAGGCGGCTGGGCCCGGAGCGATGAAGACAGAGCCAACACATTTGCGGATCATCTGCAAAAAGTTTTCCAACCTAATCCTGCTACAAACGCGTTCGCACTTCCGACCTTACTAAACTACTCTCTGAGTCAACATGAGCCAATTGTATTTCGCACGAATGAAGTCGCAAGAATTATCAACCAGCATCTAATTCCAAAAAAATCCCCGGGCTGGGACTTAATAACCCCAAAGATGATTATTGAGCTTCCCTATTGTGCAGTCTACATCATTGCCCAGTTATTCAATGCAATCACAAAACTCGGCCACTTTCCAGAGAGATGGAAAAGTCTATCATCATAATGATTCCAAAGCTTGGTAAAGATAGAACAGTTCCCTCGTCATATAGACCTATAAGCCTTTTATCGTGTCTATCAAAACTTTTCGAAAAATGTTTGCTGACTCGGATTAATCAATTCCTGAATCTCCATAACATAATCCCATCACATCAATTCGGCTTTCGTGAAAAACACGGAACTATTGAGCAGGTTAACCGCATAACATCAGAAATACGAGGCGCGTTCGAAAATTGAGAATACTGTACTTCAATATTTTTGGATGTGTCTCAGGCATTCGACAGAGTCTGGTTGGAAGGCCTGATGTATAAGATCAAAACAAAGCTCCCAGTCAACACACATAAACTGTTACAGTCGTACCTCTACGACAGGAAGTTTGCAGTGAGATGTAAATCTGCAATATCCGACGAACACCGTATTGAAACTGGCGTTCCTCAGGGCAGCGTACTTGGACCGACACTATACGTTCTCTACACATCAGACATCCCAACATGCAGAGGCCTAACAACATCAACCTTTGCTGACGATACAGCTATTCTTAGCCGCTCCAGATGCCCACTGCAAGCAACAACACAACTTGCTCGTCACATCGTTAACGTAGAAAACTGGCTATCCGACTGGCGTATTAAGGTAAACGAACAAAAATGTAAACATGTAACTTTCACCCTAAACAGGCAAGACTGTCCACCACTCACGCTTAACAACACCCCACTCCCGCAAGCAAACGAAGTAACGTACTTGGGAGTACACTTGGACAGAAGACTTACATGGCGCAGGCACATTGAAGCTAAGAGAACACAGCTTAAACCCAAAGCCAATAGCCTCCATTGGCTTATCAACGCTCGCTCTCCGCTAAGTCTGGACTACAAGGTTCTGCTCTACAACTCCGTTTTGAAACCAATCTGGACCTATGGCTGCCAGCTATGGGGTAACGCATGCAGCAGTAACATCGACATCGTCCAAAGAGCCCAGTCGAAGATCCTGAGAACTATCACCGGGGCACCGTGTCATGTTCGCAACGAAAACATACAAAAGGACTTAAACGTACCACCGGTCAGGGAAGTCATAGCGGAACACAAGGAAAGGTACTTGAGGAAGCTCACATCGCACCCAAACAATCTCGCAAGAGGCCTCACAAATACGTGCAGCCGATCCCGCCTTCATCGTAATGACCTTCCTACCCAGCGATGAGTTGAGGACCGCGACTCCAAGCTATCAGTCCAAAAAGTAACTGGTAGATAAGTAATGTTAGTAAGATTTGTAAACTTTTTGACATTTCCTAGTTTTATGTTAAGGGATACTGCCAAAAATAAATAGCAAAGTTTAAAAAAAAAAAAAAAAAATCTTTAGGGGAACTCATCACCTAACTTTTCAACAAATCTGGGATGATGTCGTCAGCTGTCTTCCCACCAAATTTTGTGACTCTAGCTCAAAGACTAAAATATTACTAAATTCTCGTTTTTAAAAGGTGGGCGGCAGAGGTGGGTGTGGCATCCAAATTTTTGATGCAGATCTTTGGTAGATGTCACCGTCTATCTTCCTGTCAAATTTGCTGACTCTAGCTCAAGATCTGTTAAAGATATAGCCGTTTCCGATTTAAAAAGGCGGTTGGCATGGGTGCCATGGCCGTGGCATCCAAACTTCTGATGCAGATCTTTAGGGGACGTCGTCACTTAACTTCTCAACAAATCTGGCGACTCTAGCTCAAAAACCATGAAAGATACATATAAAAATTTAAGAGCTATGCGGTTTTACCATTGAAACCATTGCCAGAACTGGACCAAAAAAAAAATGGAACCATCCTGGAAGCACCAGCTTTCAAATACAAAAAGAATCATCAAAACCCATTTACCTAGTCGCAAGTTCTGAGGTAACAACGCAAAGAAAAAAACAAACAGACGAATTGATTACCTTCTTCTTTTTTAAAGTCGGTAAAAAATACATATTATTTTTTCCCCTATAAGATTTAAAGTTCAAATTTAAGGCACTTAATGCAAAAATGAACCACTTTTTTGGCCACAGTTCAACTAGTTTTTTTTTTTTAGTTTCTGGAGTAGTTTTGGTCATTCTTTCAGGATTGCTGACGTAAGGCTATTTCCATTAAAAATTGCTTCGTTGTCGAGAAAGGGTTGAAACAAATTTTGACTGAAAAGGATGGTCGACTAACCATCGCCAAAGTGAAGAAACCAAAAAGACATCGGCTCTAAAGTTGGATTAGGATATTAAGGAGGAAATGCTGCTTGGTCCTGACTTCAATTATGGCTTGGGACTGTATGCCAGCTTCAGAAGTTGGAATATTGGTTTTTATTTACAGAATAATGAATAAGGATATGTGCCTAAGCGTCCTTAGAAAGAAAATTTGCTACAAAGTACCGATAGCTTTGGCAGACGTTATGGTTTTCGGTTTTTCTAAGATAACGACCCAAAGCATAGGTCCGATATTGTACGTACCTGGTCGATCTGGAACTGCCCGCATGTCATCAATCAGCCACCCCAATCCCCGGACTTAAATGTTATCTAAAATTTCTTGTCGATTTTTTTCTCTGCTATACGAAAACAGCAGATTTTCAATAAAAATGGCCTTAATCCTGCGATCGTTACAGAAGTGCTAAAATAACTCCAGAAACTACAAAAGAATGGTTGACTCAATGCAAAACAGACATAAATCAGTTTGTGACTAAAAATAGAGCCACACAAAATACAAACTTTAAATTTTTTTTGCTATTTTTGAAAATGAACTGTCTGCAAACAATTTTAAATTTTTTCATTAAAGTTGAACTTTAAATATTAAAGGGGAAAAAATTCACAAGCCATGAGAAATGTGAGAAGTAATAATTTTATTATACTTTGATACCGAAGGTCTCATAGTATATTGGTTTTGTGCAATGTCCGTCATGGTGTCTGTCTGTCCGTCTGTCCGTCCGTATGAACGCAACTTTTTTCGACACCCGTAAAGCTAGAGACTTGAAACTTTGCAATTATGTTTATCCATAGAAGGTACAGATAAAGTGTGAAGATTGGGTTGCCACGCCTACTAGGAGGCTGGGAAATCGATAAATTCGATAACTGAAAACCGATAAAACCAAATATTTCACACATTCTTACAGCTAGAGTTACCAAATTTTGCACGCAGATAGCTAGTCGTGTCCCTGAAAAAACTGCATCAAAATTTTGGATGCCACGCCCACTCCTTCTGCCCCCATCATCCCTGCTCCTTGAAATTGGAAACGCCTATAGTTTTCACATTTTTTGGGCTAGAGGCACCAAATTTTGTGGCAAGATAGATATTGACGTTCCCCAAAAATATGCACCAAAATTTTGGATGCCACGCCCCCTGATTCCGCCCCCATCCCCCCTTCTCCATGAAATTGGAAACGCCTATAGTTTTCACATTTTTTGATCTAGAGGCACCAAATTTTGTATCAAGATAGATATTGACGTTCCCCAAAAAAATTCATCAAAATTTTGGATGCCACGCCCCCTGATTCCGCCCCCATCCCCCCTTCTCCATGAAATTGGAAACGCCTATAGTTTTCACATTTTTTGGGCTAGAGCCATCAAATTTTGTGTCAAGATAGATATTGACGTTCTCAAAAAAAATGCATCAAAATTTTGGATGCCACGCCCCTAATTCCGCCCCCATCCCCCCTTCTCCATGAATTTGGAAACGCCTATAGTTTTCACATTTTTTGGGCTAGAGCCACCAAATTTTGTGTCAAGATAGATATTGACGTTCCCCAAAAAAATGCATCAAAATTTTGGATGCCACGCCCCTAATTCCGTCCCCATCCCCCCTTCTCCATGAAATTGGAAACGCCTATAGTTTTCACATTTTTTGGGCTAGAGCCACCAAATTTTGTGTTAAGATAGGTACTGACGTTCCCCATCAAAACTTGGATGCCACGCCCCATGATTCCGTTCCCAACCCCCCCTTCTCCATGAAATTGGAAACGCCTATAGTTTTCACATTTTTTGGGCTAGAGCCACCAAATTTTGTGTTAAGATAGGTACTGACGTTCCCCATCAAAACTTGGATGCCACGCCCCCTAATTCCGCCCCCATCCCCCCTTCTCCATGAAATTGGAAACGCCTATAGTTTTCACATTTTTTGGGCTAGAGCCACCAAATCTTTTTGTGAAGATAGATGTTGACGTTCCCCAAAAAATGCATCAAAATTTTGGATGCCACGCCCCTAATTCCGCCCCCATCCCCCCTTCTCCATGAAATTGGAAACGCCTATAGTTTTCACATTTTTTGGGCTAGAGCCATCAAATTTTGTGTCAAGATAGATATTGACGTTCCCCAAAAACATGCATCAACATTTTGGATGCCACGCCCCCTGATTCCGCCCCCATCCCCCCTTCTCCATGAAATTGGAAACGCCTATAGTTTGCACATTTTTTGGGCTAGAGCCATTAAATTTTGTGTCAAGATAGATATTGACGTTCCCCAAAAATATGCATCAAAATTTTGGATGCCACGCCGCCTGATTCCGCCCCCATCCCCCTTTCACCAAGAAATTGGAAACGCCTATAGTTTTCACATTTTTTGGGCTAGAGCCACCAAATTTTGTGTGAAGATAGATATTGACGTTTTGGATGCCACGCCCCATGATTCCGATCCCAACCCCCTTTCTACTTGAAATTGGAAACGCCTATAGTTTTCACATTTTTCGAGCTAGAGTCACCGAATTTGGTAGGAAGATATATGGTGACAGTTAAAAACATTTGATTCAAAAATTAAGATGCCACGCCTACCTCTGCCGCCCACCTTTTAAATTTGGGAGTTAAGTTATCTTCCACAGCTTTTGAGCTAAAGTCACCAAATTTGGTAACATGATAGCTGGCGATGTTTACCACATGGCCCACTCCCTTCGCCCGTGCATTCTTCCTTATCAACCGTTCTTTTACTGGTATCAAAGTATTCCGCAGTCGGTTGCGTCCGACTACAACGTTTTTACTTGTTTTTTTTTCTTATACCCCGAACCCATAAAACGGTTAATAGGGGTATAATGGTTTTGTGCAAAAGTATGTAACAGGCAGAAGGAAGCATCTCCGATCCTATAAAGTATATATATTCTTGATCAGCATCAACAGCCGAGTTGATATAGACATGTCCGTCTGTTCGTATGTATGAACGCGTTGATCTCAGAGACTTTTAGAGCTAGAGACTTCAGATTTTGCACAAAAGCTCATCTAAGTCGTAGGCAGTACAAGTTTGTCTCCGATTTTCGATATCTATCCGTTTCCGATATACAAATGTGATCGATAACATAAAAATATCGAATATCGAAAATGTGTAACACGTTTTAGAAACTTGATACATAATAAATAAAATTTGCGAAAACTTCATCGAAATCGTTTGAAAAACACCAGACATACTCGGGGCATGTTTGCTGTCAGGTATCAACCTTTTACTTCTTACACGTAGCATGGCTTCTGAATACCCTAACTATAATAAACCAAATTGCTCTTAAATTATTTTTATATCTTTTATAGCTTAAAAGTTACAGCAAGTTTCAACTTTTTTTTATGCCAGTGTGAGCCACAGTATTGAAGTGAGTTTCAGAGGTATGAATAGTTGTGTCTTTATAACCTTTTTCGTCTCTCTGTATACAAACTTGAGATACCGAGCTTAACCAAGGTCTTATTATTGTTGCAGTAAGATCCTTTGTTAAATCGGCCAGATCTAATTACTATATCATATAGCTGAAATACGAACCTCAGATATAAAATAAAGTGTTGGGATGAAAAACTTTTTTATATTTAAAGATAACGAAATAACGCTCGGTTCTTGAAGGTTTTGTCAATTATCTGATTGCAATTTGGTTTCATGCAAATCGGTTGTATTTCGTATAGCTGCCGTACAAATACTAGATCAGAAATAAGGGGCTAGTACGGAAAGTCTAAAATCAAAATGGAGCTTGGTAAAAATTTAAGTAATTTGTATTACTACAGCAATTAGCTGCCATAGAAACCAGCATATGAACAAGTCAAAAGGCTCTAGTCGAGCTTTCCCGAGCAGGATATACCCTGAAGTTACCTCGATTGTATCTCTGTTAGCTTAAGTGCATGCTTGCTTGTTTATGCGGAAGGTTTTTTTTTCTTAATTGTCATGAATGCTATCAGAACAAAAATTGGCAATTTATATTTGAATAAGCTATTTTCAAACTCGTGGGCTTGACTAGAGCTAGTCAACATACTCTACTGCCGTTTCGTTTACACTCACTATACCAAGTGCGTTTCACTCGCACTTATTGCTAGCACAAGCTAAGGGACCATTTCTGGCCGACGAGACCACCTTGATACAATTATATGTACTAGGTAGTGTAACGCAGTCGCTCGCTCTCTTGCTGTTGCCTTAGTTTCCAGTTTGCGCCGAGCGTTGCATCTCCACGCGCGAATTTTTATATGTATGTATGTGATTTTGCTCGAGACTTCGATATTCCTCCATACATATAATATTAAAATGATTTATTTCTTTTGGAACATTTATTTAATCATTTTGGTTTAGTTGACTCCACCCACTGGATGTGCCTCAACGCTCAAACTAAATGACGATAGAATGACTTGCACGTTTACATCTGCACGTTAACGTCTGCAAAATTTGAGACGTTTTGCCTTTGTATCGCTGCTTTCAGCAGCCGAAGTGGTGGTGGCTCCTCCGCAAATTAGACCAATTGGGCTTTAGGATCTTCGGCGTTTGTATAACTGCTTAGTGACAGAACTTTGTGCGTTCATGCATATGATAATACATATGTAAGTTTTTTGCTGCAACTAAGACCAGAATGATTAGATAAATATAACAGAAGAATTTATACATATGAAATTATTTGTATATTTTTTTCTTTTACAATACAATTTTAACATATTCTTGGAAAAACAGCAGTATGGAGGCATTGCAAAAACACGAAAAGTCTCAAGGAAAAAAGAAGAAGACTGGCAACTAAGAAGCAAGCAAAGAGAGCAACACAGAAGTTTACTCTACTTTGTTAAGTATGAATATCTTAGTTAAGTATATCTTGGGCTCGACAACCGAAGTGCTGCTCGAAGATTTCGCCCGAATTGCTCTTAGTCTTCACGAAAACGACAGCAGAAAAAGTTCGTCTATTACTTTTCCTACTCGTTGCTTTAACTTAGATGAGCTTATATTCAAAATCTGGAGTCTCTGAATGTTAGTTTTTTTAGATCTACTCGTTCAGACATATCGATCTGCCTGTTGATGTTGGTTAAGAATATATTTACTTTATAGGGTCGGAGATGCTTTCTTCTGCCAGTACCTCTGGTGTCCCGAAGAAAGTTGCTTTAGTATAGTCAGCAGCCGGCACTCAATCTGTTGGCTTTATGAATGTGCAATATTTGCTTAGCAAGTTTAAGCAACTAACAGCCAGTATTAAAGCTAATGCTAATTCATACCTTTCAAAACACATTCTAAAACTAACCACAAAACTTTCCCTCCTGTGCGAAAAATAATAAACTTTTATTGTAGGATATTTACTTACTATAACTTTGATAAAAATTCATTTATTCTATTTTTTTCAGGCAAACTACGTATCAGACTTGTTTGTTCTGAGCCCAAGCTCAAATACGCATTTGCATAGAAGCACACAGGATATAAGCCAAACACATTCGTCAGTTGTTACAACAAACTAATCTTACAATAAAATAGAACGTTTAAGTAATCTTTTAGGACATATATTCCATAAGTTTTTAGCAGGACTGGACTTGAAACAATTTTCATCCTTGACGCATCGCCAAAACAAACACATAACTTAATTAGGGTATTCACTTGCCATAAATGATTTGTGCAATGTGTTAACGTGATATCCGACAGCATTACAACAAACACACAGAAAGAAGTTTATCAAAGCAAAAATGCCGCAGGGTATGTTTACAAAAATCGTCTTATTTGGAAAACATAAATATAAAAATTAACAGCTAATAACAACTGTAAAAACTTAACAGAACTATGCAATAAAAACTGCACAATTATAACAAAACTGATAAACGACAAACTAAATTTTAAGCTTTAACCCAATAAGCCCAGACGATCAGCAAACGGGGAATCTACCCTAGATGACACTGCCAAAGGATGCGCCAAGCTAAAAAGAGACTTTGAAAGTGTATCCAAACGCGGGACTGCGTCCACTCACAATAGCTAAGTATCGGGCACGGCAACAGCCGCAACAAAAGCAGAAAAAAAACAGCTGCCGACGAACCCGGCTTCTTCAGCAAAGACGATTCCTGAAGGATATGCTGGAAACCAACCTGGACAACATGGACCAACGCTGCATGGAGCACCTTGTAGCAAAGCAGGAGGAACTTCACATTGATGCGAAGAAGCGCACTAAGGCGTCATTAAAATAATGCAAACGCTTGAAAAGCCAAAATAAAATTCAAAACCTTAAGCCGAAGCATTTACGCTGCTTAAAAAAACTATCATATTAGGTCAGGCTTTCCTAACACATGCAAGTGGACTTTTAATTGTAAAAATAAAAAATGTGGCTAGGAAATCATATGTATTGAATAATCAAAATATAAAAAAATAAATCTGCTGATTTTCTCTAGTGACTTTTTATCTAATGCAGATGCGGCTAATCGGAGTTTTGCACTAGAAAACAAGTAAGAAGGTTTTAGTCGAGATTTCCCGACTAGGAGATACCCCGAACCCTATACTTAACGCGTGCAGTCATTGTCTGTATGCATCTGTGACTTAAATTTCAATCTTTGATATTTCTGGTGTTTCTCAACCGATGAAATTTTCAACCCCTATTTTTACATCATCCAAATTTGACATATTTATATAATCGATCACATGTGTATATCGGAAATGAAAATAGTTATCGAAAATCGGAAACGAATTTGAACTGCCGAGGACTTAGATGAGCTTATGTGCAAAATCTGAAGTCTCTAGCTCTTATAGTCTCTAAGATCGACGCGTTCATAAATACAAACAGACGGACGGACGGACGGACATGGTTATATCGACTCGGCTGTTGATGCTGATCAAGAATATATATACTTTATAGGATCGGAGATGCTTCCTTCTGCCTGTTACATACTTTTGCACAAAACCATTATACCCCTTTTACCCATTTCATGGGTTCGGGGTATAAAAACCTACTTCAAAATTTCGGACGTTTCGCAACAAGAAAATAAAGCAGCAAATAGGCAATAACTTAAGCATACAAAGCAGTGTGTTGAAAATAAAGCTTAGATTAATCTTAACTTAAGGGGTTAGGTGGGATTTAAAAAAAAAAAAAATGTTTATAATATTCTCCCAAAATTTCAAATCGATCCGAGTAAAATCTTAAGAGATAGACCCTTCAGAAGTTCCGCCCATTAGACCATTGTCAGTGCAGTGTGAAACTTTAAACGATTCCTCGAAAAGTTATGAACCAATTTTGTTCAAATTTTGCACACATCTTTGCAATAACATTATTTAGGTTTGAACGAAGGATTTTTTTTTATTTTTATTACAACTAATTTTTTCGAGCCAATATATGGTGAAAATTTGACCAAAATTGGTGTTTTTTTTTCCAAAGTCTGTGAAAAATTCAAATTTTAATTTGTATCCTTTTCCTTCGTTCAAAACCTAGATTTATCCGTATACTAACGATAATGCTTTGGTTTTTTGATTTACGATGAACCAATCACGAGATATCCTGTCCACGGCGAGAGCATTTTTTTTTTTTTGAGACGTCAAGGAAGATGAGGTACCAACGGCTGAGTTTTCGGAATTTTCAAATGAAATTTTCAGAAAACAATGTTTAAATATGTATCTTTGATATGCTGAATTCATAAAATAAAAAATATGATTTTATATATTAAAAAAAAACAAGTAAGAAGTCTCTAGTCGAGATTTCCCGACTAGGAGATACCCCGAACCCTATGCTTAACGCGTACAGTCATTGTCCGTATGCATCTGTGACCTAAATTTCAATCTTCGATATCTCTTGTGTTTCTCAACCGATTTGAATGAAATTTTCAGAAAAGTTCTATTGTTACCCATTATTTCAACCCCCATTTTTACATTTTCAAATTTCGAGATTTTTTGTAATCGATCACATGTGTATATCGGAAACCAGAATAGTTATCGATAATTTGAAACAAACTTTTTCTGCTTATTGTATAGGAGAAATTATATTCAAAATCTGAAGTCTCTGAGATCGACGCGTTCATACAGACTTACAGACGGACATGGCTATATCGACTCGGCTGTTGATGCTGACCAAGAATATGTATACTTTATAGGGTCGGAGATGCGTCCTTCTGCCTGTTACATACTTTTGCACAAAACCATTATACCCCTTTTACCCATTTTATGGGTTCGGGGTATAAAAAGTAAAAATACCCTTTTTTTAACCTCTGAAACCCACCTAACCCCTTAAAAGTCTTCAGATTAGAAACTTAGCTAAATTGATAAATTAAAGCTTTAAAGTTAGTGGTCAGAATTATAAATGCAAAACGCTGATACAAAACTCCGATTAGCCGGATAAGGATTATGTCAGGGAATAGCTCAATGGTAAGGCTTTCGCCTCGTTATTGAGACAACCCAGGCTCAGTTCCTGTCCCATACTATAGTTTCATTTACGATCAGTTTGAGTTTAATAATTCTAAACTGATGGACGAACGAAACTCTTCTTTTACAATTTTCAAATTGTTTCTTAACACCCCCCTTGATTCATGACGTCAAGCCCGCTAACGCATCTGATGTAATAAATAATAACATGCCTTTTAACAAATAAAAAAAAAGCGACTTCAAACAGTAAACAAAAACCAAAAATAAGACATGGTTTTATCATGGATGCCATTGTCAGAACCGGACCAAATTAAAATGGGACCACACCAGCTTCCAAATAAAAAAAAATCATTAAGAGCGGTTCACCCAGTCGCAAGCTCTGAGGTATTGCTATTATTATTATATTGGAGATATAGAAATTCTATTGTGCCCTTTCCTGGTCTATAAATCTTAAATCAGATGAAAGCAAGTATTTTTGTTGGATCGATGGTCCCCAAGTCACTAATTTGTATGACATGTTTTCCTAGAAGACTACTTCTTTTCCTTGCTAAGGTAACGCATTCTGCTATCACAATTAATGCGGATTCTAATTCCATTTCGCAGTACCTACATGCGCCTCTACTCGATATTTCTAGCTTAGCTTGGTGACTTCTTAGTGTACAGTGATTTGCCAAAAGATCGGTGAGCATCCTATTACCCATTGATATTTCTTGCTTAAATCGTCGGATTGTAGCTACCCAAGACACATTTGTCTTGCCTGAGTCCTGGCGTACTTGACCAGCTCCATTCTCGCAAGAGTCCTTCTTCGTTCCTTAGATCCAGTGGTATTGTGCTTCTTCCTATCCCACAGTACGGCTCGGGCGATATGAGGGCTGTTGCTGCTCCCAATCTTGCTTGCTTGTCTGCCTCTTCGTTCCCTGCTATATCGACATGTCCTATCTTAGTGCAAGCCTGTTGAGTGACCCCAGGGTGGCTAGCTTGGTTCGTACCTCGCGAACTGCTCTTGAACTTACTTCGCACATACTAAGTGCCATTTCTCCTTGAGTATCGGATATGATTGCTATTTCTCTATATTGATAGTTACATTGGGTTAAAGTCCACACACCTCCCTATTGCACTTACTTCAACTTGAAATATACTGGTGTACCTACCTAGGGGCGCATGGTATGTTAACCGAGGGCCCACTCCAAATCCGAAGCCTTGATGGGTAAGGTACCATTTAATGGTGTGGTTTCATTTGGTGGACTTCTTCGAAAGATGTCCACTTCTTTTTGTTACAAAGGCGATCTTGAAATTTTTGCTTAAACATGCGTATAGCTTTTATTTCATCCCTTGCGCTTGTAGGGGAAGTTCATCCATAAGCATATCTGCGTCAATTTGGCCAAGAATATGTCCTCTCCGAACTTCATCTACGGACATTCTTAAGATGGTTACTTTCTGTTATAGCTTAATTGTGTGATTGAGTGGCGTTATCTCCAAAAGAACCTCCAGCGCTGATGTGAGAAAGATCCTCATCGCTCCCGTGGTTCCTACACAGGCTATTCTTTGTAACTTTTGAAGTTACTTTTTAACAGTGATTTGCAGTGCCTTGTCACCCCAAGCAATCACACCATACCTGAGCATGTGCCTTACTACCATTAGGTATAGCCATCTAATTACCTTTGGTTATATTCCCCATTCCCCATGCCGAAATTCAATTTACTGTCAAAAGTGACTCCAAGGTATTTTACCTCCTTGCTTTTTTTTAATGGGCTCCCTGAGCGCCTAATCTCCCTCATCGTCCGCAACTTGTATCTCCTGGTGAACGGAACGATGATGGTTTTTGCAGGGATAAAGTTGAGATTAACCTCCATACACCAATCATTCGTGATCCTAAGTCCCAGTTGAAGAATATCACAGAGAGTTGTTTTATACTTGCCCTGTGCTATTATCACAATGTCATCAGCATAGACCTGACATCCTCTTGTGTTACGGGACTATCTTGCATAGAAGCCGTAGCCTGTCTGGATCTTGGTAGGGATGAAATCCATCTACTAGCACTAAGCTGTTATACATAGGGGCTCCAAATGGCGAAAATCCAATAGCTTTATTGGTCTGCTTTGCGGAGGAGTGACCAGCAATTTGGCTGCTGAAAGCAGCGAACAGATCGCAAAGCGTCGCAAATTTTGCAGACTTTATGCGTAGCTAAAAACGTGCAAGTCATTATATCGCTCACTTCGTTCACTGCAGAACGGGCAGCCAGCAACTTTCTGGGTATAAATCTGTATGTCAGTGATATGTAAGCCATTAGATGTATATATGTATGTATGTGTCTGTGTGCTGGTCGCTCGGAGCGGCTGTTTATTGTGGAAAGGGGGTAGCAGCAGCAGAGACCGAACAACGGACATATATGCATGCATATGCGTTTGCCATTTAAAACCCATATTTGACGTCTGCCTTCACCATCACTTCCCCGCTGTTCCAATACCTAGTGTTAAAGGCTTTAGTTGCTAGGACACTTTTCTGGGCACCCCCTCTCGGAGGTGTCCGTCGGAAGACGGAAGAAATCATATTTTTTGTGATTTTTTTGCGGCGACATGGATAATATTATTTTATTAACTTTAATTACATATTATTGTGGAACTTTTAAAGTATGTAAGAAAAAATTTTCATTGAAAAATATTGAAAAACCGGTGAATCTCCAAAGGCGCCTTGAAAAAAAGTTCTTTTGCGGTTATCACTAAACCTCGTTAATGGATCATCAGAAACCATAAAATGGATATGCATTTTAAAGGTGAAGTGTTTTTTTTTATTGATTTTTTTCTGTTTTTTTTACAGCATTTTGAAGTCAAAAACGCAATTTTAGCTAAAAACAAAAAAAAAATCGGGGTTAATTTGTTATTAAAAAATAGGAAAAAATAAAATATAAAAAAAAACTTCGTGATTACCTGATGATTTATGTAAAGTTTTGTTAAAATTTTTAAAAGGATCGGTTCAGTAGATTTTGAGTTATGATGTTCGCGATCCTCAAAACATACGTTTTCGGGAAAATTGATTTTAATGCGACGCGCTGTTTGAAACGCTGTAACTTTTTTAAGTTTTAGTCGGATTGACTTAACATGCTTACACAATATTCTTGACATATTGTACATTCTGAAAAACAAAAAAAAAAATTTAAATAAAAAACTGTATAATTTAAAGTAATAATACACGATAAACTCATGCACGTCGGTGCTGGTTTTAATTGATGTTCAGAATGATTTTATTCAATGTCTACCAAATGTTCTTATAGCGTATTTCCATTGCTCCGCTTCCGTAAATTTTTAACAGTCAGTTACGAAAGCTGTTTCCATTGCTCCGTTACTGAGCCTCCGTTAATGAATCAGCTGTTCGCTATGTTTTGGTTTGATTTTTCTGCGAAAAATATATAAAAACTGACCGAAACTTTACATTGCAAATAGTAACAGCGTACTGCCAACTTTTATGGCTTATTTTTAATGCCTACAAGCTTTATTGATTGCATTGCAGACGCAGAATAAGTCCATTTTCGTATGTACGTGGGAGTTACTTTTCAGTTAATTCCTTATGAGAATACACGCAAACTGAACCTCAGTTACTGTTAACTAACATAACTGAGAATAACTAAGCAGTGTAAATACGCTGTTAGCCTTTGAATATGTCGGAGATAAAATCTATGAATTAGTTTATTATTGCCAATGTTAACGGTTAATGTTAATGAGTAATGTTAATTGGTAATGTTATTTGATAATGTTCGAGTATGAACTTAACAGAGATCTGTTTGACATTGTAACAGAGTAACTGTAATTCACTTGAGTAAGAACACTGTAGGTATAGCAAAACCCTACTGAATGTGGCGCATTGGACAAGAAGAGCAGAAGTCATAGAGAATGACAAAAAGACATGTGAACAGACTCCGACTTGGATAGTCGTGCAGTCAGTGTTCGACAGTAAGGTAAAGAGAATAGTTGTGTGCTGTAAACTAATAAAACCAATTGCGACTCATTGCGTGAATACTAAAGTGAAGATGACTGACCGAAATCCATAGCCAACCATACCAACCTCCAACCCTTCTCCAACAAATACATATATGTACTTATGCTGTTATCGGTTAACAGCTACAAAGAGAAGAGAGTAATTGTACTCATACATTTGGGAACTCACTCTTGGAGCGCCTAAAGTGCAAGATCAGCGGCTATCCGTTGGTCAAAGGTCTCACGGTTTCTTGGCCTGCTCGTGTGGCATCAAATTACTTACTCTCTGCGATGTACTGTATGCATACATATATAAGTAATTTGTATGATATGCGCTTGCTGTGTACTTTTATGTTTATTTGGACTTGCAACAAAGTGTAACAAGATGAGTTGTGATTTTATGTATATAAGTGTATGAATACACTACACCTTCCTTTTCAGAGAAATAACGTAATATTATGAAGTTATTAAATTGTTTAGTGTAAGTATTTTGTATTATTAGTATTTTTATTATACCCCGAACCCATAAAATGGGTAAATGGGGTATAATGGTTTTGTGCAAAAGTATGTAGGCAGAAGTCGAGTCGATATAGCCATGTCCGTCTGTATGTACGAACGCGTCGATCTCAAAGACTATAAGAGCTAGAGACTTTAGATGATGCACATAAGCTCATATAAGTACTAGGCAGTACAAGTTTGTTTCCGATTTTCGATAACTTTTCCGTTTCCGATAAACACATGCAATCGATTACAAAAAATTCTCGAATTTCGAAAATGTAGAAATGGGGATTGAAATAATGGGTATCGATAAAACTTTTCTGAAAATTTCATCCAAATCGGTTGAGAAACCGCAGAGATATCGAAGATTGAAGTTTTGGGTCACAGATGCATACATACAATGACTGAACGCGTTAAGTATAGGGTTCGGGGTATCTCCTAGTCGGGAAATCTCGTTTAGAGTCTTCTTACATGTTTTATCTTAATTATATATATATATGTATGTGTAAATATTCAGAAAAAGTATTAGTGTCGCTTCCTGGTCTGATGAGCTTGTGGGATAGTTCGGAGGGCGCTAAGCTGTGGCCACTGGGGGGTCGTGGGTTGCGGATAGCGAACAGCCCTTTTTGGGGTTAGCTGTGAATAAGCAGTCCCGGAGGCTATATCGAACCGACAAGACGCTCCCAACTCCCTCACAAATACCTACCTCCATCCCTACCCCCAGATCTCACTCCGGGCTGGGCTAAGGTGTCATTCGGACCGTTCCGCGAGTCAGCCTGGCTGGGGGCCGTGATTAAAAACTAGCCCAGTCTCTTACTGTGGGCTCAGGCAGATGGCGACCGCCTGTTCTATTTAGCCTTACCCGGGTACAACATGAAAAGACAAACAAACAAAAACAAAAATTTTAAAGTGCAGCAACATGACCCCTCAACGCCCCAACCATGGAAAATAGCAGCCTCAGGCGCAGCACAACACTTTGGTGAGGCATGCCTAGAAAACAAGTAAGAAGGTTTTAGTCGAGATTTCCCGACTAGGAGATACCCCGAACCCTATACTTAACGCGTGCAGTCATTGTCTGTATGCATCTGTGACTTAAATTTCAATCTTTGATATTTCTGGTGTTTCTCAACCGATGAAATTTTCAACCCCTATTTTTACATCATCCAAATTTGACATATTTATATAATCGATCACATGTGTATATCGGAAATGAAAATAGTTATCGAAAATCGGAAACGAATTTGAACTGCCGAGGACTTAGATGAGCTTATGTGCAAAATCTGAAGTCTCTAGCTCTTATAGTCTCTAAGATCGACGCGTTCATAAATACAAACAGACGGACGGACGGACGGACATGGTTATATCGACTCGGCTGTTGATGCTGATCAAGAATATATATACTTTATAGGATCGGAGATGCTTCCTTCTGCCTGTTACATACTTTTGCACAAAACCATTATACCCCTTTTACCCATTTCATGGGTTCGGGGTATAAAAACCTACTTCAAAATTTCGGACGTTTCGCAACAAGAAAATAAAGCAGCAAATAGGCAATAACTTAAGCATACAAAGCAGTGTGTTGAAAATAAAGCTTAGATTAATCTTAACTTAAGGGGTTAGGTGGGATTTAAAAAAAAAAAAATGTTTATAATATTCTCCCAAAATTTCAAATCGATCCGAGTAAAATCTTAAGAGATAGACCCTTCAGAAGTTCCGCCCATTAGACCATTGTCAGTGCAGTGTGAAACTTTAAACGATTCCTCGAAAAGTTATGAACCAATTTTGTTCAAATTTTGCACACATCTTTGCAATAACATTATTTAGGTTTGAACGAAGGATTTTTTTATTTTTTATTACAACTAATTTTTTCGAGCCAATATATGGTGAAAATTTGACCAAAATTGGTGTTTTTTTTTCCAAAGTCTGTGAAAAATTCAAATTTTAATTTGTATCCTTTTCCTTCGTTCAAAACCTAGATTTATCCGTATACTAACGATAATGCTTTGGTTTTTTGATTTACGATGAACCAATCACGAGATATCCTGTCCACGGCGAGAGCATTTTTTTTTTTTGAGACGTCAAGGAAGATGAGGTACCAACGGCTGAGTTTTCGGAATTTTCAAATGAAATTTTCAGAAAACAATGTTTAAATATGTATCTTTGATATGCTGAATTCATAAAATAAAAAATATGATTTTATATATTAAAAAAAAACAAGTAAGAAGTCTCTAGTCGAGATTTCCCGACTAGGAGATACCCCGAACCCTATGCTTAACGCGTACAGTCATTGTCCGTATGCATCTGTGACCTAAATTTCAATCTTCGATATCTCTTGTGTTTCTCAACCGATTTGAATGAAATTTTCAGAAAAGTTCTATTGTTACCCATTATTTCAACCCCCATTTTTACATTTTCAAATTTCGAGATTTTTTGTAATCGATCACATGTGTATATCGGAAACCAGAATAGTTATCGATAATTTGAAACAAACTTTTTTTGTCTCTGAGATCGACGCGTTCATACAGACTTACAGACGGACATGGCTATATCGACTCGGCTGTTGATGCTGACCAAGAATATGTATACTTTATAGGGTCGGAGATGCGTCCTTCTGCCTGTTACATACTTTTTGCACAAAACCATTATACCCCTTTTACCCATTTTATGGGTTCGGGGTATAAAAAGTAAAAATACCCTTTTTTTAACCTCTGAAACCCACCTAACCCCTTAAAAGTCTTCAGATTAGAAACTTAGCTAAATTGATAAATTAAAGCTTTAAAGTTAGTGGTCAGAATTATAAATGCAAAACGCTGATACAAAACTCCGATTAGCCGGATAAGGATTATGTCAGGGAATAGCTCAATGGTAAGGCTTTCGCCTCGTTATTGAGACAACCCAGGCTCAGTTCCTGTCCCATACTATAGTTTCATTTACGATCAGTTTGAGTTTAATAATTCTAAACTGATGGACGAACGAAACTCTTCTTTTACAATTTTCAAATTGTTTCTTAACACCCCCCTTGATTCATGACGTCAAGCCCGCTAACGCATCTGATGTAATAAATAATAACATGCCTTTTAACAAATAAAAAAAAAGCGACTTCAAACAGTAAACAAAAACCAAAAATAAGACATGGTTTTATCATGGATGCCATTGTCAGAACCGGACCAAATTAAAATGGGACCACACCAGCTTCCAAATAAAAAAAAATCATTAAGAGCGGTTCACCCAGTCGCAAGCTCTGAGGTATTGCTATTATTATTATATTGGAGATATACAAATTCTATTGTGCCCTTTCCTGGTCTATAAATCTTAAATCAGATGAAAGCAAGTATTTTTGTTGGATCGATGGTCCCCAAGTCACTAATTTGTATGACATGTTTTCCTAGAAGACTACTTCTTTTCCTTGCTAAGGTAACGCATTCTGCTATCACAATTAATGCGGATTCTAATTCCATTTCGCAGTACCTACATGCGCCTCTACTCGATATTTCTAGCTTAGCTTGGTGACTTCTTAGTGTACAGTGATTTGCCAAAAGATCGGTGAGCATCCTATTACCCATTGATATTTCTTGCTTAAATCGTCGGATTGTAGCTACCCAAGACACATTTGTCTTGCCTGAGTCCTGGCGTACTTGACCAGCTCCATTCTCGCAAGTGTCCTTCTTCGTTCCTTAGATCCAGTGGTATTGTGCTTCTTCCTATCCCACAGTACGGCTCGGGCGATATGAGGGCTGTTGCTGCTCCCAATCTTGCTTGCTTGTCTGCCTCTTCGTTCCCTGCTATATCGACATGTCCCATCTTAGTGCAAGCCTGTTGAGTGACCCCAGGGTGGCTAGCTTGGTTCGTACCTCGCGAACTGCTTTTGAACTTACTTCGCACATACTAAGTGCCATAATTTCTCCTTGAGTATCGGATATGATTGCTATTTCTCTATATTGATAGTTACATTGGGTTAAAGTCCACACACCTCCCTATTGCACTTACTTCAACTTGAAATATACTGGTGTACCTACCTAGGGGCGCATGGTATGTTAACCGAGGGCCCACCACTCCAAATCCGAAGCCTTGATGGGTAAGGTACCATTTAATGGTGTGGTTTCATTTGGTGGACTTCTTCGAAAGATGTCCACTTCTTTTTGTTACAAAGGCGATCTTGAAATTTTTGCTTAAACATGCGTATAGCTTTTATTTCATCCCTTGCGCTTGTAGGGGAAGTTCATCCATAAGCATATCTGCGTCAATTTGGCCAAGAATATGTCCTCTCCGAACTTCATCTACGGACATTCTTAAGAGGGTTACTTTCTGTTATAGCTTAATTGTGTGATTGAGTGGCGTTATCTCCAAAAGAACCTCCAGCGCTGATGTGAGAAAGATCCTCATCGCTCCCGTGGTTCCTACACAGGCTATTCTTTGTAACTTTTGAAGTTACTTTTTAACAGTGATTTGCAGTGCCTTGTCACCCCAAGCAATCACACCATACCTGAGCATGTGCCTTACTACCATTAGGTATAGCCATCTAATTACCTTTGGTTATATTCCCCATTCCCCATGCCGAAATTCAATTTACTGTCAAAAGTGACTCCAAGGTATTTTACCTCCTTGCTTTTTTTTAATGGGCTCCCTGAGCGCCTAATCTCCCTCATCGTCGGAAACTTGTATCTCCTGGTGAACGGAACGATGATGGTTTTTGCAGGGATAAAGTTGAGATTCACCTCCATACACCAATCATTCGTGATCCTAAGTCCCAGTTGAAGAATATCACAGAGAGTTGTTTTATACTTGCCCTGTGCTATTATCACAATGTCATCAGCATAGACCTGACATCCTCTTGTGTTACGGGACTATCTTGCATAGAAGCCGTAGCCTGTCTGGATCTTGGTAGGGATGAAATCCATCTACTAGCACTAAGCTGTTATACATAGGGGCTCCAAATGGCGAAAATCCAATAGCTTTATTGGTCTGCTTTGCGGAGGAGTGACCAGCAATTTGGCTGCTGAAAGCAGCGAACAGATCGCAAAGCGTCGCAAATTTTGCAGACTTTATGCGTAGCTAAAAACGTGCAAGTCATTATATCGCTCACTTCGTTCACTGCAGAACGGGCAGCCAGCAACTTTCTGGGTATAAATCTGTATGTCAGTGATATGTAAGCCATTAGATGTATATATGTATGTATGTGTCTGTGTGCTGGTCGCTCGGAGCGGCTGTTTATTGTGGAAAGGGGGTAGCAGCAGCAGAGACCGAACAACGGACATATATGCATGCATATGCGTTTGCCATTTAAAACCCATATTTGACGTCTGCCTTCACCATCACTTCCCCGCTGTTCCAATACCTAGTGTTAAAGGCTTTAGTTGCTAGGACACTTTTCTGGGCACCCCCTCTCGGAGGTGTCCGTCGGAAGACGGAAGAAATCATATTTTTTGTGATTTTTTTGCGGCGACATGGATAATATTATTTTATTAACTTTAATTACATATTATTGTGGAACTTTTAAAGTATGTAAGAAAAAATTTTCATTGAAAAATATTGAAAAACCGGTGAATCTCCAAAGGCGCCTTGAAAAAAAGTTCTTTTGCGGTTATCACTAAACCTCGTTAATGGATCATCAGAAACCATAAAATGGATATGCATTTTAAAGGTGAAGTGTTTTTTTTTTATTGATTTTTTTTCTGTTTTTTTTACAGCATTTTGAAGTCAAAAACGCGATTTTAGCTAAAAACAAAAAAAAAATCGGGGTTAATTTGTTATTAAAAAATAGGAAAAAATAAAATATAAAAAAAACTTCGTGATTACCTGATGATTTATGTAAAGTTTTGTTAAAATTTTTAAAAGGATCGGTTCAGTAGATTTTGAGTTATGATGTTCGCGATCCTCAAAACATACGTTTTCGGGAAAATTGATTTTAATGCGACGCGCTGTTTGAAACGCTGTAACTTTTTTAAGTTTTAGTCGGATTGACTTAACATGCTTACACAATATTCTTGACATATTGTACATTCTGAAAAACAAAAAAAAAATTTAAATAAAAAACTGTATAATTTAAAGTAATAATACACGATAAACTCATGCACGTCGGTGCTGGTTTTAATTGATGTTCAGAATGATTTTATTCAATGTCTACCAAATGTTCTTATAGCGTATTTCCATTGCTCCGCTTCCGTAAATTTTTAACAGTCAGTTACGAAAGCTGTTTCCATTGCTCCGTTACTGAGCCTCCGTTAATGAATCAGCTGTTCGCTATGTTTTGGTTTGATTTTTCTGCGAAAAATATATAAAAACTGACCGAAACTTTACATTGCAAATAGTAACAGCGTACTGCCAACTTTTATGGCTTATTTTTAATGCCTACAAGCTTTATTGATTGCATTGCAGACGCAGAATAAGTCCATTTTCGTATGTACGTGGGAGTTACTTTTCAGTTAATTCCTTATGAGAATACACGCAAACTGAACCTCAGTTACTGTTAACTAACATAACTGAGAATAACTAAGCAGTGTAAATACGCTGTTAGCCTTTGAATATGTCGGAGATAAAATCTATGAATTAGTTTATTATTGCCAATGTTAACGGTTAATGTTAATGAGTAATGTTAATTGGTAATGTTATTTGCTAATGTTCGAGTATGAACTTAACAGAGATCTGTTTGACATTGTAACAGAGTAACTGTAATTCACTTGAGTAAGAACACTGTAGGTATAGCAAAACCCTACTGAATGTGGCGCATTGGACAAGAAGAGCAGAAGTCATAGAGAATGACAAAAAGACATGTGAACAGACTCCGACTTGGATAGTCGTGCAGTCAGTGTTCGACAGTAAGGTAAAGAGAATAGTTGTGTGCTGTAAACTAATAAAACCAATTGCGACTCATTGCGTGAATACTAAAGTGAAGATGACTGACCGAAATCCATAGCCAACCATACCAACCTCCAACCCTTCTCCAACAAATACATATATGTACTTATGCTGTTATCGGTTAACAGCTACAAAGAGAAGAGAGTAATTGTACTCATACATTTGGGAACTCACTCTTGGAGCGCCTAAAGTGCAAGATCAGCGGCTATCCGTTGGTCAAAGGTCTCACGGTTTCTTGGCCTGCTCGTGTGGCATCAAATTACTTACTCTCTGCGATGTACTGTATGCATACATATATAAGTAATTTGTATGATATGCGCTTGCTGTGTACTTTTATGTTTATTTGGACTTGCAACAAAGTGTAACAAGATGAGTTGTGATTTTATGTATATAAGTGTATGAATACACTACACCTTCCTTTTCAGAGAAATAACGTAATATTATGAAGTTATTAAATTGTTTAGTGTAAGTATTTTGTATTATTAGTATTTTTATTATACCCCGAACCCATAAAATGGGTAAATGGGGTATAATGGTTTTGTGCAAAAGTATGTAGGCAGAAGTCGAGTCGATATAGCCATGTCCGTCTGTATGTACGAACGCGTCGATCTCAAAGACTATAAGAGCTAGAGACTTTAGATGATGCACATAAGCTCATATAAGTACTAGGCAGTACAAGTTTGTTTCCGATTTTCGATAACTTTTCCGTTTCCGATAAACACATGCAATCGATTACAAAAAATTCTCGAATTTCGAAAATGTAGAAATGGGGATTGAAATAATGGGTATCGATAAAACTTTTCTGAAAATTTCATCCAAATCGGTTGAGAAACCGCAGAGATATCGAAGATTGAAGTTTTGGGTCACAGATGCATACATACAATGACTGTACGCGTTAAGTATAGGGTTCGGGGTATCTCCTAGTCGGGAAATCTCGTTTAGAGTCTTCTTACATGTTTTATCTTAATTATATATATATATGTATGTGTAAATATTCAGAAAAAGTATTAGTGTCGCTTCCTGGTCTGATGAGCTTGTGGGATAGTTCGGAGGGCGCTAAGCTGTGGCCACTGGGGGGTCGTGGGTTGCGGATAGCGAACAGCCCTTTTTGGGGTTAGCTGTGAATAAGCAGTCCCGGAGGCTATATCGAACCGACAAGACGCTCCCAACTCCCTCACAAATACCTACCTCCATCCCTACCCCCAGATCTCACTCCGGGCTGGGCTAAGGTGTCATTCGGACCGTTCCGCGAGTCAGCCTGGCTGGGGGCCGTGATTAAAAACTAGCCCAGTCTCTTACTGTGGGCTCAGGCAGATGGCGACCGCCTGTTCTATTTAGCCTTACCCGGGTACAACATGAAAAGACAAACAAACAAAAACAAAAATTTTAAAGTGCAGCAACATGACCCCTCAACGCCCCAACCATGGAAAATAGCAGCCTCAGGCGCAGCACAACACTTTGGTGAGGCATGCCTCGCCAAAAAACGACGCCTTCGACAGAACGTCGCCCCACGCCCGAATGTCGCGCCGGTCACAAGAACCGTTAGCACGGCCGGACCATTCTGACCGACGCTAAATGCGGATAGGCGGCAAGGTGAGCATGGGTGCCCACAACAACAGAAGAGGGCGTTACCACAACGTGGAGAGCCGGGAGGTCTTGATGACCCAAACCGGAAGAGTTTGTGCGGGTCGAGGAAGAAATGGTACCTCCTGTACCTTCAGCAGGGACTTCACCCTGTTGAGGCTCTGAATAGGGCCACAGGAAGCAGGAAGACGGCACACCATTCACGGGGACCAGCCCCCAAGCGGCTCAGCGATACTCTGACGCCTCCTGCTGACAATCCCAAGAGGGCAGCGGCGATAGTAGAAGAGAGGACACCTTCCCCTCCGGTGCCCACCACGACTTGCCCGTCGTACGCGACAATGGCAAAAAGGTTCAAGGTGGCCGTGTTGCCTGTGGAATATCCTCAGGTAATGCTCGGCTACGCGGACTTGTCTGCACTGGAGGAGGCCATTTTGAAAGAGATCACTCTAACAGAATGGGACACCGCGATCGCGTTCGCAGGAATACACTTCAGGTTAGGTAACCTGGTGATAGAGTGTTCGGACGAACACGCAGCGGATTGCCTGAGGACGATGGCATCGAGGCTGCATACGTGGAAGGGAGTTCCACTGGACTGTAAGGTGGGTGATAACATTCCGTCACCACATAGCATAGCCATCTTCTGTCCCAGGAGCGCGGATCGGTCCAGTGATTTCATGATGACACTGCTGAGGAATCAGAATAAAATCGAGACCGATACGTGGAAGATTATCTGGAGGAGATCGGAGGGTGGAGCTGCGCTGATGGTCAGCGGAATGGACGAAGCCTCCAAGGACGAGATCGTGGCAAGAGGGCACCAATTTGCATTCCGCTTCGAGACAATGCCCGTCAGCGGTCTTAAAAAAACGAGCACCGGATCAACAACTGCCCCGGCACAGGAAACAGCGGAGGTGGTATCCCCCCTCCCACCGCCACCGAACCGTCGGAAGACCTAGCTGAAGACGAGGACCTGGCGAATATGACGCTCGGTCCGGAGATGATCGAAGACGGGATGGCTGAGTGGCCTCAAATGTCGTCCCAGGGACTAGCAGAGGAGATGTATAGGGAGGACATGCCCATTAGTGAAAACGCGCAATAAAAAAAGATGCCCCACGGTGGAATGACAGTCTGGAGAGACTACGCCTAACCACCCGTCGCCTCTTCAATAAAGCTAAGAGAGACAGATTATGGGATAAACACCGTGAAAGCCTCACCTCTTACAGCAAGGAGATTAGAAAGGCCAAACGTAAGAGCTATAGGGACTTCTGCGTAAGCATAGCAAGTACGACAGAAGGTGCCCGGCTCCAAAGAGCACTGCCCAAACGAGCACCGGCGGCAAACCTAGCCCTGAAAAGTAGGGATAACACCTTGACGACCAGCAATGTGCAAATGCTAGAACTTTTGTTTGAGACGCATTTCCCAGGGAATACACCCTGCCATTCATGCAAAACACCTGAGACAGAGGATCGACACAAACCGAGTGCTCTCGACTGGCCATGTGCAAAGTCAGCAGTCACGATGGAGAAGATAAAATGGGCAATTGGAACCTTCCAAATTTACAAATCTCCCGGTCCGGACGGCATATCAACAGCATTCCTCCAACAGAGACAGGACATACTTCTACCCACCCTGAGGAAAATCTTAGATAATAGCCTAGCACTCGGTCATATACCGATTACTTGGAGTAGAGCTAGGGTGGTCTTCATCTCCAAAGCAGGGTAGACAGATATCACCAACCCAAAGTCCTTCAGACCCATTAGCTTAACATCGTTTTTGTTGAAAACGTTGGAGAAGCTAGTGGAATACAACATTAGGAGTACTCTGCCAACACAGAGTACGCTGCAAGCAACCCAGCATGCATAAAGAGCTGGCCGTTCTAAGGATACAGCACTTTATGAACTACACCGCACTTTGCGTTAATAACAGTAATACACAAAAAAGTAACAGTTTGCGCATTTTTAGATGTTGAGGGCGCCTTTGACAACACGTCACACGATGCTGTCAGGGATGCATTAAATAGAAGAGGCTTGGAAAGCACAACTAGTAGATGGATTTCATCCCTACTACGATCCATGCAGGCTACGGCATCTATACAAGACAGTACCGTAATAGTTACAACCACAAGAGGTTGTCCACAAGAGAGGGTCCTTTCACCACTCTTATAGAGTTTTTTAGTAGATGAGCTATTAAGTAGACTTGCCAGCAGGGGTATCCAATGTCAGGGCTATGCTGATGACATTGTGATAATAGCACGGGGCAGGTATTAAGAAACTCTCTGTGACATTTTCCAACTGGGACTAAGTATCACGAGGTTGGTCTCAACCTAAATTCTACAAAAACCATCATCGTTACAGAGAATGAGGGATATTAAAATAGCTGGAAAATGGTAGTAATGCCCATGCTCACATACGGAGCAATTGCATTGGGGATAGGCAACAGCAAATCACGGTGCGGGAGCAATTATACAAATTGTAAAGGATGGCCTGTGTAAATCACGGGAGCGATGAGGACCTGTCCCACATCGGCTCTAGAGTTCCTGTTGGTGATCACACCAATCCATTATACAATTAGGCTACAACAGAAAGCAACCTTACTAAGAATGTCGGTTGAAGGAGTTGGCAGAGGACACAATCTTAGCCAACTTGATGGAGATAGGCTATCGGGTGAACTCCCCCTACTGACCAAACCAACGGACGAAATGAAAGCCGAACACATGTTCGAGCGAAAGTTTCAAATCCACATATTTAACAAAAAGGAGTAGACATCTCTTGAAGAGCTCCACCAAATGAAGTCACACACTATTAAATGGTACATCGATGGATCCTTAAACAACCAAGGCTCCGGTCTTGGAGTTGCAGGCCCTCGGCTAACATATCATGAGCCCCTGGGTAAGCACACCAGCATTTTCCAAGCTGAGGTTTGTGCAATAGGAAGGTGTGTGGACTTTAATTTGATGCGTAACTATCGGAACGGGGATAAAGATATTCTATTCTTAGTCAAGCAGCAATTAAGGCACTCAGGAGCACTGAAATCAGGTCAAAAGTTGTTCGCGAGGTACGAGCCAAGCTAGACAGTCTGGGATTACACAATAGGTTACCCCTAAGATGGGTCTCTGGACATGTTGACATAGCAGGGAACGAAGAGTCAGACAAGCAAGCAAGATTGGAGGCGGCAACACCCCTCACAGGGCCCGAGCCGTACTGTGGAGTAGGCAAGGGCACAATACGACAGGAACTTAGAAATGAAGAGACTTCTGCGGGAAATGATCTCAACAAGGACTCCAGGACTCAGAGAAGCCAAGTGTCTCTTATGGAGCTACAATCTAATAAGATTTAAGCAAGTCATAACCAGAGCTGCAAACCGGTCCGAAACCGAACCCTGTCGAACCAGTTCTCTGCGGGTTCCACGCTGTTTGAAACCGAACCCAAACAACGTATCGGAACCGTGAACAGAACCGGTTCCATTTTTATTAAAGGGTTCAGTCAAAAAAATAAATATATGCTTAATATTTGAATGTAACTTTGTCAAAATTAGAATTTCCATGTGTTACTCAGTAAAGAGGAGACAAAATCACACGTACAGATATTCATACAAACATACATATGTTTATACTAAATATCTGTTTTTTTATTTTTTTATTTTAATCCCTAACGGATGCTTGCAGTAAATTGTTTAGAAACAAATCACATTTTTTTACAACTGAATGTGTAACAAGTGAAAACGTTGCAGTCGGAAGCAACCGACTGCGGAATACTTTGATACCAGTAAAAGAACGGTTAGTAAGGAGTCTTATTTCAAAGGGGGAATGTTGTGGCGGAAGGGGTGGGCCGTGTGGTACACAACGCCTGCTATTATGATACCAAATTTGGTGACTTTAGCTCAAAAACTGTAGAAGATAACAGATGCGGGTGTGGCATCTAAATTTTTGAATCAAATCTTTTTAAATGTCACCATCTATCTTCCTACCGAGAGTTGTGGCTCTAGCTCAAAAACTTTTAAAGATATAGCCGATTTTATAGGATGGGTGGCTTGGGAGGGACCAGTAGGTGTGGGCGTGGCATTCAAGTTTTTGATGCCGTTTTTTGGACAACTTCACCACCTATATATCCACAAAATTTGGTGGCTCTAGCCCAAAACATGTGAAAACTATAGGCGTTTTCAATTTCAGGGAGCAGGGAGGATGGGGGCGGAAGAAGTGAATTTTTTGAGGTAATTTTGGTAATTCTAGCTGTGAGAATGTGAGATGCATGGCAGTAGCACGAAAAAGTTTTCTAGGGAAACATGTCATCCAATTTAGTGACTTGGAGACCATCGATCCAGCAAAAATACTAGCTTTCATGCAGGAACTGGGTCTAAAAGAAGAGCTATAAGCCAAGAAGGGGGCACAATGGATTTCTTAGGTCGCAGTGCAGTCACCCCCAACATAATAATAATAATTATTGCTCTTGGTTAGAATTTTTCTTTTTATAAGCTCATCTAAGTCCTAGGCAGTACAAGTTTGTTTCCGATTTTCGATAACTATTTCCGTTTCCGATATACACACATAATGCTCAGGTAATGCTCGGCTACGCGGACTTGTCTGCACTGGAGGAGGCCATTTTGAAAGAGATCACTCTAACAGAATGGGACACCGCGATCGCGTTCGCAGGAATACTCTTTAGGTTAGGTAACCTGGTGATAGAGTGTTCGGACGAACACGCAGCGGATTGCCTGAGGACGATGGCATCGAGGCTGCATACGTGGAAGGGAGTTCCACTGGACTGTAAGGTGGGTGATAACATTCCGTCACCACATAGCATAGCCATCTTCTGTCCCAGGAGCGCGGATCGGTCCAGTGATTTCATGATGACACTGCTGAGGAATCAGAATAAAATCGAGACCGATACGTGGAAGATTATCTGGAGGAGATCGGAGGGTGGAGCTGCGCTGATGGTCAGCGGAATGGACGAAGCCTCCAAGGACGAGATCGTGGCAAGAGGGCACCAATTTGCATTCCGCTTCGGGACAATGCCCGTCAGCGGTCTTAAAAAAACGAGCACCGGATCAACAACTGCCCCGGCACAGGAAACAGCGGAGGTGGTATCCCCCCTCCCACCGCCACCGAACCGTCGGAAGACCTAGCTGAAGACGAGGACCTGGCGAATATGACGCTCGGTCCGGAGATGATCGAAGACGGGATGGCTGAGTGGCCTCAAATGTCGTCCCAGGGACTAGCAGAGGAGATGTATAGGGAGGACATGCCCATTAGTGAAAACGCGCAATAAAAAAAAGATGCCCCACGGTGGAATGACAGTCTGGAGAGACTACGCCTAACCACCCGTCGCCTCTTCAATAAAGCTAAGAGAGACAGATTATGGGATAAACACCGTGAAAGCCTCACCTCTTACAGCAAGGAGATTAGAAAGGCCAAACGTAAGAGCTATAGGGACTTCTGCGTAAGCATAGCAAGTACGACAGAAGGTGCCCGGCTCCAAAGAGCACTGCCCAAACGAGCACCGGCGGCAAACCTAGCCCTGAAAAGTAGGGATAACACCTTGACGACCAGCAATGTGCAAATGCTAGAACTTTTGTTTGAGACGCATTTCCCAGGGAATACACCCTGCCATTCATGCAAAACACCTGAGACAGAGGATCGACACAAACCGAGTGCTCTCGACTGGCCATGTGCAAAGTCAGCAGTCACGATGGAGAAGATAAAATGGGCAATTGGAACCTTCCAAATTTACAAATCTCCCGGTCCGGACGGCATATCAACAGCATTCCTCCAACAGAGACAGGACATACTTCTACCCACCCTGAGGAAAATCTTAGATAATAGCCTAGCACTCGGTCATATACCGATTACTTGGAGTAGAGCTAGGGTGGTCTTCATCTCCAAAGCAGGGTAGACAGATATCACCAACCCAAAGTCCTTCAGACCCATTAGCTTAACATCGTTTTTGTTGAAAACGTTGGAGAAGCTAGTGGAATACAACATTAGGAGTACTCTGCCAACACAGAGTACGCTGCAAGCAACCCAGCATGCATAAAGAGCTGGCCGTTCTAAGGATACAGCACTTTATGAACTACACCGCACTTTGCGTTAATAACAGTAATACACAAAAAAGTAACAGTTTGCGCATTTTTAGATGTTGAGGGCGCCTTTGACAACACGTCACACGATGCTGTCAGGGATGCATTAAATAGAAGAGGCTTGGAAAGCACAACTAGTAGATGGATTTCATCCCTACTACGATCCATGCAGGCTACGGCATCTATACAAGACAGTACCGTAATAGTTACAACCACAAGAGGTTGTCCACAAGAGAGGGTCCTTTCACCACTCTTATAGAGTTTTTTAGTAGATGAGCTATTAAGTAGACTTGCCAGCAGGGGTATCCAATGTCAGGGCTATGCTGATGACATTGTGATAATAGCACGGGGCAGGTATTAAGAAACTCTCTGTGACATTTTCCAACTGGGACTAAGTATCACGAGGTTGGTCTCAACCTAAATTCTACAAAAACCATCATCGTTACAGAGAATGAGGGATATTAAAATAGCTGGAAAATGGTAGTAATGCCCATGCTCACATACGGAGCAATTGCATTGGGGATAGGCAACAGCAAATCACGGTGCGGGAGCAATTATACAAATTGTAAAGGATGGCCTGTGTAAATCACGGGAGCGATGAGGACCTGTCCCACATCGGCTCTAGAGTTCCTGTTGGTGATCACACCAATCCATTATACAATTAGGCTACAACAGAAAGCAACCTTACTAAGAATGTCGGTTGAAGGAGTTGGCAGAGGACACAATCTTAGCCAACTTGATGGAGATAGGCTATCGGGTGAACTCCCCTACTGACCAAACCAACGGACGAAATGAAAGCCGAACACATGTTCGAGCGAAAGTTTCAAATCCACATATTTAACAAAAAGGAGTAGACATCTCTTGAAGAGCTCCACCAAATGAAGTCACACACTATTAAATGGTACATCGATGGATCCTTAAACAACCAAGGCTCCGGTCTTGGAGTAGCAGGCCCTCGGCTAACATATCATGAGCCCCTGGGTAAGCACACCAGCATTTTCCAAGCTGAGGTTTGTGCAATAGGAAGGTGTGTGGACTTTAATTTGATGCGTAACTATCGGAACGGGGATAAAGATATTCTATTCTTAGTCAAGAAGCAATTAAGGCACTCAGGAGCACTGAAATCAGGTCAAAAGTTGTTCGCGAGGTACGAGCCAAGCTAGACAGTCTGGGATTACACAATAGGTTACCCCTAAGATGGGTCTCTGGACATGTTGACATAGCAGGGAACGAAGAGTCAGACAAGCAAGCAAGATTGGAGGCGGCAACACCCCTCACAGGGCCCGAGCCGTACTGTGGAGTAGGCAAGGGCACAATACGACAGGAACTTAGAAATGAAGAGACTTCTGCGGGAAATGATCTCAACAAGGACTCCAGGACTCAGAGAAGCCAAGTGTCTCTTATGGAGCTACAATCTAAAAAGTCATAACCAGAGCTGCAAACCGGTCCGAAACCGAACCCTGTCGAACCAGTTCTCTGCGGGTTCCACGCTGTTTGAAACCGAACCCAAACAACGTATCGGAACCGTGAACAGAACCGGTTCTATTTTTATTAAAGGGTTCGGTCAAAAAAATAAATATATGCTTAATATTTGAATGTAACTTTGTCAAAATTAGAATTTCCATGTGTTACTCAGTAAAGAGGAGACAAAATCACACGTACAGATATTCATACAAACATACATATGTTTATACTAAATATCTGTTTTTTTATTTTTTTATTTTAATCCCTAACGGATGCTTGCAGTAAATTGTTTAGAAACAGATCACATTTTTTTACAACTGAATGTGTAACAAGTGAAAACGTTGCAGTCGGAAGCAACCGACTGCGGAATACTTTGATACCAGTAAAAGAACGGTTAGTAAGGAGTCTTATTTCAAAGGGGGAATGTTGTGGCGGAAGGGGTGGGCCGTGTGGTACACAACGCCTGCTATTATGATACCAAATTTGGTGACTTTAGCTCAAAAACTGTAGAAGATAACAGATGCGGGTGTGGCATCTAAATTTTTGAATCAAATCTTTTTAAATGTCACCATCTATCTTCCTACCGAGAGTTGTGGCTCTAGCTCAAAAACTTTTAAAGATATAGCCGATTTTATAGGATGGGTGGCTTGGGAGGGACCAGTAGGTGTGGGCGTGGCATTCAAGTTTTTGATGCCGTTTTTTGGACAACTTCACCACCTATATATCGACAAAATTTGGTGGCTCTAGCCCAAAACATGTGAAAACTATAGGCGTTTTCAATTTCAGGGAGCAGGGAGGATGGGGGCGGAAGAAGTGAATTTTTTGAGGTAATTTTGGTAATTCTAGCTGTGAGAATGTGAGATGCATGGCAGTAGCACGAAAAAGTTTTCTAGGGAAACATGTCATCCAATTTAGTGACTTGGAGACCATCGATCCAGCAAAAATACTAGCTTTCATGCAGGAACTGGGTCTAAAAGAAGAGCTATAAGCCAAGAAGGGGGCACAATGGATTTCTTAGGTCGCAGTGCAGTCACCCCCAACATAATAATAATAATTATTGCTCTTGGCTAGAATTTTTCTTTTTATAAGCTCATCTAAGTCCTAGGCAGTACAAGTTTGTTTCCGATTTTCGATAACTATTTCCGTTTCCGATATACACACATGATCGATAACAAAATAATTAAAATCTGTGAAATTTTCATCGAAATCGGTTGAGAAACACCAGAGATATCGCAAATTGCAGTTTAGTCACAGATGCATACAGACAATGACTGTACGCGTTAAATTTGGGGCTCGGGGTATCTCCTAGTCGGGAAATCTTGACTAGAGCCTTCTTACTTGTTTATTATTAGTGGTGTTCACGAAATTTTGTATCAGTGCAAAAGTACAACTTTACAATACTGCTATCGTAAACAACCAATTGCACGACACGAACCTATTAAGTTTACACAATCAGCTGTTTGCTATTGCTATCGATAAGTTTGTTTTTTTGAGTGTAATTTGAGTTGCTGCTAAAAAATAAATTGCTTCATATCTTCACTTCGTTTTCTCTTTTGCGGTTATTATTATTGGACTTAGATGTACTAAGAAAAACAGTACATTCAAGTGGCCCAACGATACCAAGCACCGACTTATTAACGCGCGGACCCAAGCATAAAGCAACCAACCTCCCGCTCAACCGACCGAGGGGCACACCGCATAGCGTAATGTAGACAAATGACATAAGATTAAATTTTTAAGAGAACTAATAGAAGTGGCACCGTTAATTAAGTGGGAAAATTCGTTATAGTTTGAACATAAAATCCGAAAATGGGTATGAATAGCATAGTTAGAGTGACAAGCTTGAAGAGCAATGGGTAGAAAATTCCTTGTCCTTCTGATCGGAACAGCAAAACTAATTTGGCTGATTAATTCCGAGGAATCAATTTCACCATTTATTAGCTTGTGTAAAAAAACTACACCAAGCATTGTTCTGCGATCAGCAAGAGAAGGAAGATTTATTAGTAAAAGTCTACTGAGGTAGGAAGATAGGTTAATATTAGTATCCCAGTTAAATCTCCTAAGGGCAAAGAGCAAAAATTGTTTCTGTACTGATTCTATTCTATCCTGGTGAATTCTGTATTTGGGATACCAGATACAAGATCCATATTCAAGAATAGGACGTACCAGAGACGTGTAGTATTTTGGTTATGTACGGATCGTCAAATTCTTTCGACCAGCGCTTAATGAACACCAAGGTACTAGAGGCTCGATTTGCAACTGAAGAGATATGCTTAATAAATTTAAGTTTTGGATCAAAGATACCTAAGTCATCAACACATTCAATGCAATCGAGTGGTCTTCCATCAAGAAAATATATATTTGAAAAAGGAAGGCGACTATGAAAAGACATGACTTTACATTTAATGCAATTAAGATTTAGTAAGTTAACACGACACACACTTTTGAAAATTATCTAAATCAGTTTGTAATTTTTGAGCAGACAACGGAGCAGTACCCGACATGCATAATTTTACTTCGTCAGCATACATCAGTGGTCAATAACAGATGGAAGGTCATTGATGAAAAGTGTAAATAATAACGGTCCAAGGTGACTTCCTTGCGGAACACCGGAAGTGACATGAACCACCTTAGAGACAGCGCCATTTAAACTGACTCTCTGTTTTCTATGAGTTAAATATTCACTTATCCACCGAATAAGATTGCTGGGAAAATCTAAAATTTGAAGTTTATGAAGTAAAAGGTAGTGATTAACCGAGTCAAATGCCTTGCTTAAATCAGTGTAAATAACATCCGTTTGCATTTTATTTTGAAAACCATTAACAACTAGTAAATTCTAACAGGCTAGTGGTAGTAGATCTTTGTTTCATGAAAACATGCTGGCACGGTGAAATTAAAGATCTGCAAAAATGTTGTAATTGAGAAGATATTAAATTCTCAAACATTTTTGGAATAGCAGACAATTTGGAGATACCCCTATAATTTTGAACATTAGACTTGTCTCCTTTTTTATGGAGCGGAATAATAAATGATTCTTTCCAGATATTAGGAGATATTAGAAGAGACCATCAGCACAGTACTTAAACACACAGCTTGGTAGCCGTCAGGTCCCGGCGAAAATACAGGCTTAATACCCTTTAGATCACGTAGTAATTAACACTGCAATTAGAGATATTAACCTGATACGGGTAAGGCAGATCAACCTAATTATCAAATTATTCATGTCTAAAAAACTGGAACGCGCAATCAAGTATGATGAGTAATGAAATAGAAGAGCCAGACTTTCTGAACCTCTTATAAAGATTAGATTTTCGATTTTTAAGGGCTGTCAACTCTCGTGTAAACCACGCAGGTTATTTTTTTCCTACTGGGCCTACCGAAAGGGATACACATGTCGAATAAATTATCTAAGTTTCTATAAAAAATACTGATTGCTGTATCCAAGTCCTCAGAACCATAGAGGGACGACCAGTCAACCAGTGCTAAGAACCGGGTAAGTTTACCAAAATCGGTTTTCCGAAATTGACGTACCCGTGTTAATGGTTCACTACACTGGCGTACGGCACAGGCAGGCAAAGTGATCAACACCTCCAACGTCGGGTGGTATAAGTCTTCGGGAGTGGATATGGGAAGGGATCTTGACACAGATAGAGTGGATGGATCCGAAAAAATTCCAAATCAAGCATTTTACCAAGAAAATTTGGAATGCCATTGATCTGACCCAATGACATTTCAAATAAACCAACCAGAAAACAAGTGAAAACGTTGCAGTCGGACGCAACCGACTGCGGAATACTTTGATACCAGTAAAAGAACGGATGGTAAGAAGTCTGCTTGCAAAGGAGTGGGCCGGGTGGTAAACATCGCCAGCTATCATGTTACCAAATTTGGTGACTTTAGCTCAAAAACTGTGGAAGATAACTGAACTTACAAATTTAAATGGTGGGCGGCAGAGGTGGGTGTGGCATCCAAATTTTTGAATCAAATGTTTTTAACTGTCACCATCTATATTCATACCAAGTTCGGTGGCTATAGCTCAAAAACTCTTAAAGATATAGCCGATTCCAATTTTTTAAGGCGGCTGGCTTAGGTGGGCGTGGCATCCAAAATTTTGATGTAGATCTTTGGTAGATGTTACCATCTATCTTCCTACCGAATTTAGGGGCTCTAGCTTAAAAACTGTAAGAGATATCGAAATTTCCGATTTTAAATGGTGGGCGGCAGGGGTGGGCGTGGCATCCCAATTTTTGATACAGATCTTTTGTAGATGTCACCATATATCTTCCTACAAAATTTGGTGACTCTAGTTCAAAAAATGTGGAAGATACACGCATAACCGTTTTAACAACGGCGGGGGGTAGGGGCGGAAGGTGTTTGCGTGGCATCCAAATTTTGTATGCAGTTTGTTGGAAAACTTTACTACCTATCTTGACAAATTTGGTGGCTCTAGCTCAAAACATGTGAAAACTATAGGCGTTTCCAATTTCAAGGAGAAGTGGGGAATGGGGGCGGAAAAAGGCGGCGTGGCATCCAAAATTTTGATGCATATTTTTGGGGAACGTCAATATCTATCTTGACACTACATATGGTGGCTCTAGCCCAAAAAATGTGAAAACTATAGGCGTTTCCAATTTTAAGGAGCAGGCAGGATGGGGGCGGAAGGAGTGGGCATGGCATCCAAAATTTTGATGCAGTTTTTTCAGGGACATGACTAGCTATCTGCGTGCAAAATTTGGTAACTCTAGCTGTAAGAATGTGAGAAATATTTGGTTTTATCGGTTTTAAGTAATCGAATTTATCGCTTTCCCAGCCTCCTAGTAGGCGTGGCAACCCAATCTTGACACTTTATCTGTCTCGCCTATGGAAAAACATAATTGCAAAGTTTCAAGTCTCTAGCTTTACGGGTGTCGAAAAAAGTTGCATTCATACGGACAGACGGACAGACGGACATTGCACAATACCAATATACTATGAGACCTTCGGTATCAAAGTATAATCAGTCTGCACCAGGGGGGTCAACACGCTTGAGTCCGGACTTCAAATCCAAGTAGCATCAGCAATATTAAAATCTCCAAGAACTACAAGAATATCACGATCAGAAATCATAGAGCATTGTAGACAGAGTTGTCAGATAAAGGTGGTGTTACCGCGCAAAACTGCGATGCAGCCCTTGCAGAGTAAAATGCTCGCACAGTTTATTATTATTGTCAGCCGAGAAGAGCGCTGACCATTAGTGACGTCACAGCGTCACGCCATTAGAATGAGAGACTTAAGAAATGAAGTAGGCAATGAAGCCAAGAAGGGAGCTTTTACTGTACATTCCAGTGAGAGAGCTCTAACTGTATTATAGTTAGCTGTAACCTAAGAAAAAGAACGCATAGAAAAGACATGGGCACATGAATTGAAGTTAGTAGTTAAGTGAAGCGATCGTGGTTGGTTGTCCACAGCGAGCACTAATTTTTTCGCACACACGCCAACACTACACCACACCATTAAAATATATTCTACATAACACTTTTAAACCATCTCATCGTAACGTAATAAAATTAAACAAATTCTTTAACCAAGTTGAATATAAAACATAAACACCGCGTTTTCTGTTAATTGGCTCGGCGTAAAAAACGGTTTGCTGACCCTAGAGCTCGGCCATAGCTGACTTGCTGCGTTGTGCGGCAACATTCGAAAAAATTACAAATTGTTATTACTTGAAGTCGAATACCGTTCGAAAGAGTATAGGACGAACAGCATTCGTGGAAAACACTTTGGAAGGCTATACGGCGAGACTTGATACTTGTGAGCAAGGTTAAGTGAGAAAGTGAGGTTAAACACGAACCACTGCACGAGGTGCAGTACACGGACATAACCTCGGATCAACCAACCACGCGGTACGCCTATGGCGAACACGAACGAAAACATGCTGTCAGTATCTGGGGCCCAAGAGGACATGCATTTACAATTCGGTGCAGCGACAGTGGTTAATAGAGCCACTTCACTGGGATCGCAGGTGAATGCAGACAGCGGTGTGGAAATGGATCGAGCAGGCGGTACGCACATAGGCGTGAGCTCGGTGGATACAATTGCCACAGCCAGCACGTCCACAGCTACTGAAGTCACATGGGCACAGCTAGGAGCGAGACCCGGCTGTAGCGCGTCCCGAGAAGTTAACGGTGTTACAAGGGAGGCTACTACTAGGACGCAGCCTGAAACTGCATCATGGGAAGAGCAACACGTGACTCCAATATGCCACAGAGGGGCCAGCCAGACAGCAAGGACATGCCCAGGATTAACTCTGCAAAACGGCATATTGCATTCAACAGTATGTGGAGTCGGTGAGGAATGGGACCGACCAACAGTGATCGAAAGAGCAACGCGAGCCCCGCAGACAATCACGCCGACTGACGCTGAAGGTGCAATGCTAAACGAAAACAGGTGTGGCTGTGCTGGTTCTGCGAGACATGGGAATGCGCTCATCGATGAAGGGCAAGCGCAAGCTGGAAGATCAAGTGCGGTTGCAACGACGCTACTGCCAAACGGGAACCACGTTGCATCGAGAGCCTGCTTTGGCGGCTACACACAGTCGCAAGTACCGACACGTATTGCGAACATTAATACTACTCAGGATGTGTCTCTTACAGCATCCCAGCTAGCGACAAGACAAGTGATCAGCAGAGACTTGCCTAGCTTCACAGGAAGCCCGGAGGAGTGGCCGATGTTTATCGCTAACTACGACCAGTCGACTGCGAGGTGCGGGTTCACGGACCAGGTGAACCTTATACGACTGCAAAAAAGTCTCCGCGGGGCCGCCCTTGAAGCTGTGCGCGGCAAGCTTATGGTGCCAGCTACAGTGACAAAGGCTATGGAAACGCTTCGCATGCTTTACGGCAGACCAGATGCTATCTACGAGAGTCTACATACAAAGTTAAGAATGGAGCCGCCGGTACGAGGTGGCAATCTGGAGTCTTTGGTCCGTCTGGCGCTAGCAGTGCAAAATTACTGTGCAACAGTATGCGCAGTAGGGCTAACTGATTACCTCAGAGACCCAATGCTTCTGCGCAATTTACTGGAAAAATTGCCGTGTGACTTGAGGCTGGATTGGGGACGCCATAGCTGTACTTTAGCCAAGGTAGATATGGCGGTATTCGACGAGTGGCTGTTTAAATTGGCATCATGTGCTAGTTCCGTTATGCCAATAACAGTAGCAGCCGATCAACGCGAGACCAAGACGAACAACAACCACGTACGTGCCAGGCTTATGATTCACAACGACAACGAGAAAGAAACGACGAAACTGGGAGGATGTCACAAATGCGAAGAGAATCACAAGTTGGAATCCTGCAACAGATTCAAAAATATGAATGTACAAAGCAGATGGAAGTTTGTTAACGAGAACAAGCTATGCTGGCTTTGCTTTGGCAAACACTTTTCAAAGCACTGCAAGACGAGGGAGGGATGCGGAGTTGACGGGTGTACCATAGTACACCATCCGCTGCTCCACGAGAACGGATACGGAAACGTGAGTACAGATCCCGAGACCCGTGCTAATAGCGCAGTTATATTACACACAGGCCAGAGCGACAAAGCGTTGTTCCGGTACGTGCCCGTTACATTGTACGGACCTGTTAAGATGGTGCACACATATGCGCTGATAGATGAAGGATCAGCGTGTACACTATTAGAAGCGAGAGTGGCCGAGGAGCTGCAAATCAATGAACCATCAGATGAACTGTGCCTGAAGTGGACAGGTGACATTACACAGAGGGAACCTGCTTCGAAGAGAGTTTCGTTCTGCATATCTGCGAGAGGCAAGGAAGCGCGCAAATACTCGTTGAGTGACGTGCGCACCATACGCAACTTGGACTTGCCGTGCCAGACTTTAGACGCTGCTACTCTACAAGCTCATCGGCATCTGCAAAGGGTGCCTATACAGGCATATAAGGAAAAACGAGCAACGATTATAATTGGACTGGACAACGCAAAGCTGGGAGTACCCCTAGTGGTCAAGGAATCAGAGAATGCTGAGTTTATCGCTGCCAAGTCCAGGCTAGGCTGGTCACTCTATGGACGCAGCAAGCGGCACGATTCATCGGTATTACGAGTGATGCATGTATGTGAGTGCAACAACGACAGACGCCTAGACGATATCGTGAAAGCGAACTTTGCTCTGGATGCGATTGGCGTGAGCACCCCTAAGGGCACGCTTCGGTCCAAGGAGGAGCAACGAGCGCTCGAGATACTGGAAAGTACTACAAGGTATCTGGTTGATGAAAAGAGATGGGAAACAGGATTGCTATGGAAGCAGGAAAAGATATCCATGCCCAAATCTTGGGGCATGGCAATGCACCGGCTTCAGAGTCTGGAGACTCGAATGGAGCGCGATGCGAATCTTCGAGAGTTCGTGAACGCTACAATAAAGCATTACGAGGAACAGGGATATGTGCGCAAACTGAAAGCGCGCGAGAATCTCGATGAAGGACGATCATGGTGCTTACCGATATTCGTGATCAGCAATCCGAACAAGGGCAAGCTGAGACTAGTATGGGACGCCGCCGCCAGAGTAGACGGGGTCGCTCTCAACTCATCGCTTTTAAAAGGGATGGATTTGACGCCATCGTTAGTTGGCGTGCTAATTCGATTCAGAGAGAAAGCCATCGCAGTGTGTGGCGACATAAAAGAGATGTTCCAACAAGTAAGAATCCGCCAAGAGGACCAAGCAGCACAACAATTTCTATGGAGATATGGAGACCGCACACGTGAACCAGATAGGTATATTATGCAAGTAATGACTTTTGGTGCTTCTTGTTCCCCAGTAGCGGCAAACTTCGTGAAGAACAAGAACGCAGAACGCTTCGCCAAGGACTACCCCCAGGCAGCAGAGGCAATCGTGAGAAATACATTCGTGGACGATTGGCTGCAAAGTGGCGAGACGGAGGATGAAGTCTCTAAGATAAATTTGTTTTTGTTTCTAGGCTCGCTTCCGATAATTCTGCGGAAGATGTAAGCGCCTATATAAAAGGTAAAATTGATTCCCCGCGAATTGTTGTCGAAAAATTTAAATTCAAGCTCGCCCGCGATATATCGTCCTTTAAGCTGAGTGTTCCGCCGGAACTTTTCTCAACGATTTGTTCTGAAAAGTTTTGGCCGCCACACATCATAGTGAAGGAGTATGTTAGTAGGTGAAGTAATAATAATAACAATGTTAGGATCAGTAGTGCTCCGCCTGTTGCATCCACTTTAGTAGCAAAAAACTAACACAGTTGATTACCTCCCTCTTACTGGGTTATAAGAATGTAAGAGGACTTTGTAGTAAACTTAGTACTTTGTACCTTAATAGTCATTCTTTTCCCTTTCATGTCGTTGCCTTCACCGAAACGTGGTTAAGACAAGACATACTTAATTCTGAAGTATTATCTAACAGATTCTGTATCTATAGAAAGGACCGCCCTCTGCGCCGTGGTGGTGGGGTGCTTATTGCTGTTGATGTGGACTTCTCCTCTGAGACAGTAATATTAAGTGGCTCTATAGATATTGAGTTTGTTGCTGTAAAGTTAAATATTAACGGTGTTGGTATTTATATTTCTTGTTCCTATATACCACCTTTATCTGACAGCTCTGTTTATAATGAACATATGTCAGCAATACTTTCCATATCTTCTATGCTTTCTGATCGTGATATTTTTGTAGTTCTTGGCGATTTTAATATTGCTGATGCTACTTGGATTTCAAGTCCGGACTCAAGCGTGTTGACCCCCATGGTGCAGACTGATTTTCTGGTTGGTTTATTTGAAATGTCGTTGGGTCAGATCAATGGCATTCCAAATTCTCTTGGTAAAATGCTTGATTTGGTATTTGTTTCGGATCCATCTACTCTATCTGTGTCAAGATCCCTTCCCATATCCACTCCCGAAGACTTATACCACCCGACGTTGGAGGTGTTGATCACTTTGCCTGCCTGTGCCATACGCCAGTGTAGTGAACCATTAAGACGGGTACGTCAATTTCGGAAAACCGATTTTGTAAAACTTACCCGGCTCTTAGAATTGGTTGACTGGTCGCCCCTCTATGGTTCTGAGGACTTGGATACGGCAATCAGTATTTTTTATTGCACCTTAGAAAATTTATTCGATAAGTGTGTCCCTTTTGGTAGGCCAAGTAGGAAAAACAAACCTGCATGGTTTACACGAGAGTTGACTGCCCTTAAAAATCGAAAATCTAAGCTTTATAAGAGTTTCAGAAAATCTGGCTCTTCTATTCATTACTCATCATACTTGATTGCGCGTTCCAGTTTTTCAGTCATGAATAATTCATGTTATAAAAATTACCTAAGTCGGTGCAGACTACAGTTTCAGCAAGATCCTAAGAGGTTCTATGACTTCGTTAATGCGAAGCGAAAGTCATCAACACTTCCATCTAATTTATCTTTTGAAAACAAGTCGGCCAATTCGGATCAGGCCATTGCCGATTTATTTGCCGAATTTTTTCAAACAACATACAGTTCAATTGATAATCAGGTTGATCTGCCTTACCCGTATCAGGTTGATGCCTCTAATTGCATTTTTGAACCAAGTATCACGGAGTGTTCATTACTACGTGATCTACAGGGTAGTAAGCCTGTATTTTCCCCGGGACCTGACGGCATACCAAGCTGTGTGCTTAAGTACTGTGCTGATGGTCTCTTAAAGCCTTTGCATAAATTGTTGAGTTTGTCTATTAAGAAATGTTCATTTCCTAATATCTGGAAAGAATCATTTATTATTCCGCTCCATAAAAAAGGAGACAAGTCTAATGTTCAAAATTATAGGGGTATATCCAAATTGTCTGCTATACCAAAAATGTTTGAGAAATTAATAACTTCTCAATTACAACATTTTTGCAAATCTTTAATTTCACCGTGCCAGCATGGATTCATGAAACAAAGATCTACTACCACTAACCTGTTAGAATTTACTTCACTAGTTATTAATGGTTTTCAAAATAAAATGCAAACGGATGTTATTTACACTGATTTCAGCAAGGCATTTGACTCGGTTAATCACTACCTTTTACTTCATAAACTTCAACTGTTAGGTTTTCCTAGCAATCTTATTCGGTGGATAAGGGAATATTTAACTCATAGAACACAGAGAGTCAGTTTTAATGACGCTGTCTCTAAGGTGGTTCATGTCACTTCCGGTGTTCCGCAAGGAAGTCACCTTGGACCTTTATTATTTACACTTTTCATCAATGATCTTCCATCTGTTATTGACCAATCTCGAGTGCTGATGTATGCTGACGATGTAAAATTATGCATGTCGGGTACTGCTCTGTTGTCTGCTCAAAAACTACAAACTGATTTAGATAATTTTCAAAAGTGGTGTCGTGCTAACTTACTAAATCTTAATTGCAACAAATGTAAAGTCATGTCTTTTTATAGATGCCTTCATTTTTCAAATATATATTTTCTTGATGGAAGCCCACTCAATCGCATTGAATGGGTTGATGACTTAGGTATCCTTTTTGATCCGAAACTTAAATTTCACAAGCATATCTCTTCAATTGCAAATCGAGCCTCTAGTACCTTGGGGTTCATTAAGCGCTGGTCGAAAGAATTTGACGATCCCTACATAACCAAAACACTTTACACGTCTTTGGTACGTCCTGTTCTTGAATATGGATCTTGTATCTGGTATCCCAAATACTGGATTCACCGGATAGAATAGAATCAGTGCAAAAACAATTCTTGCTCTTTGCCCTTAGGAGATTTAACTGGGATACTAACATTAACCTACCTTCCTACCACAGTAGACTTTTACTAATAAATCTTCCTTCTCTTTCTGATCGCAGAACAATGCTAGGTGTAGTATTTTTACATAAACTAATAAATGGTGAAATTGATTCCTCCGAATTAATCAGCCAAATTAGTTTTGCTGTTCCGATCAGAAGGACAACGAATTTTCTACCCATTGCTCTTCAAGCTTGTCAATCTAACTATGCTATTCATAACCCTTTTCGGATTTTATGTTCAAACTATAACGAATTTTCCCACTTAATAAACGGTGTCATTTCTAGTAGTTATCTTAAAAAGTTAGTCTTATGTCATTTGTCTACGTTTTCGCGATCTACGTAACCGTACGCTATGCGGTGTGCCCCTCGGTCGGTTGGGCGGGAGGTTGGTTGCTTTTTGCTTGGGTTCGCGCGTTAACAAGCCGGTGCTTGGTATCGTTGGGCCACTTGAATGTACTGTCTTTTTTTAGTACATCTACGTCCAATAATTTAAAATTTAATTTATAGCGCTACGAGTCAGATTCTTTCATGCTGAAGGTGGATTTGAAATGCGTAGCTGGCAATCTAACTCGCATAAGGTTGCTTGCGCCTTGGCAGGCGAAGCGGCGGCCGAACAAGAAGCCTGGAGAATCGACGCTAAGGAGCTGCAGCACGAACGCGTTCTGGGAATGTGGTGGACACCAGCTACGGACGAGTTCACGTTCGTTCTGAAGTTCAAGGAGTCCATATACAACGAGAAAATCCCTACAACAAAGCGCAAAGTGCTGCGCATTGTGATGTCAGTGTTTGACCCACTAGGACTCCTTGGATTCTACATTATCCAAGCAAAAATGATACTTCAAGCCATATGGAGATCAGCCGTGGGCTGGGACGAGCCCATAAACGAAGACGAAAACTCAAAATGGCGTCATTGGCTCAACCATCTTCATCTAGTTGGCGACATTAAGATACTACGTTGTTTAAACGTAACAAGCAACAGTAATGTACAACTTCACATATTTACAGACGCAAGTATAGACGCATACGCAGCTGTAGCATTCCTGCGAACTGAGAGGGATGGCATTGTACTCTGCTCCCTAGTAGCGTCCAAGACGAGAGTAGCGCCGCTGAAACCGATTTCGATTCCACGCATGGAACTAATGGCAGCTATACTGGGTCTACGCTTAGCCAGCTTCTTAGAAGCGCAGATATCTGTAAAAGTGCAGAAACGAACGTTCTGGACTGACTCCAAGAAAGTACTTTACTGGATAAGGTCTGACGCGAGGAAATACCACCAATTTGTGGCCCTGCGAATCGGCGAAATATTGGAGGCTTCAGACATAGACGAGTGAAGATGGGTGCCGTCACACTTAGACGTAGCAGATGATGGCACCAAGTGGACAAAGGAGCTGCGATTCCACAGCAGCGCAAGATGGTTTGCCGGGCCGGCATTCCTAGCGGAGGACCCGCACAACTGGCCCATAACAAACCTGGACTACAAAGATACCGGACTTGACAGTGTACATCTGGTACACGTGTCCCACGAGACAAAATCTGGATTAGCAGCAGTGCTGCCCGACGTGACCCGTTTCAGCAAATGGGAGCGGTTCAGAAATGCACTAAGATACGCTATGCGATTTCTGGACAAAATTTACAAAAGGAAAACAGAGAATGAGACTACAAGCCTGATACGTTCAAACAGCATGATTGACGTATACAACGTCATCTATAAAGTTGTGCAGGCAGAGGCATACGCTGAGGAAATCGCTTGCTTGCAAAGGGGGAGCTGCGTTAGACGAAGTAGCTCAATCTTCAAGCTGTCCCCTTACCTCGACGAAAATGGACTATTGAGAGTGCGCGGAAGGATTGACGCAATTGAAGTCGTTATTGTGGCAACGAAACGACCAGTGATATTGCCGGGCCGGCATAGTATCACGCTCCTGCTAGTGGATTTTTACCATCGCAAGTTTCACCACCATCTAAGTGAGGTTGCGATCAACGAGATGAGGCAGCAGTTCTGTATACAAGGGCTGAGGGCCAGGATGCGTGCCGTGATCAAAGCATGTCAGAGATGTCGCAACAAGAGAGCCACGCCTACAGCTCCGGAAATGGGCGATTTGCCGCCAGAAAGATTGGCTGTAAGCATGCCTCCCTTCTCCTACACTGGAGTTGACTACTTTGGCCCAATGGAGGTGACGGTGGGCAGAAGGCGAGAGAAGCGATGGGGTGTACTATTCACGTGCCTGACGGTACGAGCCGTGCACATCGAACTAGCTAACTTGCTTTCAACGGATGCCTTTCTATTGGTGTTCGAAACGTTCGTAGCGAGACGTGGAGTGCCAAGAAAAATCATGTCTGACAACGGGACGAACTTTAGAGGCGCTAGCAAAGTGCACAAGAGATTGAACGAATATCGGCAGATGAGCTGGAGCAGAAATTTCCCGATATCGAGTGGACGTTTATTCCGCCAGGGGTGCCACATATGGGTGGCGCGTGGGAGCGAATGATCCGCTCAGTGAAGTCCGTGCTGACGGATATACTGGATGAGAAGTATGTAGCAGAGCCAGTGCTGAGAGCTGCGCTGGCTAGAATCGAAAGTACGTTGAACGCCAGGCCGTTAACATACATCCCACTGGAGTCGGCAGATGCTGACGTGTTGACACCGAACCACTTCTTGCAAGGCAAGACCTGCGCAACGGCGCTAAAAGACGACCAAGGCGAGCTGGGTGTGCTGTTGTCAAAATCCTACAGAGTTGCAGGGACTATTGCAGAAAGATTCCGCAAACGCTGGATAAAGGAGTACCTTCCACATCTCACGCTGAGGGCGAAATGGTGCGACCAGCCGGCTGAGCCCATTGAATGCGGCGACGTAGTAATCATCGTGGACGAAACACATCCGAAGATGCACTGGAAAAAAGGCGTAGTACTGGAGCTACATATCGCGAAGGATGGCCAAGCACGCAGCGCTGTGGTGCGCACAGCTGCTGGGCCGCTAACTCGCCCTATCGTCAAACTGGAAAAGCTTAGAGTTCGAGCGCGAGCACAGGAGGTGCAAACTCACAGTCGAGCGTAAGAGTTTGCAAGGGGGGAATGTTACCGCGCAAAACTGCGATGCAGCCCTTGCAGGGTAAAATGCTCGCACAGTTTATTATTATTGTCAGCCGAGAAGAGCGCTGACCATTAGTGACGTCACAGCGTCACGCCATTAGAATGAGAGACTTAAGAAATGAAGTAGGCAATGAAGCCAAGAAGGGAGCTTTTACTGTACATTCCAGTGAGAGAGCTCTAACTGTATTATAGTTAGCTGTAACCTAAGAAAAAGAACGCATAGAAAAGACATGGGCACATGAATTGAAGTTAGTAGTTAAGTGAAGCGATCGTGGTTGGTTGTCCACAGCGAGCACTAATTTTTTCGCACACACGCCAACACTACACCACACCATTAAAATATATTCTACATAACACTTTTAAACCATCTCATCGTAACGTAATAAAATTAAATAAATTCTTTAACCAAGTTGAATATAAAACATAAACACCGCGTTTTCTGTTAATTGGCTCGGCGTAAAAAACGGTTTGCTGACCCTAGAGCTCGGCCATAGCTGACTTGCTGCGTTGTGCGGCAACAGGTGGTATATACGAATAAGATATTTAAATACCAACACCATTAATATTTAACTTTACAGTAACAAACTCTATATCCATAGAACCACCTAAAATTACTGTCTCTGAGGGAAAGTCCACATCAACAGAAATAAGCACCCCGCAACCTCGGCGCAGAGTACGGTCCTTTCTATAGATGCAGAATATGTTTGATAATATTTCTGAATTAAGTATGTCTTGTCTTAACCACGTTTCGGTGAAGGCAACGACATGAAAGGGAAAAGAATGACTATTAAGGTACAAAGTACTAAGTTTACTACAAAGTCCTCTAACATTCTGATAACCAGTAAGAGGGAGGTAATCAACTGTGTTAGTTATACTTTGATACTGAAAGTATCATAGAATATAGCTAGTCACGTCCCTGAAAAAACTGCATCGAAATTTTGGATGCCACGCCCACTCCTTCCGCCCCCATCCTGCCTGCTCCTTGAAATTGGAAACGCCTATAGTTTTCACATTTTTTGGGCAAGAGCCACCAAATGTAGTGTCAAGATAGATATTGACATTCCCCAAAAAAATGCATCAAAATTTTGGATTTAAATTTGGGAGTTAAGTTATCTTCCACAGTTTTTGAGCTAAAGTCACCAAATTTGGTAACATGATAGCTGGCGATGTTTACCACTCGGCCCACTACTTTTCAAGCAGACTCCTTACCATCCGTTCTTTTACTGGTATCAAAGTATTCCGCAGTCGGTTGCGTCCGACTGCAACGTTTTTACTTGTTTTTTGCTACTAAAGTGGATGCAACAGGCGAAGCACTATTGATCCTAATATTATTATTATTATTATTTCGCCTACTTAGTAAGTAAAAGCTGGTTTATTCATGAAAATTAGCAAAACCAACCCTCACTTTCTTTTAGCAGTTGGGCAGAATAACAGATGTTTGTTTTGATTTAGCACCTAAAGCACTAAGTTACACCAAAAAAATACCAGGTGACTTTTGCAACATTTGTCACGTTTTTATTGTTGTTTAACACTTATGTTGTAGCAAACTCTTAACGATTTTTGTTGTCAAGGGTCGGAGTCTAGCACGAAGTGCAAACTTGACTCAGTACAAATTGATGTTGTTGACTTGCACATATTTACTTTTGCAATCATACAAAACTTCGTGAACAGCCCTATTGTTTTGGTTCAACAATCAGCCGTCAGTCAGTCAGGACAAACTGTTTTATATATAAGATTACTTTCTATGAGCCCTGTTGTAAACGGCGAGAGAAAAACTTCTAAGTTGTTGAGGACCATGTGTTTTTGGAACTAGAAGACACAAAAAATCATTGCCATTTTATTTCAGCTGTTTGCCTTACGACGGTTTCATCGATATTTACATCGGGGCTTAACTAGAATATAAATGTTAACAGAGTCTCAGGCCTCCGTTGACTTTGTATCGGTTACTTCTTACCGAACTTTAATAACTCATTTAACTAAACTTCGGCTAGTTTGACTAACCGGTAAACATTGCTCACTTTGGTTTTACTTTACTTATGTTTTTTTAAAAGGGTCTTTCCACTGCTTCGTTTCCGTAAATTTTTCCGGTCAGTTACGAAAGCACACCGAAATTGTACTTTGTAAATAAGTAACAGCTTATTGACAATTTTAATGGTAGAGTTTTAATGCCTACGAGCTTTATTGCTTGCATTGCAGACTCAGTACAAGTCCATTTTTGCAAATTCGTAGAAGTTATAGTGAACTGCCCTTAGTGCAGAGATGGGCGCTTAGCTTCTGCCGCGGCCGACTGCACAAAATCACACGTACGCTATTAGCATAACATAGATATGAATATTAATGATGATAATGATAATAATATTAATGATGATAATGATAATGATGACAATGTTAATGAAAAAAAAAATGTATACTCATATTTACATGTAAATATTATGTATTTATAAATTTTGTTAATACTCCTTCTAAGCGTTTAAAATTAACGTATATAAAAGTCCATTCTGAAACCGTTATGGACCTATGGGACTCAGCTCTGGGGTACAGCCTCAACCTCAAATATCGAGATCCTTCAGAGGTTTCAAAGTATAGCTCTCGTAGTCTGGTCAATGCACCCTTCTACGTTAAAAATCTGGAGATACACAGGGACCTCGGAATTCCTACAGTCTCAGAAGAAGTGAACCGTTTCAGCCAAAAACATCTAGACAGACTGGAGGCACATTGCAACCATTTAGCAATTAACCTACTAGATAACAGCACACAACTTCGCCGACTTAAAAGGCATCATCCACTTGATCTGCCCTTTAGACCGCCCATAGAGTGGTAATGCAACGTTAAGACTGATAAACATCCATAAATAAAAATTCCCTGTAAATATATCATTAAAAAATTTACTTATTATCCTATGGATAGATTGTAAATACAAATACATAGGTTAGGTTAGGTTAGACCGGCTGACCCTCCCCGGGGGAAGTGTCACACATAGACCACTGAGGGTCCTTAGTAAAGCCGGCGTTCGGATAAGTTGGGACTATCTATACGTGTGGTCCTGTGGCGTTTGTGTGCTTCGGGCAATTGCTAGAAGCTTGTTCTGTTCCATCTTGCTGGCCTCCTCTAGGGATGCCAGGAAGGGAGCCTGGAGGTGTTGTAAGCGTTTTGCTGCCAGTGCAGGGCAGTTGCAAAGTAGGTGCTCTAGTGTTTCTTTGACACCTGGTTCCTTGCGTAGCCTTTTCGCATGAGCTGCGACAAGGCAGTGGCCCGTCAGGAGTCCTGTAAGCATGCGGCAATCATGCCTTTGTAGTTTCAGCATGTATTGCGATAGCTTGTCGCTGTGCGTTTTACACATTATTTTGGAGATCCTGCAATTAGAGGTGTTTGTCCACCTTTGTGCTGCAGAATACCGTGCCTGTGTTTCCATGTACGAGTGTAGCGTTCGCAAGGAGATCGGAGTTTCTGCCATGTGGCTGTTGAGTCCCGTCGCTCCTTGTTTAGCCAGAGAGTCAGCTTTTTCATTTCCTTCGAAACCCTGATGGCTGGGAATCCAATAGATGCGCACGTTTTTGAGCGTGCTAAGCGCATCTAGTGCCTCTCTGCTCGCCAGGACATCTCGGGATCTTATGTAGTGCGACTGTAAGGCTTTTATTGCAGCCTGGCTGTCCACGAATATGTTTACTTCGTTGAGTGTTGTATTCGTTTGTAGGACCGTTTTCGCCGCTTTCCTTATTGCGAATATCTCCGCCTGGAATATACTGCAGTGGTCTGGTAGCTTGTAGGATAGGCTCATGGGCGGTTCGGCGCAGCAGTGTACTCATTCATTTTTGAACCGTCTGTGTATATGTTGATTGCTGTCTGCTCTGCTCCTGAGCGCCAATCATCTTTTCCTAAGAGCGTGGGCGTGAAGTTGAAATTGTTTTTTGGGATCATGTAGTCTGTTTCGACCCGAGTCCCTATTCCAATTGTACTATGCCCGTAGTTATGTTTTGTCATGTTGCCTATCGTGCAAAGACGTTGAGCAGTCTTTTTTGCTACTAGGCGTGCCTGTATGTCCACTGGGTTGACATTCAATATAGCTTGTAGTGCTTTCGTGGGTGTGGTCCTCAGCGCCCCTGTGATGCACATAAGTGCATGTCGCTGGGTTTTTTCCAATCGTTTTAGGTAAGTGGATTTCTCCGTGGCCTTCCACCATATCAGTATTCCGTAGAGTAGTATGGGGCGCACAATTGAGATCAGAATCCAATGTGTTAGTCTTGGCGAGAGTCCCCAAGTGCTGCCCAACATTTTTTGAGATGTGTAGAGCGCATTGGTGGCTTTCTTCACCCTTTCTTCTACATTGAGCTTCCAGCCCAGCTTGCTGTCCAATACTATTCCCAGATATTTAATACTCTCCTTTGGTATCAGCGGTTTATCGTTTATTTGGGGGGCGTCCAGTGAGGTACCTTTTATCTCTTGGTAAAGAGAATGAGGTCCGTCTTGTCTGCGTTGATACTTAGACCGGCTTCCGTTGCCCATGCTAGTATCTCTTTTAGTGTGTTGTCCATGACATGGCTTATTGTCGTTGGACATTTGCCCGTGATAATTATGCTTATGTCGTCCGCATAGGCAGTTATCTTTGGTGCTTTCCGTTTGAATTTCTTTAATAGGTCGTTTACCACCAAGTTCCACAGTAGGGGAGAGAGCACTCCTCCTTGGGGGGTGCCGCATTTTGCTTCCCTGATAGTGGTTATGGTTCCACACTCCGCTAGTATTTTCCTGCTGCTCAGTAGATTTTGAACCCAGGATTGTACTGCTTCAGTTGGGTTCACAGCTCTTAGGCTGTGCATAATTGCCTCCGTCGACACATTGTTAAATGCGCCTGAGATGTCCAGAAATGCGCCTAGGGCGTATTCTTTGTGGTAAAGTGCCTTCTCTATGGTTGCAACAAGGGAGTGTAGCGCAGTTTCCACCGATTTACCCTTTGTGTACGCGTGTTGATTGCGTTCTAGAGACATCTCTGTGTTCTCTCTGATGTGGAGATCTATCAGTTTCTCTAGCGTTTTTAACAGGAATGAGGTCAGGCTAATGGGTCTGTAGTCTTTGGGCAGCACGTGGCTGCATTTCCCCGCTTTCGGTAGAAAAATTACCCGTGCTGTCCTCCAGGCCACCGGCACATAGCCATGACTGAGACATCCCCTAAATATTTCTTTCAGCCATGGGGAGATCGTATGTTTGACCCTCTGCAGCATGGCTGGGAATATTCCGTCTGGACCTGGCGATTTGTAGCTCTCAAAGGAGTCTATAGCCCACAGTATCCTTCGTGTTGTTATGATATCTTCGGGAATTTCCACTCTGGTGGTTGGAGATATCATTTGTGCGTTTGTGTGAGCTTCTGTGCAGTTTGGGAAATGGGCCTCTAGGAGCACATTTGCCGCATCTACACTGCTTTCTGTCCATCTGCCGTCTTCAGTTTTTAGTTGGCTTTGAACTGTCTGTTGGCGAGCTAGCAGCTTTCTTAGCCTTGCGGTGTCAGCTGTCTTTTCTATGCCTGAACAGAAGTTTTGCCATGCGAGTCTTTTGGCTACTCTTACTTTTTTCTTGAAGTCTCGGAGCCGTACTTTGTATTCGTTCCATACTAGCTCTTCTTCTGCTTGTTTCGCTAGTTTAAAGAGATCTAGTACATCTTCCCTTTGTCCCTTGAGTTCTGGAGTCCACCACGGGGGCTTGTGTCTCTTCTTCACTTGGGATGGTTTACACGTCTTATGATAGGCCGTCACTAGACTTTTATTGAGTGTCTCTAGGGACTTCTCTAATTTATCAGGTGAGGCTATCTTAGGTGGTCGGGAAAGGTTTCTTTCAACCTCTTTCCCGAACTGCTCCCAGTCTGTGTTTCGCGGGTTCCTGTACACTTTCTTTTGCACTGTTCTTTCAAAGTTAACTCGGAATTGAATATACTTGTGGTCTGAGAAGGAGTGTCTGCTAAGGACTCTCCAATCTTTTACCACAGTATTTGTTACCGACGCGAGGGTTAAATCCAAGACGTTAGAGGAGGTAGGACCAACATATGTTGGTTCTTCCCCCTCGTTCGCAATCTTGAGATTAGTTTGTATGATAAAATCAAGCAGTGACTCACCTCTGTCGTTGATGTCCCTGCTTCCCCATACCGTATGGTGTGCGTTGGCATCCGCTCCGATGGTGAGGGACTGCTTTTTTGGCTCGGTCTCCATCACCAGTCGAGCAAGCTCGTGAGGGGGTGCGTCGGTGTCGTGCGCCATGTAGCATGATGCCATCAGAATTGGCTCATCCTTGCTACCTTCTAGCGCTATTACCGTGAGATCGTCAGTGCTGTAATTAGACAATAAGTAAGCATAGATACCCTTTCGTACCAGGATCGCGGTCCTTGCTCTACTCACTGTTGTTGTATAGAATACGTTGTAGTTCGGGTGTCTTAGTCCAGAAACCTTGTTTCCCGACGCTATCCAAGGTTCCTGGATGAGTGCGACGTCGGCGGGCCCTGTCTCCAGGGTTATCAGGAGCTCCGCCGAGGCCAACTTACTTTTGTGTAGGTTGACCTGGATGACCCTCAGCTCCATTGGTGGCTTTGGTGTCCTCCACGGATGCGACCTCCACTATGGTGATGTCTGCATCCTCGTCGTCCACGATCTCCAGGCTCTTGGTGGCGTGGGTGACCTCCGCTAAGTCCCTCTCCACTTCACCTATCGCCAGCGTGTTCTCATTAGTGTCGTCCTGATGGCGTTTTTTGAGACGCAGGTACACGCTCCCTACGCCCCACGCCATCTTCCCGTGTCGTGCGTATAGCAGATCGTCGGCCTCCTTATTGATTTGAATGACCATTTGCTGGCCCTTGCTATCGGGTTTCGCAACATGGACCACTTTCCAATCAATCGTTGGCACGTCCGGGTTCTGCCACTTCAGTAGCTGCAGCGCCTGGTCCGCTGGGACGACCCTTGGGAAGAGTACTTTTGCCTTTGGCACGGACGGAATGCTAGTTCTGTCCACTACCTCCAGCTTGGCACCCTCCCACGGAGCGTCCATGGCAGCCACGACGCCGGTGACCCACTTCAGGGTGTGGTCATCCTTGCAGCTAAGGATTTTGACACCTGAGAGCCAGCCCGCTCCATCAAAAGAGATGGGAAGCGAGTCCGGTTCGCCCATCCGACTAAGAAGCGCATCGAACAGCAGCGCCTCCACCTTCTTCCACTGTTCGGGCTTCATTTTGCCGTTTGGGTCGCTCCGGTCGATGAGCGCGACGACTAGATGTCGCCTCGCTACATCGCTGGCCGTCGGCTTTGCTCGCGACACTGGCTTTTCGCAGGGCCGCTTGCTAGCTGGCACCTCTGTTTTTTCGGCTTCAGCGGAGCTCTGGCGTTTGACCGCCAGTTGCTCCTCCACCTTGTTGGCAAAACTGGCGTTCTCAGGCGTCATGTTCCCCTTTTTCTCGAAGTGAGACCTGCCCTCTTCGATCCTTTCGTCGGCCCACTTCTTGCTGCGGATAAAAATACATAAAAAAAAATAAAAAATTAACGTATAATAATTAATAAACACAATGAGTGAACGTTAACTTGCAGCGTACACTGTACTGAAAACACTTCGTTTTTTCGCTGCAGCGCACGCAAATTGTGCTTGTATGCGTGTGAAAAGTGTGACGGTATGTGTGCATGCCCATCTCTGCCTTAGTGCAACAAAATCATCCGCCCACAATTTCAAAAGCAATCCTTCGAATCTTGTCGAATCTTATGTGTGTTCAAATGAACAAGTTATCGCTTTAGTTAATCTTCAGTACATATTGACGGCCAGTTTACTTCAGTTAATGGCCAAATTACGCTATGCGAGAAATCGTATTCGTGGCTCTCTTTTCATGCACGCACGAGATACGTTATCTTAACTCGCATGCATTATTTCGTTTACATAGTTCGAGTAAATTTTCTTGCGAGCTAGAACATTATAACAATGGACGAGTTGAAAGAAGAAAAATTAAAAAAAAAAATGCAAAACGCACCAACACGCACGAACGAGAGCTCGAATAGTTTTGAACATGTTCAAAATTGATTCGTGCTCGTACGTGGCCGCTGCGAGCTCGCACGTGGTCGAGAGAGAGACGAATGCGATTACTCGCGTCGTGTAATTTGGCCATCATGGAAAAATATACGCACTCTCAACGCCCCTAACTAAAAATTGTGCATAACTGAGAATATATATGAACAAATTTTCAAAATGCTTATTTGAGTCTTCTAGGTCCAAAACACATGCTCCACAACAACTAAAAAGCTTTTCCCTCGTTGCCGTTTACAACAGGGCTCATAGAAAGTTATTATATATACATTTTGATGTGCAACATGTAGCAGTTTAGGAGTCACAGGCAAAAACAAAACCAAAAGAACAGCTGAATCCCCATTAAGGTTGGCAGCACCATTCTGCGATAGTGATATACCAATGATAGGTTATTTTGGCTTTGAGAAAACCAAGCCAGTATAGCTCGAGCATAAAAATTATTCCGAAGTTAACTTATTCCATGTTTAACCGAAAATTGATAAATTGGGCCTTAAACTTCAAAATGTTGAATGAAGTTTGGCATTGTAATTAAAATCAATAATAAGCCTTAACACAAAAACGTAAAGGCTTCGTATTTTTAAAGCTTTATTATATATTTTTTTTTAGCGAATCGCAGTTAAGACAATTTTTTTTGGTACAAAATCTGTAAAGGTATTACAGCTTTGCAACAGTAAAAGAAACAAGTAAGAAGGCTCTAGACGAGATTTCCCGACTAGGAGATACCCCGAACCACTAACCAAATAATGTTATAGATGGGACATTTCTAGTACTGTTTTGGTTTCCACTAAACTGTGAACGAGAGTGACCCATGATTGTTAACGTTATGTTATGCTCGCTCAAAATGTTAACTCATAGCAGAGAGACCTAAGTTTGTTTCAGTTGGTATTCACTTTCAGCGGCTTTTAGGGGAAAGGGGGAAGCGGCGGCGGAAAGCAAGCAACGGTTAAAATACATTAGTATTTGTATACGTGTGCATTTGCTTCATACTTTGGTGGGCTAGCAATGTTTGAGATTTTACACTTTTGTCATTTTCGATGCCATGCATACGCATGTGTGTGTGCATGAATGTATATGCAGAATGTGTATATGTATGCGAGCCATTTGTTTTGGAATTTATTGACCTGGCTCAACATAGATGTGGGGAACATGGATATGACTTAATTGCAAATTAATACAACTTTTAAAATTAAGTCATATCAAGTCGACTCATAGGTCATATTTATATATGTATGATCCCATTACAATTGTAATGACCTCCTCGTGGTGTTCCCTGGGTACCGATTGGATATTTATTCAATCGGAAGCTAATATGAGCGGCGATTTTAAGCTTCATTATATATTTAGGAACTAAGTACATATTTTGAGTTGTATGGTATAAAAAACAATAATTGTAAAATAAATAGCTATACTTAAATAAAAATAGTCGGCCAAATATTATTAAGTTTTACTAAAAACAAAAAATATGTATAAAGCATCGCGCACACCAGAGCGCTGCAGATTCGCTGTCAAAACAAATTCGCCCCGCTTTGGTGTGCGTGCGTTTATAAGACGCAATGTAATTATATATTCGTGCCGCTGCCGCTGCGGATTATTCGCTCTGGTGTGCGCGATGCTTAAAAAGAATATTTGGAATCCCAAAAGCCCTCCCTTCACCTGTTAGAAATTAAATCATATATGTTGAGGCAGGTCAATAAATTCCAAAACAAATGGCTCGCATACATATACACATTCTGCATATACATTCATGCACACACACATGCGTATGCAGGGCATCGAAAATGACAAAAGTGTAAAATCTCAAACATTGCTAGCCCACCAAAGTATGAATGCCCAGCATATTTATTAAGACTGACTAGGAGATACCCTATGCCCTAAACATTATTCGTTCATATATTGGCAAATCGACACGCACATTGATGCTGAACAAGAATATATATATATAATGGGGCCGTAAATAATTTCCTTCTGCCTGTTACATACATTAGCACAGGCCAATATACCCGTTCCATCAATAGAAAAGTTATAAGTCATCTAATTTCACAACAAGCGGCAGCGTGATGTGTGTGTACACAAGAGTGATCATTTATGTATGTATGTATATCTATCATTCGAGTGTATACACATCGAGAATGGGCAAATGCAATAACAGCACTTGCTGGTGGCTGAGACGCAAAAACAGCACAACGTAAAAACTACCCTTTGTTTGAATATTCAATTATTACATTATTGTTATATTATTATATAAAATTTATTTTAAGTATTCAAATACAAAACAAGTTTATTTTATTTCGTATTTATTATGTTATATTCAACGTGTTAGATGATTTAATAATGCCCTACCTAATATCCAAAATATTAGTAAACATATATTATACATATCATATTGCTTTTATCTAGCTATTAAACGAAATTTAAAGTAAATTCAAACTACCCTTCCTTGCTAGGCAGCAACAAGCGGATTGAAACAAAAACCTCGGCAAAGCTTGCCCAGCAAAATATGAAGCAAATGCACACGTATACAAATACTAATGTATTTTTACCGCCACTTCCCCCTTTCCCCTAAAAGCCGCTGAAAGTGAATACAAACTGAAACAGACTTGGGTCTCTCTGCTATGTGTTAACATTTTGAGCGAGCATAACATAATGTTAACAATCATGGGTCACTCTCGTTCACAGTTTAGTGGAAACCAAAACAGTACTAGAAATGTCCCATCTATAACATTATTTGGTTAGTGGTTTAGTGGAAACCAAAACAGTACTAGAAATGTCCCATCTATAGCATTATTTGGTTAGTGCCCGAACCCTGTACCACTGAGCATAGAATACATAGAGACCTTAAATCGACTGTAATCTTATTGCCGTCAAAATGTTAAACTTCCGATCCAGGAAGAAGAAGAGTCGAAAACTTAACAGACAGAGCTGGCCGCGCAAAAGTGCAACGTCATTCTATTTCTTGCTCTGCTGTAAGCAACACAACGGACTTTTTGGTGGGCTAGCTTTGCCGAGTTTTTTGTGATTTTGTTTCGTTTGCTCAGCCCAGCATATACATGTGTGTGTGTGTGTGTACATGTATGCAAAGGCAGCACATTTTTATGTATTCGTCGCAATTGTCTTGTTAGTTTTGACCTGCCTCAACTTTTAGAATTTTCAGCAATTTTATAACAAGTTGAGGATACGAATAAAATGTATGTTATTATTTTTATATTTTTTTTATTTATTATTAAAATACATTTAAATCGTTAAGAGGTGCATAATTGATAATTTGTCTAATAATTAATTATATTTTAATTATTTAATTATATATTTTCGACCCTTGAAAGTAAATACATATTTGATGTCGATTGCCAATGTTCAAATTCTAAATTTGCGCGCATTTGTATCTGCCTACAAAAACCAAAAAAAGACACTCTCAGTTCATACATACTCTTTCGAGATATTAACTATATGACACTAGCAAACAATTTTGCAACACAACTACTTTATAGTTGAGCATTTACATACAAAAGATGCACACACATTCCGAAAGAGTATTCAGATATTCGATATTTTTATGATATCGATCACATGTGTATATCGGAAACGGAAATAGTTATCGAAAATCGGAAACAAACTTGTACTGCCTAGGACTTAGATGAGCTTATGTGCAAAATCTGAAGTCTCTAGCTCTTATAGTCTCTGAGATCGACGCGTTCATACATACAGACAGACGGACATGGCTATATCGACTCGGCTGTTGATGCTGATCAAGAATATATATACTTTATAGGGTCGGAGATGCTTCCTTCTGCCTGTTACATACTTTTGCACAAAACCATTATACCCCTTTTACCCATTTCATGGGTTCGGGGTATAAAAACATAATGACCTTTCCGGAAATCAACAAAATAATTAGTAAGAATCCATGGGGATTCTACGGTTAGTGGAGCGTCGAAGTTTGATAATTGATTGAAATTAAATAAATTGTATTTAATACGTTTGTCTTATGTTTCAGAACTCTATTAAACTTCATTAAACATTATCGATAGCTCGATAACAAATCGATAAATTGTATTTAGTATTTTCGTTTTTTTTCGGAAATCTATTAGCTTCACAAAAAAATTAAATTTTTCGGTATTTTTATTAACAATATCTCGATAGCCAAGCGAGTTATCGATAAATTTTATTTAAAATAAGCATCTTATTTTGTCGAGTTTTACAAGAATTAATTATCAGACTTCGGCGCCCCACTTACCGTAGACGTGCCAGTAGCCTAAACTGTTTCGAGTAGATAATTCGCAGTGCTTCAAAAATATTAGTACTAGAACTATAATACAGACGCGCTTCATTGTATTTAACAGGAAAGAAACAATTGCACGGTCTCTTGTTGCCAATATTATATGGAATGTAAAAATAATCCATTTTCATGGCAGGCTTTGCAAATCTTGTAGTGTAAAAATCTTGTCAGTGCGATCATATGCTACTCGCATGTGCTGCAACATCTCCGGAAGCTTCTCAATGGTGCGCGACACATCTACGTTCTGACAGATGCGCTTAAGGAGATCGCCGCGCGTCGGCATCGCAAACATCGCCACTTGGGCACCTTTGCGTATTAGAAATGGGTGGTACTTGGCCAAAGTATCGTTGTACGCTGACTTACAAACACTGTGTGTTTTTTCGTCATCACCAACGTCGAGCAACCTGGTTAAAAACTCGTATACGAACTCTGTAACACATACAATTATGTATTTAGGAATTATAAATAACTAATCTTGCAGCAGTCTAAATACCTAAACCACGGTGTAGTCTCAAGAAAGTGCGGCTGCCAGACACGTAACCCTTCTGCTGCAACAGACTAGCATTCTTTTCATAAATGAGCATTGTTTTTACGCTGTCGAAGTGTTTATGTTCCTTGGTGTCTTGATTTTGGAGGTCGTTGAGAATGTCAAGTTTGTTGCGCACGTCGCTGCTTACAAATGAAAACACGCTACCCATAAGCAAGAAGAATCTATGAATAATAAGGTTTTAATAATGGCGAGGGTATTTAAATAAACGCACTTCATGATTTCCTCATATGCTTCTAGATAGTCTTTTATGCGGACATCGTCGACATCTAGTAGGCTCCTTTTCATTTTTTCTGACACTTTTTCAATATCAAAACAATCAACTGCATCTGCATCTTTGCTGGCAGATTTCATTTTTGTAACAGTATTCTACTGCGGCCCCTTAGGGACACAATATCAACGCAAAGACTTTAAAAGTTTAATTTTTACTGTTGACGTATGAAATCTTTTGTTAATGAATACAAGCACTAGGGCTGCAAAAACATCGAAGATTATATCGATGTTCTGAAAATTTTGCGATACCTCGATGCACTTGTTCAATATCGATGTTTAATGTTTAATACTAATGTTTTTCTTTTTCAAATATGGCGCCCAGCCTCGAAATCAAAACAAAGCGCCAGCTGATTGGTGTTATAGTGTATTTACACTGGCGCCGCTAAGAAAGCCTTAGTGGTTAGCGGCGAGTCATTTACATTGTCAAAAATTCTTTAGAATCAGCTGTTTTTTGTTTACTTTTGTTGTGATTGCTGATGAAAAAGAAATTGTAAAATTTAAATTTATTGATGCTGGCCACTCAAATTGGTGATAGCATTAATAATACTGCAATAATTAATAATAATAATACATTTTAAGTAATTTTATTGATTGCGAAAACGAAGAAGCGGCAGCAGCAACGGCTGCGCTAAATATGTTGTTGCAGTTCGACTGTTTTAGCACGAGAAGTGTCTGGATGCTCGAACGCAATGGTTGTTATTTGGAGATAGATGTGCCAAAGTTGAGTGAGGATTTGCTTAAGGAGAGCTTCATGATGGAAAGAAGCCTCTTAAAAGTTAGTCTATGCCTTGGCTCAAATAGAAATAAAGACTCCAAGAGCGTGCATCCCACTAGATAAGCGAGTTGCCGTAGCTTTGTACAGCCTGGGCTCATCCGCTGAGTACAGAACCGTTGCCAGGTTGTTTGGCATATCGACTGCTTGTCTGTGCAATTTTCAAAAGGAGTTCTGCAAACTTGTTTGGCAAATTTGTCGACACAATTAACAATTTAGGCTTCTTTGCAAAAACGCTTTCCAAGCTTTCCGACCAGCGCTTTCTCTTTTGTCCGACATCCACTTGAAATTAAATTGATTAATTACAATAACAATTAAAATATTTAGCATTCTAAAAACGTTTGTACTTAGTTGCACATTTGTTTTGATTTTGAATCAGCTGATTCCTGTTGCCGACATCAGTAATTTGACCAAAAGTATCGATTCATCGGTAAAAAAAAAGGTCTTTATCTGAGTCGGTAGAATAGCGGCGCTCTAGAAAAAGTCGCTAAATTCAAATTTAACGAACACATTTTGTATGGTAAAGGCTAAAAATATCGAAGACCTTAAGGCGAAATGCAAAAGGCACTAAATGCACTATTAAGGGGAAATTGTCTAGATTTAGGTCGCTATCGTGTAGAAAACGAAATGAATACTTTTCCGCCATCATCTCCACGCATGAATCTAAGAAAACCAGATTGCGCATTGCACAGGTCAGTTAGTTTTTCTCAAGCAAACAGCTGATTTTGTGACGTCACAGTAGACTACAACATTTTTGTGCTGTATGCAATTTGCATGGATATTTATGTGCAAGTTAGCTCCACAATATCTATAAAACAAATAACCACCAAGCTTTGCTCATTGCAAAGGGTCTTCACAGGGAACATACCCAAAGCGTTGACTGTGTTGCCAGGGTCAAAAAACAATTTTTTCAGTCAAGAATGTTGTTTTAAATAAGACTGCCTTTTACACACAAATTCCATTAAATTTAAACTGCGCGCCACAGCTGCAGTCTACTGTGACGTAGAAGCGCAGTAGATTTTAATTTTGACACAGCGAATGCGCAATCTGGTTTTCTTAGATTCATGGTCTCCACGTTTTAATACTCATTCGTTTAAATACTCATTGATATCAAATATATTCAAATATCGAAACATCGATATTTTGATTTAATGTCAGCATCCCTATCAAATATCACTTGTGCTCACACATCTCCAACTTACAATTTTGACAGATGGAATGACATAATATCTAAGTGTAAACAGTGCTTTGTGCATGAGACATAAATTGGTTAATGTTAACATCGATGTCAAATATGCTGTTGTCTAAAACTTTTGCAAAATGGATAAGAAAACTACTCCTGTCCTGCCGCTCACAAAAGAGCATGTAAAAACAATTTTTTCTGACGCGATCGTTACCTATGTGAAGCCGATAGATTTATGTAAATTTTCGCCAATTTTGACGCCATTCAGCAAACTTGGCGTACTCGTCAACATTGACGATATCGTAAGATCTAAAGAAACGGAAAGTTCCATAGACGTGAACCCAAAGTTGTCACAATCACAGAACTACAGCTGCATCCAATGTCGCCGCCTTTTACCAACAGCACACCTCTTAGATCTGCACATCACCGAACACCATGATTTGTATTTTGCGGCGAGCGTGGAGCGAGGCGACAGGCCTCAGTATTCTTGTTATATTGAAGAGTGCTGTGAGAAGTTCTATATGCCCAGCGAACGTAAAAACCATTGCATTACATTGCACAAGTATCCAGCTAACTTTCGCTTCGACCAAGAAAAAGTCCGCAAAAGAAAAGATGCAAACGCCATGGATGTCGAAGTGACAGGCTTAAAGTCCAACGAGCCTTATTTACCACATATTAGAGCTTTTAGCTTTGGTCATCCTACACTAAGGACATTCCGAATACCACAAAAAAGGGAGTCTGGCCTGCATGATGTGCAGGCCTTAAAAAATGCAATTAACAATATAGATTAAGCTTTATGTTACCATTTTATTAAACGTTATTTTGCTCTACAATATAGTCGAATTATTTTTGTTTTGGAATCCTTGAAGATTATCTGGATTTAATGATTGACCTGAAAGTGGATAATTTTTGGACATAAGACTTCCTGTGCTATATATACTATAAATACTTACTTTCCCGTATTGGCATTAATGTAGTGATAAGCAACAACCAGCAGGAAGAGAAATACGCCCAATACGTTTGAAAAGATGGCTAACTGCACGTCAGTAATCATTTTGGTGTTCTACAAACTAAATATACAAGAATATTTATTGAAACTGATGACACGTCATACTTTTAAAGCCAGCAGTGTTGTTTAAGATATGCGTGAGGCCAAATTAAACTAATTGCGGTAATTCAGTGATCAGCTTTGGTTGTTAAAGAGGCTTGAAGCACAATAATTTTGGAAAATATTTACGTTTAGTTAATTCTAATTATATATGAAGATACGCTGCATGCGAGGTGGATAATGGAGTGTTCACAATGCATCGATGTTTTGGTTTAATATTTAAACATCGATATATATTTCCTAACATCCAACAAGAATTGAATAATAGAGACGAAACGATACGAAACAGATGGTGCGCCCAGAAGGCGCATGCGACGAGTAATTTAACCTCTTGATTGCATACCGTTGAAAATATTCGTAGACAGCCAGCTGGGGCCTGGCTTGATAACAAGTCGGCCATAATGTTTTAGTTAGGAATGTGATTAGATTAGACGTTGTATTTCATATCTCTTGTTGTTGTCACATAACTTGCGCTTGGAAGTTTCAGACTTTTGTTTCAACCTACGCCAAAGTCTGATGATTGATTCTTGTAGAACTCGACAAAATAAGACGAATATATAATAATAAAATTGATCGATAGCTCGCTTGGCTATCAAGATATAATTAATAAAAAATCGAAAAATTAAATTTTGTTTGGTGAATTTTAATAGATTTCCGAGAAAAAAACAAAAATATAAACACAATTTATCGATATATCGATTTGTTATAGAGCTATCGATAAAAATGTACAACATTTATTCGTTTATTGAAGTTTAATAGATGTTTGAAAAATAATCCGATAATATTAAATACAATTTATTGATATATCGCGTAGCTATTGAGATATCAATGCTTCAAAATCGAAAAAGAAACAATATTTTGTATGCGTGCATATAATTTTTTCTCTGAAATTCAATAGACTACAGACGAAAAAATTAAAATAAATAATAAGTAATACATATCATTTTCTTTCACTACATTATGTTCTTTTCCTCTATAAATATTTCTCTACACACAAATTATTTTCTTATTTTCATTGAACTACACCACAAAGTGACACAAACAGCCATGCTCCGGTTATCGCAAAATTTTGCGTTTTACGATTTGGGCAAATTCGTACGAATTCAGTTTTGCGTGCTCCGGTTTTCGCAACTTTTTAGCTATCGATAAAATTCCATATCGAACTAAAAAAAACAGCTGTTTTGCTTTTGTTTATTTTTTACTTACGGAAATATTTTGAAAAAATGCCGTGTGTTTTTGCAATTGCAATCTTTGAAGCGAAAAGACGACGGAAAATTAAAGACCTGAGGTACAGGCAACATCTGCGGAATAATGGCTGTGTATTAAAAATGTCAGATGAAATGTAAGTAAAGTTTTTCTTAGTTACAGACTTTAAGTAATTGTTGTACTGTTTTATATTCAGATTTTTAGAGTTATTTCGAATTACCAAAATTTCTTTTTTGGAAATTCTGTCTAAAATACGTTCACAGATGAAAAAATCGTCCATTGTCAAAACAATACAACTGGGAATTGTGTTACGCTATCTTGCCACTGGCTCATACCAGTACACCCTTGCAAAGGATAACCATATAAATGTCGGAACAAGTACATTTGGCAAAATGCTGCACAGTATTATTCCGATATTGGAGAAAACAATATGCCCAACTGAAATTAAAATGGCATTGGCTCAAGAACAACTGATTCAATCTCGGGAATATTTTTTTGAAAAATACCAGCTTCCTGGCGTTGTTGCGTGTGTGGATGGAACGCACATTCGAATTAAAAAACCCTTAAATAATGAATCTGTGTTCTTTAATAGAAAAGGCTATTTCAGTATGAACGCTATGGTGGTAAGATACAAATAATTTATTTGAAATTCATCTTGTAATTAAATTTTTCTTCTTAGGTCTGCAATCACAAAATGGCAATATTGGCTATTGATGCAACCCATCCAGGTTCCTGCCATGATTCATTCATTCATAGCACCGCTAGGGAGTATTTTTCTACATTAAATGGACATTTTGTATTGGCAGACTCTGGATATGCGTTGGAAACATTTGTATTAACACCGTACCGAACTGCAGAATCTGGATCCATGGAGCATAATTTCAATAAAAAACATTGTGCTGCTCGAAACATCGTGGAGCGAACTATTGGTATTCTTAAAAGTAGGTTTCGGTGCCTTCAACGACATTTAAATTACGAGCCAAGATTCGCGTGCAGCATTATAAATGTTTGCTGCGCCTTGCACAATATTTGCCGCAGAGTTAATTCACCAGCTCCAGAGAATATTGATTGGGCTGATCCTCTGGACATTGAAAATGTATTTGAATACGAAGACAATGTACCATCCAACAGTGTCAGAGATGAGATAGCACGTAGTCTTTCTCAATAATTATATGTATTAATAAAAAAAAATGTAATAAAGAATATATACTGAATAAATAAACAAATTGCATTTTATTTAAATAAAAAGCCACAGTCTTACAAACTATTTCCATTATTTGCTCAGAGAATTTAGCATCAATTTAAGTACGTCTAGTTTTTCTTTTTCTATTTCCACCATTTGTTTAAAATGGTGGGCTTGCTGCTCTTTCATTTCTTTTAGGGTGTCAGCCACGTCTTTTAAACATTTGGACTGTTCGGCACAAATGTTATCCAGATCCGAAGGGACTGATTTACGAGCACGTTTTTGTTGTGGCTCATCGTCCACCAAGTTTGCTGGATTGACATTGTCGTCCGGAAGCAGCACCTCTGCCAGCAATGACTCGCTCAGGTCCCTCGGAGGTTCAGGATTCTTTTGTTGCAAGCCAAACGTTTCTCCTCCTACTCCATCAACCATTTCAAAAAGACCGCATAGCCTCGCGATTTCCTCTTCAATTGGTAAAATTACCACTTGGTAGCCCTAGCCAACTTGCACATATCGAATACTTATCGATAATTCTGAATTCGCAATTTGTAGTTGCTTGGCTCAATTTGGCAGCAATGCAATTTTATTTGTGCTCAGAAATAAATTTATTAAAATTATAAATGAATCATAAATTTAATTTCTAATTTAATAAATATGAGCTTAAAAGATAATCAAATAGAAAAAATTTGTTTTTGGCCGTATAAATTATTATTTGTTTGATATTTGTAATTTACTTTTGAATTCGCATGCTCTTGCGTTTTGCGAAAACCGGAGCACAAGTTTTTGCGTTTTAGCGTCAAATCGCAAAATTTTGCGTTTTGCGATAACCGGAGCACGGCTAAAAATGTCAGAAAAACATCAAAATTTGCAGTCCAAGTTTAAAAATGTATTATTAGTCCTTTTAATGAATTAGATGGAAATGAGAAAATAAGGTACTTAGTTTCTAGAAGAAATAGGTTTGATTCACTTAACGTCACGTGAATTAACTGCACCACAGTGCTGTGGGAAGCCAATGCAAGTTGCATGTGAATCACGCTCTAAATTTTGGAAATGGATATATAAAAAGGGTTCTAAGTCCTTCAGAAAAACTATAAGCCAGTTTAAAAATGTTAAAATAAAATATATATTCGCTCATTTTCTGACCTTTAATAGCGTATTTCCACTGCTTAGTTATTCTCAGCTATGTTAGTTAACAGTAACTGAGGTTCAGTTTGCAAGTATTCTCCCATAGGGAATTAACTGAAGTAAAACTGACCGTAAATATTTGCTGAAGAATAACTGAAGAGGAACTGGTTTATTTGAACACTTGTTTGATAATAGCGTATTTCCACTGCTCAGTTATTCTCAGTTATGTAAGTTAACAGTAGCTGAGGTTCAGTTTGCATGTATTCTCCCATAAGGAATTAACTGAAGTAAAACTGACCGTAAATATTAACTGAAGAATAACTGAAGAGGAACTGGTTCATTTGAACACTTGTTCGATAAAACATCGCTGTTAATGGGCACTTTTAATGTAACAGTCGCAAAACAGATGATTGTGAATAGCAGAAATTGTGAATAGGTAGGCGCAATATTTAATAATATACAAAATTGTATTAAAAATTTTGTTTTTTGATGAAATATTTGTAGGAAACAATTGAACTGGGTGCCAAGGTTCAAAGGATTGCTTTTAAAACTGTCGGCAGATAATTTTGTTGCACTTAGGGCAGATCAGAATAACTCCCACGTACATATATAGGAAAATTGACTTGTACTGCTTGTGCAATGCAAGCAAAAATGCTTGTAGCCATAAAAGTTGGCAACACGCTGTTACTTATTTGCAATGTACAATTTCGGTTAGTTTTTCTCACTTTTTTGCAGAAAATACAAAGCAAAACAAACCGAACAGCTGATTTATTTACGGAGGTTCAGTTAACAGAGCAATGGAAACAGCTTTCGTCAGTTACTGTTAAAATTTACGGAAACGGAGCAATGGAAATAGGCTATTATTATTCAGAAATCTATTAAACTTCATAACACAAAAATATGTTGTAAAATGCTTATCGATAGCTCGTTAGCACATCGATATATCGTAACATTTTATTTAGAATATTCGTTTTTAATTAATTGCGTGAATTTAACATTGGCATCAATCCCCAATCAATGGCCTTAAGTACTAACGGCCGATGGTTAAGCGATATTTTGTTCTTATAAGATGTGCGTCAAGATAGCAACGGTCTGTCAGCAACGAAGATCGACTTTTTTGACATGAGCAATGATTTTGTGTTTAAAAAAAAAAAAATTTCCCGCAGCGACGATTTTGCATGGAAATTTTTTTTTTCTCTGTGCAGGATACCCACCTATACCCAGAACACCCGCAGCCAAAAAAAATTGAAATTTTAACACAAAAAAGGTGTCACCTTCATTATTGTATGCATATGGCTGCAAGCAGAAAACCGTTAAAATTCAAATACCTGTTTAATAGAAACATATTGAATAAATCATTGCATTAATGCACATAATTTCATTCAAAAAGTGCGAAAAGACAACGACCATTTTCATGTTCCATTATGAACTATCATAGATTTATTTTCATTTATGTAATTAATTTTCTCAACACCTGGCATAAAGAATTTTCTAAATTTAATTGCTACAGCTTTTACAAACATGTAGCTTATATTTCCAATATTCCGCTTCGCAAGCTATGATCTGTAAGAAAAGATATTAAGCCTTTTATCAGACCACATTTTGCCGGTCAATTCCGTATGGGCCCGGCACCGAGGTAGCTGCTTTCTTTTAAATATAGTACATCTCAAAAACTTGCATACCATTTTTTTTTTTAAATAGTATTAGAATGCTGAAGTTATAGGCTTTAATTGTGTATTAGAGTTTTTCGGAGTCTTCCTCCCTTAGTTGAGATATTTAAGAGAGTTAAACGTTTACCAATAAATCACTTAATCCACCCATTTCAAAAACTAAAATTGACATAATATTGCACAAAAACAAAAAAAAATCATCAAAAATACTGATTTTGCATAGTTTTTAATAAAGCGTATTAGCTATGCATAATAGTGCATTTACACTGGCGCCGCTAAAAAAGCCTTAGTGATAGCGGTGAAAGTCATTTACATTGGAAAAAAGTCTTTAGAATAAGGTGTTTATACTTTGATACCGAAGGTCTCATAGTATATTGGTTTTGTGCAATGTCCGTCATGGTGTCCGTCTGTCCGTCTGTCTGTCTGTCCGTCTGTCCGTCTGTATGAACGCAACTTTTTTCGACACCCGTAAAGCTAGAGACTTGAAACTTTGCAATTATGTTTGTCTATAGGCGCGACAGATAAAGTGTCAAGATTGGGGTGCCACGCCTACTAGGAGGCTGGGAAATCGATAAATTCGATAACTGAAAACCGATAAAACCAAATATTTCTCACATTCTTACAGCTAGAGTTACCAAATTTTGCACGCAGATAGCTTATCATGTCCCTGAAAAAACTGCATCAAAATTTTGGATGCCACGCCCACTCTTTCCGCCCCAATCATCCCTTCTCCTTGAAACTGGAAACGCCTATAGTTTTTACATTTTTTGATAGATAGATATTGACGTTCCACAAAAAAATTCATCAAAATGTTGGATGCCACGCCCCTGATTCCGCCCCCATCCCCCCTTCACCAAGAAATTGGAAACGCCTATAGTTTTCACATTTTTTGGGCTAGAGCCACCAAATTTTGTGTCAAGATAGGTACTGACGTTCCCCATTAAAACTTGGATGCCACGCCCCCTGATTCCGCCCCCATCCCCCCTTCTCCAAGAAATTGGAAACGCCTATAGTTTTCACATTTTTTGGGCTAGAGCCACCAAATTTTGTGTGAAGATAGATATTGACGTTCCCCAAAAAAATGCATCAAAATTTTGGATGCCACGCCCACCCAAGCCACCCGCCTTATAAAATCGGAATCGGCTATATTTTTAACAGTTTTTGAGCTAGAGCCACCAAACTTGGTAGGAAGATTGATAGTGACAGTCAAAAACATTTGATTTAAAATTTTGGATGCCACGCCCACCCAAGCCACCCGCCGTATAAAATCGGAATCGGCTATATCTTTAACAGTTTTTGAGCTAGAGCCACCAAACTTATTAGGAAGATAGATAGTGACAGTTAAAAACATTTGATTCAAAAATTTGGATGCCACGCCTACCTCTGCCGCCCACCTTTGAAATTTGGGAGTTAAGTTATCTTCCACAGTTTTTGAGCTAGAGTCACCAAATTTGATAACATGATAGCTGGCGATATTTACCACATGGGCCACTCCCTTCGCCCCTGCATTCTCCCTTATCAACCGTTCTTTTACTGGTATCAAAGAATTCCGCAGTCGGTTGCGTCCGAATGCAACGTTTTTACTTGTTTTTGTTTACTTTTGGTAATAATTGCTGAAGAGAATGATGTTTGAAAACTGAAGCCAAATTTAAATTTATTGATGCTGGCCATGAAAATTTGTTTGGTACATCGACTGCTAGCTTGTGCAATATTCAAAAGGAGTTCTGCAAACTTGTTTGGCAAAAAAAAAAAAAAAACGTGGGGCAAATGTGTTGACCCAATCAAAAACTGAGGATTAGGTGCAAGGCTTTGAAAACCTTGGGTTTCCCCAGTGCTTTGAAATAAAACCTAAACAGGCAGATGCAACAGGTTATTATATATACAAAGGGTGGTACTCTGTTGTTCTTTTGGCTCTTGTGGACTACAGATATAGATTCATGTATATAAATTTGGGGTCTCCTGGCAGATGTTACGACTCCCAGATATATGAACGGTCTGCCTTAAAGCAGATGGTATCCACAACGGATTTATTTGAAAAGAACACGAAGAGAATAGGAGGTGTTGACGCGACGGTGTTCTTGATTAGGGACTCCGCCTTCCGATTCTACCCTAGTATGATGAAGCCTCTGATGATAATAAGCGCTTCAATTACCACCAGAATGCGTTTGGATAACTGAAAAGAAAATTTCGTAGCCTCGGCAAAGGCATTGCCAAGTCTTCCGACCAGCGCTTTCTCCTTTGTTCGACATTAACTTGAAATTAAATTGTTTAATTACAATAATAATCAAAATATTTGGTATTTTAAAAACTTTTGTACATTTGATTTGATTTTGAAACAGCTGATTTCAGTTGCCGCCATGAATATTTTGATCAAAAATATCGATTTATCGGTAAAAAAAAAAGAGGTCCATACCCAGCGGGCAAACACCTCCGTTTTTAGCGAGCGTCCGTTTTCTCGTACGTTTTTTGTATTAAATGTTATCGATGATGACACTTTTTATACTCAAATGAATACAATAGTTCTGTGACCATCATATAAATAGGTAGTAGGTACAAACAACAAACTAATTTTTAAATCAATGTTCATAAGCAATTTGGTTTTCTCAAAGACAAAGTTACCTATCATCGGTATACCACTACCACCGAATGGTGCAGCCAACCTTAATTCAGCTGTTGTTTCTTTGGTTTTGTTTTTGTCTGTGACTCCCAAACTGCTGCATGTTGCACATCAAAATGTATATACAATTACTTTCTATGAGCCCTGTTGTAAACGGCAACGAGGGAAAATCTTTTTAGTAGTTAAGGAGCATGTGTTTGTGGACCTAGAAGACTCACATAAGCATTTTGCTTCATAAAACAAAGTATACCATGCAAGTGTCAGCTTGAGTCAGCTGTTTGCCTTACGATGATTATATTAATATTTATATATCGGGACTTAGCATCGGTATAAGTGTTAAACAGACCTCCAGGCACCGGATAAGTAAGTGCTAACCGAATATTGAGAAACTCAAATTCGACTTAACATAGAATAAGTTGATTAACCGGACATTGAGAAATTGGGCCTTAATGTGTTAAAAAAAATCGCGCGATTTTTGTCAAGAAAAAATTTTTGTCTGTGACATTTTAAATGATTTGTATTACTTATAATTTTTTTTAAATTTTGTTGTCTGAAGTCTATTGAATTTCGTAGAAAAATGATATGCACGCAAACATAATTATTTTAATTTTTCGATTTGTATTATTGATATATATATAACAAAGCGATAAATCGATAAATTTTATTTAATATTTTCAGAAATCTATTTAATTTTAAAAGCTCGATAAAAATCGATTTATCGATAAATGGTATTTAGTAACTTAGAATAGTTTGACTTAAGGCCTATTTACTCTTGACTTAACTTAACTTAACTTAACGTAACGTAACTTAACTTAACTTAAGGAATGTATGCGTTAACTCTTGACTTAACGTAACTTAAGAAATCAGTGTGTCAGTGCTGTAGAATTATGTTAGCAGTGTTGTCAAACAAAGAAAAATAAACAGCTCGTTTGCTCATTTTGAAAAAAATAATTATGGATAAAGTTGCAGTAGCATTTAGAGTTGAGGACAACACGTCCTCGCTTTCAAATAATGTTGGCGGCGACTCCTCTGATCGCCTTTCACTGATATCAACTTTAACAAACAAACATATCAATGCAAAAACCAATTCAACAATTTTTATCAATATACTAACCATTGCAAACAAGTTCTTTGGCAATTGCAGCCCAAATTTCTCTTTGTTAAATTATATTTTGTAAGTCTTTTGACTTGTTATCATACAACAAACTATGATTTTCAACTAAAATAACTAGCTTGTGCTCATCCATTTGAATATTTGACTTTGTAAACGTTTTGTAAAGAGCGTTTAACGTTTTCCATCACAGTTTTTGATCAGCTGTTTGATTTTCACGTTAATCAACACTGCTAAACTTAAGAACTTAACTTAAGAATATGCAACCTGCAGGTTCAGAATTAAGTTACGTTAAGTTAAGTTACGTTAAGTTTTGAGTTAACGCTAACATTAAGAGCCATAAGATAGATTGAGTCAGCTGACTCTTACGTTAAGTTAAGTTAAGTTAAGTCAAGAGTAAACAGCCCTTTACCGGACATTAGAAATTGGACCTAAACTTAGAATACTTTGACCAAGATGCAAAGACGCAGGTCCGTTATGTGTCGCTCTTAAAATCACAACAAACTGTGACGTCACAGATTGCTTTGTTTACATTTTTGCGTCTCGCAAAGTTTTCATTAACTGTATAGACAAGCGCCATCTGTTGTAAAGAGCTCTAATAAAAAGCCACAACAGAATAAAAAAAACAAATAAGAAGGCTCTAGTCGAGATACCCCGAACCCTGTACATAACGCGTACAATCATTGTCTGTATGCATCTGTGACTAAACTTCAATCTTCGATATCTCTGGTGTTTCTTAACCGATTTTGATGAAATTTTCAGAAAAGTTATATCGTTATCCATTATTTCAACCCCCAAACGGAAATAGTTATCGAAAATCGGAAACAAACTTGTTCTGCCTAGGACTTAGATGAGCTTATGTGCAAAATCTGAAGTCTCTAGGTCTTATAGTCTCTGAGATCGACGCGTTCATATATACAGACAGACGGACAGACGGACATGGCTATATCGACTCGGCTGTTGATGCTGATCAAGAATATATATACTTTATAGGGTCGGAGATGCTTCCTTCTGCCTGTTACATACTTTTGCACAAAACCATTATACCCCTTTTACCCATTTCATGGGTTCGGGGTATAAAAATAGCGTTCACGCACGCAAGCTGGCTGCTATACTAACTTAGTTCGAAAAATATTTTATTTGAAATATTTTATTTCACATCAAGCAAAAAATATTTTTTTTTTAAAACATCGAAAGTACGATTATTATGGCCGCTGACCATCCTAAAGACGTCATTGGCACTATTTAACAACGTATCACAACAATGACTGCTAAAACTTCCGCCTGCTGAGCGATGGGCGTTGCCAAGCAATTGAGTTGTGGCACGCACTGTCATTTTAATTTTTTTTTTTTGCCTCTTAAGCGGGAAAGCTGCAGTGGTCGCGCTCGGTGGGTGGTTTGTAATTATGGACATGCGCCACCCATTCCGTCACAGTTTTAGTACATTAAGAGCTTGGCAATAAGCGTAAACAAGTTCAACTTGTTGTAGTAGTAGCAAGAACAAAAAACCGTGACTTACTGAGCGAAAGTTGGCATGTGTGTGTATGTACGTATGTTTGTATGTTTATGTATATGTATGCAAGTATGCCGGAAGCCGGTGGGCGGAACTAGTGCGCGTCCAGACAGACACTGCCAGAGACAAGGGCCAACTGCATGTGGGCCGTGGGGCGTTGCTAAGAAGATGGTTTTCCAAATTGCTAGCCAGAGATCATGACAATGATGTGCTTTTTGTGCTAACATATTTTTTTTTTTTATTATTATTTTCTGAGTTTTTTTTGTACACTTATTTATTTTTGCCAACTCACCAAATCATGTGTATGTGTAAGTGCTTTCTATCACATTCTGTCTTCCTGTTTGGGTGTTGCCAGTTTCAAATGCTGGGGTATAAATTGTCCGGCGGTTTTTTAGTCGCTACATAAACTTGCTGATTGCTTTGCATCGAGTGCTCAGCGGGAAGCCGATAGGAATATCAATTACTTAACAACGCTCATCTTATCGGAGCAGTTTTATCAATTATCCGACTTCTGCACGTGTCCTTGTGGACAGAGGACCACAATACCAATACAATATGCTCTCACTATGGTCTCATAACTCATCCTAAACAATCCCTCTTCGTGCGGGCCCACACACAGACCTTGAACAGCTCAACGATTTGGATAATTTTTTTTTTTAAATAAGTACGTGCACACGACCAAATTTGCCCTATTATGCGATCATGATCATGTGACCTTTGTGGTTAAGCGGCCTGCAACGGAAATGATTTTGGATGATAGCTAGGTGATAAATCTTGATATGCGAATAAGAAAAACCACTGTGGAAGGATAACAGAATCAGTGTTCTCTCTAGCTGATCGCATTGAGAGTTTATTATGCTAGCAATGTATACTTATGCTACCGTGTTTAAAAAAATATTATTTAAAATAACTTGAAAATACTGATGTAAGATATTGGAAATTAATAACTGGTAATTTGTGACGATTTTTGACAAATGGTTTCCTTTTTGATCGAAAAACAAAATGAGTTAAAAGTGCGGCCGCTTAATGTAAGTGCAGTCGGCACTTTGTATTTTGTACTTCCTTATTTGGTTATAGCGTCTATTGCAATAACAATACAAAATGTGTGCGCATAGAAATAATTTCATTTACATATTTTTGTGGCACCTAAATCGGTTGTTGACTCCATGAAGGCGTTTAGTGTAAATATGGGCGTAGGCTGCATCAGCTGCAGGGAAAAAAAACAACATTATGAATTGTAAATAATGTATTAAGACATTAAATTGTTCATTGAGGCCATTTACATTCATTATTATTACGATCTCATCATACGTGCCGATAAGCTTGGGAATTGGAATATACATAAATATATTGTGGGCAAAGAAAGTAAATAATGGTGAGTGAAAAAAAAATCCAAAAGACCTCGTCGAGAACAGACAATGCCATTCCCATTATAATATTTGTTAAGAAATTAATAAAATAATATAATTGTAATTAATTTATACACAAGGCAGAATCGAAAAAAAAGATTAAAGAAAGAAATGCATTACCGCCGGTAGCCGATGGTCTGCGGGACTTGAATTGTCAACTAATTAGGGATTCAGGTGCGTGATTGCATATTTCGGTTTTCAAAAGAAATTTAACGACTACAGAAAACGAGCCTTGGATGATCCAATCGGCAAGGGAAACTTCAAATCAATTCGCGACTTTCCAATAATAGATTGTACGGCTAAATAGTAACCCAACACAACTTTGAGATTACCAGGTTGGCCCTTCATATGTGCAATCCGTTTTACGTAGACGTACGGCGTAGTAAATTTAGTGCCAACTTGACACTGCCAAGTGAAGGAATAATAAGTCGGTATCGAACTCTTTAATGTACGATCGGGTCTAACCAGCAACTATCTTGCAACAGCATGTGTGGAGAACGAGACTGTGTTCAGCAAACTGTTTTAGGCCCAATATAATATAATATAATATAATATATTGTATTTTTAAATGAAACATTTTATTAAAATCAGCGGAGAAACACCGAAGATATGTAAAATTAAAATTGTATAAAGCAAAAAAATTCGCTGAAGTGCAGGCATTTTCTGCACAAGCGTGCACACACATGCATATATTGACTAAAGCGTTGTTCCTTATTTAAAATTGACATAGTTAAGAAAAGGACCAGTGGAAAATTAAGGGCGTGGCAGTGCCTCATGACAAATTATGACAAAGAGTAATTCGCTTTTGATTTATGAGCCGCTGCATTCAACTGTGACCCCCTTTTAAAGTTGGTTTAACACATTTCCTGTTGCAGACTTTGCTTGTGATATTTTATTTTGTAAGAATTATAAATCGGGAGTTGAAAGTTGTTAAAGCCTTCTTTAAATGCCGTTGCTTTCAATAAAGTGCTATGAGAAAATCTCGTTTGAATTCTAATGAAGCTTTAGCTACAGTAATAAGCACAGCAACCTCTTAACCTGCCGCAACAGCAACTACATTCAGCCGCAAAAACCGGTGCCGACCGTCCGTTTAAACACTTCGACGGCAACTCCCGCTGTAAGTGAGCCAGCGATCCTAAACTTAGGCGATAAATCAAGAATAACCTGCGACATTCCAGCCTATTTTAAAGCGAAACACCCTATACTAATTAGCAGATTTCGGATTTAGCATATTTGCCTATTATTCATCAGATTGGTACCAAACTTTGTATACCGTTATATAAAATAAAATATAACAAATTTTAATGCATATTGAAAATATGCAAAGTATATGCAAGAAATATGTAAAATAATATGGAAAAAGAATGCAAGCAAGTAAGAAGGCTCGAGTCGAGATTTCCCGACTATTTCCCATATTATTGAAAGATTTAATTCCACTCGTTGTATAATAAATATATAAGAGTGCAAGCAATACGGAAGAATATATTTCTTGGGCTATAAACAACCAACAAAAAAAGTATATAACCACCTGCCCTTGTCCAACGCTATGCTAAATACACCTAGCCCTCGCTAAGTCTGTCCGTCTGTTGATATGTCAACTAAGCCCTCAGTTTAAGAGCTATCGAGCTGAAACTTTGGACAATGTCTTCTTTTAGTTGCGCCTAGATTATACATATGTAAGGCCCAATTTCTCAATGTCCGGTTATTATTTATACTTATTCTAAGTTTAGTCGAATTTGAGTTCGTCAATGTTCAGTTAGCACTTACCTATCCGATGCCTGGAGGTCCGGGTACTAATTTTAACGATGCTAAGTCCCGATATATAAATAGCAATACAATCATCGTAAGGCGAACAGCTGACTCAAGCTGACACTTGCATTGTTTATTTATTTTGTTTTATGAAGCAAAGTTGCAAAATGCTTATTTGAGTCTTCTAGGTCCATTTTCCCTCGTTGCCGTTTACAACAGGGCTCATAGAAAGTTATTATATATATTCATTTTGATGTGCAACATGTAGCAGTTTAGGAGTCACAGGCAAAAACAAATCAAAAAGAACAGCTGAATCCCCGTTAAGGTTGGCAACACCATTCGGTAATAGTGATATACCGATGTTAGGTAACTTTGGCGTGGGCCAAACTGCTATCGGACAAGCAGGTACTCTTCGGACAAAAATTCCCGCAATCGGACAATTTCTAGAATATATGCGGTATACAGGTGTTATTTTTACCCCCAAAAAAATTAAATTAAATTCTTATAATCAAATAAATAATAAATAAATATAAAGCAGGCAGAAATAAATATCGCCTAGCAGCTGTGTAGACAGCTGGCGCGTGTGGCGCAAAGGTGCTGATTTAAAATTTTTCAGGCAGGGGCACACAAAATTAATAACCTGATGACCACCCAGACGGGTTGGCCAATCCTCGTCCGGTTATCTCGCTTTCTGCTCTCGGCCGCTCCGGTGGTGTGCAACAGTTGTCAGTGTGAGTTAGGACTTCACAAAGAAAATAGCGATGAAACACCATTACCGCCACTATTCAATATATGAATCCCTTTTGCCTCATACTGTCCCCGCCGAGTATCGGGTGCCAGCACGAGTCTCCACTCCTCGTTCAACACCTTCAACGAAGGCCATCACCCATGCCAGTTAATTTCGATTGCTTAGTGGCTTTTAAAGCTTCTTTGTAGCACTGCTTATAAGGTATAAGTATTTTTCTAACTCTCTCATATACTTAAGAGCTCTTTCGATGAGCAGATCTGAATTTACAATGCAGGATTATCTGTTGCTATCATCTCTCTTGAAGTATTTCTATCGTTTAAATTTTAATAGGATTGATTTCTTCAGAGCTAATTTCAAGTTGCTTTCTTCATTTACAGCAATCTTAAGCAGTAGTTTGTCATCAATGCCCCTTTCTTCAAACACCTCTTGAATATCATTAATAGTCATGTCTTCAAATCCTTCGCTAAATGAGCTAAGTCCAATATTTTACGAAATGCACATTGTGGCACTCGTATTTGATGTACAACCGCTAGCCAAAATTTTCTCTAGTATACATCGCTTTTAAAGATAAGTAAACCAACTCAATTTCAGTTGTGCTCAAAATCTAGCTTAAAGATCGCCAGATGTAGTATGTCTTGAAAGTGTAAATTATACCCTGATCCATTGGCTGGAGTAGTGACAGTGGAAGAATTATAATTGTAACATACGGATGGCTTAAGAAATTTGGATGATCTGGGGCATTGTAAATTCGTCTTTATACTCTGATACCGAGGGTATGTGCAATTTCTTTCATGGTGTCTGTCCGTATGAACGCGCGTTTCTCCGACAGCCTTAAAGCTGACACCTGAAACTTTGCAAATATCTTGGTCCATATCTGCGTCAGACAAAGTGTCAATATATAGGCGCTGCTGGGGGGCTGGGAAATCGATGACAAGTCGATACACCTCGATGTCTTCATCGATAAAACACGCATATATCCCACATTTAAACAGCTAACAACATTGGTGGAAAGATAGCTTATGACCTCCCTCAAAGAAGTGCATCAAAAGTGAGGATGCCACACAGACACCTGCCGCCCACCAGTCCCCGCCTGTTTAAAACAAGAATGCGTGTATCTTCCACATTTTTGAGCTGGTGTCATCAAATTTGGTAGGAAGACAGCTGATGACAGATCCCAAAGATTTGCATAAAAAATTTGGATGCCAAGCCCACCTCTGCTGTCCACCTTTTAAAATCTGAAGTTCATTTATCTATCATAATTTTTGAGCTAGAGCCACTGAATTTGGTAAAAATTATAATTATAATTATAATAATGTAATGTTCCCCATCTGGCCCACCCCTAACGCCCCCGTATTTCCCCATTGAAGAAGAGAAAAAACGTAAAGGTTTTCTATTTTTAAAACTTTATTTAACGAATCGCTGTTAGATAAATTATTTGTTGCAAAAATGTTAATAAGAATCCATATCTTTACCTTAAAAAATAAATACCTAAGAAAAATTAATTATTTAAAAAATAAACGTGTTACTTTCAAAATAACGACCTTCGTGACCCCATTTTCACGGTTTTCTTATGTCAATCTATCATAAGCGGAATCATAACAATCAGTGAACAACTTTTGAATGAAATTATCATATAATCCAGACTTCTAAAACACAGAAATTTAAAATTGAAATTTGAAGTTAAAAATTATTTTTTATATATCTTCGATATCTGGTGTTTCTGAACAAATTTCGATGAAAATTTCACAGATTTTTATTACTTTATATAAAGTTTCTAAAATACATTTCCTATGTATAAATTTCAGGATGTTATTGTTATCAGACAAACGACACATCGATAACGAAAACAGTTATCGATAATCGGAATCAAACTTGTACAGCCTAGGACTTAGATGAGCTTATGCTCCAAATCTTAAGTCTCTAGCTCTTATAGGCTCTGAGATCGACACGATCATACATACAGACGAACATGGCTATGTCGACTCGGCTGTTAATGCTGATCACAAATATGTATACTTTATGGGGTCGGAGATTCTTTCTTCTGCCTGTTACATACTTTTGCACAAAACCATTATAACCTTTTACCCATTTCATGGGTTTTCAAGTAAAATACAGTATACTGAACACATACTTGTATAAAGGTCAATTTTAACAAGTAAAAACGTTGCAGTCGGACGCAACCGACTGCGGAATACTTTGATACCAGTAAAAGAACGGTTGATAAGGGAGAATGCAGGGGCGAAGGGAGTGGGCCATGTGGTAAACATCGCCAGCTATCATGTTACCAAATTTGGTGACTTTAGCTCAAAAGCTGTGGAAGATAACAACTCCCAAATTTAAAAGGTGGGCGGCAGAGGTAGGCGTGGCATTTTAATTTTTGAATCAAATGTTTTTAACTGTCACCATCTATATTCATAAAAAGTTTGGTGGCTCAAGCTCAAAAACTGTTAGAGATATAGCCGATTCCGATTTTATAAGGCGGGTGGCTTAGGTGGGCGTGGCATTCAAAATTTTAATGCACATCTTTGGTAGATGCTGCATTCTATCTTTCTACCCAATTTACGGGCTCTAGCTTAAAAACTATAAGAGATATCGAAATTTCCGATTTTAAATAGTGGGCGGCAGAGGTGGGCGTGGCATCCAAATTTTTCATGCAGATCTTTTGTAGATGTCACCATATATCTTCCTACCTAATTTGGTGACTCTAGTTCAAAAAATGTGGAAGATACTCGCATAACCGTTTTGACATCGGCGGGGGGTGGGGGGCGGAAGGTGTGGGCGTGGCATCCAAAGTTTTGATCCATTTTTATGGGGAACGTCAATATCTATCTTCACACAAAATTTGGTGGCTCTAGCCCAAAAAATGTGAAAACTATAGGCGTTTCCAATTTCTTGGAGAAGGGGGGATGGGGGCGGAATCAGGGGGCGTGGCATCCAAGTTTTGATGGGGAACGTCAGTACCTATCTTGACACAAAATTTTGGTGGCTCTAGCCCAAAAAATGTGAAAGCTATAGGCGTTTCCAATTTCTTGGTGAAGGGGGGATGGGGGCGGAATCGGGGGCGTGGCATCCAAGTTTTGATGGGGAACGTCAGTACCTATCTTGATACAAAATTTGGTGGCTCTAGCCCAAAAAATGTGAAAACTATAGGCGTTTCCATTTCATGGAGAATGGGGGATGGGGGCGGAATTAGGGGCGTGGCATCCAAAATTTTGATGCATTTTTTTGGGGAACGTCAATATCTATCTTGACACAAAATTTGGTGGCTCTAGCCCAAAAAATGTGAAAACTATAGGCGTTTCCAATTTCATGGAGAAGGGGGGATGGGGGCGGAATTAAGGGGCGTGGCATCCATTTTTTGATGGGGAACGTCAGTACCTATTTTGACACAAAATTTGGTGGCTCTATCCCAAAAAATGTGAAAACTATAGGTGTTTCCGATTTCATGGAGATGGGGGGATGGGGGCGGAATTACTGGCGTGGCATCCAAAATTTTGATGCATTTTTATGGGGAACGTCAATATCTATCTTGACACAAAATTTGGTGGCTCTAGCCCAAAAAATGTGAAAACTATAGGCGTTTCCAATTTCATGGAGAAGAGGGGATGGGGGCGGAATTAGGGGCGTGGCATCCAAAATATTGATGCATTTTTTTGGGGAACGTCAATATCTATCTTGACACAAAATTTGATGGCTCTAGCCAAAAAAATGTGAAAACTATAGGCGTTTCCAATTTCATGGAGAAGGGGGGATGGGGGCGGAATCAGGGGGCGTGGCATCCAAAATTTTGGTGCATATTTTTGGGGAACGTCAATATCTATCTTGCCACAAAATTTGGTGCCTCTAGCCCAAAAAATGTGAAAACTATAGGCGTTTCCAATTTCAAGGAGCAGGGATGATGGGGGCGGAAGGAGTGGGCGCGGCATCCAAAATTTTGATGCAGTTTTTTCAGGGACATGACTAGCTATCTGCGTGCAAAATTTGGTAACTCTAGCTGTAAGAATGTGAGAAATATTTGGTTTTATCGGTTTTCAGTTATCGAATTTATCGATTTCCCAGCCTCCTAGTAGGCGTGGCAACCCAATCTTGACACTTTATCTGTACCTTCTATGGATAAACATAATTGCAAAGTTTCAAGTCTCTAGCTTTACGGGTGTCGAAAAAAGTTGCGTTCATACGGACGGACAGACGGACAGACAGACACCATGACGGACATTGCACAAAACCAATATACTATGAGACCTTCGGTATCAAAGTATAAAAACAATGCATATGTGGTGCTTGAATTTCTTTCGAATGTTTTTTTTTTTACCACTTTTCTAAAAACACAAAAATAAAAAAATTAAAAGCTTAAGCACAATGTTTAGTGGAAATTCTAAAAAAAAATTCATAAGTAAGCAATTATTTTTATACATTGATACTGAAAGTATCATCGTATATTGGTTTGTGCAATGTCCGTCATGGTGTCTGTCCGTCCGTCTGTCCATCTGCTCGTCCGTATGAACGTTACTTTTTTCGACACCCGTAAAGCTAGACACTTGAAACTTTGCAATTACGTATATCTATAGCCGGTACAGATAAAGTGTTAAGATCGGGTTGCCCGCCTACTAGGAGGCTGGAAAATCGATAAAATCAATAGCTAAAAACCGATAAGACTATATATTTCTCACATTCTTACAGCTAGAATTACAAAATTTTGCACGAAGATAGCTACTCACGTCCCTCTCAAAACTGCATCCAAATTTTGGATGCCACGCCCACTCCTTCCGCCGCCATCCTCCCTGCTCCTTAAAATTGGAAAGGCCTATAGTTTTCACATTTTTTGGGCTAGAATCACCGAATTTTTTGTCAAGATAGCTAGTGAAGTTTTGCAAAAACTGCATCAAAATTTCGGATGTCACGCCAACCTCTAACGCCCCCACCCCTGCCGTTTTTAAAACGTTAATGCGTGTATCTTCCACATATTTAGAGCTACAGTCACCAAATTCGTCAGGAAGATAGAAGCCACCCGCCTTATTAAATCGGAATCGGCTATATCTTTAACAGTTTTTTAACTAGAGCCACCAATCTTGGTAGGAAGATAGATGGTGACATTTAAAACATTTGATTCAAAAATTATATATTATATATGTATATACTTAACGTTGATGGAATGTTCTAAGCATCATAAAAACAATAAGAGAAGCCTTTTTCGACGCGTTAAATATTAAAACAAGTGAAAACGTTGCATTCGGACGCAATCGTCTGCGGAATACCCTAATACGAGTATAAAACAAGTGTTAAGGAATCTGCTTTTAAAAGGAGAGCATAGGGGCAGCAGGGTTGAGCACTGCGTTAAAAGAAAGTTTGATGCAAGTCTTTTAAGGGACATCGCCATGTGCGTACTGAAAGAGTGGGCGCGGCCTTCAGAGGCGCAAACAAAGATTTGCTAAGTTTCAAGCCACTAGCATCAAGGGTGTTGAAGAATATTGCATTTACATTTACGAACGGACAGACAGCATGACGAACACTGCACAAACCTAATATACTCTTTGTCTTTAGTATCAGAGTATAAACACTTGAAATGCCTCTTATTCAAACTAACGATCTTGTATATGAGTAAGTTTTCCGATAGAATGTCAAAAATTAAGGAGACCATGTATGTATACACCATGTGTAATCAAACAAACAATGACAGCTCGCTTAAAGTTACGGGGTCAGGGAGTCTGTTAGTCTTAAGCCTTTTTTCCTTGTTCTATACTCGCATAATCGCATCATTCACGCTCAAATACCAGAAAAGTAGCGGTATTCGCAGCTGGCAGCAAATTGACTGCAAATTGTAACAATAATAAAAACTCGTGCTTGAAGGCGTGTCCCAATATAAAACTGCAAACGAATCGAGCCGGGGGTAACATACAAACAAGGGTGCACGGGTATCATCAAAATTGCCCTTATGCTGGGCAACATTTACGGCGTGATTGCCTACTCACTCATACATGTATTTGCTCATAACATTAGGAATCCGTTTTTAACTCTGAAAACAAAAGTCAATTGTCGTAGCCAATAAGTCGCTAATGCAATTAACAACAAACACACACAAAATATATGAGCGCTCAATGAGACCCCCTTTACTTTTGGGCATTATAGTACTATGGCCGTGTGTGTGCGCCGTGACTTGATCCTGTGCCTCGTCCTGAAGAGGCGTGACACGTAAGACACCTGGAGTGATTGTTTAATATGGTCAGGAGGCGTCGCTGTCAGCTCACATAGATGTACATATGTATGTATGTACTCCCTCTTTCTCTTTCTCTTTCACACTCACGTAGTGAGTATTTGCGACAATTTGGTGCGTTAAACTACAAACTTTAGTCACACACTACCAAACTGAATAAAATTCGTCAAGTTGATTCAACATTTTTCGACAGAATCTCTGTGCCGAATCGCCCGAATCGGCAGTTTAATTGTTCCAATTGACATCAAATCTTGTTCGCCCCTTGAGTGGTCTAGAACAAATGGGCAACGGAAGCTGAATATGTCAGCTCGAAGGCGTTTACAGTTATCCAGTTATTTATTGTAGCGGTTGGCTGTAAATTGATGGCAGTATTTCGGTTATAAAGCAGTTACACGGTTGTTAGGTACACAATTGTGTACACTCGAGAATTAAAAACGTTTTTTGTTCATATTTATTTAATCGTTTTTTTTCTTTACTTACAAAGCCTTGTCTATGCAACTAAACGAAATTATGTATGTACAAAGTTAACTTGGCAATATATTTTTTTTTTTAAAGAATACTGTGCGCTAGGGCCAATGAGCCGGCAGAGCTAGCTGCCAAAGTGCCAATAGGTGATACGCCCACTCCAACTCCCATAATAACAGCGCCACCACCTGCATTAAATTTCTCAAATCCGCTAATAGCTTCTGTTGAAAACTTCTTGCGCAGATCCGGCTTAGGACCGCTGAGGCACATTTTCTCCATCTGGTGGTGTTGGGAGCGCACAGCAAATCGATTGACATGCACGGGTATGGGCACCACTATTTTTGTGCCACTGGCACTACCATTCCGACCCAGACCGTGCGACGTGAGACCGGCCTTAACGCGCTTCCACTTGGCGCGTCGATTTTGAAACCATATTTTCACCTAAGCAAATCGAGAATAAAATAAATCATTTTTTATTGTTGTTGATAAACGGGAGCTATAAGGTGGATAGTTCACCTGCACTTCACTTAATTTTAAACTTGTGGCAATTTGACTGCGCTCCGTTAGGCTAAGATACTTTTTGGCATGGAACTCGCGCTCAAGTTCAAGCAGCTGTTCCGAGGTGAACGCTGTGCGACGCCGTCGCGATTTTGAGCTGTTGCTGCCCCCTCTTTGGAACTCCTTGCTGCCGGTTTCACGTAAGGGTTCATCGTCATCACTACAATCCTCACTATCCGAATTTGTGTAAGCTGAAGGTAAACAAATAAAAAATCATAAAGAAAATAATACACACATAAAAAGTTTAATGCGTTCACAAGTTAAAAAGCGATTAGTGCTGATTGTTCCATATTTCTTCATTGATCCTTTAAAACCTTTATTAATTTTCAATACGTGGTGTCGATGAGATGCAGAAATATCATCAGCTTTTGTAGATGAGCTACATGACTAAAGCGTTTTTAAATGCTGATCTTGATCCAATTCAACCTATCACATTTATTGGCCCTACGGAAGTCTGCTTGCAGATGCGCAAACTTAAAATTTCTAAATCCCTAGGATTGTATAGACGGTAAAGTTGCTAAGGCTCTGCCAATGAAGGGAGTGATGTTATTGGTTCTTCTTTTCAACTCCATGCTTCGTATCCAATATTTTACAACTAATGCAACTCTTGAACACCAATTTGGTGTTCGGCACAATCATGGGACCCCAGAGCGGGTTCCTAGGGTTATACAACATGGGTTTTGGGTTAAAATGTACTAGCAAAAAGTTTTCGGACTGGTTGCAGTTGATAGTTTGGCGTCTTTATTTGAACCGCTTGAACGTCTTCCTCCTCAAAACAGTCGTTATTAAAAACACAATACAATATCGAATCTTTACTTATATAAAATGGAAACATATGATGCATAATTTTGTATAAAGTTTCAAAATAATTTTTCACATTTTCGATATTCACAATTTTAGTGTTATCGATCACATGTTTATATCGGAAAATGAAAAAGTTTTCGGTAATCGGTAACACCGATGGGTAGATTTTTGGATCCTTAATAAGGTTATACCATAATATTGGCGAAAAATCGTACACATTAGCCGTCCGTCAATGTTGAGTTTTATTTTGAGCGATAAAAATAAAAATCATTATTAATGATTATTTTTGATTTTTATTTATTTTTATCAACTATAATGATTATGCTCTAAGTTTTATAAAATCACTCAAAAATAATGATTATCAATAAAGAAACACCAAAAAAATCGGAAATTTAAAAATCAAGGCGGAAATGAGAAGATTGAACTAGAATATATATAAATGGGTGTTCATCACTTTTTTCTAGGTCCATTACAAGTGTGCGATTTTTTATTAAAAAAAAAAAAAATCATTATTTACGGTCCCTGCAAAAAACAGCTTGTCAGCATGGGACCAATTGTGCAGTCAAATCATATTGTATGAACTTACTCGTCAAGTGTGCCAATTGTCATGGCACACACAAAGCAAATTCACTGGAGTGCCCGGGAAGACTTAAATACGTAAAGTTTAAAATACAGATTAATTGCATCACAGCCTTCCCCAATCTCAATTCGCAGTCAGTTGGCCCGCAAAAGCCAACCTGGCCTAGGGCACAGGATTCAGTTGGTACTGATCTTTTGTCACTGTGTGAATTAAAAACCCTTACTTTTGAGCTCATTAAAAACCTAAGAAATTGTAAAACTAAGACAGAACAATTTGAGGTATTCAAAACAAAAAAGATGAATTTCGTCACTTCCTTGTAGAAAATAATATTGACATCTGCTTGGTTTGTGAAACCTGGCTTAAAAATTCCACTTCTATGAATATATATAACTATAGATGTTATAGAAAGGACCGAATTGTTAACAGAGGGGGACGGGTAGCAATATTCATTTAAAAAGACATTCGCCATTCGATGCTACCCCTCCCAAACACTAAGCTCTTTGAAACAATTGGCGTACAAATTAACAGTAGAGTGGCACGAAAACAGCTATTTTCTCATGTTATTTCCCAGGGGGCCGTTCAACTCCCAGTAAAAATCAGATTTTACAGGCCGATATCCACAAACTAACTAGCTTCAACGGAATTTATATCCTGGGAGGTGACTTAAATCGTAGGCACCAGTCGTGGGGCTGCACCAGAGCTAACGTGTGGGGAAACATACAAATATCAAAAGTAGACTGTAATATCTTTTACTTAATGCATCCCACAGAGCACACCTACATCCGTGCTGGAAGGCATGGACAATCTTCAACCCTCGACATATTCCTAACGAATCGACCGCAACTTCTAGCAAGCCCGCGAGTGCTAAACGCACTAAACTCAGATCACCTACCAGTACTACCAGAAATCACTGACGATCCTGTCCCAGCTGAAAATTTGTTCCGCTACGACACAAAAAGAGCAAACCAGAGGATATTGATGATATGGTAAATGTCTTTATTGAGGTCTTTCGTAAATCCAAAGCAGCTAGTATTCCTAAACATCAATTGAAATTTTCCCCAAAGTCGCTACCGCAATAAAATAAAATATCCGACGACGCACCTGGCTAAGGTAAAGACACCAGACAGATCTGATCCTTTTTAAATGGCTCAATAAGCAAATTTCGTAATAAATCCTGGAATATCGCTCTTTCAGAATAAGACAAAGGTTCTTCCCCTTTTTGGAAACTTTCCAAAATTGTTAGGAAGAAACATTTGAACATTCCAATCGTCATGCGACAGACGAAGAAAAAGCTGAGGCACTAGCCCAATCATTTAGCTTAAATCATACCTTAGCAGCAGGGCTCAGTGATCAATCAACTAAAGCTAGTGTTGATGCCTCAATACGTACAGCGCATATACCAGTAAGTCCTCAAGATGACTACTTTGTCGGAACTAGCACCATTAAAAATATTCTTACAACGCTCAAAAAGAAGAAGTCTCCTGGGCTTGACGGAATTGACAGTCTGTGCCTGAAAGCACTTCCTCCAAGAGGAGTAAAATTTCTCACTTGCATTGTCAAAATATGTAGAGCACTGTTACTTCCCCTCTATCTGGAAATGCGCTAAAGTAATTCCTATTGCAAAACATAACAAGCCTGCTGAGTTGCTTTCTGCGTATACGCCTATCAGCCTGCTGTCGTCAGACAGCATAATTATAGAGAAAGTTATTAAGGAAAAACTAAACCAATTTATAGATGATCACAGTATTTTCCCATGCCAGCAGTTTGGGTTTAGAAGAGAACACAATACAATGCAGCCCCTTATTAAAATAAAGAAAGCTATTCAAAACAATTTTTCTCGGTCAAAGTCAACTGGATTGGTTCTGTTAGACATCAAAGCCGCCTTCGACTCAGTGTGGCACGATGGCCTTATTCACAAAATGTTATGCTTTAACTTTCCTCCACCCGTTATAAAGATAGTTCAAGGCTTTCTAATAAAGCGGTCCTTTGTTGTGCATTTAGGAAAAGCTTCATCCACCACATTTAATATCCCTGCAGGCTGCCCGCAAGGCTTGCCTATCGCCCATACCTTATAACATATATAATTCCAACATTCCAACACTTCCTAACTGCACCACGTCGATTTCTGCCGATGACACAGGAATCCTTTGCTCTGGGATGCTTTCAAGCAGTAACGTTCTACGGTGCATCTGTATGCGCAGATATAGCCAAATGTCTTATAAACTAACTACAAATAGGGCACAACAAAATCCTTAAACTTATCCACAATCTCCCCTGGTACTATTCCACGATTGACCTACATATTCGAGCCAAAATTGAAATGGTAGATACCCGACTATCGCAAAGTTTTACTATATATCCAATTGTCAAAATTCAATGTACCCGCACTAGCCACTTAGTTGTAAGTTTATTTTTCTTAAGTCTCACGGGGTTTTCCTTTCTTTAATTTCTCCCCAAATACGACAGCTATCTTTAAAATTACTATACGATATTCGCTGTATACCATATATATCTAAGTAGAAAAGGACTAATTATAAGCCTTAACTCTTAAATTCTAGTATTTTAGTATTCACAAAACATTTGTATATTAATAAGAAGTGAAATAAATGAAATGAAATGAATAATACCTTCAAAAGCCTAACCCATTAGAGCGCAAGTTCCTCAGGGTAGTGGGCTGGGTCACACATTGCCTGCCACATACGCAGATGACACTGTGTTTCTTGCCAACGTATCTAGCACTAGTAACGCTTACAAAGAATTCGTATACCCCGAACCCATGAAATGGGTAAAAGTGGTATAATGGTTTTGTGCAAAAGTATGTAACATGCAGAAGGAAGCATCTCCGAGCCTATAAAGTATATACATATATTCCTGATCAGCATCAACAGCCGAGTCGATATAGCCATGTCCGTCTGTCCGTCTGTATGTATGAACGCGTCGATCTCAGAGACTATAAGAGCTAGAGACTTCAGATTTTGCACATAAGCTCATCTAAGTCCTAGGCAGTACAAGTTTGTTTCCGTTTCCGATATACACATGTGATCGAAAACATAAAAATGTCGAATATCGAAAATCTGACACACGTCTTAGAAACTTGATAGAAAATCAAGAAAATCAGTAAAATTTCATCGAAATCGGTTAAGAAGCACCAGAGATATCGAAGATTGAAGTTTAGGTCACAGATGCATACAGACAATGACTGTACGCGTTAAGTATGGGGTTCGGAGTATCTCCTATTTGGGAAATCTCGCCCACGCACACTCCTTCCGCCCTCATCCTCCCTGCTCTTTAAAATTGGAAAGGCCTATAGTTTTCACATTTTCTGGGCTAAAATCACCAAAGTTTTCCAAAAACTGCATCAAAATTTTGGTTGATATTGCCATCTATATTCCTACCGAATTTGGTGACTGTCGCTCCAAAAATGTGGGTGGGGCGGTAGAGGTGGGCGTGACATCAACATTTTTAATGCAGTTTTTTGGAAAACTTCATTACCTATCTTGACACAAAAGTTTGTGGCTATAGCCCAAAAAATGTGAAAACTATAGTCGTTTCCAATTTCAAGGAGCAGGGTGGATGGGGGCAGAAGGAGTGGACGTTTGGATGAATTTTTTGAGGAACATCATTACCTATCTTGACACAAAATTTGGGGGCTCTTGCCCCAAAAATGTGAAGACTTTAGGCGTTTCCAATTTCAAGGAGCAGGGAGGATGGGGGCTTAAGAAGTGGGCGTGGCATCCAAAAGTTTTTTGAGGGACGTGACTAGCTATCTTCGTGCAAAATTCTAGCTGTAAGAATGTGAGAAATATATGGATTTATCGGTTTTCAGTAATCGATGTTATCGATTTCCCAGCTTCCCAGTAGGCGTGGCACCCCGATCTTAACACTTTATCTGTCGCGCCTATAGACAAACATAATTGCAAAGTTTCAAGTCTCTAGCTTTACAGGTGTCGAAAAAAAATTGCGTTCATACGGACGGACGGACGGACAGACACCATGACGGACATTGCACAAAACCAATATACTATAATACTTTCAATATGAAAGTATAAAAAAGCAAAGCGTGTTCAAAGGCGGAATTGGACGTTTGAATATTCCTTTTTATTTACTGGAAAAATATTAATAGTTTGCCAGAGTTGATTTTTAAAAAAAAATTGAATATGTCTCAAATGGTTTTAAGACGTGCATTAAGAAAATCAATTAGTTCTCAAAGCTGAAAAAGAACGCCACTAATAACACAGATAGTCGTAAATTAGAAATGATAAAAGATTAAGTAAAAAAGGTGCCTGCCTGTAAAAACAATACCAAGGCTTATTTGCCTAGAAAATTTAGAAATATATCAAATTTATATAAATTGTATCTTATACCCCGATTCCACTTGGATTTATTTATCATAACAGCGAAGGCGGTAATCCAGGTCGTTCCGCTATCAATCCAACTGAATCTGCGTAAAATTTTAACAGAAATCCGATTAAAAAGCCGCAGACAGCTGTTTGATTTTCTATTATACTCAATTTGGCACTGTTCATAACCAAATATCGATAAGAAATTTGGTATTTTGGTTGTCTACAGCGCTGTTAAGCTCCTCTGTTGAAGAAAGATGAGCATCTTTGTAACAGCCAAAGTCTGTAAATAATTTATCAACTAGGAGATGTCGATTCCAACTGAGCGAAATTAAATATGATTCAGATTCACTACATAGGAATCTGATTCAAATAGATGCTACATTACCGAGTTCCAATTACATCCGTGCATCCGCGTCTAGTGGAATCGGGGTATTATTCATTTAAAGGATCAAAACTCAATTGACTTTATTGTCTCTTGCCAAGTATTTCGAAAAGTTTTTAATACTGAGATTTGAATTGGATTTCAATTGCCTACAAAGGACAAATGCATGAAAATACTACAATGATTCACAAAGGCGTGGAGACTAAATCAAGCTAAATTTAGGCCAAATAAATTTTCCTGAAACCATATTTATAAATGATTGCGTGAACATGGTGGGGGGGTCAACAATTTACTACGGGTAATAACCGAGAGGGGGGTGGGGTGAAAAATTGTATAAAATGTGTCACGTAATATGAGTACGTTCCCTTAGATGTTCCCAAACAAACCCATCAGATTATGAGTGCATTGAATTAACACATTCAGATTTTCGAAAATGGAAATCTTATGAAAATACACCGCTTAAAAATAAAATATTAGATGAAAGTAAACTTCGTATAGCTTTTTAAAGACAAAAAAAAGGGTATAAGCTTGCCTAACTTTATTCAAAATGATGAACGAATTTTTTTTAGCAAATTAAATATTTCAATAAAGAAGTTTTAAGAAATTAATGTTATCAAAATAGCATACCCCCCAAAATATCATTGTGAATACTTGACTCTTCCTCACTCAAATAAAACTACTGACTGTTTAGATGAGACGCTTGAAGATGACGAAAATTAGTAAATATATTCCTTACATTAACCTAATCCAAAATGTAAATTTATTTCAAAATAATAAAATATACACAATTTTTATAAAATATATTCTAATTTTTCTTAAATGCAATAAAAACAACAATAGTATAGTATATTGGTTTTGTGCAATGTTCGTCTGGTGTCCGTCCGTCTGTCCGTATGAACGAATGTTTCAAGATTGGGGTGCCAAGCCTACTAGGAGGCTGAGAAAAACCGATAAAACCATATATTTGTCAAATTCCTGTCTCTGAAAAAACTGCATATGCAGCAGTTTGGGAGTCATAGGCAAAAACAAAACCAAAAGAACAGCTGAATTCCCCGTTAAGGTTGGCAACACCATCTTGTTACCATCGCCTCATAGTGATATTTCGATGATAAGTTACTTTGGCTTTGAGAAAACCAAATTGCTTATCGCTCGCAAGGTTAGCAGGATATTGAAAAATTGGGCATAAATTGGCACAGCTAAGTTCGCAATCATTATCTTAAAAAAACAAGAAAGAATGCTCTAGTCGAGATTTGCCGTACAGTCTCAGAGATCGACGAGTTCATACATACGAAAAGACAGACAGACGGACATGGCTTTATTGACTGGGCTGTTGATAAAGAATATATGTATATACTTTATGTGGTCGGATATTCTTCCCTCTGCCTGTTACAGAGTATCATGTTACCAAATTTTGTGACTTTAGCTCAAAAACTGTGGATGATAACTTAACTTCCAAACTTAAAAGGTGGGCGGCAGAGGTGGGTGGGTGCATCCCAATTTTTGAATCAAATATTTTAAATGCCACCATCTATCTTCCTACCAAGTTTGGTGGCTCTAGCTCAAAAACTGTTAAAGATATAGCCGATTCCGACATTATAAGGCGGGTGGCTTGGGTGGGCGTGGCATCCAAAATTTTGATTCAGATCTTTGGTAGATGTTGCCATCTATCTTCCTACCAAATTTGGTGACTCTAGTTAAACAAGTAAGAAGGCTCTAGTCGAGATTTCCCGACTAGGAAATACCCCGAACCCTAAACTTAACGCGTACAGTCATTGTCTGTATGCATCTGTGACTAAACTTCAATGTTCGATATCTCTGGTGTTTCTTAACCGATTTGGACGAAATTTTCAGAAAAGTTCTATCGTTACCCTTAATTTTTACATTTTCCAAATTTTTTTTGTAATCGATCACATGTGTATATCGGAAACGGAAATAGCCATCAATAATTTGAAACAAACTTGTTCTGCTTATGGTATAGGAGAACTTATATTCAAAATGAAGTCTCTAGCTCTTGTAGTCTCTGAGACGACTTGTTTTGCAGTTCTTTAAGGGAAGTTACAAGCTATCTTTCCACAAATTTTGCTAGCTCTATCTGCTAAAGGCCTGTTTTCTCAATGTCCAGTTAACCGTGGAATAAGTTAACTTCAGAATAACTTTTATGCTCGAGCTATACTGCAGTTATCCAATTTGGTTTTCTCAAAGCCAAAGTTACCTATCATCGGTATAACACTATTACCGAATGGTGTTGCCAACCTTAACGGGGATTCAGCTGTTATTTTTGTTTTGTTTTTGCCTGTGAGTCCTTAACTGCTACATGTTGCACATCAAAATGTATATATATAATAAGTTTCTATGAGCCCTGTTGTAAACGGCAACGAGGGAAAATGGACCTAGAAGACTCAAATAAGCATTTTGCAACTTTGCTTCATAAAACAAAATAAATAAACAATGCAAGTGTCAGCTTGAGTCAGCTGCTCGCCTTACGATGATTGTATTGCTATTTATATATCGGGACTTAGCATCGGTATAAGTGTTAAACAGACCTCCAGGCATCGGATAAGTAAGTGCTAACCGAACATTGAGAAACTCATATTCGATTAAACTTAGAATAAGTTGACTAGCCGGACATTGAGAAATTGGGCCTAAATGTGGAATATATGCGTGTTTTATCGATTAAGACATCAAGGTTTATCGACTTGTTATCGATTTCCTAGCCCCCCAGTGGGCGTAGCGACTTTATATTGGCACTTTGTCTGAGAGTCTCAGGCTTCGGCTAATATTGTGTCACTGTTCAGAGAGTATGTAAACACTAGAGAGGAATTCAGAGCTGCCAGCTTAAATTTGATCCGTCTGTCCATCTGAATGTATACATCGATCTTGGAGACTAGACACTTCATTCAAAATATTGAAAATCTGTGTCAACTTATCATTTATCGAAATCGGTTGAGAAACAACAAATATATCGAAGACTGAAGTTAAGTCACAGAACACACAAAAAATGACTGTACGCATTAAGTATGAGTTTAGGCTACATTCTATCCGGGGACTAGAGCTGTGGCTCCCAAACCTTGCTGGGATCATTCCGCTACTTTTTAAATCGGCGGCAGACTGACGCACAAGCTGAGGGTATAGCTGCAAGCGAATACATACATACATGCATCGAAAATAGTAAAAAAAAAAAAAAAAAAAACACATGACGCACAAAGAGCACAAAGTAAAAATATCCTGTGTCCCAATATTCAGTTATAGTCCATAAAATCACAAATATATATTTTCAAAATAGAGACAATTTATTTTATGTGTGTTTGTTATTCAAGCTATATGTCTTGAGTTTAAGTCTATAATACCCTCCTGTGTTACGCAGCAGCAAGCGGATTGAAGCAATAGGCAAAACGCAACAAGACAAGCGAAGACACATGTGCTGGGGTTGTGGCTGAGCGTAATGTATGGCAATCATATCTAAGTTTTTTTTTTGTATTTATCTATTCAAAAACGCAAAGTCCATATCAAGTGCAAAATACCCTCCCATCTTAGGCAGCAGCAAGAAGATTGAAGCAAAACTCTTATATTGCCGAACTCAAGTTCTATGACAACACCAAGAGGAATGAAGTACGGCCACAACTAATCTTTATCCGGCACATCGCACACTTTGCGATCACAACAAAATCAAAACAATAATGGCCGAAATGGTTTTTTTATCCACTTTATCAAGAGTATTAGTTCCCAATGTGCGCAGCCCAACATGTTATGATGTTATAATTGAATAGTCTGAATTCCTCTCTAGAGTTTAGACACTCTTTGATCGGTTGCTCCTTATCGAACATTGAGAAACTCAAATTTGACTAACCTTCGGTTAGTTTGACTAACCGGACATTGAAACATTGGGCCTAAGTACATTTTGTTTGCCGCTACTCAAAGGTATTTCTTGTGTACGGTTTTCTAATTGCAAGCTTGTTTACCGACGGAAATGCGGCATATTATTTTTCTACAATGCTGTCTACCCGTGATCCATGTGAAAAAGTAAAAATTAAAGTAAGGATGTAATTGTAGTTATATTATGGTGCTACGCCCCTGCGTGCTCGGAGTAGTTTTTTCTGCCTTTTTTTTTGCACTTACCTATTATACCCTTTTTTTTTGCAAACTAAATACAAAATAATAAAAATCGGTGAAAATTTCATCGAAATCGGTTGAGATATCGAAGATTGAAGGTAAGTCACAGACTGTACGTGTTAAGCACAGGGTTTAGGGTAAATATTACTTGTTTGCTTTGCTTCTTGGATTATTTTACTTCATACAAATGCACTTGTGCGGCACTCTAGTGTTCACTTATAATGTTAAAATACAAATCGTACTATTAACCAACCATTAAAAAAAATAAATAAAAAAATGTCCCCGTTTAAGGTATGATGCTAAGCCGGGTAGTACATATATATACATAGTTCAGATTTAACTTAACTTTATTTAACTATAATTGTAAAAAGGTATATTCGCCCATTAGCAAGGCCTAACAACTTCTCATTTTAAATTCCAACTTTGTGCTTCTGACGCAAATGGCCTGTGTCATAACTTGCGGAAAACATATTTATTTATAACTGGAGACATGTGTGTCGAAATGACGGCCACACTTGACTTGGCCCACAAACATCCCATACCAATAACAGCAACACCAACCCCAAGGCATTTCTGGAAACGAAATATGCGTATGTGCTTTGTGGTTAGTTAAGCTAAAACTGAATGCTTAGTGAGAGTGAACTTGCAATGAGCAAGTTTGTTATCACATGTGTCCTTTAAATATGCCTGATTATTTTGAGTTATGCTTAAGCGCTTTTTTAACACTTACACGCATCAGATATGCATATTGCCCTCAGTTCATAAATAAATGGTCGGCTAGGGTGGATCGTATGAATGTTGTACACATCCCCATTATAGCACGAAATTCAGTTTTGAATACATTAAATTCGATTTGCTTTTTCAGCTTTGCTGTCAAATTGATTTAAAACTCATTGGACTTACACTACAGTTGGACAAAGGAGATCCACAGCACGAGCTATGTAAACGAATAGTAGATGTCATGGGAGGATATGACAATGATTCATTCATTAAAAGTTTTTTCTTTGCGTTACGTTATACATTTCAATAAATAAATTGCTACGTTTGTCAAAACGTCAGTTTAATTTTATGATGTTTTTGTTGTACATCCTTTTCTAAATCGCTCTTGCTCTTTGTAGATTTCTGTCTCGTTTTTTGTCGTTCTGTCTATCTCCGTCTGTCATTTAGTTGCTTGTTTCTTTGCTGAGAAGAAATTAAGAGCTTTGCCAGTTTGATTGACACCAAACATTGGGCTTAATGCATTTTATGCTAATTTTCCCTATGACTTGATTAATTGTAATTAACAGGACAAAACCACTTAAGTCCGCCGACTATAAGACGCAGAAAAGCTCAAAGTCCCAGCAAATTAAAGGATAAAGTGATCCAGCCTCGGTAAGGCTACAGTGTTAATACTTTTGCCGCTGAGGTTTAATATTGTATTTTTGAATATTCGAGAAGTACAATTACCTCCGTTGCGACCTTGGTCCAAATCTGCATTGTAGTTTTGAGGAGACATGGTGAGACTGATCTCACTGCACGAATCCCCGCTGCACTCGTAGTCCTCTTCTATGCCCACATCAAGCGCTGGCTCTGTTTGGCTGATTGACTTTTGCGATGTTTCTTCGATTGGCGCCAGTGCCTGGTGTTGATTCTCTTGATTTTCGTCTCGGGCACGCGATGCAGTCAACTGCTGCATCCGCGCATTCGTGCTCAGACTGTGTACATAATCGGGTTTCATAAGCTCCGCAAGGTAACGATAGCTCATATCCGATGAAGCCGTGGCTGCAGAGGCAGCGCTGCTGGTAAATGCCAGGAATCGGTTGTCTAACGGATGTAGAAGTGTAGCCGCCAATTCGGCATCGTTACTTCGGTGTTTTGTTGAACTAATTCTTAGGCTGTCCAAGGAATGCGGCTGTGGCATAGGCAGTGGCGCTACTTGTGGATGTCTTTCCTTGTCAGTAAATGGCGATCCCAGATAACAACCGCCGGCTATAAGATGTGTGAGCCTTTCATGATGGGCAATGTAGCCATGCAGCCAGGGGCTGTAAAGTGGAAACTGGGCGAGGCCTAGTGTAGAACTGGCTACTATAGCGCGGGAATTTAGCTCTCGATTACTGTCGCGCTGATTCCGCCCACGCTCCTGTTCCGGCTCCCGTTCGACAGTGACAGAAGAAGCAACGGTTGGTGTTTGACTGGCTATCAGACTCTCAATAGAGAAGGGTTTGGGAAACGGTTTGCTGACCAGTTTTCCGCTATTCTCAACCGGCGACAGCAGTGCCGTGTGCTCGTTTTGCATCATCAACTTTAAATTCTGGTCTTTGCTAAGGCTTTAAAACGCGACACGTAAGCGCGCAACATTAACGCAGTGAACCGTTCAAAGAACTGGGCGCAAATAAAAGCCAAGGCAGCTGAGGAAGTCACATACACATTACGTACACTCGGTCACTCGAAGACAACGTATTGCACCCAATTGCTGTCAAACAAAACCAACCACCACGGCACTTACACACACCAACACGCACAGTGGAAAAAAGAAACAGAAAGAGAGAGAGAAAGAGAGAGAGAGAGAAACAGAGATAGAGCTGCCTTGCCTGTGGCCAATATGGCGCGTTGTACAAGAGCGCTCATCGTTTGTGATTGGCCGAATGGTTATTGGTGCCAAACCGGTAAGGCTTCTCTGTTTTGTTTTTACGTTGGGGCTGTTTTCTTTTAAGATAAACAATGAGTTTCCTCAAGGAACCTAATTGCTTTTATTCGAGCCACAATGAGTATAAGACATATCCATAATAAGTAGATCATGCCGCAGCTTTACCTCATTTCAAAAGTCATTTAGTAAGTGACTAAGTGGCGATTAGAAATGTGGTGGGGCTGACATTTGTTAGTTTTCGTCTGGTGTTCAGTAAGCAATTTAATTTCAGATATAATGTTAGAAAGACAAATATTAAAAGCCAATAATGCTTAAAAAAAATGTTGTTTAGAAAAATAAAAAATAAGTGAAAACGTTGCAGTCGAACTTAACCGACTGCGGAATACTCTGATACTTGTGAAAGAACGGATGGTAGGGAGTCTGCTTGAAAAGAGGGAACGCGGGGGCGGCAAGGGTGGGCCACGTGAGGAACATCACAGCTATCTTGTTACCTAATTTGGTGACTCTAGCTCAAAAACTGTGAAAGATAACTGAATTGAAAAGGTGGGCGACAGAGGTGGGCCTGGCATACAAATTTTTAATGCAAATCTTTGGGATCTGTCACCAGCTGTCTTCCTACCAAATTTGGTGACCCTAGCTTAAATAATGTGGAAGAATGCGGGTCTGGGGGGCGGTAGGTATGGGTGTGGCATCCAAATGATTGATGCAGTTCTTTGGGGGAAGTCACAAGCTAACGGATATTGCACAAAACCATTATACTCTTTACCTTTGTTATCAGAGTATTTAAAATATCTATCTTTTCGAACCATTTAATCCCCACAATACAATTCCTTAACCACAAGACCGAAAAATTGGACTAACAAAGCCAAGTGGTATCTATTTAATAAGCTCTAAAAACAACTTTGAAACAATAGACTTATTAGCACAAACGCTAACCAAGAACCAGCTAACATAGTCAAATTAATCACCCAATGTGCAAACCAAGCCATACCACAATCTTAAAAACCCTAAACACAACAAGAATTACCTCTGGTGGGGACAAACACATAAGCAACTAATAGACGAGAAAAATTCAGTATTTCTTAAACTAAATAAAAACATGAATACAAAAAAAGCTAAAGCCGTGTCAACTTACACAATGTTGCGAACATTGTTTGCTCTCATTGGTCACGATCGTCCCAAGACTATAACTTCCATGCTTAAAAAGACAAGTTTATAACTCGACCTTCTTACCAATTAGGCTTTATGTGCAAGGTGTTAACGTTATAAATGACAGCATTACAACAAACACACAGAAAAGTTTATCAAAACAAACATGTCTCAGGGTTTGCCTACAAAAATCGTCTTAGGCCCAATTTCTCAATGTTAGTTATACTAACAGAAGTTAAGTCAAATTTCAGTTTCTAAAAATTCGGTTAAGAGGAACCGATGCCTGGTGTGTTGGCTAACATTTAGCCCCCGTTTAAGTCCCAATACAAATATCGATGGAATCATCGTAAGCCAAACAGCTGACTCTAGCCCTTCTGTGTCCAAGAACGCCTCTAGACTGGCTTAAATTTAAAACACATTTTTTCGCTTTCCGCATTTATTCGGGGACGTCCAAAAATTAATTTAGTTGCGTCTGCAATATATGCCAGCACTTGCGTTAGCTGCTTTAGTCATTTGAAGTTGACAGTTTGTAAAGTTCGGAAAAAGAATAATTTATAAAATCTAAGCTGAAAAAAAAAATATTGGAGTGTTGCTTTTCTGCTTTAAGGTCCGTATCCAGCACAGTAGAAAAATCATGGCAGGAATTTGTGTTATATTTTGGAAGCGTGCGGCGCAAATTTTTATAGTGCGACCATAGTCCACTAATTTGTGGTACAAATATGGAATTTTGACCTAAATAGCTTAAAAGTACTAGGTCACACTGAGTTATTTAAATTTAAGTTTAAAATATATAATAATTAAAAGTGGAGCTAGTTTGTTTCTTGTCTATCAACATATAATACTGCATAAAAAACGAGAAGAGCAAAGAACACAGCATCACCGGTAGCACAATTGTTGTTGGTTGCTGCCCTGGGCACAACCAAATATATGATTTGGTATTTCCTGCACTTAGCACCAGTATGAACATGAAGTATTTAATTGATTCTATCGATAAGAAGTTTAGTATTTTTTGCTAAGTTGCTGGATACCCAGAACACACGCAGCCAAAAAAAAAAAACTATTCCCGCTGCGACGGTTATGTATGGAAAATTTTTTTTTGCTTTGCAGGATACCCACCTTTTGTTATAAAAAAAAAGTTTTCGCTTAGCTTTTAATTGCTTCTTCAAAGCAGCTTTTCTAGAGACGGTATTGGATGTGTTGGTCTTATAAAACTCGATTTGTGCAAAATAAAATTTTTTTTCCAGAACAAGGCCCAATTTCTCAATGTCCGGTTAGTCGAATATGAGTTTCTCAATGTTCGGTTAGCACTTACTTAGGGAGCGTTCAAGTATTACGTAACGCAATTTAGTGGGGAGGGGGGTATCGTCAAAAGTTACGATGCGGGGGGTCTTTCTCAACACGTTACGTAACATTCTGCCAATCTGTTATAGAAAAAAGCTAAATTATTCGTAAATTACAAATATTAAACAAATAATAATTTATACGGACGATAAGAAATCTTTATTCATTTTATATTTTTAATTATTTTTTTCTGAGCATATATAAAATGCATTGCTGTCAAATTGAGCCAAGCAACACCGAATTGCGAATTCAGAATCATCGATATGAATTCAACATGAGTAAGTTGGTTATCATTGTACACTGAGGAGTGCGAAATTCGATGAAGCACTTATTAATAATAGTTAAAAAATCATGATTTAAACTAATGGACTAAAAATATTTTCTGAGATAAATAATTTAAACGGAATTAATATTAAAGTGGTGTGATGTATTGGGGTATAATTTTCGATAATCGACTGTTGTACGTGAGTTGAAGGTGAAGGCCACGAAGAAGAAAGCAACAATGCTTAGTTATTTAACACGGGTAAGTTTACCGTTAAAATGTAATAATGACATAAGTTTTATAATAAGTAATCCAAACCTGGTCATAATTATAATATACCTATGAAAACATCAAGCACGCCAGCAAATGTTCATTCGACTTCGCGTGCTCTTCAAAAAAAATAGGTGCATCTGCTTGTATATGTTGTATATTAATTATGTTCTTTTTTTTTATCGCATGTGTCAATAATACCTATTCTTAATTTATTTTCTCTTGGTCTAAAGGATTCGGATGTTGTAGCTTCATCCACATGTTCATCTCTTACGGAATCGATTGTCGCAGTCGCTGGACACGAATGCACTGCCGTCAAACGAAAGTTGACCGATACCCACGATGAGCAGAGTCAGAATACTGATGAGGAAACTGTGCAGACACCGTCTACGGAATCACACACGACTTTAGACATCACTGAATATGTTGCAAGCAAACCGGCTCAGGAAACTCATATGAAGAAAATTAGTCTACTGCAACAGAGAATAAATGTTCTTACTCACGCAAGGGACACTGGTATAGCCAAAGATGATGTTCACGAAGAAATAAAAAAGCTACGCAAAGAGTTGCAAGAAGAAGAGAATTGTTTAATAACAAAAAGAGACTCTGCTTATCGTGCAACAAATTTCGAGCCAAAGAAAAACTGGAGAAAGCTGAACGTCAGCGAAACAATCCTGCTGCAGCACAACCTCGAACAGGCCCTGGACGGCCCCCTTTAGTTGACTCGCAACCTGCAATAATAAATATTGCCATTCATGGCAGCGCTGCTGATGAACGCCGAACAGAGATGATTAGGAGTTGTCTCACTCTGTCTGACCTGCATGATAGGCTTTTGTCAATGGGATTCCAAATTTCTAGAAGCGGCACTTATCTTCATTTACTCCCACGCTTGTCTAACACACAAGAGGGAAGAAGACACGTACGTACCGTACCCGTTAAGTTGGCAAAACCACATACCGATTTGCACAAAAAGCACGAGGACGGAGAGATTTGCACTGCTAACATCAGATCATTGGAATCTCTCGCGTCTCTTTTGGGACCGCAGCAAGTATTTGTTCTATCACAAGACGATAAGGCACTCGTACCAATAGGTTTACCAGCAGTGAAAAGTCAGAGCCCTCTTTTAATACATATGGAGTACAGAATACTTTTACCTGATCATGACTGGGTCGTTGCATAGCGGCACAAGCTTATCCCTTCTGTATACGCCGGCGTCAACGTGGAACCTAACAGTTTCGGTAAGGAAGAAGCTGTTGGGTACAGCGGTCCGACAGACATATCCATAAGGAGCGGGAAACACACATCTTCCACAGCGAACACTAATGCTTATGACTTCGAATAACTTTTGTCAATACCGTCATTCAAACCCTTAATAATGACAGAATTGGACACCGTGAAGCCAGTGATCATCATCTTTGTAGATGGTGGGCCGGACAAAAACTCGTTTTATCGCAAAGTCAAGAACTTTGCGATTGAACATTTCAAAAAATACAACCTGGACGCCCTGTTTATAGCGACTAATGCTCCTGGGCGGAGCGCATATAACCGAGTTGAGCGTCGGATGGCTCCCCTAAGCAAACGACAAGCAGGCGTCATTCTGCCTCATGAACATTTTGGTTCTCATCTCGACGACAAAGGAATGACTACGGATGATGATTTGGAAAAACTCAATTTTCAGCATGCTGGGGAAACACTTGCAATGTGGAGGGAAATGAAAATTGATAACTACGACGTTTCGGCGGAGTATAGACAGCCCGAAAATATCATGCAGGATCCAGCAGAACCAAATCTGGCGTGGTATAGCGTTCACGTTCGTGAATCGCAATATTTTTTACAGATAATAAAATGCGCGGATGAATCCTGCTGTTCAACACTGAGAAGTGCATTGAAATCTGTGTTTGCGGATACTTTCATGCCGCCACCTTGCCCAATAATTCAAACCCCAAGCAAGCTCGTTGTGCCCAGTTTGCTAGACAAAGTAACATCCAAGTTTTCGCCACTTCTTGTGAGGTTGTCCGTTGATCTGTCATCTCCTCTAGAAGGGTTTAAGCAGATGCCTTACGATTTCTTTTGTCCATCTGTACAATTTGACCTAAAGAAAAGAGTATGTCTAACCTGTGGGATCTATTTCACATCTTGCAAGAGTGTTCAAATGCACTATCGTTACGAGCATGGCAAGACTGTCCTAGACCATTGTGAAATAAAAGTACGGCCACAGCGCCTTGCTGCCAGAAGGGCGAATGAGCTTCTCTGCATTGAGCGTCGTTATGAAACATCGTCTGAGGATGCTGACTGGATCGACGAAGTCGAAGTTGATGCAAGTGGCTTAACAATTCCAGATGCGTCTTTGTCTGCACTCCAAATGCCAGTGATGAAAGAGTCTGAGTGGCTAGCAAACCCGTGGACAGAGGAGCAGTAATTTATATAGAATTGTTTTTATAGATCTACTTGGATACTTCGTAAATATTATTTTTTAATTTTGGTTTGGGAGTCACAGGCAAAAACAAAACGAAAAGAACAGCTCAATCTCCGTTAAGGTTGTCAACACCATTCGGTGATAGTGATATACCGCTGATAGGTAACTTTGGCTTTGAGAAAACCAAATTGCTTAACTGCAGTATAGCTCGAGCATAAAAGTTATTTCGAAGTTAACTTTTTCCAAGTATAACTAGACATTGAGAAATTGGGCCAGAGTCATAATAAACGAAAATGTTGGCTAGCTGACACTTGCATTGTTAATTTACTTTATTATTTAAGCAAAACGGTAAATGCTGGTTTAAATCTTCTAGGTCCACAAGCACATACTCCTCAACAACTAAAAAGTTGTTCCCTCGTTGCCTGTTACAATAGGGCTTATAGAAAGTAATTGTATTCACATACATTTTGATATGCAACAAAAAGCAGCTTGGCAGCTGAATTACTCGTTATGTTCGACAATATGTGGCAACACCATTAAGGCGATAGTAATTTATAGATGATAGGTGATTTTAGCTTTTATAAAAACCAAATAACTTAAACACCAGTTAACTCGAGCAATAACTAAGTGCAAGTTAAACCGGACATTGAGAAATTGGGTCTTATTTGGTTAACGTTCTAAATAGAGTGGTTGCCAGACTATTATTTTTTTAAAAACAGCTGTTCGTTTAAATTTTTTAAGATTATTTATCAAACGAAATAAGGTCACTCTAAGCATTTAACTGGTTGTAATAGCTCGTAATTTTGAAATAAATCATTTGTACACACAAAAAATTTTGGCGCTTGCCGCACCCTAAATTTCAATAACAATTTTTGTAAATCAGTAGATTAGGTGCACTGTCATGATAACGTGAATATTCAGGCCGATTGATCTTTAATTAGGTATTTAAATAAATTCAAAATACATTTTATGTAATACTTGTGGAAAAAAGGCGGGCGGCATGGGTAGGCGTGGTACCAAAATTTTAAATTCAGATCTTCGGGAGATGTCACCATCTACCAAGTTTGGTAAGGCTAGCTTAAGAACTGTCAACTGCGACTGTGGCCGGAAGAAGTGGGCGTGGCATTAAAAAATTGTATGAAGTTTTTTTTGGGAACGTCATTGCTTAGCTTGTCATTCGAGCAGCGCAGTTGGCACACGCATTGCGTAAGAGCTTCGTGTGCCCTATGCACAGTTGCTCAGCTGTTTCAGCGGTAAAAAAAAAAAACCGGTTTCTGGCTATGCACAAACGAACTGCCGCTGCAGTGAAATATGTTTTGAGCTATGGCGCATCGACGAATTATGCGTTCAGAAGTCAAATGACTAAGACCACGCTGCCAGTAATGATTATAAACGAATGCTATGCGAACGCTGGTTTGGTTTATCTCCTAGTCGGGAAATCTCGATTAGAGCCTTCTTACTTGTTTAAAAGTATACATGGAAAAAATTTTGTATGATTGTTGATGTTGATGTCACGCACCTTCAGATGCTATAGCCATGGAAACCGTTTTTTGTTTCTTCTTTATTTTATTTGAAGAAAAAAAGTCCGTCCGAATAGCCAAGAGAGACGCTTAGCGTACCTTCGGTACCAGATGAGATCCCAGCTACACAATGACTAATGCGGGCTACAGACTCGTTTAAGAGCCACAAAACCCCGGTCGCCGACGGGATGCTCCCAGTCATGTTTTCAGAATGTCAAAAACATGATTACTTTGAGGGTGAGGGAAATATACATAGGATGCCCAAGAACAGCACTCGTAATTGCAGACCTTTTAGCCTAACGTATTTTCGAATAAATATAATTGAGAAACTGCTAAACTTCGTATCAGGGAGAACAAAGCCGCACTAAAAGAACAAAACCAACAGGCATATACGAAGGGCAAATCGGTGGAAACTACTCTTCATTCCTTTGTAGCAACCATACATTACACCTTAAGGAATACATTACGACAAAGTCATATGGAATCCGGGCTGCGTATTAATGCGGACCAGACAGATTTCATTTTTTTTATAAAGAGATACAACGTAAGTAAAGTGGCTCATTTTGTAAAGTTAGAAAAAATGTTGCAAATGGCTAAAAGATTTTTTTTTATTCTTTGATATTGAAGGTCTCATAGTACATTGGTTTTGTGCAATGTCCGTCATGGTGTCCGTCTGTCAGTCTGTCCGTATGAACACAACTTTTTTCGACACCCGTAAAGCTAGAGACTTGAAACTTTGCAATTATGTTTGTCAAGATTTGGCTGCCACGCCCACTAGGAGGCCGGGAAATCGATCAAATCGATAACTGAAAACCGATAAAACCATATATTTCTCACATTCTTACAGCTAGAATTACCAAATTTTGCACGAAGAAAGCTAGTCACGCCCACTCCTTCCGCCCCCATCCTCCCTGCTCCTTGAAATTGGAAACGCCTATAGTTTTCACGTTTTTTGGGCTAAAGCCACCAAGTTTTATGTCACGATAGGTAGTGAAGTTTTCCAACAAACTGCATACAAAATTTGGATTCCACGCCCACACCTTCCGCCCCGCAACACCCGCCGTTGTTAAAACGGTTATGCGTGTATCTTCCAAATTTTTTGAACTAGGGTCACCAAATTTTGTAGGAAGATATATGGTGACATCTACAAAATATCTGCATCAACAATTTGGATGCCACGCGCAACTCTGCCGCCCACCTTTTAAATATTGAAGTTCAGTTATCTTCTACAGTTTTTGAGCTAAAGTCACCAGATTTGGTAACATGATAGCTGGCGATGTTTACCACCCGTCCCACTCCTTTGCAAGTAGACTCCTTACCATTCATTCTTTTACTGGTATCAAAGTATTACACAGTCGGTTGCGCCCGACTGCAACGTTTTTACTTGTTTTTTATACCCCGAACCCATGAAATTGGTAAAAGGGGTATATGGTTTTTGTGCAAAAGTATGTAACAGGCAGAAGGAAGCATTTCCGAACCTATAAAGTATATATATTCTTGATCAGCATCAACAGCCGAGTCGATATAGCCATGTCCGTCTATCCGTCCGTCCGTTTGTATGTATGAACGCGTCGATCTCAGAGACTATAAGAGCTAGAGACTTAAGATTTTGCACATAAGCTCATCCAAGTGCTAGGCAGTACAAGTTTGTTTCCGATTTTCGATAACTATTTCCGTTTCCAGTATACACATAAATTCGATTAAAAAAATGCTCGAATTCGGAAAATGTAAAATGGGTGTTGAAATAATGGGTAACGATAGAACTTTCGCCATGTATGAACGCGTCAATCTCAAAGACTATAAGAGCTAGAGACTTCAGATTTTGCACATAAGCTCATCTAAGTCCTAGGCAGTACAAGTTTGTTTCCGATTTTCGATAACTATTTTCGTTTACGATATACACATGTGATCGATAACATAAAATTGTCGAGTATTTAAAATCTGAAACACATTTTAGAAACTTGATACAATATAATAAAAATCAGTAAAATTTCATCGAAATCGGTTAAGAAACACCAGAGATATCGAAGATTGAAGTTTAGTCACAGACGCATACAGCCAAATGACTGTACGCGTTTCGTATGGGATTCGGGGTATCTCCTATTCGGGAAATCTCGACTAGAGCCTTCTTACTTGTTATTTTTTTAATCATTCCTTAAAACTAGAAAATTTACAAAAAAGTTTACATCTCTTACAAATATAACTTAGCTAACAGTTTATTTGGGACTATTAATTTGAGACCGCGGCCTTTCAACTAATCGCTGGCTGCACGACTTTGTGAGGCCTCACGCGAGATGAATGGGGTGCGCTGAGAGCTTCCTCTAGTAATTTTACTTTATTACGTCCCTGACTGGTGGGACGTTTAAATCGTTTTGGATGTTTTCGTTGCGAACGTAACGCGGTGCCCCGGTGATGGTTCTCAGGATCTTCAACTGGGCTCTTTAGACGATGTAGATTTTACTGCTGCACGCATTTCTCCATAACTTTCGGAGTGGGGTATTTTTAAGCGTGAGTGGTGGACAATCTTACCTGTTTAGGGTGAAAGTTACATGTTTTCATTTTTGTTCGTTTACCTTAATTCGCCAGTCGGATAGCCAGTTTCCACGCAGTGGGCATGTGGAGCGGCTGAGAATAGCTCTATCGTCAGTAAAGTTTGAGGTTGTTAGACCTCTGCATGTAGGGATGTCTGCTGTATAGAGAACGTATAGTGTCGGCCCAAGTACGCTGCCCTGAGGAACACCAGCTTCAATACGGTGTTCGTCCGATATTGCAGAGTTGCATCGTACTGCAAACTTCCTGTCGTAGAGGTACGACTGTAACAGTTTATGTGTGTTGACTGGGAGCGTTGTTTTGATCTAATACATCAGACCTTCCAACCAGACTCAGTCGAACGCCTGAGAGACATCCAAAAATACTGCAGTACAGTATTCTCGACTTTTGAACGCGCCTCGCATCTCTGATGTTATGCGATTGACCTGCTCAATAGATCCGTGTTTTTCACGAAAGCCGAATTGGAGTAATAAGATTATGTTATGGAGATTTATCCTAGACAGCAAACATTTTTCGAAGAGTTTTGATAGACACTATAAAAGGCTTATGGGTCTATACGACGAGGGGACTGTTTGATCTTTTCCCAGCTTTGGAATCATAATGATTGGGTAATGATGCAGACGGCACAATAGGGAAGCTCAATAATCATCTTTGGCGTTATTAAGTCCCAGCCCGGGAATTTTTTCTGATTTTGATGCTGATTGATAATTCTTGCGACTTCACTCGGGCGAAATTCAATAGGCTCACGTTGAAGCTGAGAGTCCTTTAATACGGTCGGTAGTGAGAACACGTTTGTAGCAGGATTAGGTTTTGCAGGTGAACCGCAAATGTTTTGGCTCTGTCTTCATCACTCCGGGCCCAGTCGCCTGCATGGTTTCTTAAAGCCATTACTGTTTCTGTCGGTGGACTAAGAGTTGGGTGAGCTTTCCACACAGAGTTTTTAGTGCTAGATTTTGATAGTTGCTCAATATATCGGCGTTGGGCATATTCTTCTTCTCGCCCTTTTTATACCCCGAACCCATAAAATGGGTATAAGGGGTATAAAGCTTTTGTGTAAAAGTATGTAACAGGCAGAAGGAAGCATCTCCGACCCCATAAAATATATATATTCTTGATCAGCATCAACAGCCGAGTCGATATAGCCATGTCCGTCATTCCTTCCGTCCGTCTGCATGTATGAACGCGTCGATCTCAGAGCCTATGAGAGCTAGAGACTTCAGGTTTTGAACATAAGCTCATCTAAGTCCTAGGCAGTACAAGTTTGCTTCCGATTTTCGATAACTATTTCCATTTACGATATACACATGTGATCGATAACATAAAAATATCGAATATCGAAAATCTGAACCACGTTTTGGAAACTTAATACAAAATAATTAATAACAAAAATTTCATCGAAATCTGTTGAGAAACACCAGAGATATCGAAGATTGAAGTTAAGTCACAGACGCATACAGACAATGACTGTTCGCGTTACGTATAGGGTTCGGGGTATCTCCTAGTCGGGAAATCTCGACTAGAGCCTTCTTACTTGTTATCTTTCGCTTTGCTGACGGCGATCTGTGGGATTGCCAATGTCGTCTTAGGCGCCGCTTTTCAAGAACGAGCTGTTCAATTTGAAGATTTGTTTTATTTGGATGTGTACTGCATTTGCTGGTTTTGGTGTTGAGATGCGAGCTGATTCGACGAAGACTGACTCAAGTTTGTTTGGCATTGAGATTTAGTTCAATGTGTGAATTTATATATTTTTTTTTTATTTGAGCCAACTAGTTTTTTGTGAGGTCAACTTACCGGGGCGATTTACAAACTCTGGGTTTCGTAGTAATTGTATTAGAACAGGCGAGTGGTCGGATGATAGTTCCGAGAGGCTTTCGGCGCTTATCAGGCTGCGGGGAATATTTTTGGTGACTGCAAAATCAATCAAGTCGGGTAGTTTCTTGGTGTCTGTGGGCCAGTTAGTTGGTGTGCCAGGAGAGACGTGGCCGAGCCTGTTGTTTACTTTTACAAGTGCGTTGTACAGCTGCTTTCCCTTTGGATTTACAAGGCGAGATCCCCAGTGTGTGTGCTTGGCATTATAGTCTCCTGCTGCTTTAAAGTGTTCTCCTAATGAGTTGAAAAATTCCATAAATTGGTCTTCAGATATGGTGAATCGAGGGGGGCAGTAGACGGCAGTTAGTTCAATTTGGTTACCAGTATAAAGGTGTATTTTTAAAGATGTGGCCTGTAGATAGTTTCTGGCGAACTCTTTGTGGTAGTGGTGTTTCATCCGGCTTCTAATTAAAATACCAGTCCCGCCGTGTGCCTTACCATCGGGAAGATTGGTTCCGTAGAATGTGTATCCGCTTATTGCAAAATTATATTTGTTTGTACGGTTTGTTTCGGAAAGTATCATAACGTCAATGTGCTCGTCGAGTAGGAATTGAGCTAACTCAAGTTTATACTGTGAAACGCCATTAGCATTCCACGTAGATATTCGTAGCGAAGCCATTGATTCTTTTTTCGGTTGTGATACAAGCATTTGTACCAAAAGATTTTGATTTCGCATTAAATATTGCTTAGTTGTGCGCATAAATGACATAAACTCTGTCAAGCTCTGCTGCAGCGTACATATCAATGCTTCGAAGTTGCTTTGTTGCTACTTCTGTGGCTTTTTGTCTTGTGCCGTGTTAAGATCCACATGCTTTGCTTGTGTGTACAGTGTATTAAAGACAGGAGGCACCAGTCCTGATCTGAAGGCGCTTGCACAAGTCGCGTTGGACTTGGCTGCAGTCAAAGAGAAGTCGTTTGGGTTGCTTTTCGATGGAGTGTAGTTAGGCAGTGCGCTTTGCTGTGTTCTGGCGCTGATGGATGCGAGACTTAAGTTCTTTGTAAATCTGCAGTTAGCTGTGTGATTGCCGCCGCAGTTGCCGCACTTTATTTTTTCGCTGGAGTCACCTTTGCTTGTTGGGCAGCGCGACGAGTCATGAACATCGCCGCAAACTACACATACCGGGCGCAGTAAGACCTTGTGTGGCCGTATTCTTGGCAGTTCATGCATTGTACCGGGCCGTTGCGTTTATGTGGCTCTTCTACGGTGATTCTGCGGTGCAATAGAAACTCTCAGGCTCAAGTTCAACTTTGAAGAGTGGTTTCGGCTGTCTGTTCTTGTTTAGAATATTAAAAAATGTTTAAACGCAAAATCCTTTCTCATGCAGCGCCTGTTGGATTTCATTCGGCGTGACATCAGACTCTATGCCTTTCAGTACATATTGTAGGCCCTTGCCGCTTTTTAGTTGGTATGTGTAAAATTTTTTTTGGCTTTCGTTTAAGTACTTTGACAAAACTCTAAAGTTGTTGTTGTTATCTGCTAAGATTTCAAATCTGTTGGTGTTTTTAGGTGTTTCGCTTTAGTTGCCACCAGTGTAGCGATACATACCTGTCTGTATTGCCGGCTTTGGTGACGGCCCAGCAGTCAATGTGTTTGCAGGGCGGGCAGTCGGCACCGGTGCAATTGTTGTTGCAGTAGCTGTTTCAGCCGTGGTGGGCAGAAAAGGCTGCGAGCACGATCAAACTCTGTCGCGTGCTACGTGCAAGAGTTCGTTGGTCGCGCTTGGAGTAGTTGACCGCGCGCGGTCAGACTTCGTCGAGAGTAGGGTCGGAGAAGGGGAGTACGAACGTTCACTGAAGCGCGCTGAGAGCAAGAGTTCGTTTGCTCGCTCGCTTTGGCGACATAAGCAAAGTACTTGTTGTTCCGTTGTATAGAGAGCCGGCGCTCGTCTTGCTAGAGCTGTCGCTGAGAGCGAATGTCTTGTTGGCTCATTGTCTTGAGCGGAGTTAAGCTTTTATTATTGTCTTTGATTTTATTTTTGTTTATTTGTAAATATTTAGTTTGTGAGTTCACTTCAAATAATTTGTATATAGTATGTGAATTTTCACTGCACAAAGCGTATTTTCGAGATACTTTTTAGCGATCGCTCTTAATGTGTGTGAAGGAGAACGAAATAAGCATGTGCAAGGCATTTGTAGCTGTCGGTGCTTGTACTATACGCACAGTTTTATGAAGACAAAAATATGAATAAAACACAATCATACCAATTCAAAACTGTCTGATCAGAAACACCAACCCAAATCCAAACTTGGACAATGGCCAGGATGTTGAGGGTGCCATTGACGCGCTTACCAAAAATATTCAAGACGCAGCGGCATATGCAGCCCCGAGAATGAGTCAGCACCAGCGTCCTAGGATACTAGACAGTGAAATCTGATGAAATGTTCGAGACGGAGCAGCAACCCGATTGTACTCACCAAGACAGCAGTCAGGATAAGACAATGGAATATATTGCGGCGCTGAAGAACAGCAAAACGCCAGGCGATGATGGTATCAATGCAATTGCACTGAAGCTACTACCACCAGTATGTATCGAGCTTTCTACAACAGATGCCTACAGATTGGGCACTTTCCAGCGCACTGGAAACGAACCCAGGTAGTAATGATACCTAAGCCTGGCAAACCTGAAGCAAATCTAACTTCTAATCGCGCAATGAGTCTGCAGGCGACTCTCTCGAAATAGTATTTTCGCGTGGAGTATTGCCAATACTGGAAGAGACTGGTTTGATTTCCGATCACCAGTTTGGCGTCAGGCGCTGTCATGGAACACCAGAGCAATGCCACGTTTGAGGCCGAAAAATACTGCTGCGCTGTAATGCTTAACGTACAACAGGCATTTGACCATGTTTGGCATCCCGGGCTACTCTTTAAAATCAGGAGGAGTATACCGCAGGCCTACTACGCATTCCTTTCCTCATATTTGGCTGACAGGCAATTCCGGTGAAATGTGAAAATGCGAGCTCAACAATCAAGAGCATTGGAGCTGGCGCCCCCCAAGGCAGTGTGCTGGGCCCGTTGCTTTGAATTATATACACAGCAGACGTATAGTGATTGAGAGCCCAGAACTACTTATTGCCACTTACACCGATGACACAGCATTCATAGCCACTGCTGACACACCGGAGGAGGCCTTTCGAATAATGCAAGCTGAGCTGGATTTAGTAAACGACTGGCAAAGTAGGTGGAATATCGCGATCAACAACGACAAGTCCACAGCCACCACATTCTCACAAAGGCCGGGTAACTGCCCAGCTATATACATGGAAGGGGTCATAATCCCAGAAGAAAGCAGGCGGATGAGAAGCTAAAGAAATACTACTGGCTAATTGGTCGCAAAAGTAAACTCAACACACAGTCGAAGTTGCTTGTTACAAGGCAATCATTAAACCAATACCTACTGCATTCAACTGTGGGGAGTAGCCGAACGAAGCAACCGGCAAGTCATACAAACTTTTAAAAATAAAGCCATGCGCATAGTTGGTAATGCGCATATGTACCATGAAAACGCCACCATTCACAGCATCCTCAAGATTCCGTGGGTAAGTGATTACTGAGATTAGCACCAGGTACCTCTCACGCCAAATCGCGTATGTTTTCAGCAAACAATTTTCGAAAGAGAGTTGTCACGTCCGTAGTGTCATAAATAAGGCGAGCTCATTTGTGACAGCGTGGTACCAATGCCTATCGGATATCGGCCATCTGCTTATCGATATGTGAAAGCAATAGTATCGAATTCATAGTGAATAAAACATCATGAGGTACCGCATTTGGCATCAGTCTATTTCGTTTTCAAGGATTATTATCTTCCGTTTAAAATATAAGTAAAAGAAACATAATTAAGAAGTGCAACTAGATTCATTCTTTCCTATCAGCACTTAATATTGCACATAAAATCGAGAAAAGCAAAGAACACGGCGACACCGGTAGCACAAATGTTGTTGGTTGCTGCCCTGGGCACAACAAAGTATATCATTTGGTATTTTCTGCGCTCAGCGCCAGTGTGTACATACCGTATAAAATCGATACTATGGATAAGCAGTTTGGTATTTTTTGCAACGTTGCTGTATACCCAGAAATCACGAAGCAAAACAAATTGCTGCTGCGGTGATTTTGCATGGAAATTTTTTTTGCTGTGCAGATTTAGGAATATTCCGCGTACCCAAAAACGCTCCAAAAAGAGAAATATGGCTTTAAATTTTAAATTTGATGCAGTCAAGATTCTGCGACAAACATTTTTAGCAGTGTGATTTTATACCGCTCGATTTTCGGTACCAGCTAGCCTAGTCGCCCAGCTCTTTCTAGTGTTGTGAGTCGAACTAGAGCCAAATAGCAGAGAAGCAAAACCGATATCTATCTCCCTCGCACTCACAAAGTTTCAAGGCAAGAGAGCAGAAAATTTTGCTTTCTCTTTCGCACTCATACGTTACATTAACTGGTACCGTGCTGTTACAAATGAGCTCACCTTGTTAGTTACACTATGGATATACATACGCTCTTATGAGTTTTGATTCTGTTCACTTTTGCTGCTGCGCTTACTCTCATACACCAGACGGCCCGCTAAGAGTACTGATCCTTTTTTTATGATCCTGTAAACGTTCCATCTCCTTTACTACATTTTCTTTGCACGGTGTCTTGCCTGTGAGTTTTAAGCAATCCAATCCAATCTAATCTAACACAGCTTAACGTGACTGTCCTTAATAAACAACACTGTTTACTGTACATCTTTGCAATTTATGGACATTGCAGGCCCATCATTGAAATAGTGGAAGAGCTAATAACTGTATAGCCTGTAATAAAAGACGAACAATTTTTAGTTATATTGTTCTATATTAATATTCGAGAGATGCATAATTTTTGCTTCGACTTAAATCACAAGCAACGGTTAGGGAATTCTCGCCAGTTTGCTTATCGGGCTGTCTGCTCACATATATGCCGTGATACTGAAAGTCTCATAGTATAATGGTTTTGTTCAATGTCCGCTAGGTTTCTGTCCGTCTGTATGAACGCGCGTTTCTCCGACACCCTTAAAACTAGAGACCTGAAACCCTTAAAGCTAGAGACCTGAAACGTTGTTAGATAAAGTTTGAAGATTGGGGTGCCACGCCTAGTAGGAGGCTGGGAAATTGATAGCTTAAAACCGATAAAACAATACATTTCTCACATTCTTACAGCTAGAATTACCAAATTTTGCAGGAAGATTGCTATTCACGTCCCTCAAAAAACTGCATCAACATTTTGGATGCCTCGCCCACTCATTCCGCCCCCAGCCTCCTTGCTCCTTGAAATTGGAAACGCCTATTGTTTCAAGATAGGTAATAATCTGCCACCCCCCAGCTCACGCCTTTTTGTACCCCGAACCCATAAAATGGGTAAAAGGGGTATAATGGTTTTGTGCAAAAGTATGTAACAGACAGAAGAAAGCATCTTCGACCCCATAAAGTATATGTTGGGCTAGGGAGTGGGGCGTTAAACTCGCAAATTGTGGGCACGAGTAAATTGAGTGGTTTGCGTTATGGAAAGAGACGCAACCATTTGCTGATGAGTTAGTGGTAATTAACGAGCTTCTACTGAGGTTAGTCTTTTTATTCTGTCCCACCTGAGAATTTACTGCAAGTGATTCAGTTGCATGCTCCACATTTTCCATCTTTAAGCACCGCCTCTCCAGAAAAGTTGTGAATTGTCCACATGTTGGAATCTTATCACTCGATGCTGTTTCTTCCCACTTGGCCTGTGTAACCTTGTCCAGCTTCTGCAAGATTGAGTGCACGATGATGCTATCAGCGATTTGCTCGACAGTGCCCAAAGATTTCAATGCACGAAGATTTGCATTGATAACATCCGAAATCTCCCGCAGCTTCACTGCCGACGCCGACTCTACCTTCTGAAGCCTTTGAATGTTGACAATGTGTGCCTGAAATGTTAAACGTTTATTATTATATTTATGCAACAATTCTGTTGCCACTGCATAGTTAGCATGGTTTCCAGAGATCTGATGGTATCCAACGCTGCTCCCTTCAAACACGTCCGCAGATGCTGCAGCTTCTCGATGTCCGACAACTGGTTATCATGATCAATAATGGTTGAAAACATTGACATGAAGTCCGAATATTCAGTGTAGCCGCCACTAAACTCGCGCAACTTGAGTTCAGGTAACCAATTGCGTTTCGTGAATGTACTATTATGCGCCTCCTGTGGCATTGATGTATCACCTCTAACTGTAGAACAAGCTTGCACTTCGTGCGTGCGTTTATTAATTTCGCGGCGTATTTTAGATTTTACCAAAACAATAAGCTCTTCAAAGTCTTCGCGTAACTGGCTACCGATTTCATTAAAGTTAGTATCCTCAAGACTGTCATGAGTTAACAAAAATGCAGTTTCAGTCTTGGTCTGGTTGTCAAGAAAAATTCTGCCGACGTTGCAGCCGACACATACATAGAGAAAGAGAATATGTGTATTCTGTAAATAGAACGCTCGGCAGCTTGTTCTCGTACGATGCGCGTGTTCGGCTGCATTTGCTCTCACGACTCATGTTCGGCTGAAGCTCAAATGTCAAACGCGCAGTCATTCGCTAGTAAAACGTCACGTTGCCTTCGTGTTTCGCTGCTTCTAGACTATCACTTTGCCTAAATTTTTAAAAAAAAGGGACATCAGCTGCGAAATTGTAGTTTAGCCGCCTGCCGCACATGTGGCAGCAAACATCATACCTTATTACATCTGAGCTCGCAATCTACCGTGCCGCGAGCCCAATGCGCTGTGAATGCTTCAATTACTGGTCCACAAAATGAAACATTGTTTAGCAGCCAATCTGTTCCGCCGCACTTGTTCTTCTTGCCACTGTTGTTGTCAATATAAGGAATAGCTCTGGCCAATGGGTGCCGTGCATTGCTCGATTCTGGGTCGCAATTGCACATAATTACCTCATTTTTAGCTCATCAATTGCTACTTAGGCGAATCAAATCAACAGCTATTGTTACCGGATTAGGCCAAACCAACTTTCGCTCAGAAGAATTCTCAGTTGATGTGCATTTAAAATCTCTAAACTCAGAATGTCAAACAAACATCACAGCTTTAGTGGCTCCAGCAATAACTGAAAATCAACCGTTTTTGGGAGATTGAAGGGTTCCAAGAGTCTAGATACCGTTACACGAAGGAAGAACAGGATTGCGAGGATAATTTTGTTGCCAATTTTTTGCGCTTGCCTACAGGCGAATACTCAGTCCGTCTAGCCATAAAAACTAGTTTGAATATGCTAGGAGATTCTTACCAGCAAGCATATCGACGCTCTCTTAACCTAGAGAGAAAGCTCGAACGACATCCTGACCTCAAGGCTCAATACTCGGCATTTAATGCTGAATACTTATTCCTACAACATCTGTCACTGGTTCCAGTAGATTCCCTAAGTCTCTGCAAATATTTTTTGCCACATCATTGCGTCCTTAAGGAGGAAAGTACATTAACAAAACTTCATGTTGTTTTCGACGGGTCTGGTAGTTCATCATCAGGATATTCCTTAAACGAGTTGCTTATGTCAGGTCCAACATTACAGCCGAAGCTTTTTAACACTCTGCTGCAGTTTAGAACATATCCAGTAGCTTTAACGGGGGACATCTGTAAAATGTACTGTTGCGCCAGGATGGATGAATCTGATAGCTACTTGCAGTGCATTTTGTGGCGGGACTCAGCTCATCAAAGGATGCAAGTGTACAAGTTGGACACCATTACGTACGGCACGAAATCTGCATCATTTCTGTCGGTTTGTGCCATGCAGCAGCTTGCATCTGACGAGCAGGCATCGTTTCCCACTGGGTCAAAAATAATCAAAAGAGATTTCTATGTTGATAATTTGATCACTGGCGGCAATTCTGCTTCTGAAGTGCTGGATGTACTGGGACAAGTTACGGGTTTACTGGATCGTGGCAATTTTAAAATTTCGAAAGTGGTGCTCAAACGACTCATCTGAGCTTCAAAAAATACCAGATTTGGATAAGGACACATTTCTTAAGTTCGATGGTGGCAGTGACATTACAAAAACGCTTGGCATCGCATGGGCTCCTGTGTCTGACACTCTGCTGTTCTCATTTTCGCCAATTCGGTCTTCTCTGAAGCTAACTAAACGATCGCGCGATTTTATGACCCTCTCGGCCTTATATACCCGGTCATTACAAAGGCTAAACTCTTTTTGCAGCAGCTCTGGAGACAAAAGGTGGATGGGGATGAAAGTCTACCTGCAGCACTTTACTCACCGTGGCTTCGTTTGTCGCCTGATATTGGCAGCACGCAGCAATTGAAGTTTCCACGGTTGGCGCAGCTGCCCAGGGACGCTATAGGCGTACATGGATTCTGCGACGCCTCCATAGAAGCATATGGTGGATGCATCTATATTGTCTCTATGACTCAGGGAAGGCGAGAAGTGCATCTTTTTTGTGCCAAATCTCGTGTTGCTCCGTTAAAAATCCTTACGGTGCCTAAGCTGGAGCTATGTGGGGCAGTTTTGCTGGCACAACTTATGCGAGAACTTAAGCAAATGGACTTGTTCCATTGTCCCTTTTATTGCTGGTCTGATTCTGCAGTAGTGTTATCATGGATACGAGATGAGCCCTCACGATTTCAAATATTTGCATCTAATCGAATTTCTTTAATCCAAAATATCACTGCCGGCATGGAATGGCGCTATGTACCCACCAAAGTCAACCCTGCTGACATTTTATCCCGAGGAGCGCTTCCTAGTGAATTGATAGAGTCATTTTTCTGGGCTCATGGTCCAGAGTTTCTCACAAAGGACAAAAATGAATGGCCAGAATCCTGTCTCGCCATTAAGTCACTGCCAGAAATGAAAAAAAGGTTCTCATTGCGACTGTCAATACCGAAGATCTTGCTGCAAATTGCAAATATGCTAACTCCTGGGAAAAACTCAAACATGTATTTTCCTACGTTCACAAGTTTTGTCATCGCATCAAGCACCCTGGACTCATCGGAGATGATGTGCGCCGAGGGTAACGAATGCTGATCCCTTGCATTCAAATGTCGCAGTTGTCTGAGGACTACAGTCGTATAAAGAACGGTCTTCAAGTGCCATCATCCAGCTCATTAATGTCTCTGGCACCTTTTGTTAATGGCAATGGACTTCGTTTTGGCGGTCGCTTAAAGAATTCGGCTTTAAGCTTTGAGGCTCAGAACCCTGGAATATTACCAAGACAGCATCCAGTAACTCGCGCAATAATAATGCATTATCATCGCAGCACTTTTCATTCTGGACCTCGCTCGCTTCTTGCACACATTCGACTGCAGTACTGGCCCATCGGAGGACGCTAGACAGTCTCATTAGTTGTGGCCAAATGCACGATTTGTTTTCGAGCCAAACCACGCTTGGCTGAGCATATCATAGCTGATTTAACCAAGGATCGAGTGACTGGAGCGCACGCGTTCACTGTAACGGGGATCGACTTCTGTGACCCATTTTTCTACAAAAGCGATGTTCGGAATCGCGCAGCTGTAAAATGCTACGTCTGCGTTTTTATATGTTTCGCAACGAAGGCTGTGCATTTCGAGCTTGTAAGCGATTTGTCCACAGGAGCATTTTTATGCGCACTAAGGCGGTTTATACTAACTCGTGGTAAACCGTATCGCATATGGTCGGATAATGCCACTTACTTCTTCGGCGGCAAAAACGAGTTGGCGGATTTACGGCAGTTGTTCCCGAGCAGCAAACATCAGCAGGCGGTCAACGACTTCTGCTTGCTTGACAACATTGATTGGTGCTTTATTCCACCTCGTTCGCCCCACTTTGGCGGTATTTGGAAGGCAGCAGTTAAGACGGCAAAGCATTACTTCTATAGAACTGTTGGCCCCTCTATACTCCCATTAGATGACCTTCGGACTCTTCTATGCCGTATCTCTGCCGTAACTAACTCTAGACCTTTAGTTCCCATTTCAGAAAATCCTGCAGACCTCGATGTGTTGACACCAGCACATTTTCTGGGTACAGCTCCACTGGCCTTGTTTCCCGAGCCTGATCTCACAGGGCTAAGCCTTAATCGATTCGATCGCTGGCAGAGGATCTCTTACTACCAGCAAATATTCTGGGGCCGTTGGCGAGAGGAATATCTGACGCTCCAAAATCAACGCTCAAAATGGCGTACACCTCAGGCCAATCATTTCGGATCGACTTGCCGAACCAAGTGTTCGGTAATTAGCAGAGGCAATTTCGAGCCTGCCTGCTGATTTATATAAAATCAATTAAATTAATTTTAGGCTTACTACATGCCCTTAACTAAATAATAAATAAAATAAAGTATTCAAAGTGTTCGTTTTTCGTTAATCTACGGCTAGTGAAAAGTCTCCCTAGCCCAACAGTATATATATACTTGATCAGCATCAACAGCCGAGTCGATATATCCATGTCCGTCTGTCCGTCCGTCCGTCTGTATGTATGAACGCGTCGATCTCAGAGATTATAAGAGCTAGAGACCTCAGATTTTGCACATAAGCTCATCTAAGTCCTAGGCAGTCAAGTTTGTTTCCGATTTTCGATAACTATTTCCGTTTCCGATATACACATGTGATCGATATCATAAAAATAACAAAGATCGGAAAACAGAAACACGTTTAAGATACAAAATAATGAAAATCTGCAAAAATTTCATCGAAATCGGTTGAGAAACACCAGAGATATCGAAGATTGAAGTTTAGGTCACTGATGCATACAGACAATGACTGTACGCGTTAAGGGGTTCGGGGTATCTCCTAGTCGGGAAATCTCGATTAAAGCCTTCTTACTTGTTAAAACTAGAATGCGTGTATCTTCCAAGTTTTTTGAGCTAGTGTCACCAATTAGGTAGGAAGGTAGATGGTGACATATACCAATGATCTGCATCAAAAATTTGAATGCCACGCCCACCTCTGTCGCCCACCTATAAAATCGGAAGTTCAGCTATCTTACACATTTCTTAACTAGTCACCAAATTTGGTAGGAAGATAGATGGTGACATCTACAAAAGATCTGCATAACAAATTTGGATGCCCCGCCCACCTCTGCCGCCCACCTTTTAAAATCGGAAATTCAACTATGTTTTACAGCTCTTAAGCTAGTCACCAAATTTGGTAGGAAGATAGATGGTGACATCTACCAAATTTCTGCATCGTATGCGTGTGCATTTGTTTCTTTTTTTTGGTCAACTTCAGTTAGACCGCGAGTGTTTGCTTGACTGAAATGAAGCAAAACGTATTTAAGCGAGTGATGCATATTTATTTGCGACTCAAATACTTTTTGTGTATAGGATCACTCAAAATAGTAGTACTGGCTACACCGGCAACTCAGGTTTCTGTGGAACGCGCATTTTCAGCCCTACACTTGATATTAAATTATCGACAAAGTTCGATAAGTGCAGACAATTTAAATGCATTTTTAGGTTTTAAGCGAACAGTGTTACTGTAGATATTCCAATCTCCATGAGAACAATACAAGCTCAGACAGAAGCACACGCAAGAGTTTTGGCGGTATCCAGGTGGAAGAACACCTCCGACTGCAAAACCTCGAGAGCAATGTGCAAAACATACGATGAAAAGCGAACGAAATTTATGCTGAAACTCCAAAGGCATGAATGCCGACAGCTAGTGGGCCTACTGACAGGCCACTATCTGGCAGGAAATGCAGAGAACCAGGGGTCAAGGAAACACTGGAACACCTGCTTTGTAGCTGCCCTGCACTGGCAGCAAAACGACTTAAACACTTCCACGCACCCTTCCTTGCAACACTTCAAGAAGTGAGCAGCCAAGAGCCTAAAACGCTTGTGACCTTTGCAAGAGACACACGAACGCCGCAGGACAAAGTACAATGGTCCCTACCTTCTCCACACAAGGTCACCGAGTGGTCTATGTGTGACACTCCTCATGGAGGGCCAGCCGGCACAAACTAACCTAACCTAGGTTTTCAGCTTTACAATAAGTAAATAATAAATAAATATTCTTTATAAAAAAATCGCATATTCTTTGTCAACAAGGCAAATTAACATGAAGAGTGTTTGCAAGACTTTTTGCATTAACTTATTCAGTCATTCACTCACTTACTGAGTCTCAACTCGCGGACGATAAATTTATTGCTTCCGAAAAGAGAATCGTTAAAACTCAACAACAACGCTCAAGTGAAAACAGAAGCAAAATAGAAAAATAGACTCTTGCTCAAAGTGAGAGCGAATATTTTGAGCATTTTCGCTTTTGCTCTGAAATTGAGCGTAAAGAAAAAAACGCTCAACTGTTATAGCGTATTTCCACTGCTCAGTTATTCTCAGTTATGTTAAGTTAACAGTAATAGCGTATTTCCACTGCTCAGTTATTCTCAGTGATGTTAAGTTAACAGTAACTGAGGTTCAGTTTGCGTGTATTCTCATAAGGAATTAACTGAAAACTGACCATAAATATTTACTGAAGAATAACTGAAGAGGAACTGGTTCATTTGAACACTTGTTCGATAAGACATCGCTGTTAATGGACTCTTTTAATGTAACAGGTAGGAGCAATTTATAGTAATATCATTAAGTATGTCAGGACTATGCATTTTAATGACTAAGATGAATTTTAAAAACAAATAAAAAATTATCATTTAATAACATGAATTTTTAGCAATTTTATTACAAGTTAGGGTCACAACTTGTAATAAAATTGCTAAAAATCATAAAAATTGAGACAGGTCAAGAATAGCCAAGGCAATTGCTACGCATACATTCAAATGTGCTGCACATGAACATACACATGCACAAACACATTGATATCTGTTGCTAGAAAAGTAACAAAATCCCAAATCACTTGAGAGCCACCAAAAACTGAAAAAATATGCATGCGCACATATGTATATTCATAGGTATACATTCGCCCTAATGATTTTTGCTTCATTTGAGCTCGGAGCCACCAAATACCGAAAAAAAGCACATGTGTTGTTGTTCGCACTCTGCTGCTGCTATCCCCCTTCCACAATATACAGCCGCTCAGAGCAAACAGCATACAGAAACATACATACATGACATACAGACGTATACACAGCAAATTGTTGGCACTCCGTCTGTACCAAGTTGAGCGCCGGCGCATGAATGACTTGCACTTTCTTAGCTACGCAAATGGTCTGCAAAATTTGCGATCGGCTCGTTGCTTTCAGCAGCCGAATGCTGGTGGCTCCTCCGCAACGCATTTTTTCGGCAGTTGGGAAATCGCGATTTGACTCCTCTACGTATACCTACTTAATGGTAATATTCAAAAAATAATTAAAAATATTGTTTTCTGCTGGATTATCGTAGGAAACAATTTAAATTGGAGCCAAGGTTCAAGGAATTGCTTATAAGACTATGTGCGAATAATTTTGTTGCACTTATGGCAGTTTAGTATAACTATTACGTATATAAGAAAATTGACTTGTACTGCGTCTGCAATGCATGCAATAATGATTGTAGGCATTAAATATAAGCCATAAATGTTGTCAAAAATCTGTTACTTATTTGCAATGTACAATTTCGGTTAGTTTTTCTCACTTTTTCGCAGAAAATACAAAGCAAAACAAACCGAACAGCTGATTTATTTACGGAGGTTCAGTAACGGAGCAATGGAAACAGCTTTCGTAACTGACTGTTAAAATTTACGGAATCGGAGCAATGGAAATACGCTATTATTTGACAGCTATGGTTTCAATGCTCGTTGCTGTAAGTAAACTGACGTAAATATCCTTAGTGTACATATTTATATATATAAATGCAAGGTATATTTAATACATGATGGAAAGACTAAAGGTGGCGCAATGCGCCTGTCCGTTATGTGCGCTCACAAACTCACTGCAAACTGTGACGTCACAGTTTGCTTTGCTTAAATTTTTCATGCATGTTTTCCGAAAAAAAAATTGTTAAAATGTATGTGCAATATTATGGATTTCTGTATTTATACTTTGATACTGAAAGTATCACGTCCCTTTCAAAACTGCATTAAAATTTTGGATGCCACGCCCACTCCTTACACCCCCATCCTCCGTGCTCCTTGAAATTTAAAACGCCAATAGTTCTAAAAATTTTTGGGCTAGAGCCACAAAACTTTGTGTCAAGATAGGTTATGAATGCCACGCCCACACCTGCCGCCCCACACCCCCCGCCGTTTTTGAAACGGTTCTTTTATCTTCCACATTTATTGAACTAGTCAACAAATTCGGTAGAAAGAAAGATGGCAACATCTACCAAAGATCTGAATCAACATTTTGGATGCCACGCCCACCCAAGCGACCCGCCTTATCAAATCGGAATCGGCTATTTCTCTAACAGTTTTTGAGATACAGCCACCAATATTGGTAGGAAGATAGATGGTGACATTTAAAAAGATTTGATTCAAAAATTTTAATGCCACACCCACCTCTGCCGCCCACCTTCTAAATTTGGAAATTTAGTTATCTTCCACAGTTTTTGAGTTAAAGTCACCAAATTTGGTAACATGATAGCTGGCGATGTTTTCCACCCGGCCCACTCCCTTGCAAGCAGACTCCTTACCATCTGTTATTTTACTGTTATCAAAGTATTCCGCAGTCGGTTGCGTCCGACTGCAAGGTTTTCTCTTGTTATACCCCGAACCCATGAAATGGGTAAAAGGGGTATAATGGTTTTGTGCAAAAGTATGTAACAGACAGAAGGAAGCATCTCCGACCCTATAAAGTATATATATTCTTGATCAGCATCAACAGCCGAGTCGATATAGCCATGTCCGTCTGTCCGTATGTATGAACGCGTAGATCTCAGAGACTATAAGAGCTAGAGACTTCAGATTTTGCACATTTCATCTAAGTCCTAGGCAGTACAAGTTTGTTTCCGATTTTCGATAACTTTTTCCGTTTCCGATATACACATGTGATCGATAACGTAAAAATATCTAATATCGAAAATGTAAAAATGGTAGTTGATATAATGGGTAACGATAGAACTTTTCTGAAAATTTCATCGAAATCGGTTGAGAAACAACAGAGATATCGAAGATTTAAGTTTAGTCACAGATGCTTACAGACAATTACTGTACGCGTTATGTACAGGGTTCGGGGTATCTCCTAGTCGGGAAATCTCGACTAGAGCCTTCTTACTTGTTTTAAATTTATTTTAACCATAAGTATATACTAGTATTTAGTGTCGCCGAATCTGAGATTGCTGAGTTCATAAATACACAGGGATAGACCAACACGGCTAATTTCACTGAGCTGTCATTGCTGACCAAGAATGTCTGTGCACAGTTTATGGGTCCCAAAAGCTTCCTGCTGCTACGAAATCATTTTATCCAATTCATACCCTGAACCCTTGAAATGGGTAAAAAGGGTATAATGGTATTGTGCAAAAGTATGTTACAGGTAGGAGGAAGCATCTCCGACCCCATAAAGTACATATATTCTTCATCAGCATCAAGAGCCGAGTCGATATAACCATGTCCGACTGTCTGTCCGTCTGTATGAACGCGTTGATCCCAGAGACTATAAGAGCTAGAGAATTTAGATTCAGACCTAGGCAGTACAGGTTTGTTTCCCATTATCGATAGCTCTTTCCGTTTCCGATATACACAAGTGATCGATAACAATAAAATAAAATAAAAATATCGAAGATTGAAGTTTAGTCACAAATGCATACAGACAATAAGTAAATTTAACATAAAATATAATTTTAGATTTCACACTTATACAGGGGTGTGCCAGCCATCAAAACCAACCCGATTTCAACCTAAAACCAACCTCGAGCTGGTTTTAGGTGTGCCAGAGCCAAGTTCGAGAAGATTTCGAAACCTCAACAAATTTGGCCCGAGATTTGGTTAATTTAAGCAATATTAAATGTCTAATGCATAACAACTGTTACTTTTTCGAAAGGTAATTTTAAGCTTAGTTGCATATTGCAAATACATTTGAATTTAATATATTTTTTAATTCATGATTTTCGATATTAATAAATCTTTAACAAATCTCTAAGACTATTTGCCATTCTGTGTAAGCGTGCAAAACCGTCCCTAACAAAGGAGCTGCCACATTGTTTGGTTAACAATAACTATTGTTCGGAGTCCTTAATAAATCAATATTAAAGACACTTTTTTGTGACAAATAAAGATACAAAAATCTTACTTTAAGGTAACAAAATTGCAGGGTTGAGCAGTGTACAGTTTGTTGTAAATTTAACTAAGTTATTGCAGCAAACCTTTTTTTTATGAGGTGGCAACGGTGGTGAGGTGGCGGTGTTTGTTAGGTGTGTAAATGTCTACAGTAAGAAGAAGAATTTAATTTATGGAGTCATTGAGCAGCCAAAATGTAGGTTAAATTAAAATTGCATTTAATTATTTGTTTTACATTTATTTAATTATTTGTCCATAGGTGAAAACACAGTTCACCCTTTGCACTTTTAAAATGTTAACAAAACCAGATTCGCCATTTACGAAGTACGTAGAACAGCTGTTCAAGCAAGCTATTACGGCAGGGCTGTCAAGCAACATGAGTTACTTGGCGGGCAAAATATTAAATATTTGTTTTGTATAAGAACTACAAGAGATAAGACCTAACATATTTTTATTTTACCATTTATTAAATATAACACTAATGCCATGAGGCCAACCTTGAAAACAATGACAAAAATAGCAAATACATTTTAGGCAATTTTCATTTCTGAAAGGTAACAACTCTTTTTGGCCATTTTCGTTTGACGTATTTGCTCCGAAACATTTTACTGAAAAATGAAATTTCCCTAACTTCTGGCACACCGACGGTTTTGTTTTAGAGATTTGAAAACCAGCTCGAGCCAAAATCTCCGGAGATTTCTGGCACACCCCCGATAAACATACTTCGCACGCCCTTGAATTTACATTTGCGGCAATTGACCATGACAATCATTTTGCTCACAATTAAAAATCCTTGGGCAAGGTAAATTGCTTAACTTATTAGCATCACACAGAAAAGTGAAAAATTCGTTATCAACAAATTTTTTTGATTGTACAGAGAGGACATATGTATATGTACATACATATGCGCGCTCTGGTGAAAGTGACCAGGCAAAATGCGCGCATATATACATACATAAAATGCATAGAATATAATGAATGAGATATGAAAACAGGTTATGCAGTAACGGTACTTAGCAAACTGTACTTTACAAGCGCACACCTTTTGGCACAAATATAACGTTGCAATAATATACAAAAAACATTTATACATTCAATTTGTATTAAAATCATGAAAATGCAAGCGAAATTATGTGAACCTATTCAGTTGATCGGCAGTGTATATGCGCTTATGATGCAAATGGGTTAAAATATTTGGCTCTTAATGATGATAATTATGTTGCAAATGCATTAAAATACTTGCACTTAATTGAATTACGAGTCTATTATAGTGCTGTTGCTTGCATATAAATAAATAACAATAATTATGCGCCTGGTCAGAGATTATTGTACAAATAATAAAAGCCTGTAATTTTTTCTGCCACATTTTTTGCGTTTTTAACAAAGAGCTCCTCAAAGAAATGTTCCACACATGTATCTTTGTGTTTATATACATATATACATATGTGTGACTAGATGCATATGAACATACTAATATAGAAAGGTTTTGCTTCTGCCAGACTCCCTTGCGGAAAACAGACAAATTAACGAAATTCAACGAAGCGTTTCATGCTCTCAAATAAATCAGAGTGCTGTTGACAACCGGGACATGGCCCAACCAAGACAGCTGGCTATAGTGGTCCCAGAACAGATAGAAGCAAAAATACAGATTCAGAAGCAAAATAAAGACATCGGCTCGGCTAAACTGAAATTATTTAGTGACAAATTGTTTTGAATGCTTCGCATACTTAAAACTTAAAATAAAATAAAACAATTACATTTGCAGTGAAACTGCATCAATACCGATATGATGACTGCCAAATAGTTTACCAGAAATACACATCTATTAAAAAATTTTGCGACGGTCAGCCCCTAAATTATCGTTTGGTCAATACAAAATGAATGACCATTACGTTCTGTTTCAACAATGTGAAGTCGAACATGTGTTCGCTCTTGACCGCAACCCAACGAAAGCTGTCGAATGTTTACCCAACAATTGACACGCCCACTTTACAACTTGCGGGCAGGACTGTGCACGGCTACGGGAACATCCGTTCGTTCATAATTCTGTCGTCTTAACCCTTTCTACCCGGTACACGTGTTATTGGTCTATAATTCAATGGTTATACAATTTAATTGGAAAATAATTACAGCTGTCAATTACTTAGTTATCTTTTAGGCATTAATAATTTAGTAATTAATAGGCCCTCACTTGTTTTAATAACCATTACAATAAACATTTGATTATTGAAATTTTAAAATATCGACTAATGCCATAACAAGTTTTCTACAGAATAAAAAAACCAGGGTGGCAGCCCTTATCGATTTATCTGCATTTTTGGGCGAATGGTTTTTTTTTTCAATAAGTGGCAACACTTCATTTTCACTAAAAACGTTTTGCGATTCTTTTCAACAGCCGTGTTTTGTAGGTAGGTAATTTATCATTTTATCAACCATCACGTTTTAAAATTATAATCTGCCACTCTACTAAAGGTTTATTTTTGACAATATACAACATTTGGTGTATATTGCATTACTCCTTGCAATACTTCTGCTCTAATTTTATTTCTTCTTAAATTTGATAATCTTTTTCTTTACCGGCTGAAATTTTACAATGTGATTTAAATTTATTGATCTAATGCTAACTTTTATATAGGTTACCATGCCTGAGCTCACTGAAATAAAGAATGAAGCACCCTCAACCTCAGCCGAGGCAAAGCTGTCTGAGGCAGTAGATGTGCGTGTCGAGGATGATGGCAGCGAAAGTGATTCGGAAATTATACCCGAACTGGAGGAAGCCGATACCGGCACCACTCAGCTGGGCGGCGGTGCTACAGGCCTTCCCATTGACGTTGTGTCTAAAGCAAAGCAGTCGCGCGGTGAGAAGAAGGCTCGTAAAATTATGCTGAAGCTTGGCTTGAAGCAAATCCAGGGAGTTAACCGCGTTACCATACGCAAGTCCAAGAATATTTTGTTTGTCATTAATAATCCAGACGTGTACAAGAATCCCCATAGCGATACGTACATTGTTTTTGGTGAGGCCAAAATTGAGGATTTGTCGCAGCAGGCTCAAGTTGCAGCTGCGGAAAAGTTCAAGGCCCCTGAAGCGGCTGGTTCTAACGATAGCGTGGGCGCTACCACATCAGTAGCCCCGATTGCTGAGGAGGATGAGGAAGAGGTCGACGACACGGGCGTCGATGATAAGGACATTGAGCTGGTCATAACACAGGCAAATACGACGCGGGCTAAGGCCATTAAGGCGCTGAAAAACAACAACAACGATATCGTAAACGCCATAATGGAGTTAACAATGCTTTAAGGCGCTAAGCAGAAACATCGTTGCTATCGTTGATTACCCGCCTTTTGATAAAAAAAATCTACAATCAAGTCACAAACCCTTTTAATTTGTTTATGCGTCTCTGTGTGCTAAACAATTTTCTGAACACTTAAAAATTTAGCAGGTGAATAAAGTGACATAAGAATAAAGTGACAATGCTTAAACAAAATTAAACATACAGCCTTTTTTTTGTTACGCCTTGTAGGTATACACAATCTGGTTATTTGGATCAAATATCTACCGGTGTATTTATAAAAAATAAATTGTTGCTGCAACAACAAACACATGGCATTTGAATAACAGAAGCTTAACAGAAATTAAATTGTCAAACCGACAACTAGTTTAAATTATATGAATTTTCGTTTCAAATTTATACTTTAAAATGTAGTGTAAATAATACTCGTTTTGAAGTTATAAAAAAAAACTGTTTAAACCAGAAATTTGGAAATATCAAAAACTTTTATTGATAGACAGTTGCTTTGAGATATCGATTATAAACTGTTATTGCACATTGCAAAAACATATAACTCTCTTTGTAATGCTTTAACTTGAAGCCTTTAAGCAAAGAGAAGAGGTCGTTCACGTGATGGTGCATCAAATGTATTTTCAGAAAACTTGATCAAAAATACATTTAATCGCAAAGGCCACAATTGTTTTCATATTTTCTTGTCCCACGTTTAAATCGTAATAACGGATAAGAAGACTGCGATCAATATATGTATATAACGATAACAATTTGAAATGAAATAGGTAATATATATATTTAATTTCAAATTGTTAGGTTAAAGTGCTACTTTGTCCGACTTCAATCGAAAACTTGTATTTTTCAGGAATCCGTTATCCCATACATTAAAACAAATTAGGGAGAACAGTGGCACAGCGAGGGTTAATTTTTAGTCTAGATCATCTACTACTCGGCGGTGTCCACTGCCTCTAGTTTTAGCACACGGGCTTGGCTGCGTGCCTGCATGCGTATATCCGCCGGCGTTTGCATCCAGGGTTCGCCATCCGCTTGCATGGGCACCGTTTCCCTTACTAGTAGCTGAAATTAATAAGTAGAAACATTGAAAACATACTAGTAAACACATACCCTTATCTGCCTGGCTTGCCCAATGCATACAGGTTTGCTTATGTTGCACTGCAGCTGGGCAATATGAAAAGATGAAACAATTCCAAACACCTCGATAATACCATCGGAGATGGAGTTTGAAATGCGACTCTCGCCGTTGGAGTTGCTTAGTTCACATAGCTTGCACCCTGCACCCCAAGAGTCAATATTTAGAAACACGAGCGATTGTAGTTCCGGCAGTTCGACTAGCTTATTATCTAGGTGGAGTTCCAGTTTTTTATCAATGCGTTCACAGTCCGGCTGCACAACTTGTTGTGTGCCGAATGTAAAGTACAACATCTAGGAGCATGAAAACGTGAAGATTTAGTTCTAGAGGAAACGGAGAAAACAATTCATTAAGCATACCTTGTTAAATATTCGACTGCTGAGCAAATAGAACCGCGATTCGCGAGTCTTGTGAAAATTGTAGGCAATGTAAGCATCTACACCCACGCTGAAATAGTTGTAAACGTGTATTGTCTTGATGGGATGTCTTTGTATTGGAAGTCGGTAGAAGAGCTTATCAATTTGCAGATCATATCTGTCAAGATTTACAGATCGAGCACGTTTTACGCTGCGCAATATCTGAAGCGGATCCAGGACAGATGGAGGCTGTGCTCCCCAGCCGAGCACGCGTGACAAATCGTTACCAGTGCCCAGTGGAATAATTGCCACTGACGGTTGTGGCTTTATGTTAAGAGTGTAGATGGTGTTTAACACCCAGCCAATTGTACCATCTCCACCGGCTACCAATATGCGACAAGGTCGGGGACTCGTTTTTGAAACCCACTGCAGCGCATCCTGCGGACCGCGTGTGCCAAGTTCCATAACTTGCATTGGGTTCAAATACCCACGCAGCAGAGACAACACGTTCGAACCAGTGCTGCTGCCAGATTTTGTGTTGGCAATTACAATTAACGGTTCCCAGCTCTCAATATTTGTTGGCTTGATACCTACAAGATGCAAACGCACAGATTCACGTGTCCTGGCTGCAACAATGCTGTAGGGCGGATATATCATGTCACTAAACTCGCCAAAATCACAAGCAGCCTGGGCATCTACGTTTCTAAAACACTTATCGTGGTAGCAGCGCTGACACCAAGCACACCGCCAACCATATAGACCCGGCCCAGAGCTACTGCTGTAATGAGCAACTTGACCACACTCCCCTTGGCCGCACTCTGCACAGCTATAGCTTATTGGTAAATTGCCTCGTACCCACAAGTGTCGCACTGAATCCACGTTACGTAACCATTTATCTTTACAGTGATACTGATCGTCTGCCTGACGCTGACAGGACGGCTCCGAGTGCGTGCAAATACCGCAACAGTCACAAAACAAGCCCGCAGATGGTGTCAGCAAAATCTCACACACATTACAAAAGCAGGGCTAGTAAAAATAAATCGTTAGTGTGCCAGTTAAAAGATTTGTGTTTAATTTTACCTGTTCAAGCATTTTTATTGATTTCCAGCTGTGACGTGTTTTGCCCGATATGCAAATGACAACATCTTCGGCTAAAATGCTGCGACAAAAAATAAAGAGCACGCTAAGTGCGACCAAGGAGCCAATAAGCGCCTCCAAACTCAGCTCAATGCTGGCAATATCCATTACTCAAATTTATTTTGTATCTGCTCTAAGTTATTTACATTTTTCCGCGTATTTATTATCAATGGAATGACAGCATCTAATTATAGTTTGTGCTGTGAAACACAAAGATGCAGCTGATTTAACTATATTAGAGATGGATTGTGATTAAATATGGTGGAATGATAGTTGCCTTAATGAAAAATGCTCAAAACACAGTCTCACACATAAAATTAATCGATTTTATTCATTTACAATATATGGTTAATTAATTTAGAATATGATGGGGCCTACAAATTTTTTTACACAATTTCTGACTTTTTTATTGTAGCATCCGTACTAAGCGGACAAAAAATTTTAAAACATGTAAAAAACACGATCTCATTGAAATCGCCACGCTTTAGAACTGGAAACGTTTTCAAATTCTGTATGTTAGTTTATTTAGGGTATTCAGTAGATATTCTATGTGCGTAAAGTTCTAAGTTGGTTTTTGAAAGCTTTACAACAAACACACAGAAGCATTATTAACACAGCAAACATGCCTTGGGTATGTTTTCTACTATCATCTAATATGTGTTATTGAGTGGATGCCAGACTATGTATGAAAACAGCTGTTTTCGAGATTATTGATCGAATAAAATTAGGCCACACTGAGCAATTTACTGGTTGTAAACGCCAGTAAGTTTTCAATTCATTAATTGTACAAATAATTTTCATGGAAACCCTTCTCAAGTCATTCTGATCAAAAACACATATCAAATTGTTTTCAGTCAGTTTAGTTTTGTTTTATTAGTTATTGCATTTTATTTGCTTAATACAAAATAGTGGCTCATTGCAATTGAACTGTCATCGAACTGGCAAACAGCTGACTTGGCACAAATAACACAATCACTAGCTGCAGTTTGTATATAACACTTTACGCACATAGAATAGCTACTGAAAACCGTAATTTAATATTACATATGTCATTTTAATACTTGTTTTAAAATATATGTAAAGTTTTTTAATATATGTACATATATACGTTTGCTAAGGCAAATATTAAGTCGACTCATATTTCAATTGCAATTCGTATAGCAACACAGCACTATACATCGATAGATATCTAATTATCCTATATCGAACAGTGGCTGGTTATTATGTAGTGTTGTACAACACCGTCAAAGTCTCCGCACGTGGACGCTCACATTATTTAAAAATATTTTTTCTTAAGCAAATTGTGTGCTAGAACTTTATAATGGGACGAAAAGCCGATTACAGTCAAAAACAAAAGAAAGGGCCTGGTCGCAAGGCTCGCAAACAGGGGCCACCCAAGTTTCCTAAGAAATCGTTTGGTATAAAAGTGCAACCTATAGTTTAGAACATATGTATATAAAAATGTTTTTTCACAGCGCCGGTCGAAGATGAGGACAAGAAATTATCACACCGTCAAAAGCAACGCGTTGTCAAGAGGGATCAAAAACAATTTGTGCAGAAGGCAAAACGCGCCCTACAGCCCCAAAGACAAAAGAAGTATAACAGTGACAGCGAGCCGGATCAGGCGGAGACTATATCTGAGCAAGTTCCACAGCTTGTGCCATTAAAAAAACAAAAGTCAAATGGGTTTACAGATGACAACAATGATTGGCTAACAATAACAGAGGAAGAAGAGAAGCAGCATAAAGTGCGTCAAATGTCTAAAAGCGAAAAGGAGTATAACTTAGATGAGGAAGATAAAAAAGATGCGGCCGATAATACTGATGATGATTATGATGATGCTCAAGTTGGGAAACTGGACGACTTTTTTGACGGTAAAGATCTCTACACTGATTCTGATGTGTCAAGTGAAGATGGTGAATCTAATGGTGCAAGCGACAAGGAATCGGATAATGATAATAGCGATAAGTTGCCTATTGAACTCGCTAACATGAAACTTAAGAAACGTCAAGAAAAAAATGCCATTTTATCTCGTGAGGAGATGGAAATGTCTGTCGATCAGTCTGAAGTGTTTCATTTGCCAGAACCAGGCGAAGATTCTGATAAGGAATTGTCATTGCAAGATGTGCAGCAGCGTATTAAAGACATCGCAATAGTGCTCTCTGACTTCGCCAAATTTCGTAAAGAGAGTCGCTCACGCAGCGATTATTTACATCAGCTCCGTCAAGATCTCTGTTTGTACTACAGCTATAACGAGTTTCTAATGACCAAGTTGATGGACATATTTAAGTTAAGCGACCTTTTGGAATATCTAGAGGCTTCAGAGGTATGTTATAATACTGTAATATAAAACTCCTACTGCTAAGAGATGATTTAGTATTTAATTTACCAAATCTTCTAAATTTTAATAACTACATTACATTAATTATTTTTTTTCAGGTTGCGCGTCCGCTGACCATACGCACTAATTCGCTTAAGACACGTCGACGTGATCTGGCTGGTGCGTTAATAAATCGTGGTGTTAATCTAGATCCGCTTGGCAAGTGGACAAATGTGGGTCTTGTCGTTTTCAACTCGACAGTGCCGCTGGGAGCCACACCAGAATATTTAGCTGGGCATTACATGATACAGGGCGCCTCTTCGATGCTGCCAGTGATTGCATTGGCTCCGCAGGAAAAAGAAAGAGTGCTGGATATGTGTTCCGCACCCGGCGGCAAGGCCTCGCACATTTCTGCCGTCATGAAAAACACAGGTGTGTTATTTGCCAACGATGCCAATCGCGATCGTATTAAGGCCGTGGTAGCTAATTTCCATCGTTTGGGCATTGTGAACGCCGTTGTTAGCTGCGAGGATGCCACCAAGTTCCGTAATATTATGACCGGCTTTGATCGAGTGCTGCTTGATGCGCCGTGTACTGGCACGGGCGTCGTCTCTAAGGACCCAAGTGTTAAGACAACCAAATCAGAAATTGATGTGCAGCGTTGTTATAATTTGCAACGCAAGCTCTTGCTTACTGCCATTGATTGTGTAAATGCAAAGTCCTCCACTGGTGGCTACGTCGTCTATTCCACTTGCTCCGTTCTGCCCGAGGAGAACGAGTGGGTTATTGACTACGCTCTTAAGAAGCGCAATATCAAGCTGGTGCCCCTGGGTATCGATTTTGGTGAGCCTGGGTTTACAAAGTTTCGTCAGCATCGCTTTCATCCAAGCTTAAGCTTAAGCAAGCGTTTTTATCCGCACACAAACAACATGGATGGCTTCTATGTGGCTAAGTTAAAAAAGTTTTCCAATACAATACCCATTACCATGGAGCAGCAGGAAGCAGATGAGCTACAGCTGAATGAAGCAATTGCAGCTGATCATGCTCAATCGAAGACGACGCCAGATAAAGAAGAACCTATTGACACATCCTCACGCAAAGTGCATGGAAAACGAGCCGGCAAACCCACCCTTTCAGATGTGGAACAAGACCTGAAAAAAAGAAAACTTGAACAAAGCATAACAAAATATGTAGCCAACGTTTTTGAAAAGCCCATCAAATACCCTAAAAAAGCCAAGGAAGAGCATATTCCTCCTTATGATGCACCAGAATGCAGTAACAAAAAAGAAAAAACCCTGAAAAGTGTTCTGAAGGTCCAAGAGAAAAAACCTACATATAATTCAAGTTTGAAGCCGGAGAATATGAGTTTATCGAAAACCAAGCTTATGGTTGTGGATGATGTACCGATATTGAAAAGCAGCCCCAATAAAATTCAAAAAAAGTCTAAACAACTGGGAAAGTTTAAAAAAGTGTTAAAAAAGGCTGTAGATAAAAATCAAACGGTAAGACAATAGCAGAAAGTTAAACGGATTATATAACTTTATTGCAATATTTCGATTGGTTACAATGTTTTCGCTTGAACAGCCGAAAACCCCCATTTGTTTTTATAATAAATGAAGTTTAAATATATTTATAATGAAACTTATAATACATAATAATCGGGTTTTTTTTTCATTAATTAATTAAACTTAACAGTTTTTAAATTAGTTAAAAAGTCTATAATGGTTTCTTGCAAAAGTTTGTAACAGGCAGGTGGAAGCATCTCCGCCCCAATAGACTATATTCTTGATCAGCATTAACCATAGAGTGGTAACCTTCGTCGATTCGACGAACACTTTTGCTATTTTCTTATTTTTCTCCGAATTCTCTTATTCTGTTGCGTTCTACTTTACAATGCAGTTAGTGTGTGCTACGCTCCTAAGCTCTGCAGAAGTTTGGCGCCGTCAGCGCAGCGTAAGTAATTTTTTTTGCTGCAAACGAAAAGTTACATTGTCAAAACGACGAAGCTTACCATTTGTGTTACTTTTTAGACCTGTTTTCCATATAAAAAACAAGTGAAAACGTTGCAGTCGGTCGCAACCGACTGCGGAATACTTTGATACCAGTTAAAGAACGGATAGTAAGGAGTCTGCTTGCAAAGGAGTGGGCCGGGTGGTAATCATAGCCAGCTATCATGTTATCAAATTTTGTGACTTTAGCTTAAAAACTGTGGAAGATAACTGAACTTCCAAATTTAAATGGTGGGCGCAGAGGTGAGTGTGGCATCCAAATTTTTGAATCAAATGTTTTTAACTATCACCATTTATTTCATAAAAAGTTTTGTGGCTCCAGCTCAAAAACTGTTAGAGATATAGCCGATTCCGATTATTTAAGGCGGGTGGCTTGGGTGGGCGTGGCATCCAAAATTTTGATGCAGATCTTTGGTAGATGTTGCCTTCTATCTTTCTACCGAATTTAGGGGCTCTAGCTTAACAGCTGTAAGAGATATCGAAATTTCCGATTTTAAATGGTGGGCGGCAGAGGTGAGCGTGGCATCCAAATTTTTGATGTAGATCTTTTGTAGATGTCACCATATATCTTCCTACCAAAGTTGGTGACTCTAGTTCAAAAAATGTGGAAGATACACACATAACCGTTTTAACAGCGGTGGGGGGCGGATGGTGTGGGCGTGGCATCCAAATATTTTATGCAGTTTGTTGGAAAACTTTACTACCTATCTTGAACCAAGGTTGTGGCTCTAGCCCAAAAAATGTGAAAACTATAGGCGTTTACAATTTCAAGGAGCAGGGAGGATGGGGACGGAAGGAGTGGGCGTGGCATCCAAAATTTTGATGCAGTTTTATGGGGAACGTCATTACCTATCTTGACACAAAATTGTGTGGCTCTAGCCCAAAACTGTGAAAACTATAGGCGTTTCCAATTTCAAGGAGCAGGGAGGATTGGGGCGGAAGGAGTGGGCGTGGCATCCAAAATTTTGAAGCAGTTTTTTTCGTGCAAAATTTGGCAACTTTAGCTGCAGGAATGTGAGAAATATATGGTTTTATCGGTTTTCAGTTATGGATTTTATCGATTTCCCAGCCTCCTAGTAGGCGTGGCAACCCAATCTTGACACTTTATCTGACCCGGCTATAGACAAACATAATTGCGAAGTTTCAAGTCTCTAGCTTTACGGGTGTCGAAAAAAGTTGCGTTCATACAGACGGAGAGACAGACAGACGGACTGTTACGCCCCCATCCCCCCTTCTACTTGAAATTGGAAACGCCTATAGTTTTCACATTTTTCGAGCTAGAGTCACCGAATTTGGTAGGAAGATATATGGTGAAATCTACAAAAGATCTGCATCAAAAATTAGGATGCCACGCTCACCTCTGCCGCCCACCATTTAAAATCGGAAATTTCGATATCTCTTACAGTTTTTAAGCTAGAGCCCGTAAATTGGGTAGAAAGATAGAAGGCAACATATACCAAAGATCTGCATCAAAATTTTGGATGCCACGCCCACCCAAGCCACCCGCCTTATAAAATTGGAGTCGGCTATATCTTTAACAGTTTTTGAGCTAGAGCCACCAAACTTGATAGGAAGATAGATAGTGACAGTTAAAAACAATTGATTCAAAATTTTGGATGCCGCGCCCACCTCTGCCGCCCACCTTTTACATTTTGAAGTTAAGTTATCTTTCACAGATTTTGAGCAAAAGTCACCAAATTTGGTAACATGATAGCTGGCGATGTTTACCACCCGGCCCACTCCTTTGCAAGCAGACTCCTTACCATCCGTTCTTTTACTGGTATCAAAGTATTCCGCAGTCGGTTGCGTCCGACTGCAACGTTTTTACTTGTTTTAAATTGAAGATATGGATTCTAACTAATTATTTTGTTGATTTCCGGAAAGGTCATTATGTTTTTTCATTTACTTTTGCGAAGCTGTAAATACCCTTGCCGATTTTGTGCCAAAAAAAAAATGGATTCGCTAAAAAATATATAATAAAGCTTTAAAATTACAAAACCTTTACATTTTGTGTTTTGTGTTTGTTAAGGTTTATTTTTGATTTTTAATAAAAAAGCCAAACTTGTGTGTTAAAGTTTTCATTCAACATTTTGAAGTTTGAAGGTTATTTTACATACACTAATGGTGGGACTTCGTCGATTCGACGAAGGTTACCATTAGTGTATGTAAAATAACCTTACCATTCTAGGGTTAACAGCCGAGTCGATTTAGCCATGTCCGTCTGGATGTATGAACGCCGGCAGTGCAAGTTGTTTCGATTGATCAATATCTGTTTCCGTTTTCGATAAACACAAGGCATCTACAAGATCTTGAACGAGAGAAAGGTGTTTTAGTAACTATAGGCAACTATGGATGCTGGCCACAGCCTTTGAACAACTTAATGCCTATATCTTATGCAGGTTTTAAGCTAAAGTCACTAAATTCGTTGGGAAGATCGCAAATGACTTCCCCAAAGATCCGCATACAAAATGAATGCCACTTCCAAACCTACCGACCATAGACCCCCGACTTTTAAATTCTAGAATGACTATATCTTCCACAGCTTTTAAGATAGAGTCACGAAATTTGGTAATATGATAGCTGGCGACGCCAAACATGTGCATTTGAAAAGGTTTATCCGAGTACTTCGCAGTCGGCTGCACCCGACTTCAATTTTTATACTTTGATACTGAAAGTATCACAGTATATTGGTTTTGTGCAATGTCCGTCATGGTGTCTGTCCGTCCGTATGAACGCAACTTTTTTCGACATCCATCCTCACTGCTCCAATGAATTGTAAACGCCTAAAGTTTTCACATTTTTTGGGCTAGAGCCACCAAATTTTGTGTTAAGATCGGTATTGAAGTTTTCGAAAAAACTTCATCAAAAGTCTAATACCTTTCATCAAATTTGGTAACATAGTAGCTTGCGATATTTACCACCTGGCACAACCCTTCCGCCCCTGCATTCATCCTTTGCAAGCAGACTGCTTACCATAATTTCTTTTACTGGTATCAAAGTATTCCGCAGTCGGTTGCGTCCGACTGCAACGTTTTCACTTGTTTGTTATTGTATTTGCCAATGTCTGCCAAACTGTTGCATGCTGCATATCCAAATGTATAAATTACTTTCTATGAGCCCTAATGCAAGCGGCACTGACGGAAAAACTTTTTGAAGTTAAGGAGCATGTGTTTGTGGACCTAGAAGACTTTAATAACAATTTTCCCATATTGCTTATAAAAATAAATAAATAAACAATGCAAGTGTCAACTTGAGTTAGATATTCGCCTTATGCGAATAATTCACGTGCAGCATGCTGCGCGCAGCAAGCGAATACATTCACAAAATATGACTAGTTGTCGTGCGTGTGAGTCAGCTCTTGATTGAAAGCACAAAGAGGCGGCTCAAAACTTGATCAGAGCGCGCACATCGCTCTTATGCTGCGATCGTGAATTCAAAATAATTTGATTTCAAATTATTTTGAATTCACGATCGCAGCATGTGTGTTTGTTGTTGTCTATTTACGCTCATGCTCTTATCTTTGCGTGCGCTGTGCATGCAAAACCAAATGCTTTATATGCCTACCTCCCTCGCACGCACTTGATCAAAGCTTATCTAAGCAAAGAGCCTGCTTTCAAGGGAGATGCTTTGCTTAAATTCACACGTACACGCGGCTGCGCGCAGCATGCTGCACGTGAATTAAGTCCTATCTACATTGGCGCGAGACGCGAGGCGAGACTTGCGTTCGAATTCGATAGCGTGGACACTCGCTGCAAAATATCGCATGTCTATTTTCATTGACGCGATTCTTCTGGCGTGTTTTTTTGTATTTTTGTTTAAATTTGCAGAACTGTTCAATAAAACATGGCAGCCCCGTTCACCACAACATGACAACACTTAAAAAAAAATCCAAACAGAACATATTTCATTTGTGCTATGTCTTCAATAAAAACAAGTAAAAACGTTGCAGTCGGACGCAACCGACTGCGGAATACTTTGATACCAGTAAAAGAACGGTTGATAAGGGGGAATGCAGGGGCGAAGGGAGTGGGCCATGTGGTAAACATCGCCAGCTATCATGTTACCAAATTTGGTGACTTTAGCTCAAAATCTGTGAAAGATAACTTAACTCCCAAATTTAAGGGGTGGGCGGCAGAGGTAGGCGTGGCATCCAAATTTTTGAATCAAATGTTGTTAACTGTCACCATCTATATTCATAAAAAGTTTGGTGGCTCAAGCTCAAAAACTGTTAGAGATATAGCCGATTAAGATTTTATAAGGCGGGTGGCTTAGGTGGGCGTGGCATTCAAAATTTTGATGCACATCTTTGGTAGATGCTGCCTTCTATCTTTCTACCCAATTTACGGGCTCTAGCTTAAAAACTATAAGAGATATCGAAATTTCCGATTTTAAATGGTGGGCGGCAGAGGTGGGCGTGGCATCCTAATTTTTGATGCAGACCTTTTGTAGTTGTCACCATATATCTTCCTACCAAATTTGGTGACTCTAGCTCGAAAAATGTGAAAACTATAGGCGTTTGTAATTTCAAGTAGAAGGGGGGATGGGGGCGGAATCAGGGCGCGTGGCATCCAAAATTTTGATGAATTTTTTTGGGGAACGTCAATATCTAACTTCACAAAATATGTGAAAACTATAGGCGTTTCCAATTTCTTGGTGAAGGGGGGATGGGGGCGGAATCAGGGGCGTGGCATCCAAGTTTTGATGGGGAACGTCAGTACCTATCTTGACACAAAATTTGGTGGCTCTATTTCTCTAATTTCCAATTTCAAGGAGCAGGGATGATGCGGGCGGAAGGAGTGGGCGTGGCATCCAGGGAGTTTTTTCAGGGACATGACTAGCTATCTGCGTGCAAAATTTGGTAACTCTAGCTGTAAGAATGTGAGAAATATTTGGTTTTATCGGTTTTCAGTTATCGAATTTATCGATTTCCCAGCCTCCTAGTAGGCGTGGCAACCCAATCTTGACACTTTATCTGTACCGTCTATAGATAAACATAATTGCAAAGTTTCAAGTCTCTAGCTTTACGGGTGTCGAAAAAAGTTGCATTCATACAGACGGACAGACAGACACCATGACGGACATTGCACAAAACCAATATACTATGAGACCTTCGGTATCAAAGTATAAAAATAATAATTTATTCCGCATTTGGCGAATAGAATTGTATTTTCTTTTATTAAAAGAATTAGCAATTCAGTTTGCTCGCAATTCAATTTCTGCATTGTGCCGCTAAAAACAAAAATTATTTGGCATTAACAACAGCTGTTTTTCATCAGCTGTTCACGCTTCACCAACGCGAGGTTTTTTCATATTTTCGAAATTGAAAGCGAGAGACGCGCGACATCTAGCGCCATTGTAAACAAGCACATTGACTCACATGAAATGAAAATGGTTGCGACACTCGCTTTCGAACATCGTTTCGCGGCCTCGCGCCAATGTAGATAGGACTTTACCCGCATTACGATGATTGTATCGATAAGTGTTAGCCAGACCCAACGGGATATCGGTTTAGCGAAAGGGTCCTTTTTCGTCGAGAACGACGCTTGAAAAAGTGTCGAGAAAGTATCACCTGTCGCTTAGTTTGTGGCAGCAAAATCGTTAGCGATAGTTGCGATCGGATCTGTTTTTGTATCGAGAAAGTGTCGTAAACGGGCGCATACCTATCCGTTCTCGCTATCGAGAAAGTGGAAGATTCTACGGTTACTCCGGCGGTTACTAAGGTCTGATGATTGATTCTTGTAGAAGTCGACAAAATAAGACGAAAATATTAATTTTATTCGAAAAAATTGCAAGTCCTACGCTTATCATGAAGTAAAAGTCAAAACACACCAAAACCAACTTTAGTTTGTGGTAAAAATCAAAACGCACCAAAACCAACTTTACTTTTTCGCACAGTGTACAAGAAGTCATAAATCAAACGAAAATTAACACTTTATTACGGTACTTTTCGCAGATGAAACACGAGCATTTTGTTGTTATTGTGGCGTCGAAAGACGCGAGCAAGCCAAAGTAACGGTGGGAGCAGTGGTGGGCTTGCCCACCGCTGGTCTAAACACTGGAAGTTTTTCTGGCGTTCAACCAAGAGCTTCTATTTGATTGCTTTTTTTTTTTTTTTTTTTTTTTAATAATTTGAACAATTTAAAAAAAATGTTCCCGCCAAATGACAATTTTTTAGTGGTGCAATCAAAAATATCGAAACTGACTGCAGTAAACGCACTGAGAATAGGAACATTTCCAGCAGATGTTGGAATATTTTGGGAAAATTTGGCAAGGAAACTTTCTATGTAACACCATTGTTGCTAGATGTTAGATGTGCTCTAGCGTGAATTGGGTATAAAACTGATTCCGATCGCTTTGGCTTTGCCACCGCACGTAAATTTTAGGTGTGCAAATACACAAAAAAAAATTAATCAAAAATAATATGCTGTACCTACGAATGATGATGCCAAATTATTGCCAGCAGAATATAAATGAAGTAAAAAAATTGTTTCAGGGTGCCTTATCCCTTTCGGGACTACTGGGACAATACGTCCCAGCAATTTTCAAACTTCTGTATTTTGATTAATTTTAAAGCTACTAAAACATCGTTTAATGACTTGATCCTTGTATTTATATTGATTGCTTTTACACTCATTGTCCCACTGATAATATGCATTGGGATTATATGTCCCACTGAAAATACGTATTGGGATTATATGTCCCAGGATAAAAGGACGATTTCAGGATTTTTAAGTATGCAGAACAACATTTTTTTTTGTCCCCTTTCAGAATATGCAAAAAGTTTTAAGACAACTATCTTGGATTTCAAAATAAAGCTCCGTCCCGAAAGGGTTTTAAGCACAATCTTTTTAATTTTGAGTGCTAATTGTCACTCGTTTTCAAAACGATCCATTTTTACTCGGAATCGAAAAGTAGAACCGGCCTGATTATTTGATAAAATTCAAACATTAGTGGTTTTTTCGCAGCTGTACTCTCAGGAGGATAAGGAATTTGATATTTCGATTCTACTTTGTTGGCTCAAATCTCTTTCGCGGTTGTCACTTGCCGTCTCATTTACTACAAGATCATTTTCATCCGGTGCTTCATATTCAATATTTTCTTTCTAATCATCTTTAAAAAATTCAAAAGTGTTGTGCACAACAGACATTTACACCAGGACACCTATTTAAACTTATAAGCATATTTTACTGCAGAATTGGAAAACGTTGTTTCAGTTGGCCAAAACATCGTTCAATATCCACACGTTATTTTTCAATAAGTTTGTTATGCGATATCTCCTTTGGTGTTGTCGTCTTATAAGGTGTTAATAACCGACGTCGAATGTCATAGCCAACATCTCCCAGCAAAATAGCATCAGTTCTATTTGCAAATTTGACTTTTTAAGAATTCTACTGTCGTGTACTGGGATTGGCCCCTGTGCGTTAATACGTGTCAACACTTCCTTCGGATTGAACATTAAAACTGCAAAATCCTTTCTGATTTTCCTAGTCATCTCTATGGTGTATCGGTTTTTTTTTTTATAGCAACATGACTGTAATCAATTGCTCCGATTGCGCATGGAAAACAAAATCGTTCTGACCACACTTCTTGCGCCTTTCGAATTTCCTGTGCTGTTTTTGGGAACTTAGGCCCAATTTCTCAATGTCCACTTAAACTTGGAATAAGTTATCTTCGGAATAACTTTTTTGCTCGAGCTATACTGCAGTTAAGCAATTAGGTTTTCTCAAAGCCAAAGTAACCTATCATCTGTATATCACTATCGCCGAATGGTGCTGCCAACCTTAACGGAGATTCAGCTGTTGTTTTGGTTTTGTTTTTGCCTGTGACTCCCAAACTTCTGCATGTTGCACATCAAAATGTATATGTAGGTATGTTCGCCGGCTCGAGGTCATGGGTGTTTTAAAATTGAAAAAACATAAAAACCATTTAATGATTTTTAAATCCAATATATTGCGGCTGCACATCGGCAACCGTCTTCAGGGCGACTAAAACAACATATAAAAAAAACAGTAATGACATTAAATTAAACTTCACTAATTTACATTAATAAATAAATAAAACACTAAAAACATACATTTATTGACACGTCTGCACCGATCGACGTGGAGTTTTGAACTGATTCTGCGAGAGTAAGTGTCTGTATATATGAGCGCAATTGTCTGTGTCAGTCTTGTAGTTTAGTCGGTGTGTATATGATGTGTAACATTTTCATGGTGTATCTCTTGTTGTAGTGTTGTTCCTGCGCTAATATTTTGGTTTCCTCAAAATTAGGTGAATGTCCGCTTTGTGCACAGTGGGCCATAAGTGCTGTTTTTTTAATGTCGGTATGATGTCTGCTTTCGTAGTCCGATTTGTGTTGTGATATTTTAGTTTTTATATTTTCTTTGTGGTAGCAATCGGATTTTGTTAGGCGTTCGGATAAGTGAGGAATGTAGGTAACTGATTTGTATGTTTTTATATTTTGTTGTGTGTGATCTCTTTTTAGTTCCTTATGTCGATTTAATAAAGTCTTTATTGTGTTGTCTGGAAAATCATTGTCCTTTAAAAGTCGTTTTACTTCATCTATTGTCTCTTTATGGTATATGGTGTCTGATATATTAAGCACTCGTTTTATACAACCAAGTGCTGTATTCATTATCATTGTTTTAGGGCAGTGTTGTCCAAAATTTAAAAAAGCAGCCACGCGTGGTTGACAAGAAAAATTCTGCCGGCGTTGCTGCCGACACATATATAGAGAGAGAGAATATGTGTATTCTATAAATAGAACGCTCGGCAGCTTGTTCTCGTACGATGCGCGTGTTCGGCTGCATTTGCTCTCACGACTCATGTGTTCGGCTGAAGTCAAACGCGCAGTCATTCGCTATGCTGCATTCGTGTTTCGCTGCTAAGCACACAAGCGCAACGCTTTCACTGTGTGGGTTTGGACACCACTGTTTTAGGGTGTTTCGAGTGAAAGTAAATGATTCGTCCTGATGCTGTTGGTTTCTTGTACCACTTTAATTTTAGTTTGTTGCCATATCTATTTATTAGGGTGTCCAAATATGCTAATTTTCCGTCTTCCTCTAGTTCAAATGTGAATTTTATATTTTTGTTAAATGAATTTAATATATTGAGTGTATCTTTTATGTCGTCTTGGTTAATTATTGCAAATAGATCATCTACGTATTTCGTTGTTAATCTTGGTGGTCGTCTAAGTTTCGAAATCGTGGTTTTTAATAAGTCTTCCATGACAATGTCCGCTACAAAAGGTGAAGCTGGAGAGCCCATTGGCATGCCTTTTAATTGTGTGTAAATTTTGTCGTTATATTTAAAGTACCTATCTTCCTGTATGCAGAAACGAACAATTTCCATGAATAGTATTTTAGGTATTTCAGTAAAAGGTTGAATTTTTGGCCAATTCTCGCTTATTTTTGTTAGAGCTAGCTCTATTGGAATGCTAGGGAAAAGAGAGACTACGTCGAAAGATATGAGTTTTTCGTCGTCGCATATGTTTGTGTTGTTGATCTTTTCCGATTGCTACAACAAAGAAAATATAAAAATTGCACATAAGCCCACCATCACTTTAAGGAATATATTTAACAGGACAAAATCGAAAATCAATGATATGGACATAAACAACGTGATATATAAAATCCCATGTAATGGGTCTAATAATGTAGAGTGTAATAACATTTATGTAGGAACCACCAAATCAAAATTAAAAACTAGAATATCACTACACAAATCGGACTACAAAAGCAGACATCATACCGACATTAAACAAGTAAAAACGTTGCAGTCGGACGCAACCGACTGTGGAATACTTTGATACCAGTAAAAGAACGGATGGTAAGGAGGCTGCTTGCAAAGGAGTGGGCCGGGTGGTAAACATCGCCAGCTATCATGTTCCCAAATTTGGTGACTTTTGCTCAAAAGCTGTGAAAGATAACTTAACTTCAAAATGTAAAAGGTAGGCGGCAGAGGTGGGCGTGGCATCCAAATTTTTGAATCAATTGTTTTTAACTGTCACTATCTATCTTCCTACCAAGTTTGGTGGCTCTAGCTGAAAAACTGTTAAAGATATAGCCGACTCCAATTTTATAAGGCGGGTGGCTTGGGTGGGCGTGGCATTCAAAATTTTGATGCAGATCTTTGGTATATGTTGCCTTCTATCTTTCTACCGAATTTAAGCTTAAAAACTGTAAGAGATATCGAAATTTCCGATTTCAAATGGTGGGCGGCAGAGGTGAGCGTGGCATCCTAATTTTTGATGCAGATCTTTTGTAGATTTCACCATATATCTTCCTACCAAATTCGGTGACTCTAGCTCGAAAAAAGTGAAAACTATAGGCGTTTCCAATTTCAAGTAGAAGGGGGGATGGGGGCTGAATCAGGGGGCGTGGCATCCAAAATTTTGATGCAGTTTTTTCAGGGACATGACTAGCTATCTGCGTGCAAAATTTGGTAGCTCTAGCTGTAAGAATGTGAGATATATTTGGTTTTATCGGTTTTCAGTTATCGAATTTATCGATTTCCCATCCTCCAAGTAGGCGTGGCAACCCAATCTTAACACTTTATCTGTACCGTCTATTGATAAACATAATTGCTAAGTTTCAAGTCTCTAGCTTTACGGGTGTCGAAAAAATTGCGTTCATACGGACGGACGGACAGACAGACACCATGACGGACATTGCACAAAACCAATATACTATGAGACCTTCGGTATCAAAGTATAAAAAACAGCACTTATGGCCCACTGTGCACAAAGCGGACATTCACCTAATTTTGAGGAAACCAAAATATTAGCGCAGGAACAACACTACAACAAGAGATACACCATGAAAATGTTACACATCATAAACACACCGACTAAACTACAAGACTGACACAGACAATTGCGCTCATATATACAGACACTTACTCTCGCAGAATCAGTTCAAAACTCCACGTCTTTTATTTCATTATTAATGTAAATTAGTGAAGTTTAATTTAATGTCATTACTGTTTTTATTATATGTTGTTTTAGTCGCCCTGAAGACGGTTGCCGATGTGCATCCGAAATATATTGGATGTAAAAATCATTAAATAGTTTTAATGTTTTTTAATTTTTAAAACACCCATGACCTCGAGCCGGCAAACATACGTACATCAAGTAGAAAGGTCGCTAACATCACACACAAAATGTAAATATATAAAATAACTTTCTATGAGCCCTGTTGTAAATGGCAACGAGGGAAAATGGACCTAGAAGACTCAAATAACCATTTTTCAACTTTGCTTCATAAAACAAAATAAATAAACAATGCAAGTGTCAGCTTGAGTCAGCTGTTCGACTTACGATGATTGTATTGATATTTATATATCGGGAATTAGCATCGGTATAAGTAGTAAACGCGCCTCCAGGCATCAGATAAGTAAGTGCATTGAACATTGAGAAACTCAAATTCGACTAAACTTAGAATAAGTTGACTAACCGGACATAAAGAAATTGGGCCTTAATCCACTCGTTTGACTTCCACAAAATTTTTAGAAGCACGTCTCTCAAAACTTTGCAAACAGTGGTGCGGTGGACTCTTTCGTCCTTCGCTACCCTAATTTGGAACCCGGGGTCACTCAAAAAACGAAGAAAAATTTCCATCTGTTTTTTTAGGAGACAGGGCCCCTCCTCTGTTTTCGTAGTTTTCACCAATGAAATAGTCCGCCAACCACTAAACACTTCTTTTGGCAAATTTGTATAATTTGCGATAATCTGCGTTAAAAAGTTTTTTCTTTTCCGGTACTTTTTCTTAGTGCGATTATGCATTAATGCAGCCATTTCGACGGATAGGAAGCAAATGATTATAAATTGTAAGTTTTCTCTTTGGCATGCTTAACAAATTTGTAGATTTTGCTTTTTATCAATAGTACAAGCTTTGCTTTATTCACAAATTTTAAGCATTTGCTGGAAAAACGTATCAATTGCTAGGTGCAAAAGTTTAAACTTTAGATGAAATGTTAATTTACTTAAAACACAGCTTTGGCTTTAAATTTGCTAGTTTAAGCATTTGCTGATTATTTATCCACACCTCCCATTAAGACTTACACTCCTTTTTTACGTAAACAAACTAAGCAAGCTGCAATGACTCCTGTATCATTGACGGTTGCTCTACTTACATATCAACCGCGCCATGGAAATGAGGAACCACCAGAAGTCTTCTTAAAATTAAACCCTCAAACGGTTTACAGACTAATGATGTTGGTCATGTCAGAATTTTAATAAGCGTTTAAAAAAATCACAAACCTTTTCCTTAGGCTAAGTTTGGAACTCTAATTCCAGACCCAAGGCCATAGAATAATTGCAAACCCTGCAGTGATTCCAGGAGCCTGCAGTGCTTTATTAACGGATCAAAACTAGAACCATAGGGTGGTGCGGGGATCACAGGACCCAATACCATAATATCAATTGCAATGAGTACGTGGCACAGTGTCTTTCAAACTGAGGTTCATGCCATTGAGGCTTGGTCTAAGCTCATCCTCAATGTCCTTTTGTTTTTGGGAAGTACCCGAAGGAATGGTTTGATCGGGTCAAGATTTGGTATCCATAATTTTATTACACGCCTCTATGTCTTGACCAAGTTTCGATCAGCTGACCCGGCAAACGTTGTTTTCCCATGTATATTATTAGTAGGAAACACTTTTTTAGTTCAATAAAAATAACTAAAATAATCTACTAAAAGTATGCGGGGATTTACTTATAATCGAAAGCACATAAAATTTCCTGAAAATCTGTCGAGCCATTTCGGAGGAGTTCAATTACAAGCATTGTGACAGATAAACTGTTTGGCGGCACTTTGTTACTCCCTTCAGGTAGTTATAGACTCTCATTTTTTTTTTGCGCGTCGTCAAAAAGATGAAGGCAAAAACGTTTCTTGCTTCTCTGCCGCTACAGCAGCCGAGCTACTGTGCATAGGCCAGACGAAGGCAAAAACGTTTCTTGCTTTGCACTGGAAAAAGTGCATTCAGATAAAAAAAGATGATTTGCTCCAAACAGAGGAAACAAATATAAAAACAAAAAGGAGTATGAGAATTATTCATAAGCATCCATAAATAACCAACAAAAGAGTTGTAATAGTTATTTTATTTGGGATGATTATTTTACCGATCTCAGCGATCCCATGTAATGTTAAACTTTTTTCTCTCTGTAAGATATTATTTGATCTGTAAAAAATCATAAGTAGCAGCCTGGCGTTCATCATTTGACTTAGAGCTGGGAAACCTACCTACGCCAATATTTTAATTCGAAGAATTCGGATAAGAATGTAGATCCCCTACAATACTGGAAGGTAACTATACCAATGCACTAAACATAAGGAAAAACATAAATAACATTTCTTTAATTTCAGCATAATGATTCTAATATAAAACATATAGTACCTAAATTTGTATGTGTTCCCGCCACATCTACAGAGTCTGAGCGTATGTTCAGCAAGGCTGGACTTGTAATTAGTAAACGCAGGGCTTCGCATAAGGCGGACAATGCTGACACACTTTTATTTTTGCAAAGAAATGTATGGATAGGATAATATTTTTGTTAATTACTTAGTCTCTATAAATTTTTTTATATCAAACTGAAATGATAGATTTCTGGTATTTTTAGTTGTATCTATAGTACTATAGCACTATATATGAAATATGAAATATACATTCGAAATTGCATTTAATTTTAATTTGTATAAAGTAAGGTACAAAAAACGATACTATCGATAGTATCGAATTTTCACTCGCAAAACAAATATCGAATGGGGCCATTATCGATAGTTTCCCAGCTCTTATTTGACTTCTGAATGCAGACTAAAGGGCTGTGTACTCTTGACTTAACCACTAACCAAATAATGTTATAGATGGGACATTTCTAGTACTGTTTTGGTTTCCACTAAACTGTGAACGAGAGTGACCCATGATTGTTAACATTATGTTATGTTCGCTCAAAATGTTAACACATAGCAGAGAGACCCAAGTCTGTTTCAGTTTGTATTCACTTTCAGCGGCTTTTAGGGGAAAGGGGGAAGTGGCGGTTAAAATACATTAGTATTTGTATACGTGTGCATTTGCTTCATATTTTGCTGGGCAAGCTTTGCCGAGGTTTTTGTTTCAATCCGCTTGTTGCTGCCTAGCAAGGAAGGGTAGTTTGACTTTACTTTAAATTTCGTTTAATAACTAGATAAAAGCAATAGGATATGTATAATATATGTTTACTAATATTTTGGATATTAGGTAGGGCATTATTAAATCATCTTACACGTTGAAAATAACATAATAAATACGAAATAAAATAAACTTGTTTTGTATTTGAATACTTAAAATAAATTTGATATCATAATATAACAATAATGTAATAATTGAATATTCAAACAAAGGGTAGTTTTTACGTTGTGCTGTTTTTGCGTCTCAGCCACCAGCAAGTGCTGTTATTGCATTTGCCCATTCTCGATGTGTATACACTCGAATGATAGATATACATACATACATAAATGATCATTCTTGTGTACACACACATAACGCTGCCGCTTGTTGTGAAATTAGATGGGGACTTATAACTTTTCTATTGATGGAACGGGTATATTGGCCTGTGCTAATCTATGTAACAGGCAGAAGGAAATTATTTACGGCCCCATTATATATATATTTTCTTGTTTAGCATCAATGTGCGTGTCGATTTGCCAATATATGAACGAATAATGTTTAGGGCATAGGGTATCTCCTAGTCAGTCTTAATAAATATGCTGGGCATTCATACTTTTGTGGGCTAGCAATGTTTGAGATTTTACACTTTTGTCTTTTTCGATGCCCTGCATACGCATGTGTGTGTGCATGAATGTATATGCAGAATGAACCCAAGTACATATTTTTAGTTGTGTGGTATAATCTATACAAAAAATAATTGTAAAATAAATAGATGTACTTAAATAAAAATAGTCGGCCAAATATTTTTAAATTTTTTAAATCTAAAAAGAATATTTGCAATCCCAAAAGCCTGCCCTTGACCTGTTAGAAATTAAATCATAGATGTTGAGGCAGGTCAATAAATTCCAAAACAAATGGCTCGCAAACATATAAACATTCTGCATATACATTCCTGCACACACACTGCGTATGCAGGGCATTGAAAAAGACAAATTTGTAAAATCTCAAACATTACTAGTCCACCAAAGTATGAAGCAAATGCACACGTATACAAATACTAATGTATTTTAACCGTTACTTGCTTTCCGCCGCCGCTTCCCCCTTTCCCCTAAAAGCCGCTGAAAGTGAATACAAACTGAAACAGACTTGGGTCTCTCTGCTATGTGTTAACATTTTGAGCGAGCATAACATAATGTTAACAATCATGGGTCACTCTCGTTCACAGTTTAGTGGAAACCAAAACAGTACTAGAAATGTCCCATCTATAACATTATTTGGTTAGTGACTTAACTTAACGTAAGAGTCAGCTGACTCAATCTGCCTTATGGCTGTCAATGTAAGCGTTTACTCAAAACTTAACGTAACTTAACTTAACGTAACTTAATTCTGAACCTGCAGGTTGCAGATTCTTAAGTTAAGTTCTTAAGTTGAACAGTGTTGATTGACGTGAAAATCAAACAGCTGATCGAAAACTGTGTTGGAAAACGTTAAACGCTCTTTACAAAATGTTTACAAAGTAAACTATTCAAATGGATGAGCATAAGCTAATCATTTTAGTTGAAAATCATAGTTTGTTGTATGATAACAAGTCAAAAGACTTACAAAATATAATTTAACAAAGAGAAGTTTGGGCTGCAATTGCCAAAGAACTTGGTTGCAATGGTTAGTATTTTGATACAAATAGTTTAATTTGTTTTTGCATTAATATGTTTGTTTGTTAAAGTTGATATCTGTGAAAGGCGTTGGATTACCCTGAGAGAGCGATTTGCGAAGGAGTTGAGGATGGTGGAACCCTCAGGAAGCGCAGTTGGGATGTCGACGGAATGGCTGCATTTCGAAAGTTTGCAGTTTTTAAAAAACCATTTGCAGAGACGCCGGTAATTACTTATTTACAATTTGTAAGTTATTTTTTACAATAAAAATGCTTTTATTGTTTAGGCAAAGGTCAAATTTCAAGGTGTCAGAGGAGTCGTTGCCATCATTATTTGAAAGCGAGAACGTGCTATCCTCAACTTTAAGTGTTGATGAACTTATAAGTATGGAATCTCCACCTCAACCTGAACCTGCTGAATTGCCACATACGTCGAAGAAACGGAAGGCAAACACCACCGCGGACGACAATTTGTCACAGGCTACAGCAGCATTTAAGGAATATTGCGAGTCGATGAAGCAGAAAGAAGATGAGGATGAGGTGGCAGCCACCATGGGCAATATTGTAAAGAAATTTTGTCGGCAATGTCTCCGAAAAAAAAATTAATGTAGCGTCGAAAATTATGCAATTATTAGCAGATAATCAATAAATTGAAACAAAATTTAATTATTATTGTTTTATTTTAATCAACTCATAAAGCTAAACATTTTATTTAGGTTGGAACGAAACTGCTCCTTCATTCATGAAATTTGCCAACGAGTGCTAAAACAATTGAATCCAGATGTTCTCTATTTGTGATAACAGCTGTTTATTTTTCTTAGTTTAACAACACTGCTAACATAATTCTACAGCACTGACACGCTGATTTCTTAAGTTAAGTTAAGTCAAGAGTAAACAGCCCTTAATTCGTCGATGCGCCAAAGTACGAAACAAGGTATACTCAAGGATACCTTGGTACCATGATGCAAAGAACACAAGGTGGCGCAAAGAAGTGTGCGATTTCGCATGCGCAAGAAATAGAGAGCGTAATCGATCAGCTGTTGCTCTCTCAAAAACGAGAGATGTACCAAAGATGTATTTAACAGGGTGGTCTCATTTGTGACAGCTCGGTACCAGTTGAGTGCGAAGGGAAAGCGTCATTTTTTGATTTTGAGTGCGAGGGAGAAAGATTTCTGCTTTGCTGAGCGTCTGGGCTAGCTGGTACCGAAATTTGAGCTAGCTGTCGAATTTGAGACCACCTTATTAAATACATCTTGATTCTACCATAGGAATTTTAAGAGCGGTGAGAGCGACACATAACGGACCTGCGCATTGCGCCACGTTTAAATCTTTGCAACATGCCTTGGTACGAAACATATTTCTCTGCCACTGCAGTCGTTCGTGCATAGCCAGAAACCGGTGTCTCTGCCGCTGCGGCAGCCGAGCAATTGTGCACAAGATGTATATAACAAGGTGGTCCCATTTGTGACAGCTCGGTACCAGTGAATGAGAAAGACAGCGCATCGATATCTCAAAGCATTTGTATCGATATCTATGTGAATAAAAACAGCTCATTTGTGCACATTGTAACATCACTAAATCGATATTTTTAAAATTACTATTAAAATATATTTAATAAAACAATAAAGAGAAAACATTTTAAATTTGCGTTATAATATTATTTTAATAAGCTTAGCATTTCCCATAAGTGTTTTTCACAGATTCTAGAATCACCATTAAATTTAAATTGTAGCGCATCCTCCCACACTTTTCTTTTACTTAGGTCTTTAGGAACGCGAACGACTTTTAAATTGATTGCAGCAGTCGAAACGTGACAAATACTATAGCACAATAAGGCATTTTTAATTTTTAATTTCAAGTCTTTGCACAATATATACAATTAACCGCAAAATGTGTATAATGCCAGTTACATTAACGATAACAATAACAATCTTGCGATACATCGTTACTTAAGTTTAGCGATCGTTTTCACCTTATACCTTTGACGAATTTATTGATTTTAATGGGAATACATTTATACGTTTATATTGGGAATACATAGTAAAATAAAACAAATAGCACCTACGATTTTAAAATTCATTTTATTATGATGATTTTCATTGATGGCCACATAGATCTCTAGCGACTGGGCTCGCTGATACCGACATTAGAGCGAGCTGTCAAATTTGGGACCACCTTGTTAAATACATCTTGATTGTGCTAGGGCACACGAAGTTTCTGCGCTATGCGTGTGCCGACTTTTCCTATGCATAGTGCATACGACGCTGCCGGTCCCTGTTCTAGACAAACACTTCCCGATATTCCACGTTCGACGAACGCTGATGAAATCTAGGTTTGCTTAAAATCATCGCGACTGTGGCGTTATGTAGAAAAAGTACAGCTGATATATCCCCCGAAACCTTCTCTAAGCTGTTAGATATTGGCGATGGGAAAGTTGCTGTACATGAAAATACTTTACGCATAAAACATGTGGACGCATGTGGACGTCAATGGGGTAAATTTAAAGATACAACAGTTGCTACCTACTCGGTGTCATACAAATCTATCGATGCAGTTTGCGATACCAACGAAACAACGAATTATCCGATTGAGTTTTTAAATTCATTGGATTTGCCAGGCATGCCACCACACCATTTACAATTGAAGGTTGGATCTCCGATCATTCTGCTTCGTAACTTGAACCTACCACGGCTGTGTAATGGCACACGATTAGTCATTAAAGAACTAAGGAAAAACGTTATTGTAACCATCGTTTTGATTGGAAAGTTTCAAGGCGAAAATGTCTTGCTGCCACGAATCCCTATTATTAATACAGATGTGTCAATTGAATTCAAACGGAATCAATTTCAAATTAGATTGGCATTCGCTATGACGATCAATAAGTCACAAGGCCAGGCATTGTCTGTAAGTGGCTTAGATTTGGAAACTCCAAGCTTTTTTCCACGGACATCTTTATGTGGCATGTTCTAGCGTGGGAAAACCATCCAGTTTGTTTGTGTTGGCTAAAGGCGGACTAACCAAGAATATTGGACACTCAATTGCGCTGAGAGATTAATCTCTTTTTTTTTCGACTGCCATAATTGATAAGTAAATCCCCGCATACTTATAGTAGATATTTATTTTTATTGAACTGAAAAAATTTGTCCTAGAAATAATATACATGGCAAAACAACAATAAATTTTAGTATTTTCGTTTTTTTTTTCGGAAATTTATTAAACTTCACCAAAAAATTTTAAGTTTTCGATTTTTTATTAACTATATCTCGATAACCAAGCGAGTTATCGATAAATTTTGTTATTTAATATTTTCGTCTTATTTTGTCGAGTTCTACAAGAATCAGTTATCAGAATTCGGCGCCCCACTAACCGTAGGCGTGTTCGTAGATTTGTTCTAAGTTTAGTCAAATTTGAGTTTCTTAATGCTCGGTTAGCACTTACCCTAGACACAAACTTGTCCGATGCCTGGAGCAGTGCTATCAATGCAGCCTTTTCCTGGACAAATCTGTCCTTTTTAAAATTGCGTCAGCCGGAAAATTAACCAAACATCCCCTATCTGGAAAACTGTAATTTTTAAGCACTAACGTTTTTTTTTTTAAATTCAAAAAATATTGCCAATAATACAGAGCGTGAAATAATCTTTAATATCAACCATGAAATTTTTTTTACTTGTCTATCGATTATGTAAATGCCATTCACTTGTGGCTGCGACATATAAAATTAATCGAATCGGCTATTGTTTGGTGAATGCCATCCACTTTTTATACTTTGATACTGAAAGTATCATAGTATATTAGTTTTGTGCAATGTCCGTCATGGTGTCTGTCCGTCCGTCCGTCCGTCCGTCTGTATAAACGCAACTCTTTTCGACACCCGTAAAGCTAGAGACTTAAAACTTTGCAATTATGTTTGTCTATGTCGGGTCAGATAAAGTGTCAAGATTGGGGTGCCTACTAGGAGGCTGGGAAATCGATAAATTCGACAACTAAAAATCGATAAAACCAAATATTTCTCACATTCTTCCAGCTAGAGTTACCAAATGTTGCACGCAGATAGCTAGTCACGTCCCTCAAAGACTGCATCACAATTTTGGATGCCCTCTCCTTCCGCCCCATCCTCCCTGCAGCTTGAAGTTGGAAACGCCTATTGTTTTCACATTTTTTGGGCTAGTGCTACCAAATTTTGTGTCAAGATAAATTATGACGTTTCCCAAAAATATGTATCCAAATTTTGGAAACCACGCCCTCTCCTTTCGCCCCCATCCTCCCTGCTTCTTGAAATTAGAAAGGCCTATAGTTGTTCCATTTCTGTGTCAACGTAGATAATTGTGTTTCACGAAAAACTGCATCAAAATTTTGATGCCACGCCCACTCTTTCCGCCCCCCCAGCCGTTTTTGAAACGGTTGTGTGTGTATTTTCCACATTTTTGAACAAGAGTCACCAAATTTGGTAGGAAGATAGATGGCAACATCTGCAAAATATCTGCATCCAATTTTTGATGCCACGCCCTCGCAAGCCACCCATCTTATAAAATCGGAATCGGCTATATCTTTAACAGTTTTTGAGCTAGAGCCACCAATCTTGGTAGGAAGATAAATGGTGACATTTAAAAAGATTTGATTAAAAAATTTTGATGCCACACCCACCTCTGCCAGCCCACCTTTTAAATTTTGAGTTGTTCAGCTATCTTTCACAGTTTTCGAGCTAAACTCGTCAAATTTGGTAACATAATAGCTGGCGATGTTTACCACCTGGCCCACTCCTTCCGCCCCTGCATTCCCCCTTTGCAATAAGACTCCTTATTATCCGTTCTTTTACTGATATCAAAGTATTCCGCAGTCGGTTGCGTCCGACTGCAACGTTTTCACTTGTTTTTACTTGAGCAAAGAGCGGATATAAACACAAGTAATGTTGGGTAAACATTGCTCACTTTGGTGAACATGATCACTTGTTATTTTTTTCAAAGTGAGTTAACTCACTCACTTTGCTCAGTTGCTCACTACTGACTGTTCAGGTGCTCACCTGCTAACTTGCTCACTGTTCAGCTGTTCACTACTCAGTTGCTCACTGCCACTGACTAGGGACACGAAAAAATATCGATACTTGTTGGTATCGAGTATGTTCGTGACTGATACCGATATTTTATACTCGATACTTTTTTGTACTCAACAAGTACATGGTGAAACAATATAAAGGTGTTCCATTCCACATTCCTGCTCTCTTTTGGGGTACTTAGCGTTTGTCAGTATGCATTGACACTTTGAAGTGAGCAGTCGTGCTGCGGAAAAATGCTTGCTTATGATTTGGTTATTAGTATTATGCATGCAAATACACATCGAATTGTTCTATTTTCTTTTAAGTTTGTGTTTGTTTTCGTGTTTTTGTGTTTAATATTTTTCTGCAGCTAAGAATAACACAAACAGAAGCAGTGCAGTATGTAAAATCATAGCCAACTCTCTCTTGCTCACTGCTCTCTTTAAAATATAAGTACCCCGCCACGGCGGAATGGAACACCTTTATATTGTTTCACCATGAACAAGTATCTCTTGAGCGGTATCGAGTAAAAAAAATTACGCAGGAGTCCCACGTAAACAACGCCAGACAATTTGCGACGCCGCGGCTCCTTAAAAAAACATAACGTCAACGTTCTTCCCGGATATAAAAAAATTGTATTTGCCAAAAAGGAAGCAGTGCCACCTAATACAATATTAGATATAAACCTTAATAACCTTAATGTTGATGATTATTTTGTTGGAAATCAGCCATCAATAGCAAATATTAAAAATTAACCTCAAAAAATCACCCAAAAATAAACATTTTAATTTTTTGTATTTAAGTTATTAAATCGAATAAAAACAACTAAAAATGCGATATAGTCATTGAAATTATAAACAATTTTCAGCTTTGATTAAAAACAAACGTTCTTAATTTGAATTTTACAGGTAAAATATGCTCGAAAATATTTCTTAACTTATTAAAGCACCTGGGGTAACTGGCACTCTTGTCAAGCATTCATTTTAAAGCTTGAGAAGTTTTCTATTAATTGCCTTTTAAATTTTTAATATCGCTTCATTAGTTTAGAAGTTATGATTTTTGCAATGCAAAATGAGCAAAGGCCCCACTGTGCACCGCTAGTTGAGTTATTAAAAAAAAGGTGTAAAAAGTGAATTATTATTGAAGTAAATTTGATTTATAGTTTAAGTAAGTATTAAAGCTATTATTCTGTGCAGTTTATTGAAATTTGTGTCTTTAGAAGAATGCCGCCAAGCCGAAGCAATGTTTGGCAATATTTTACCAAAATATGCAACGACGAGGTGAGGTGCAAGATTTGCTTTAAAATTCTTAAAACATCAGGAAACACCTCAAACATGCATAAGCATATAAAGAGCCACCCCGATGCGACGTATGTAATTATTGCCATAAATCTATATTTATATTATTGCCTCATAGTATGTGCCCAAAACAAATTATGCTGTTTTTTATTTTTTTTTTTAAGTGCAAAAGAAACTGGAAAAAAACAAACAACTTTTACAAGAGATATTGATCTGGCGAGTCCATTAAGACATGAAACTGAGCCGCAACTATCAACAAGTTCATCAAAAAAAATCTGCAGTGGAAAAATTTGTAAAAGCTCATACACCAGTTGATGCCGAAAATGACAGCGATGTGGAAAACATATATGAGACACCTAAAAAAAAAAGACAATCAATGGAACGCAAACTTTCGTATTCGGATGGCGGAAAAGATCATTCAAAACTCTGCAAGTACATGCTTTACTTTATTTGCGCCCACAAAAGACCGTTTGATATCGTTAAAGGGCGTGGATTTAATAAATTGATGAAGAATGCGTGCCCATCATTCAAAATTCCAAGCGTTGATACGCTAAAAGCTCAATTGGACGATTTTTATACTATAAGGCATAGAAAAACCCAAAGCACATTTGAAAATGTAGCTCACGTAGCACTAACATGTGATGTTTGGAGCCAGATGATGACTGTTACCAGTTATTTAGGAGTTACTGCTCATTATTTGCATAATGATAGTCTTATTTCGCGTTGCATAGCCACCGTTGCTCTAGATGAAAGGCATACTGGTGAATACATAGCTGCAAAATTGAATGAAGTTTGTACAAGCATGCACATTAATATCGAAAAAATAACTGCGTTAGTGACAGACAACTGCGCGAACATAACAGCAGCTACAACTATTTTTATTGGGAAAAACAAACACTTGCCGTGCTTTGCCCACACAATCAATCTCATCGCTGAATCCTCAATGTCAGTTGATGACTTGAATTTATTAATAAGCAAAGTGCGAGACATTGTAAAATTCTTCAAGAGCAGTGTAATTGCCAGCGATGCGTAACGAGAAAAGCAAGCTCGCTCTTAACCTCTTAAACTGATTTTGGATGTAAAGACACGGTGGAATTCCGTTTATTATATGCTCCAGAGATTTATTGAGCTAACGCCTATAATTTATCAAGTTTTAATGTTGAATGTTAAAGCACCGCAAACACTCTCAGCTTTAGAAATTCAAAATATTAAAACATTGATGAGTATTTTGAAACCATTAGAGTATGTTACCAAAGAGCTGTCGGGTGAACAATATTTGACCATAAGCAAAATTATACCGATGGTGAACTGATGTACCTGTGGCTGTAGGTGCGGACGCCGATGGTATGACAGTCATACATCCGGTATAAAAAGAAATGATTAAACAAATAGAACGCCGATTCGGATGCATTGAAGAAAACCACTTAATTGCAATTTCTTGTTTACTGGATCACTGGATTACTGGAGATTCAAAAACATCAATTTTAAAGATAAGATAGCTTGTGCGAATTCAATTAATTTACTAAGACAATATATAACATCCAGTCCTAGTGGTCACTCGAGTGAAATTGACAGCGATTCTTCCTTTGAATTAACATACGATTTTTGGAGTCATCATAAGGAGTTAGCGCACAATGAGAAGCGGAATAAAAAGAGAAGTTTTGCAACAAACTTTTCATATAATGACGAATTAAGTCATTACCTGTCTGCCCAGGTTTCAGCACTTTATATCTACCCTTTAAAACAATGGGAAGACATACAACCTGGCACAGGAGTATTTAGGAATTCCTGCGAAATCTGTGCCCTCTGAACGTTTATTTTCTAAAGCTACTATTACAAAAACTCGCAACCGACTTTCACCGAAACGGGTTGACAAACTGCTTTTTTTAAGCGATTGTACGGAGGAGCAGTGGGATATTTAACATAATGTTTTAATGTTTAATCATAAATTGCGATTACGACTTGACGGCAGAGCTACTTGTATAAGTAATTTGAAATTTACTTTTATTTAACCCAAGAAAACATTTGCCCCAAATATAAATACTCGATACCTTGCAGCATCGATACTTTTGTTTCGATATTTTTATGAGTACGATGCTTTTTTTTTTAAACTACTCATGAGCAACGAGTATTAAAACCAAGAGACGATGATAGCACAAAAGTACTCGTACTCGAAACAGATGGTGCGCCAAGCTGGCTCGGTCCAACGAGTAACCAACCCGATTGCTTATGTTTCGTTCAAAGTACTCGTCGACAGCCAGCTGGTGCCTGGGGAAGTCACCTGTAGTCCATAACTTGCCATAATTTTTGTAGTATTTGTTTTGTGTCTAACTAAACAGCCATAATGGCTGAAAGTGTGAGGCATGTGAACGATTATACGTTGCCGTCTTTCATTTCTCTTGTTGTTGTTACAGAACTTGAGTTTGGCAATTTTAGAGTTTTGATTCAATCGCTTGCTGCTACCCTAGGAAGGATAGTTTGACTTTAAATAAACTTTGCGTAATAAAATAGATAAACGCAAGATAAATAAATATGACATTCATAGTACATGTTTGCTTATATTTTTGAGCATAATAATTTATTTATAAAGTTGTATAAAAGATAATAATAACGCAATAAAATAATCTTATTTTGTATTTAAATACTTAAAACAAGTTGTATTTATTTGAAAATTATTTATTAAGTGGTTTTATTGACTATAATTAAATATTGGAACAAAAGGTAGATTTACTTTGTGCTGTTTGTGCGTCTCAGCAACAAGTGTTGTTGTTTCGCTCCTATTTTGTCTGCTCTTATTCGTACTTTGTAGGCGGAGTCAAGTGCGCGCCAAATTAGAATTATATATATATATGTTGTTTTAAAATAAATAATTACTTTAAATATAATTATATAATATGCACCAAAAACAAATTAATTGTATCTAAAAAATTAGATAAATATCAAAATGCCGACGGAATTTCATGTTTATTTGCTATTAACATTCTAGGGCCGACAGTACATAATTATATATCTTTGTAATTTAAACATAAGTTATAACTTAAAATAGAATAAACATGTACAAATTTCAAAAGTTATTTAATAATAATAAATATGTATTTAATAAAAAAATATACATATTTGCATTTTATAAATATGTATATACAAAATCCTAAATGTTGTGGTAGGTAAAAAAATGCCGAAACAATGAATTGCTACGCATACACTTTAACGAACTGCGAGTACATGTACATGTATGCACACACTTGCATATGCAAGGGCATGAGACAGGAAAAATCCAAAAATCTCGGCAAAGCTAGCCCAGCAAGAATGGAAACAAAATGCACACGTATACAAATACTAATGCATTTTTTTCCATTACTTGCTTTCCGCTGGCGCCCCCCTGTCCTATAATAGACAGCCAAAGCCAGCTGCACTTGCTTTTTGTATGCGCCCTAGCAAACGTAAGCGCACGCCCAGCTGGCTAGTGGCGTTTGCTCACTTCTTATTCTTACATTTGACTGTCCTTGAAAGCTATAAATAGATATTTTGCTTTGCCCTTTTGCCGAATAAGCGGCTGTAGTTTGCAAAATAGACGAACTGGCCCAAAACAAAAACAAAGCAAGCACAGACAGTGTCAAGTTTAGATGGTAAAAATGTATTAGTATGCAAAAATGAATAATGTTATTTGATTTATAATTTATTTGTAAGATATAAAGTCAATAATAAAAAAAAAAATTTTTTAAAAAAAGTTTTCTTATTGCGGATTCGAGCCCGGGACTCGGGGGACGTAAATGCTCAATATTGCACACGCTTATACTACTGCGCCATGATCTCCCGTTACAGCCGTTGGCTTAAACATCATCTTGTTATATGCGAAGTACTCTTTCTAATTGCATATTCTTAACCTTAGACTAGAATTATTAATGAAAATCAAAGCTAGTCAATGCAAAAAATAAACAAATGTATTATACATACAATAGTTAATAGCGAATACTATTTTGTTTTGTGCCTAGTGGGGAAATTTTTAATAATTTCCATCGCAATATTGACAAAACTTCTATTTTTATTTTATGAATATCAATTAATTAATTTTTGTTATATTTTGTTGAATTTTATTATTTGAAATGTAAATTTTTATAAATTTAAATTAGTTTCAATAAATTATAAGAATTTTAAAAACAATAATTTTTATTTATAAAATATTTAATTATGTAATAGTACCAAAATTTCTATCAAAACAAACGCTGTGTGCTCAAATGCATACACACTATGAGATGTGTTTGTATGTATGCACGTCAGCGCTCATGCACTTCTAAGCGACATTCACTAACAGCTAGCTATAATCAAAACAAAACAATTTAAATATGGCGCGCAGCCACAGCAAAACGGCAAGAACGAAAACCATGCCAGCTGATTCGTCAAGGGGAAATTGCCGCTCTCGTTAATTTGGCCGAGCCAGATTCAGCTCACTATCGTGTAGAAAACCAAATGAGTACTTTTGTGCTATCATCGTCTCTTGGTTTTAATACTCGTTGACTCATGAGTACATGATCGATACTTTACATTCGATATCGAGTCCCTACCACTGACCAAATAATGTTATAGATGCGACATTTCTAGTACTGTTTTGGTTTCCACTACACTGTGAACGAGAGTGACCCATGATTGTTAACATTATGTTATGCTCGCTCGAAATGTTAACTCATAGCAGAGAGACCCAAGTCTGTTTCAGTTTGTATTCACTTTCAGCGGCTTTTAGGGGAAAGGGGCAATCGGCGGCGGAAAGCAAGCAACGGTTAAAATACATTTGTATTTGTATACGTGTGCATTTGCTTCATACTTTGGTGGGCTAGTAATGTTTGAGATTTTACACATTTTTCTTTTTCGATGCCCTGCATACGCATGTACATGCATGTACATGAATGTATATGCAGAATGTTTATATGTATGCCAGCCATTTGTTTTGGAATTTATTGACATGCCTCAACATCTATGATTTAATTTCTAACAGATGAAGGGCGGGCTTTCGGGATTGCAAATATTCTTTTTATATTTAAAAAATTTAAAAATATTTGGCAGACTATTTTTATTTAAATATATCTATTTATTTTACAATTATTTTTTTGTATAGGTTATACCACACAACTAAAAATATGTACTTATGTTCATTCTGCATATACATTCATGCACACACACATGCGTATGCAGGGCATCGAAAAAGACAAAAGTGTAAGATCTCAAACATTGCTCGCCCACCAAAGTATGAATGCCCAGCATATTTATTAAGACTGACTAGGAGATACCCTATGCCCTAGACATTATTCGTTCATATATGGCCAAATCGACACGCACATTGATGCTGAACAAGAAAATATATATATAATGGGGCCGTAAATACTTTCTTCTGCCTGTTACATACATTAGCACAGGCCAATATACCCGTTCCATCAATAGAAAAGTTATAAGTCCTCATCTAATTTCACAACAAGCGGCAGCGTGATGTGTGTGTACACAAGAATGATCATTTATGTATGTATGTATATCTATCATTCGAGTGTATAGCAGGAGTCGGCACGCATACACTCACATTTTTTCAGCGCGTCGTCAAAAAAACGAACGCTAAAACGTTTCTTGCTTCTCTGCCGCTGCGGCAGCCGAGCTACTGTGCATAGGCTATGCCATGATACAATTAAGTATGCCTTGGGCTATGCCATAGCCAGAAACCGGTTTCTCTGCCGCTGCGGCAGCAGAGCAACAGCCGAGCAATTGTGCATAGGGCACACGAAGTTTCTGCGCTATGCACAGCCTATGCGTGTGCCGACTGCACTACTAGAAACATTTTTCCTATGCACAGTGCCGGTGCCTGGTGTATACACATCGAGAATGGGCAAATGCAATAACATCACTTGCTGGTGGCTGAGACGCAAAAACAGAACAACGTAAAAACTACCCTTTGTTTGAATATTCAATTATTACATTATTATTATATTATTATATAAAATTTATTTTAAGTATTCAAATACAAAACAAGTTTATTTTATTTCGTATTTATTATGTTATATTCAAAGTGTTAGATGATTTAATAATGCCCTATCTAATATCCAAAATATTAGTAAACATATATTATACATATCATATTGCTTTTATCTACATAGTTATTAAACGAAATTTCAAGTAAAGTCAAACTACCCTTCCTTGCTGGGCAGCAAAAAGCGGATTGAAACAAAAACCTCGGCAAAGCTTGCCCAGCAAAATATGAAGCAAATGAACACGTATACAAATACTAATGTATTTTTACCGCCACTTCCCCCTTTCCCCTAAAAGCCGCTGAAAGTGAATACAAACTGAAACAGACTTGGGTCTCTCTGCTATGAGTTAACATTTCGAGCGAGCATAACATAATGTTAACAATCATGGGTCACTCTCGTTCAGAGTGTAGTGGAAACCAAAACAGTACTAGAAATGTCGCATCTATAACATTATTTGGTCAGTGTCACTGCTCACTGTTAAGTTATTCACTGCTTACTAGCTCAATGTTCAGCTGTTCAGTTGTTCACTGTCCAATGTAAAAATAATTTTATGTTAAAATGCAAAATACAGGCTCGACGTCATGAATCAAAGGGGGTGATTCGAAACAATTTGAAAATTGTGAATGAAATGTATTAGGCTGGCCAGATAGCGCTATTTCGAATGTTGCCAAACATTCTCATCAGTGACCTTTCTGTTTAGAATTATTAAACTCAAACTGATCGTATATGAAACTATAGTCGGGGACAGGAGTTGAACCTGGGATGAAAATGTATAAAAATACCCTTTTCTATTTTTCTTCATTATATTATTCATCATTTTATTATTTTATCAGCATTCAATGCTCATAAAATTAAAAATATTATAAATAAAAATATAAAAAAAGCATAAGGAATAAAATACAAATGAAAACTAATAACCAATTTATTTAATTCTTGAGTGCCTTGACATTCAGGGGGTGTGTACCCTGTTTACGAGTGTTGGGTAGTGTTTGGTTGCTCATTGCTCACATGGTGAAAATGTTTCCTTGCTGAACACTGAACACAGTGAACAGCTGAATAGTGAGCAATTAAACAACTCAACATTGATCAAGTGAGCAACTGAACATGTTCACTTGCTTAGTTTAATAAACAACTCTTTTTTGTTCACTCCCTCATGAGCAACCGAACACTAAACACAAGTAAAAATGCCCACGCGAATTTAAAAATTGGCTGTGCCGGGATACTGTCGACTAGAGGTGGGCGCGGGCCTATTTTGTAAGGCCCGGGCCCGCACGAACACGAAGTCTTTCTTAAAAGGCCCGGCCCGACCCGGCACGACTTTTTTTCATGGAGGCCTGGCCAGGCCCGGCCGGGATGTTTTTGATTTTCTCATGTAATACAATGATGCCTTTATAAATATAAGCCCTAACTGCTCCTATTTACAGGGGTGGTCATAAGTATTTAGACAACACTTAAAGTTAAATCTATTCATAGCTTGACCTTACTTCATGTAAAGTATGGTATCAATGAAACAGTCATTTAAATTCCATTTAAATGATACAATACTTGTTTTAACCCATTAAGTACCCATTGAAAGTTTTCAATTCTTGTAAAGGTCTATTTTTGAAAAAATCACATTTTTTGGGCTAGAGCTACCAAATTTTGTGTCGACGTTCCCCAAAAGAATTCATCAAAATTTTGGATGCCACGCCCCTGATTCCGCCCCCATCCCCGCTTCTCCTTCAAATTGGGAACGCCTATAGTTTTTACCTTTTTTTTTGGCTAGAACCACTAAATTTTGTGTCAAGATAGGTAGTGAAGTTGTCCATAAAACTGCATCAAAAATTGCATTACCAGGCCCACACCTGTCGACCCCAACCCCACGCCGTTCTTAAAACGGTTGTGCGTGTATCTTCCACATATTTTTAGCTAGAATCACGAAATTTGGTTACAAGATAGATGGTGACATCTTCTAAAAGTCTGCATCAATATTTTTTATGCCACGCCCATCTCTACCGCACAAATTTTCGAATCGGAAATTCTGCTATCTCCTACAGTTTTTAAACCAGAGCTAAATTCGGTAGAAAGATAGAAGGCAACATCTACCAAAGATATGCATCAACAATTTGGATGCCATGCCCACCCAAGCCACCCGCCTTATAAAATTGGAATCGGCTATATCTTTAACAGTTTTTGAGCTAGAGCCACCAAATTTGGTAGGAAGATAAATGGTGAGAGTTAAAAACATTTGATTCAAAAATTTGGATGCCACACCCACCTCTGCCGCCCACGTTTTAAATTTGGAAGTTCCGTTATCGTCCACAGTTTTTGAGCTAAAGTCACCAAATTTGGTAACATGATAGCTGGAGATGTTTACCACCCGGCCCACTCCTTTGCAAGCAGACTCCTTACCACCCGTTATTTTACTGGTATCAAAGTATTACGCAGTCGGTTGCGTCCAACTGCAACGTTCTCACTTGTTTTATTAATGGCTTCCTGAATAACTTGTCGCGACATAATTAGTTTTGTTAAAAATTAATCAAAATTCACGATTGCCCGCAAATTAATGGTGAGTAACCAGTGGATAGAAACCAGAATGCCGTTGCTTTTAAATTTTTAGCTAGTGACGTCAGTGGCCGCCTCACATTTTGAGCTCAGTGTCGCACTCTGGTTTCTATCATTCTTTTATCGATAGTACTATCGAAAAACATCTATACTGCGATAAATGGCGGTACTAATAAATGACCTTTGAAACGCTGCAACGGGATCGAGAACAGCCCTAGTTAGAAATTAAAAGCTAATAAAAATGGTTTTTGGTTTCTTGTCGGGCTTTTCGGGCTATTTCTAGCCTTACCGGGCCGGGCCTTTTCGCTGAGGCCCGAGCCCGCACGAAACTGTATTTTGAGGCCCGGGCCCGCTCCGGGCCTGTGCAAGCCCGCGGGCCACGAAAAAAAAACCGGCCCACGGCCACCTCTACTGCCGACCAATGTAAAGCCTACTGCAAGTATTTCAAATGCAGTATTTACACAAAAATTGATCAGATTCGTGCTAGTATGGCGACAAAAAAGCAGACAATATGCAAACATACATTTGGTTAAATAGGTTAAAGTGGCAAAATAAAAGCACTCTGCAGTAAACAAACTGTTTTTCTAGCTAACCACATTTGCTGTAAACATAGTTACGCTGCCATGGACGAACGCAGAGGTGAAGCGTGTGTTAAGCCAGGTGAGCATTGTAAAAACGAAATTGCGGAACTCTCTCCATACAGAAACGTTACACGCAGTTTCGTCCACTAGGTAAGGCTTGTTATTTATTAAATTTTAATATAAAGGTCTGGTGATTAATTGATCGAGCGTATTATAGGACGTAGATGTACTAAAAAAAGACAGTACATTCAAGTGGCCCAACGATACCAAGCACCGGCTTGTTAACGCGCGGACCCAAGCAAAAAGCAACCAACCTCCCGCCCAACCGACCGAGGGGCACACCGCATAGCGTACGGTTACGTAGATCGCAAAAACGTAGACAAATGACATAAGATCAACTTTTTAAGAGAACTACTAGAAGTGGCACCGTTTATTAAGTGGGAAAATTCGTTATAGTTTGAACATAAAATCCGAAAAGGGTTATGAATAGCATAGTTAGAGTGACAAGCTTGAAGAGCAATGGGTAGAAAATTCCTTGTCCTTCTGATCGGAACAGCAAAACTAATTTGGCTGATTAATTCGGAGGAATCAATTTCACCATTTATTAGTTTATGTAAAAAGACTACACCTAGCATTGTTCTGCGATCAGAAAGAGAAGGAAGATTTATTAGTAAAAGTCTACTGTGGTATAGTGTTGGGTAAACACTGCTCATTTTGAAGAACATGTTCACTTGTTCTTTTTTTTTAAAAGAGTCAACTCGCTCACATTGCTCACTTGTTCATTCAAGTTGCTCAGTTGCTCTCTTGTTCACTTAAGTTGCTCAGTTGCTCTGTTGCTCACTTGTTCAGTCAAGTTGCTCAGAAGAGCTGTTGTTCTTTTGCTTTAAACCGGCCGTTGTTCTTTTACATTTTAAGTTTATTTATCACTTAATCAAAACCACATTACCATAACAATTATAAACAAAATATATTTATATTTTTACTTTTTCATAGGTGCAAACCTTAAACAAATAACAAATTAAAAATTAAAAAATATTAATGAAATAACAAAAATATTTTTTTCTATGATGTGCATGATTTCCCTTGGCAATCATTTTTACCACTTGCCGATCTAATTGTTGGCATTTATTCTCCGACACAGGCCTATAGGCAAAAGTTGTGATTTTTGGCTGTGTGTTAACTAGAACAACATTCTCCTGACTTTGTCGGACAACGGGCTCCATTGCTGACGGGTGCTTACTTCGCAGGTGCCGAGACAAGTTGCTTTGCGACTTACAGCTTAAAGCTGAGTTGCAGTACTTGCATTTCGCTTGCGCGTTGCCCAAATCAGTAAAGTGAATCCATATATCACTATGTTTGCGGATCAGAGACATTTTAAATACTATTTATTAATTTGCATTAAAATTATTTGTTTTTGGCGCTAAGATATAACAGCCGGAAATGAACTGAAACCATCATATGAACGGTGAAAAAAGAACCTCTGTGAAAAAATGAACTAAATACCGGAAGAACAGCTGAGCAAAAAGAACTAATGAGCTAAAGGGAGCAAGTGAGTTGTGAGCAAATGAGCAATAGGAACAAGAACAAGAACAAATGAGCAAGTGAGCAAGTGAGCAAAAAAGAACAATTAGTACGGAACATTGTTCACTTGTTCAGTTCGATGAACAACTCTTTTTTGCTCACTCACTCATGAACAACCCAACACTTCTGTGGTAGGAAGGTAGGCTAATGTTAGTATCCCAGCTAAATCTCCTAAGGGCAAAGAGCAAGAATTGTTTTTGTACTGATTCTATTCTATCCTGGTGAATCCTGTATTTGGGATACCAGATACAAGATCCATATTCAAGAACAGGACGTACCAGAGACGTGTAAAGTGTTTTGGTTATGTAGGGATCGTCAAATTCTTTAGACCAGCGCTTAATGAACCCCAAGTTACTAGAGGCTCGATTTGCAAATTATCTAAATCATTACTTATAATTTATTTTTAAATTTTTATACTTTGATACCGTCTCATAGTATATTGCTTTTGTGCAATGTCCGTCATGGTGTCCGTCTGTCCGTATGAATGCAACTTTTTTCGACACCCGTAAAGCTAGAGACTTGAAACTTTGCAATTATGTTTGTCTATAGGCGAGACAGATAAAGTGTTAAGATTGGGTTGCCACGCTTACTAGGAGGCTGGGAAATCGATAAATTCGAAAGCTTAAAACCGATAAAACCAAATATTTCTCACATTCTTACAGCTAGAGTTACCAGATAGCTAGTCATGTCCCTGAAAAAACTGCATCAAAATTTTGGATGCCACGCCCACTCCTTCCGCCCCCATCCTGCCTGCTCCTTGAAATTGGAAACGCCTATAGTTTTCACATTTTTTGGGCTAGAGCCACCAAATTTTGTGTCAAGATAGATATTGACGTTCCCCAAAAATATGCATCAACACGCCCCATGATTCCGCCCACATCCCCCACTTCTCCTTGAAATTGGAAACGCCTATAGTTTTCACATGTTTTGAGCTAGAGCCACCAAATTTTGTGTCAAGATAGGTCGTGAAGTTTTCCAACAAACTGAATAAAAAATTTGGATGCCACGCCCACACCTTCCGCCCCCACCCCCCGCCGTTGTTAAAACGGTTATGCGTGTATCTTCCACATTTTTTGAACTAGAGTCACCAAATTTGGTAGGAAGATATATGGTGACATCTACAAATGATCTGCATCAAAAATTGGTATGCCACGCCCTCCCCTGCCGCCCACCATTTAAAATCGGAAATTTCGATATCTCTTACAGTTTTTAAGCTAGAGCCCCTAAATTCGGTAGAAAGATAGATGGTAACATCTACCAAAGATCTACATCAAAATTTTGGATGCCACGCCCACCTAAGTCACCCGCCTTATAAAATTGGAATCGGCTATCTTAAGAGTTTTTGAGCTATAGCCACCGAACTTGGTGTAAATATAGATGGTGACAGTTAAAAACATTTGATTCAAAAATTTGGATGCCACACCCACCTCTGCCGCCCACCATTTAAATTTGGAAGTTCAGTTATCTTTCACAGATTTTGAGCAAAAGTCACCAAATTTGGTAACATGATAGCTGGCGATGTTTACCACCCGGCCCACTCCTTTGCAAGCAGACTTCTTGCCATCCGTTCTTTTACTGGTATCAAAGTATTCCGCAGTCAGTTGCGTCCGACTGCAACGTTTTCACTTGTTTTGTCTGAAGTCTATTGAATTTCCTAAAAAAAATTAAATGCACGCATACATAATTATTTTAATTTTTAGATTTTGTAGTATTGATATCTAGATAGGTAAAAATCGATTTATCGATAGCTCGATAAAAATCGATATATCGATAAAACCCGATATATCGATAGCTCCATCAAAAATTTAAATTATAGGAATCTTTTTAGATTTTTTATTAACTTTATCTCGATAACCAGGCGATTTATCGATAAATATTTTCGTCTTATTTTGTCGATTTCTACAAGAATCAATCATCAGACCTTGGCGCCGGAGTAGCCGTTGAGTCCCCCAGGCAAGAGAAGTAGAAAATCTGACCAAGCCGAGGATCCACTTAAACATGGAAAATGATAGGCAAATTTAATGATTTTCTGGACACGTTTGCCATAGGCAATGCACAAACAAGAGCGGTATTTTCAATCGACATGGGACGATATTATTGTGCTGGACCAAATCGAAATGGGGGCTCAGGAGGAGACGGCAACACCTGCTAAGCGTCGCAGAAATAACCAGGAAGAGATCGTTGGGCTGATGAGGGAGCGCAACGAGATGCAAAGAAAGCAAAACGCTTATTATAAACATTGTATTTCTGAAAGACTAAACAGATAGACCGAAGTAACTAGGTTACTTAATATATAATATTTTTAACAAATTGTTACTCGCCTCTCCTAAAATGCCAACAAGCTCAATAAACATATTTTTCTGTGGAGAGGCTAACATAATTCTGTTCCAACAATATTTTTTTTTATAAATGAATTATTAACAAGTAAAAACGTTGCAGTCGGACGCAACCGACTGCGGAATACTTTGATACCAGTAAATGAACGGATGGTAAGGAGTCGGCTTGCAAAGGAGTGGGACGGAGTAATCATCGCCAGCTATCATGTTACCAAATTTTATGACTTAACCTCAAAAACTGTGGAAGATGACTTAACTTCCAAATTTAAAAGGTGGGTGGCAGAGGTGGGCGTGGCATCCAAATTTTTGTTCAAATCTTTTTAATTGTCACCATTTATCTTCCTACCAACTTTAAAGGATCTAGCTCAAAAACTCTTAAGGATATAGCCGATTCTAATTTTATAAGGCGGGTGGCTTAGGTGGGCGTGGCATCAAAAATTTTGAATCAAATGTTCTTAACTGTCACTATCAATCTTCCTACCAAGTTTGGTGGCTCTAGCTCAAAAACTGTTAAAGATATAGCCGATTCCGATTTTATAAGGCGGGTGGCTTTGGTGGGCGTGGCATCCAAAATTTTGAATCAAATAATTTTAGCTGTCATTATCAATCTTCCTACCAAGTTTGGTGGCTCTAGCTCAAAAACTGTTAAAGATATAGCCGATTCCGATTTTATAAGGCGGGTGGCTTAGGTGGGCGTGGCATCCAAAATTTTGATGCATTTTTTTGGGGAACGTCAATATCTATCTTCACACAAAATTTGGTGGCTCTAGCCCAAAAAATGTGAAAACTATAGGCGTTTCCAATTTCTTGCAGAAGGGTGGAAGGGGGTGGAATCAGGAGACGTGGCATCCAAGTTTTGATGGGGAACGTCAGTACCTATCTTGACACAAAATTTGGTGTCTCTAGCCCAAAAAATGTGAAAAGTATAGGCGTTTCCAGTTTCAAGGAGCAGGGGGGGAAGGGGGCGGAAGGAGTGGGCGTGGCAAAATTTTTGATAAAATAACTATAAAAACTTCATTCCTATATAGGAGACAAGTTTAGCCCAAGCAAAAACGAGTAATTACAGGAATATAAGTACACTAAAAATACCTGTGCTGTGTAAGGGCAGCCCTAATACTCGATAGCTATCGAGTATTTATGAGTTATCGTTGCGGTAAACAGCTGATCTCAACCATATTTTTAAAATGTATGTAAACGAAGAATTATTTGTGTACATTTAATAAGATTGTTTTCGTTTTGAGGGGCAAAAAACGAAACGCAGAGCAGGAAAATATATCAATGAATTTCATACCAATAGCATATTAAATGATTCTTTATTTACCCGAAACGATTCTTGAAATCTATAAATTTTAAATAAAATGTGTTTACCATGAAAATAACGACCAACTTAATTAGAGTCCAACATTTCCATAACGTTGTTGCTTTCTTGGGCTAGTAGCAGCCGATTAATGTGTCTAGCTTTTAATTTCGCAAACGCCTTCTTTTTCTTGCCGCTAATTAAATTTCTGCCGGCATTGTTAATAGCTTTTTTAATTAAACGACTGTCTAATTTGACTGATAAAATTCCAAGCATGGTGGCATGGAAGGAAGACTGCCGCTTCACAGGCTGAAGGTCGTGGGTTCGGACCCCGACCAAGACATACTTATATATTATAGTATATTGGTTTTGTGCAATGTCCGTCATGGTGTCCGTCTGTCCGTCCGTCCGTCTGTATGAATGCAATTTTTGTCGACACCTGTAAAGCAATTATATTTGTCTATGGGCTAGTCAGATAAAGTGTCAAGATTGGGTTGCCACGCCTACTAGGAGGCTGGGAAATCGATAAAGTCGATAACTAAAAACCAATAAAACCATATATGTAATTCTCACATTCCTGCAGCTAGAGCTACCAAATTTTGCACGAAGATAGCTAGTCACATCCCTGAAAAAACTGCATCAAAATTTTGGAAGCCACGCCCACTCCTTCCGCCCCCATCCTCCCTGCTCCTTGAAATTGGAAACGCCTATAGTTTTCAAATTTTTTGGGCTAGAGCCACCAAATTTTGTGTCAAGATAGGTAGTGAAGTTTTCCAACAAACTGCATAAAAAATTTGGATGCCACGCCCACACCTTCCGCCCCCACCCCCCGCCGTTGTTAAAACGGTTATGCGTGTATCTTCCACATTTTTTGAACTAGAGTCACCAAATTTGGTAGGAAGATATATGGTGACATCTACAAAAGATCTGCATCAAAAATTTGGATGCCACGCCCACCTCTGCCGCCCACCATTTAAAATCGGAAGTTTCGATATCTCTTACAGCTTTTACGCTAGAGCCCCTAAATTCGGTAGAAAGATAAAAGGCAACATCTACCAAAGATCTGCATCAAAATTTTGGATGACACGCCCACTCAAGCCACCCGTGTATAAAACCGGAATCGGCTATATCTCTAACAGTTTTTGAGCTAGAGCCACCAAACTTGGTATGAATATAGATGGTGATAGTTAAAAACATTTGATTCAAAAATTTGGATGCCACACTTACCTCTGCCGCCCACCATTTAAATTTGGAAGTTCAGTTATCTTCCACAGTTTTTGAGCTAAAGTCACTAAACTTGGTAACATGATAGCTGGCGATGTTTACCATCCGGCCCACTCCTTTGCAAGCAGACTCCTTACCATCCGTTCTTTTACTGGTATCAAAGTATTCCGCAGTCGGTTGCGTCCGACTGCAACGTTTTTACTTGTTTTATTTATGTTTCTTATGTTTAATAATTAAACTTTGTTTTCACATGCTTTTATTTAACTTGACTTAGCTAAGCATTGTATGCAAGAAAGCGTACAAAAGCATGTCTTCAAAAATTTTTTTTTGATTTTACTTGTTACATACTTTTATTTAACTTGACTTGTCTGTTTGTTTGTACCGGATTCTTGTAATAAAATTTTCACCAAGTTCGCGACTAGCTAGAGCTCTGATATTTCTACCAAAGATGTGTTTCAGATGACAATTATTATTATTATGTTGGGGGTGATAGCACAGCGACCTAGGATAGATCTATTGTGCCCCCTTCTTGGCTTATAGCTCTTCCATCAGATCCAGCTCTTGAATGAAAGCTAGTATTTTTGCTGGATCGATGGTCTCCAAGTCACTAGGTTTAGTGACGTGTTTTCCCAGAAAAATACTTCTTTTCCTCGCTATGGCCATGCAATAGGCTATTATGGGCAAGGAGGATGCTTCTTCCATGTCACAGAACCTGCATGCGCCGCTACTGGCTATTCCTAGTTTAGCTAGGTGACCCCTTAGTCTACAATGTCCTGTCAAAAGACCGGTGAGTATCCTAAGTCTATTTTTCCCCATGGTTATAACCTGCCTTAATCGTTTTAGATTGTAGCTACCTAAGAGACACTTGGCTTGCCTGAGTCCTGGAGTCCTTGCCCAGCTCATTTCCCGCAGGTGTCTCTCTTCATTTTTAAGTTCCTGTCGTATTGTTCTTCTACCTACTCCACAATACGGCTCGGGTCCTATGAGGGGTGTTGCCGCCCCCTTTCTTGCTTGTTAGTCCGCCTCCTCGTTCCCTGCTATGTCAACGTGTCCAGGGACCCATCTTAGGGCTAGCCTATTGTGTGATCCCAGACAGTCTAGCTTGGTTCGTACCTCCCGAACTACTTTTGACCTGATTTCAGTCCTACTAAGTGCCTTAATTGCTGCTTGACTATCGGAGAGGATAGCTATATCCCTGATCCGATAGTTACGTTTAAGATTAAAGTCCACATACCTTCCTATGGCACATACCTCAGCTTGGAAGATGCTGGTATGCTTGCCTGAGGGCTCATGATATGTTAATCGAGGGGCTGCCACTCCAAGACCGGAGCCTTGATTTGTCAGGGACCCATCGGTGTACCATTTTATGGTATGTGACTTCATATGGTGGACCTCTTCAAGAGATGTCCACTCCTTTGTATTACACAGGTGGACCTGAAATTTTCGCTCAAACATATGTTCGGCTTTCATTTCGTCCCTTGGTTGGGTCAGTAGGGGGAGGTCGCCTGATAGCCTATCTGCATCAAGTTGGCTAAGAATGTGTCCTCTGCCAACTCCTTCAACCGTCATCCTTAATAGGGTTGCTTTCTGGTGTAGTCTAATTGTATGATGGAGTGGTGTGATCTCCAGCAAGACCTCTAGAGCCGATGTGGGACAGGTCCTCATCGCTCCCGTGATTCCTACACAGGCCATTCTTTGCAATTTATATAATTGCTTCTGCACAGTGACTTGCTGTGCCTTATCCCCCCATGCAATGGCTCCATATGTGAGCATGGGCCTTACTACCATTAGGTATAGCCATCTCATTATTTTTAGTGAGGTGCCCCATGATTTTCCGGCTATTTTACGACATGTGTAAAGTGCTCTGCAGCACTTTAGAATCGTATTTCGAATATGGGTCCCAAAATTTAATTTACTGTCAAATGTGACCCCAAGGTATTTGACCTTCTTGCTTGTTTCTATTAGACTCCCTGCGAGCCTAATATCCCTCATTCCCTGTAACTTGTATCTTCGGGTGAACGGAACGATGATGGTTTTAGTAGGATTTAGGTTGAGACCAACCTCCACACACCATTCATTCGTGATCCCAGTTGGACAATGTCACAGAGAGTTTCTTCATACCTACCACGAGCTATTATCACAATGTCATCAGCATAGCCTTGACATTTAATACCCCTACTGGCAAGTCTGCTTAGTAGCTCATCTACTAGGATACTCCATAAGAGTGGTGAGAGAACCCCCCCTTGCGGACAACCTCTTGTGGTTGTGACTGTTACGGTTCTATCTTGTATAGATGCCGTAGCCTGCCTGGATTTAAGTCGGGATGAAATCCATCTACAAGTTGTACTTTCCAGGCCTCTTCTCTCCCTGACAGCATCGTGTGACGTGTTGTCAAAGGCGCCCTCAATATCTAAAAATGCGCAAAATGCTACTTCTTTGTTTATTACTGCCGACCGCAGGGTGCGGTGCAGTTCGTAAAGTGCCGTATCCGTAGAACGGCCTGCTCTGTATGCACGCTGGGTAGCCTGCAGCGTACTCTGTGTTAACAAAGTACTCCTAATATTGTTGTCCACTAGCTTCTCCAACGTTTTCAGCAAAAACGATGTTAAGCTATCTGATATCTGTCTTCCCTGCTTTGGGGATGAAGACCACCCTTGCTCTACTCCAAGTACTCGGAATGTGTCCGAGTGCTAGGCTACTAACTAAGATTTTCCTCAGGATGGGTAGGAGTATGTCCTGCCCTTGTTGGAGGAATGCTGGTGATATACCGTCCAGACCGGGAGATTTGAAGGGCTGGAATGTTCCAATTGCCCATTTTACCTTCTCTACGGTGACCGCTGACTTGGCGCTTGCCCAGTCAAGAGCCGTTGGTCTGTGTTGAACTACTGTCTCTAGTGTTTCGCATGAATGGCAGGGTAGATTCCCTGGAAAGTGAGTCTCAAACAGAAGTTCTAACTTTTCCATGTTGCTGGTCGTAAAGGTATTGTCCCTACGCTTCAAGGCTAGGTTTGCCTCCGGTGCCCGTTTGGAAAGTGCTCTATGGAGCCGGGCACCTTCTGTCGTGCTTGCGCTGCTTTCGCAAAAGTCCCTATAGTTCCTGCGTTCTGCTTTCTGATTTCCTTGCTGTACAAGGTGAGGCTTTCACGGTATTCGTCCCATATTTTGTCTCTCTTAGCTCTATTAAAGAGGCGACGGGTGGTTAAACGAAGTCTCTCTAGACTGTCATTCCACCATGGGGCATCCTTCTCTTTGCGCGGCCGAGGCCGCCTTAGCCCGGTGGAGGTTTATCTGGGCTAGCCCTGTGGTGGTGACGTGTGGTGCCACCATCATCCTTCCGCCGCTCCGCTCTCTGACGATGTATGGCCGGAGTTGCCCTCATCGCAGCTGCCAGTCATCGTGACGTCAGCTACTCCCTCTTTCTCCAGCTCCTCCGCTAGCTCCTGCGAGGACATCTGGGGCCACTCTGCTATGCCCTCCTCTAGCATCTCCGGACCAAGCGTCATATCCGCCAGGTCCTCGACCTCGGCCAAATCCTCCGATGGCTCGGTAGCGGTTTTAGGGGGGGTACCACCTCCGCTGTCGCTGGTACCGGTGTTTGGTCGGGAGGGGGGGTACCACCTTCGCCGTTTCCGGTGCCGGTATTGGGGAAGGGGCAGTTGCCTGTCCAGCGCTCGCCTACTTCCGTCTGTCCGTCTGTAAAGGTAGAGACATGAAACTTTGCAATTATGTTTGCCTATAGCCGCGACAAAAAAAGTGTTAAGATCAGTGTGCCACGCCTACTAGGAAGCTGGGAAACCGATAAATTCGATAACTGAAAACCGATAAAACAAAATATTTCTCACATTCTTACAGCTAGAGTTACCAAATTTTGCACGCAGATAGCTAGTCATGTCCCTGAAAAAACTGCATCAAAATTTTGGAAGCCACGCCCACTCCTTCCGCCCCCATCCTGCCTGCTCCTTGAAATTGGAAACGCCTATAGTTTTCACATTTTTTGGGCTAGAGCCACCAAATTTTGTGTCAAGATAGATATTGACGTTCCCCAAACATATGCATAAACACGCCCCATGATTCCGCCCACATCCCCCACTTCTCCTTGAAATTGGAAACGCCTATGGCTTTCACATGTTTTGAACTAGAGTCACCAAATTTTGTAGGAAGATATATGGTGACATCTAAAAAAGATCTGCATCAAAAATTTGGATGCCACGCCCACCTCTGCCGCCCACCATTTAAAATCGGAAGTTTCGATATCTCTTACAGCTTTTACGCTAGAGCCCCTAAATTCGGTAGAAAGATAAAAGGCAACATCTACCAAAGATCTGCATCAAAATTTTGGATGACACGCCCACTCAAGCCACCCGTGTATAAAACCGGAATCGGCTATATCTCTAACAGTTTTTGAGCTAGAGCCACCAAACTTGGTATGAATATAGATGGTGATAGTTAAAAACATTTGATTCAAAAATTTGGATGCCACACTTACCTCTGCCGCCCACCATTTAAATTTGGAAGTTCAGTTATCTTCCACAGTTTTTGAGCAAAAGTCACTAAATTTGGTAACATGATAGCTGGCGATGTTTACCATCCGGCCCACTCCTTTGCAAGCAGACTCCTTACCATCCGTTCTTTTACTGGTATCAAAGTATTCCGCAGTCGGTTGCGTCCGACTGCAACGTTTTTACTTGTTTTATTTATGTTTCTTATGTTTAATAATTAAACTTTGTTTTCACATGCTTTTATTTAACTTGACTTAGCTAAGCATTGTATGCAAGAAAGCGTACAAAAGCATGTCTTCAAAAATTTTTTTTTGATTTTACTTGTTACATACTTTTATTTAACTTGACTTGTCTGTTTGTTTGTACCGGATTCTTGTAATAAAATTTTTACCAAGTTCGCGACTAGCTAGAGCTCTGATATTTCTACCAAAGATGTGTTTCAGATGACAATTATTATTATTATGTTGGGGGTGATAGCACAGCGACCTAGGATAGATCTATTGTGCCCCCTTCTTGGCTTATAGCTCTTCCATCAGATCCAGCTCTTGAATGAAAGCTAGTATTTTTGCTGGATCGATGGTCTCCAAGTCACTAGGTTTAGTGACGTGTTTTCCCAGAAAAATACTTCTTTCCCTCGCTATGGCCATGCAATAGGCTATTATGGGCAAGGAGGATGCTTCTTCCATGTCACAGAACCTGCATGCGCCGCTACTGGCTATTCCTAGTTTAGCTAGGTGACCCCTTAGTCTACAATGTCCTGTTAAAAGACCGGTGAGTATCCTAAGTCTATTTTTCCCCATGGTTATAACCTGCCTTAATCGTTTTAGATTGTAGCTACCTAAGAGACACTTGGCTTGCCTGAGTCCTGGAGTCCTTGCCCAGCTCATTTCCCGCAGGTGTCTCTCTTCATTTCTAAGTTCCTGTCGTATTGTGCTTCTACCTACTCCACAATACGGCTCGGGTCCTATGAGGGGTGTTGCCGCCCCCATTCTTGCTTATTTGTCCGCCTCCTCGTTCCCTGCTATGTCAACGTGTCCAGGGACCCATCTTAGGGCTAGCCTATTGTGTGATCCCAGACAGTCTAGCTTGGTTCGTACCTCCCGAACTACTTTTGACCTGATTTCAGTCCTACTAAGTGCCTTAATTGCTGCTTGACTATCGGAGAGGATAGCTATATCCCTGATCCGATAGTTACGTTTAAGATTAAAGTCCACATACCTTCCTATGGCACATACCTCAGCTTGGAAGATGCTGGTATGCTTGCCTGAGGGCTCATGATATGTTAACCGAGGGGCTGCCACTCCAAGACCGGAGCCTTGATTTGTCAGGGACCCATCGGTGTACCATTTTATGGTATGTGACTTCATATGGTGGACCTCTTCAAGAGATGTCCACTCCTTTGTATTACACAGGTGGACCTGAAATTTTCGCTCAAACATATGTTCGGCTTTCATTTCGTCCCTTGGTTGGGTCAGTAGGGGGAGGTCGCCTGATAGCCTATCTGCATCAAGTTGGCTAAGAATGTGTCCTCTGCCAACTCCTTCAACCGTCATCCTTAATAGGGTTGCTTTCTGGTGTAGTCTAATTGTATGATGGAGTGGTGTGATCTCCAGCAAGACCTCTAGAGCCGATGTGGGACAGGTCCTCATCGCTCCCGTGATTCCTACACAGGCCATTCTTTGCAATTTATATAATTGCTTCTGCACAGTGACTTGCTGTGCCTTATCCCCCCATGCAATGGCTCCATATGTGAGCATGGGCCTTACTACCATTAGGTATAGCCATCTCATTATTTTTAGTGAGGTGCCCTATGATTTTCCGGCTATTTTACGACATGTGTAAAGTGCTCTGCAGCACTTTAGAATCGTATTTCGAATATGGGTCCCAAAATTTAATTTACTGTCAAATGTGACCCCAAGGTATTTGACCTTCTTGCTTGTTTCTATTAGACTCCCTGCGAGCCTAATATCCCTCATTCCCTGTAACTTGTATCTTCTGGTGAACGGAACGATGATGGTTTTAGTAGGATTTAGGTTGAGACCAACCTCCACACACCATTCATTCGTGATCCCAGTTGGACAATGTCACAGAGAGTTTCTTCATACCTACCACGAGCTATTATATATAGCTATTATCATCAGCATAGCCTTGACATTTAATACCCCTACTGGCAAGTCTGCTTAGTAGCTCATCTACTAGGATACTCCATAAGAGTGGTGAGAGAACCCCCCCTTGCGGACAACCTCTTGTGGTTGTGACTGTTACGGTTCTATCTTGTATAGATGCCGTAGCCTGCCTGGATTTAAGTCGGGATGAAATCCATCTACAAGTTGTACTTTCCAGGCCTCTTCTCTCCCTGACAGCATCGTGTGACGTGTTGTCAAAGGCGCCCTCAATATCTAAAAATGCGCAAAATGCTACTTCTTTGTTTATTACTGCCGACCGCAGGGTGCGGTGCAGTTCGTAAAGTGCCGTATCCGTAGAACGGCCTGCTCTATATGCACGCTGGGTAGCCTGCAGCGTACTCTGTGTTAACAAAGTACTCCTAATATTGTTGTCCACCAGCTTCTCCACCGTTTTCAGCAAAAACGATGTTAAGCTATCTGATATCTGTCTTCCCTGCCTTGGGGATGAAGACCACCCTTGCACTACTCCAAGTACTCGGAATGTGTCCGAGTGCTAGGCTACTAACTAAGATTTTCCTCAGGATGGGTAGGAGTATGTCCTGCCCTTGTTGGAGGAATGCTGGTGATATACCGTCCAGACCGGGAGATTTGAAGGGCTGGAATGTTCCAATTGCCCATTTTACCTTCTCTACGGTGACCGCTGACTTGGCGCTTGCCCAGTCAAGAGCCGTTGGTCTGTGTTGAACTACTGTCTCTAGTGTTTCGCATGAATGGCAGGGTAGATTCCCTGGAAAGTGAGTCTCAAACAGAAGTTCTAACTTTTCCATGTTGCTGGTCGTAAAGGTATTGTCCCTGCGCTTCAAGGCTAGGTTTGCCTCCGGTGCCCGTTTGGAAAGTGCTCTATGGAGCCGGGCACCTTCTGTCGTGCTTGCGCTGCTTTCGCAAAAGTCCCTATAGTTCCTGCGTTCTGCTTTCTGATTTCCTTGCTGTACAAGGTGAGGCTTTCACGGTATTCGTCCCATATTTTGTCTCTCTTAGCTCTATTAAAGAGGCGACGGGTGGTTAAACGAAGTCTCTCTAGACTGTCATTCCACCATGGGGCATCCTTCTCTTTGCGCGGCCGAGGCCGCCTTAGCCCGGTGGAGGTTTATCTGGGCTAGCCCTGTGGTGGTGACGTGTGGTGCCACCATCATCCTTCCGCCGCTCCGCTCTCTGACGATGTATGGCCGGAGTTGCCCTCATCGCCGCTGCCAGTCATCGTGACGTCAGCTACTCCCTCTTTCTCCAGCTCCTCCGCTAGCTCCTGCGAGGACATCTGGGGCCACTCTGCTATGCCCTCCTCTAGCATCTCCGGACCAAGCGTCATATCCGCCAGGTCCTCGACCTCGGCCAAATCCTCCGATGGCTCGGTAGCGGTTTTAGGGGGGGGGGGGGGTACCACCTCCGCTGTCGCTGGTACCGGTGTTTGGTCGGGAGGGGGGGTACCACCTTCGCCGTTTCCGGTGCCGGTATTGGGGAAGGGGCAGTTGCCTGTCCAGCGCTCGCCTACTTCCGTCTGTCCGTCTGTAAAGGTAGAGACTTGAAACTTTGCAATTATGTTTTCCTATAGCCGCGACAGGGCTCCTTGAAATTGGAACCGCCTATAGTTTTCACATTTTTTGGGCTAGAGCCACCAAATTTTGTGTCAAGATAGATATTGACGTTCCCCAAAAATATGCATCAACACGCCCCATGATTCCGCCCACATCCCCCACTTCTCCTTGAAATTTGAAACGCCTATAGCTTTCACATGTTTTGAGCTAGAACCACCAAATTTTGTGTCAAGATAGGTCGTGAAGTTTTCCAACAAACTGAATAAAAAATTTGGATGCCACGCCCCCACCCCCCGCCGTTGTTAAAACGGTTATGTGTGTATCTTCCACATTTTTTGAACTAGAGTCACCAAATTTGGTAGGAAGATATATGGTGACATCTACAAAAGATCTGCATCAAAAATTTGGATGCCACGCTCACCCCTGCCGCCCACCATTTAAAATCGGTAATTTCGATATCTCTTACAGTTTTTAAGCTAGAGCCCCTAAATTCGGTAGAAAGAGAGAAGGCAACATCTACCAAAGATCTGCATCCAAATTTTGGATGCCACGCCCACTCAAGCCACCCGTGTTTAAAACCGGAATCGGCTATATCTCTAACAGTTTTTGAGCTAGAGCCACCAAACTTGGTATGCATATAGATGGTGATAGTTAAAAACATTTGATTCAAAAATTTGGATGCCACACCCACCTCTGCCGCCCACCATTTAAATTTGGAAGTTCAGTTATCTTCCACAGTTTTTGAGCTAAAGTCACTAAATTTGGTAACATGATAGCTGGTGATGTTTACCATCCGGCCCACTCCTTTGCAAGCAGACTCCTTACCATCCGTTCTTTTACTGGTATCAAAGTATTCCGCAGTCCGACTGCAACGTTTTTACTTGTTTTATTTATGTTTCTTATGTTTAATAATTAAACTTTGTTTTCACATGCTTTTATTTAACTTGACTTAGCTAAGCATTGTATGCAAGAAAGCGTACAAAACCATGTCTTCAAAATTTTTTTTTTCGATTTTACTTGTTTCATACTTTTATTTAACTTGACTTGTCTGTTTGTTTGTACCGGATTCTTGTAATAAAATTTTCACCAAGTTCGCGACTAGCTAGAGCTCTGATATTTCTACCAAAGATGTGTTTCAGATAACAATTATTTATATTATGTTGGGGGTGATAGCACAGCGACCTAGGATAGATCTATTGTGCCCCCTTCTTGGCTCATAGCTCTTCCATCAGATCCAGCTCTTGAATGAAAGCTAGTATTTTTGCTGGATCGATGGTCTCCAAGTCACTAGGTTTAGTGACGTGTTGTCCCAGAAAAATACTTCTTTTCCTCTCTATGGCCATGCAATCCGCTATTATGTGCAAGGAGGATGCTTCTTCCATGTCACAGAACCTGCATGCGCCGCTACTGGCTATTCCTAGTTTAGCTAGGTGACCCCTTAGTCTACAATGTCCTGTCAAAAGACCGGTGAGTATCCTAAGTCTATTTTTCCCCATGGTTATAACCTGCCTTAATCGTTTTAGATTGTAGCTACCTAAGAGACACTTGGCTTGCCTGAGTCCTGGAGTCCTTGCCCAGCTCATTTCCCGCAGGTGTCTCTCTTCATTTCTAAGTTCCTGTCGTATTGTGCTTCTACCTACTCCACAATACGGCTCGGGTCCTATGAGGGGTGTTGCCGCCCCCATTCTTGCTTGTTTGTCCGCCTCCTTGTTCCCTGCTATGTCAACGTGTCCAGGGACCCAAATTAGGGCTAGCCTATTGTGTGATCCCAGACAGTCTAGCTTGGTTCGTACCTCCCGAACTACTTTTGACCTGATTTCAGTCCTACTAAGTGCCTTAATTGCTGCTTGACTATCGGAGAGGATAGCTATATCCCTGATCCGATAGTTACGTTTAAGATTAAAGTCCACATACCTTCATATGGCACATACCTCAGCTTGGAAGATGCTGGTATGCTTGCCTGAGGGCTCATGATATGTTAATCGAGGGGCTGCCACTCCAAGACCGGAGCCTTGATTTGTCAGGGACCCATCGGTGTACCATTTTATGGTATGTGACTTCATATGGTGGACCTCTTCAAGAGATGTCCACTCCTTTGTATTACACAGGTGGACCTGAAATTTTCGCTCAAACATATGTTCGGCTTTCATTTCGTCCCTTGGTTGGGTCAGTAGGGGGAGGTCGCCTGATAGCCTATCTGCATCAAGTTGGCTAAGAATGTGTCCTCTGCCAACTCCTTCAACCGTCATCCTTAATAGGGTTGCTTTCTGGTGTAGCCTAATTGTATGATGGAGTGGTGTGATCTCCCGCAAGACCTCTAGAGCCGATGTGGGACAGGTCCTCATCGCTCCCGTGATTCCTACACAGGCCATTCTTTGCAATTTATATAATTGCTTCTGCACAGTGACTCGCTGTGCCTTATCCCCCATGCAATGGCTCCATATGTGAGCATGGGCCTTACTACCATTAGGTATAGCCATCTCATTATTTTTAGTGAGGTGCCCCATGATTTTCCAGCTATTTTACGACATGTGTAAAGTGCTCTGCAGCACTTTAGAATCGTATTTCGAATATGGGTCCCAAAATTTAATTTACTGTCAAATGTGACCAAAAGGTATTTGACCTTCTTGCTTGTTTCTATTAGACTCCCTGCGAGCCTAATATCCCTCATTCTCTGTAACTTGTATCTTCTGGTGAACGGAACGATGATGGTTTTAGTAGGATTTAGGTTGAGACCAACCTCCACACACCATTCATTCGTGATCCCAGTTGGACAATGTCACAGAGAGTTTCTTCATACCTACCACGAGCTATTATCACAATGTCATCAGCATAGCCTTGACATTTAATACCCCTACTGGCAAGTCTGCTTAGTAGCTCATCTACTAGGATACTCCATAAGAGTGGTGAGAAAACCCCCCCTTGCCCTGACAGCATCGTGTGACGTGTTGTCAAAGGCGCCCTCAATATCTAAAAATGCGCAAAATGCTACTGCTTTGTTTATTACTGCCGACCGCAGGGTGCGGTGCAGTTCGTAAAGTGCCGTATCCGTAGAACGGCCTGCTCTATATGCACGCTGGGTAGCCTGCAGCGTACTCTGTGTTAACAAAGTACTCCTAATATTGTTGTCCACCAGCTTCTCCACCGTTTTCAGCAAAAACGATGTTAAGCTATCTGATATCTGTCTTCCCTGCTTTGGGGATGAAGACCACCCTTGCTCTACTCCAAGTACTCGGAATGTGTCCGAGTGCTAGGCTACTAACTAAGATTTTCCTCAGGATGGGTAGGTGCTGGTGATATACCGTCCAGACCGGGAGATTTGAAGGGCTGGAATGTTCCAATTGCCCATTTTACCTTCTCTACGGTGACCGCTGAGCCGTTGGTCTGTGTTGAACTACTGTCTCTAGTGTTTCGCATGAATGGCAGGGTAGATTCCCTGGAAAGTGAGTCTCAAACAGAAGTTCTAACTTTTCCATGTTGCTGGTCGTGAAGGTGTTGTCCCTACGCTTCAAGGCTAGGTTTGCCTCCGGTGCCCGTTTGGAAAGTGCTCTATGGAGCCGGGCACCTTCTGTCGTGCTTGCTATGCTTTCGCAAAAGTCCCTATAGTTCCTGCGTTCTGCTTTCTGATTTCCTTGCTGTACAAGGTGAGGCTTTCACGGTATTCGTCCCATATTTTGTCTCTCTTAGCTCTATTAAAGAGGCGACGGGTGGTTAAACGAAGTCTCTCTAGACTGTCATTCCACCATGGGGCATCCTTCTCTTTGCATTCTTTATGCTACTGTTTAGGCTTCGTACAACTCTATCTAGTTCACCGGTTTATTTGCGTAGTCCAGTTTCCTCGGTGGCTGGATTAAGCTCTAGGGTGGACCTAAATTTTTCCCAGTCAGTCTTCCTGGGATTACGAGTCGGTACGCTACTATCCGTATTAACCTGAAGTTTAAATAGGATGATCCTGTGATCAGACATTGATTCTTCTGAGGAGACATGCCAATCTCTGAGATATGGCAAAAGAGCCCGACTGGTCATAGTTATGTCCAGTACCTCCTCTCTAATCCTAGTTACAAATGTCGGTGTTGATCCGACATTACCGATTTCTAGATTTTATTTGCATATAAAATCTGTAAGGCACTCACCCCGTCTGTTGATGTCACCGCTGCCCCCTTTGATGCCATCATTCACCCATAGCTCCTGTACGAGGGCTAGCCCAAGATGTTGGGTGATAAACATCCTGGCTAGGACGGCCGAGGTCGCCTTAGCCCGGTGGAGGTTTATCTGGGCTAGCCCTGTGGTGGTGACGTGTGGTGTCACCATCATCCTTCCGCCGCTCCGCTCTCTGACGATGTATGGCCGGAGTTGCCCTCATCGCCGCTGCCCGTCATCGTGACGTCAGCTACTCACTCTTTCTCCAGCTCCTCCGCTAGCTCCTGCAAGGACATCTGGGGCCACTCTGCTATGCCCTCCTCTAGCATCTCCGGACCAAGCGTCATATCCGCCAGGTCCTCGTCCTCGGCCAAATCCTCCGATGGCTCGGTAGCGGTTTTAGGGGGGTACCACCTCCGCTGTCGCTGGTACCGGTGTTTGGTCGGGGGGGGGGGGGGGGTACCACCTTCGCCGTTTCCAGTGCCGGTATTGGGGAAGGGGCAGTTGCCTGTCCAGCGCTCGCCTTCTTCAGACCGCTAACGGGTATGGTCCCGAAGCGGAATGCCAGCTTGTGGCTTCTTGCCACAATCTCATCCCTGGAGGCTTCGTCGATGCCGATGACAAACTGGACACCTCCACCTTCTACTCTCCTCGAGATAACCTTCCACGTGTCGGTCTCGATTCAGATGACAATACACGTTTTAAAAGTTTTTGGCACGATAAAGTATGTAATATCATGTAAAAACCACGAAAAACAGTTTTCCCTTTTGCTTAACTTACTAATTTGACTGATAAAATTGACAAGCTCTGATGGCATGGAGGGAAGACTGCCGCTTCACAAGCTGAAGGTCGTGGGCTCGAGCCCCGACCGAGACATACTTTTATACTTTGATACCGAAGGTCTCATAGTATATTGGTTTTGTGCAATGTCCGTCCGTCTGTCCGTCTGTAAAGGTAAAGACTTAAAACTTTGCAATTATGTTTGCCTATAGCCGCGACAGATAAAGTGTTAAGATAAGTGTGCCACGTCTACTAGGAGGCTAGGAAACCGATAAATTCGATAACTGAAAACCGATAAAACAAAATATTTCTCACATTCTTACAGCTAGAGTTACCAAATTTTGCACGCAGATAGCAAGGCACGTTCCTCAAAAAACTTTTTCAAAATTTGGATGCCACGCCCCCTGATCCCGCCCCCATCCCCCCTTCTCATTGAAATTCGAAACGCCTATAGTTTTCACATTTTTTGGGCTAGAGCCACCAAATTTGGTGTCAAGATAGGTAATGAAGTTTTCCAAAAAACTGCATCAAAAATTTCGATGCCACGCCCTCACCTTCCACCCCCACCCCCCGCCGTTGTTAAAACGGTTATGCGTGTATCTTCCACATTTTTTGAACTAGAGTCACCAAATTTGGTAGGAAGATATATGGTGACATCTACAAAAGATATGCATCAAAAGTTTGGATGCCACGAATTTCGATATCTCTTACAGTTTTTAAGCTAGAGCCCCTAAATTCGGTAGAAAGATAGAAGGCAAATCTACCAAAGATCTGCATCAAAATTTTGGATGCCATGCCCACCCAAGCCACCCGTGTATAAAACCGGGATCGGCTATATCTCTAACAGTTTTTAAGCTAGAGCCACCAAACTTGGTATGCATATAGATGGTGATAGTTAAAAACATTTGATTCAAAAATTTGGATGCCACACCCACCTCTGCCGCCCACCATTTAAATTTGGAAGTTCAGTTATCTTCCACAGTTTTTGAGCTAAAGTCACTAAATTTGGTAACATGATAGCTGGCGATGTTTACCATCCGGCCCACTCCTTTGCAAGCAGACTCCTTACCATCCGTTCTTTTACTGGTATCAAAGTATTCCGCAGTCGGTTGCGTCCGACTGCAACGTTTTTACTTGTTTTATTTATGTTTCTTATGTTTAATAATTAAACTTTGTTTTCACATGCTTTTATTTAACTTGACTTAGCTAAGCATTGTATGCAAGAAAACGTACAAAACCATGTCTTCAAAATTTTTTTTTTCGATTTTACTTGTTTCATACTTTTATTTAACTTGACTTGTCTGTTTGTTTGTACCGGATTCTTGTAATAAAATTTTCACCAAGTTCGCGACTAGCTAGAGCTCTGATATTTCTACCAAAGATGTGTTTCAGATAACAATTATTATTATTATGTTGGGGGTGATAGCACAGCGACCTAGGATAGATCTATTGTGCCCCCTTCTTGGCTCATAGCTCTTCCATCAGATCCAGCTCTTGAATGAAAGCTAGTATTTTTGCTGGATCGATGGTCTCCAAGTCACTAGGTTTAGTGACGTGTTTTCCCAGAAAAATACTTCTTTTCCTCGCTATGGCCATGCAATCCGCTATTATGTGCAAGGAGGATGCTTCTTCCATGTCACAGAACCTGCATGCGCCGCTACTGGCTATTCCTAGTTTAGCTAGGTGACCCCTTAGTCTACAATGTCCTGTCAAAAGACCGGTGAGTATCCTAAGTCTATTTTTCCCCATGGTTATAACCTGCCTTAATCGTTTTAGATTGTAGCTACCTAAGAGACACTTGGCTTGCCTGAGTCCTGGAGTCCTTGCCCAGCTCATTTCCCGCAGGTGTCTCTCTTCATTTCTAAGTTCCTGTCGTATTGTGCTTCTACCTACTCCACAATACGGCTCGGGTCCTATGAGGGGTGTTGCCGCCCCCATTCTTGCTTGTTTGTCCGCCTCCTCGTTCCCTGCTATGTCAACGTGTCCAGGGACCCATCTTAGGGCTAGCCTATTGTGTGATCCCAGACAGTCTAGCTTGGTTCGTACCTCCCGAACTACTTTTGACCTGATTTCAGTCCTACTAAGTGCCTTAATTGCTGCTTGACTATCGGAGAGGATAGCTATATCCCTGATCCGATAGTTACGTTTAAGATTAAAGTCCACATACCTTCATATGGCACATACCTCAGCTTGGAAGATGCTGGTATGCTTGCCTGAGGGCTCATGATATGTTAACCGAGGGGCTGCCACTCCAAGACCGGAGCCTTGATTTGTCAGGGACCCATCGGTGTACCATTTTATGGTATGTGACTTCATATGGTGGACCTCTTCAAGAGATGTCCACTCCTTTGTATTACACAGGTGGACCTGAAATTTTCGCTCAAACATATGTTCGGCTTTCATTTCGTCCCTTGGTTGGGTCAGTAGGGGGAGGTCGCCTGATAGCCTATCTGCATCAAGTTGGCTAAGAATGTGTCCTCTGCCAACTCCTTCAACCGTCATCCTTAATAGGGTTGCTTTCTGGTGTAGCCTAATTGTATGATGGAGTGGTGTGATCTCCAGCAAGACCTCTAGAGCCGATGTGGGACAGGTCCTCATCGCTCCCGTGATTCCTACACAGGCCATTCTTTGCAATTTATATAATTGCTTCTGCACAGTGACTCGCTGTGCCTTATCCCCCCATGCAATGGCTCCATATGTGAGCATGGGCCTTACTACCATTAGGTATAGCCATCTCATTATTTTTAGTGAGGTGCCCCATGATTTTCCAGCTATTTTACGACATGTGTAAAGTGCTCTGCAGCACTTTAGAATCGTATTTCGAATATGGGTCCCAAAATTTAATTTACTGTCAAATGTGACCAAAAGGTATTTGACCTTCTTGCTTGTTTCTATTAGACTCCCTGCGAGCCTAATATCCCTCATTCTCTGTAACTTGTATCTTCTGGTGAACGGAACGATGATGGTTTTAGTAGGATTTAGGTTGAGACCAACCTCCACACACCATTCATTCGTGATCCCAGTTGGACAATGTCACAGAGAGTTTCTTCATACCTACCACGAGCTATTATCACAATGTCATCAGCATAGCCTTGACATTTAATACCCCTACTGGCAAGTCTGCTTAGTAGCTCATCTACTAGGATACTCCATAAGAGTGGTGAGAAAACCCCCCCTTGCCCTGACAGCCTCGTGTGACGTGTTGTCAAAGGCGCCCTCAATATCTAAAAATGCGCAAAATGCTACTTCTTTGTTTATTACTGCCGACCGCAGGGTGCGGTGCAGTTCGTAAAGTGCCGTATCCGTAGAACGGCCTGCTCTGTATGCACGCTGGGTAGCCTGCAGCGTACTCTGTGTTAACAAAGTACTCCTAATATTGTTGTCCACCAGCTTCTCCACCGTTTTCAGCAAAAACGATGTTAAGCTATCTGATATCTGTCTTCCCTGCTTTGGGGATGAAGACCACCCTTGCTCTACTCCAAGTACTCGGAATGTGTCCGAGTGCTAGGCTACTAACTAAGATTTTCCTCAGGATGGGTAGGTGCTGGTGATATACCGTCCAGACCGGGAGATTTGAAGGGCTGGAATGTTCCAATTGCCCATTTTACCTTCTCTACGGTGACCGCTGACTTGGCGCTTGCCCAGTCAAGAGCCGTTGGTCTGTGTTGAACTACTGTCTCTAGTGTTTCGCATGAATGGCAGGGTAGATTCCCTGGAAAGTGAGTCTCAAACAGAAGTTCTAACTTTTCCATGTTGCTGGTCGTGAAGGTGTTGTCCCTACGCTTCAAGGCTAGGTTTGCCTCCGGTGCCCGTTTGGAAAGCGCTCTATGGAGCCGGGCACCTTCTGTCGTGCTTGCTATGCTTTCGCAAAAGTCCCTATAGTTCCTGCGTTCTGCTTTCTGATTTCCTTGCTGTACAAGGTGAGGCTTTCACGGTATTCGTCCCATATTTTGTCTCTCTTAGCTCTATTAAAGAGGCGACGGGTGGTTAAACGAAGTCTCTCTAGACTGTCATTCCACCATGGGGCATCCTTCTCTTTGCATTCTTTATGCTACTGTTTAGGCTTCGTACAACTCTATCTAGTTCACCGGTTTATTTGCGTAGTCCAGTTTCCTCGGTGGCTGGATTAAGCTCTAGGGTGGACCTAAATTTTTCCCAGTCAGTCTTCCTGGGATTACGAGTCGGTACGCTACTATCCGTATTAACCTGAAGTTTAAATAGGATGATCCTGTGATCAGACATTGATTCTTCTGAGGAGACATGCCAATCTCTGAGATATGGCAAAAGAGCCCGACTGGTCATAGTTATGTCCAGTACCTGCTCTCTAATCCTAGTTACAAATGTCGGTGTTGATCCGACATTACCGATTTCTAGATTATATTTGCATATAAAATCTGTAAGGCACTCACCCCGTCTGTTGATGTTACCGCTGCCCCCTTTGATGCCATCATTCACCCATAGCTCCTGTACGAGGGCTAGCCCAAGATGTTGGGTGATAAACATCCTGGCTAGGACGGCCGAGGTCGCCTTAGCCCGGTGGAGGTTTATCTGGGCTAGCCCTGTGGTGGTGACGTGTGGTGTCACCATCATCCTTCCGCCGCTCCGCTCTCTGACGATGTATGGCCAGAGTTGCCCTCATCGCCGCTGCCCGTCATCGTGACGTCAGCTACTCCCTCTTTCTCCAGCTCCTCCGCTAGCTCCTGCAAGGACATCTGGGGCCACTCTGCTATGCCCTCCTCTAGCATCTCCGGACCAAGCGTCATATCCGCCAGGTCCTCGTCCTCGGCCAAATCCTCCGATGGCTCGGTAGCGGTTTTAGGGGGGTACCACCTCCGCTCTCGCTGGTACCGGTGTTTGGTCGGGAGGGGGGGGGGGGGTACCACCTTCGCCGTTTCCAGTGCCGGTATTGGGGAAGGGGCAGTTGCCTGTCCAGCGCTCGCCTTCTTCAGACCGCTAACGGGTATGGTCCCGAAGCGGAATGCCAGCTGGTGGCTTCTTGCCACAATCTCATCCCTGGAGGCTTCGTCGATGCCGATGACAAACTGGACACCTCCACCTTCTACTCTCCTCGAGATAACCTTCCACGTGTCGGTCTCGATTCAGATGACAATACACGTTTTAAAAGTTTTTGGCACGATAAAGTATGTAATATCATGTAAAAACCACGAAAAACAGTTTTCCCTTTTGCTTAACTTACTAATTTGACTGATAAAATTGACAAGCTCTGATGGCATGGAGGGAAGACTGCCGCTTCACAAGCTGAAGGTCGTGGGCTCGAGCCCCGACCGAGACATACTTTTTATACTTTGATACCGAAGGTCTCATAGTATATTGGTTTTGTGCAATGTCCGTCCGTCTGTCCGTCTGTAAAGGTAAAGACTTAAAACTTTGCAATTATGTTTGCCTATAGCCGCGACAGATAAAGTGTTAAGATAAGTGTGCCACGTCTACTAGGAGGCTAGGAAACCGATAAATTCGATAACTGAAAACCGATAAAACAAAATATTTCTCACATTCTTACAGCTAGAGTTACCAAATTTTGCACGCAGATAGCTAGGCACGTTCCTCAAAAAACTTTTTCAAAATTTGGATGCCACGCCCCCTGATCCCGCCCCCATCCCCCCTTCTCATTGAAATTCGAAACGCCTATAGTTTTCACATTTTTTGGGCTAGAGCCACCAAATTTGGTGTCAAGATAGGTAATGAAGTTTTCCAAAAACTGCATCAAAATTTCGATGCCACGCCCTCACCTTCCACCCCCACCCCCGCCGTTGTTAAAACGGTTATGCGTGTATCTTCCACATTTTTTGAACTAGAGTCACCAAATTTGGTAGGAAGATATATGGTGACATCTACAAAAGATATGCATCAAAAGATTGGATGCCACGCCCACCTCTGCCGCCCACCATTTAATATCCGAAATTTCGATATCTCTTACAGTTTTTAAGCTAGAGCCCCTAAATTCGGTAGAAAGATAGAAGGCAAATCTACCAAAGATCTGCATCAAAATTTTGGATGCCATGCCCACCCAAGCCACCCGTGTATAAAACCGGAATCGGCTATATCTCTAACAGTTTTTGAGCTAGAGCCACCAAACTTGGTATGAATATAGATGGTGATAGTTTAAAACATTTGATTCAAAAATTTGGATGCCACACTTACCTCTGCCGCCCACCATTTAAATTTGGAAGTTCAGTTATCTTCCACAGTTTTTGAGCTAAAGTCACCAAATTTGGTAACATGATAGCTGGCGATGTTTACAACCGAATGATAATGAAAAGAAGAGCCAGATTTTCTGAAACTCTTCTAAACCATTGATTTTCGATTTTGAAGGGCCTTCAACTCTCGTGTAAACCATGCAGGTTTGTTTTTCCTTCTTGGCTTACCAAAAGGGACTCATATGACGAATAAATGGTCTAAGGTGCTATACAAAAATTTTACCAAGAGAGTTTGGAATGCTATTGATCTGACTCAATGACATTTCAAATAAACCAACCATAAATCAACACGCTTGATTCCGGACTTGACATCGAAGTAGCTTCACCAATATTAAAATCACCAAGAACTACAAAAATATCACGATAAGAAAGCATAGAAGAAATGGAAAGTATTGCTGACAAATGTTCATTGTAAACAGAGCTGTCAGATAAAGGTGGCGTATAGGAACAAGAAATGTAAATACCAACACGAATATTTAATTTTACTGCAACAAACTCCATATCCAAAGAACAACCTAAAATTACTGTCTCAGAGGGAAAGTCCACATCAACAGCAATAAGCATCCCGCCACCTGCAGAATCGTTTTGATAATATTTCAGAATCAAGTATGTCTTGTCTTAACCACGTTTCAGTGAAGGCAACGATATGAAAAGAAAATAATGACTATTAAGATACAAAGTACTAACTTTACTAAAAAGTCCTCTTACATTCTGATAACCCTGTAAGAGGAAGGAAATCAACTGTGTTAGTTTTTTGCTACTAAAGTGGATGCAACAGGCGGAGCACTACTGATCCTAATCCATATATATAAAAGAGTTTGTCCTGATTGTCTACATTGCCACAGCCTAAACGAGAAGAGCTAGAACTCTGAAATTTTCACAAAATATTCCATGCAGGTAGTAAGTGAGCACTAAGAAAGGATTTTTATTTTGGACAACTCCTTCGAGGACCTTCCATACACCTAGGTCCGAAAACAAAACACATGACTCATTCCACTGCTGGCGTCTGGTTGTCGCACAAGCTGAGGGTTTGATCGCGAGTGAGTTTAGAAAAACAAAACAAATGCGCAGTGGCGCCTTCGCGTCGCATAAGCAAAGTCATAAAACAACAGCTGCCTACGAAGCGGAGTGTTTCCAAATCGTTGGAAAATTCAGCGCCTGGTCCTCTTACCGAAGCCTGGCAAACAGCTCGAGGATCCAGCTGCATATCGCCCGATCTGCCTGATCTATACTGTCGGTAAGCTACTGGAACACCTGATTTGTACCCGGCTTGATAGCGCCATTGCTGCTGCTGGTGGAGTTTCACCACAGCAGTATGGCTTTCGCAAAGCGACATCTACGCTGGATGCGATCGGCAAAGTGGTCGAGTTAGCTTCGGGAGCGATCGCCGGAAGTAGATGGAAAGGCGGCGCCAAGAAGTACTGCCTAGTGACAACGCTGGATGTCAAAAATGCCTCAATACGGCTAAATGGGGCTGCATCCTGGAGGCTCTCGAGGCGCTCAACGTTCCAGAGTACCTACTGAGGATACCCAGAAGCTACTTCAAGGATAGAATCCTAAGGTATGATACCAGCGAGGCGACAGAGAAGCACCAGGTATCGGGAGGCGTGCCACAAGGGTCGGTACTGGGACCTCTACTGTGGAACGTCATGTATGACGGCGTTTTTTGTCTATCAATGCCTGACGATGTTCACCTTGTGGGCTTTGCTGACGATGTGGCGATAGTGGTCGTCGCCAAGGAGCTCAAAGCAGTAGAAGGAATGTGCAACCTAGCCATCGCGAAAACTACACAGTGGCTCTCTTCAGTAAGACTGCAGATAGCACCCCAAAAAACGGAGGCTGTGCTCATTAGCAGCCGAAAAGCTGTGGAGACAGCTACCATCACCGTGGCAAATACTCTAGTCAGGTCAAATAGGGCAATTAAATACCTGGGCGTGATGCTGGATACCAGGCTATGCTTCAAGGAGCACTTGGAGTACGCTAGCACAAAGGCCGCCATAACAAATCGTGCAATCTCGCGGATCATGCCTTATACGCGAGGCCCAAAGCAATCCAAGAGACTCCTCTTATCCAGCGTCACAAGAGCGACGATGTTGTACGCGGCGCCGATATGGCAACCAGGTTGCCGCTTTGACAGCTACACCCGCGGATTGAGAGCTACCCACCGCCTTGGAGCGATCAGAGTATGCAGCGGTTTCAGAACCATCTCGGATGACTCATGTCTGGTTCTGGCTGGAGTAGCACCCATAGCCGAGCTGGCTAGAGAAATCTCGGAGATCTACGAGGGAACACACGGCAACGAACTTTCTGCTCCCCGAAAGCAGGCAGTGCGAACTGCGGCCAGCGGCGTTAATTTGGAAGTGTTCAGCGTGTTTGCGGCGGCAGTCATGACTGAGCTGCGCAAGGCTGAGCGCGAGCGTAGAGGAGTAGTGGAGTAGGTGGAGCAAAGGCATTAGCAACGCATAACCTCACTGCCGTACCGCTAATGCCATGTTCAGCTTATAAATAACCTTAACTTTAGCCAATGTACATACCATATATATGGGATAAGCAATATAAAAAATAAACACACGCTACGCACACTCGCAGACAAACTCGCGCGCAGGCACGCACGAACACACACACCCAGGCACATATACACAGGCGAGCACTCACACGCACCCACAAACACAAATACATTGAGGGGCTAGTTATTGGCCTAAAAATATATTTGTGTGTTTTCTTTGTTGTCACCCCACTCTACCCTTTTCCTTCCTGCTCATACCAGATATTCGTCGATGGGTGGAGAGGAAGCACGGGATGACTACATTCTACATAACTCAGTTCCTTACGGGTCGTGGATGTTTCAGGAGCTATCTGAAGCGTCTTAAGCACGACTCCAGTGTAGGGTGTAGCTGGTGTGGAGATGACACGGAGGAGGACGCTCAGCACGTCATCTTTCACTGCGGGCGTTTCGCCCAGGATCGACTTGTGTTGTAGAACCTGACGGGCCAGCAACTGTCCCCAACCAACCTGGTGGCACATATGATAGAGAGGGAAGAAGTTTGGCATGCGGTTTCCGCTTCTGCAGTCTCTGCGATGGTGGAGCTACGACGGCTGGAAAGAGAAAGGGCGACCTTATGGTAGTTATTGCCACTGCTTCTGCGAAGCAATGCTAATTCTAAGGCCTAGTAGTATTTTAGAAATAATAAACAACAATTTAAACATAAAAACAAGTAAAAACGTTGCAGTCGGACGCCACCGACTGCGGAATACTTTGATACCAGTAAAAGAACGGTTGATAAGGGGGAAGGCAGGGGCGAAGGGAGTGGGCCATGTGGTAAACATCGCCAGCTATCATGTTACCAAATTTGGTGACTTTAGCTCAAAAACTGTGGAAGATAACTTAACTCCCAAATTTAAAAGGAGGGCGGCAGAGGTAGGCGTGGCATCTAAATTTTTGAATCAAATGTTTTTAGCTGTCACTATCTATCTGCCTACCAAGTTTGGTGGCTCTAGCTCAAAAACTGTTAAAGATATAGCCGATTCCGATTTTATAAGGCGGGTGGCTTGGGTGGGCATGGCATCCAAAATTTTGATGCAGATCTTTGGTAAATGCTGCCTTCTATCTTTCTACCCAATTTACGGGCTCTAGCTTAAAAACTATAAAAGATATCGAAATTTCCGATTTTAAATAGTGGGCGGCAGAGGTGGGTGTGGCATCCACATTTTTTAATCAAATCTTGTTAATGGTCACCATTTATCTTCCTACCAAGTTTGGAGGCTCTAGCTGAAAAACTATTAAAGATATAGCCGATTCCGATTTTATAAGGCGGCTGGCTTGGGTGGGCGTGGCATTCAAAATTTTGATGCAGATCTTTGGTAGATGTTGCCTTCTATCTTTCTACCGAAAACTGTAAGAGATATCGAAATTTCCGATTTTAAATGGTGGGCGGCAGAGGTGGGCGTGGCATCCTAATTTTTGATGCAGACCTTTTGTAGATGTCACCATATATCTTCCTACCAAATTTGGTGACTCTAGTTCGAAAAATGTGAAAGCTATAGGCGTTTCCAATTTCAAGTAGAAGGGGGGATGGGGGCGTTTTGATGGGGAACGTCAGTACCTATCTTGACACAAAATTTGGTGGCTCTAGCCCAAAAAATGTGAAAACTATAGGCGTTTCCAATTTCATGGAGAAGGGGGGGATGTGGGCGTAATCAGGGGGCGTGGCATCCAAAATTTTGATGCAGTTATTTCAGGGACATGATTAGCTATCTGCGTGCAAAACTCTAGCTGTAAGAATTTGAGAAATATTTTGTATTATCGGTTTTCAGCTATCGAATTTATCGATTTCCCAGCTTCCTAGTAGGCGTGGCAAACCGATCTTAACACTTTATCTGAACCGGCTAAAGATAAACATAATTGCAAAGTTTCAAGTCTCTTTACGGGTGTCAAAAAAAGATGCGTTCATACGGACGGACGGACAGTCGGACAGAAACACAAATATACTATGACTCCAAATATAACAATAGTTTTTACTACATGTAAAAGAAAACGCCATTATTTTTTACTTATTAGGGCATTCTAGTTATTTAGAAATTGTTTTTTTTCCTGTTAAAATTTTTGTTTATTTTTAAATTTTGGGCGGCAGGTCTTTGGTAGATGTCACCGTCTATCCTCCTGTCAAATTTGGTGACTCTAGCTCAAGAACTGTTAAATACAGACGAATTGATAACCTGCTTGTTTTTGAAGTCGGTTAAAAATAAACAAAAAAACACTCGCACACACACATATACTGGACCACACTGCCAGCTGTTTGCGCAGTGTACCAGGGCTTTGCGCTTTGTATAGCAGTGCCAGTTGAGCGAACAAAGCCAATTAGTTTTTGCAGTTGATCACAGGTGGCGCCATCACTCCAATAGGTGTCCCAGCTGTAAGTGGTTCGCTCATTGGGTGCAAGTGCGACTAATTTTCGTTGCAAAACCATCAGGCGCGTCATTTGGTGTTCTTCTCCAGTAGGAAATTTCATGGAGCATCAAGCAAAAGGCCACGGAACCGGCTATTACCAACCCCCTCCGTCGCGGCTGTGCTCCGTCCGAGGTCCGGTGACCGCTTTGGGGAGGTATAGCCAACACCAGCGTAGCACTGGAAGAAATTGTGCGCCGCTCGGCATTGCCGAGATCTTGCCCACAGGGGGTTGCGCCTCCCCCCATGCAAAGCTTGGTACCTTTAAGCGCCTCGCCTGAACAGTAGAGATGGATGCTTTCGAGCAGCTGGGTGTCACCTTAACAGCCTAAATGCTCTCCTATACGGGCAGCGAAATGTTGATCAACTGGTGAGGGATTTAGCAGCGAACGCTGTTATCCGGCGTCTTTGGGATAGGCAAAACGCACCACTTGGCAATCGGTGCAACAGAGGAAAACGATTAAGCCGCCAAGAAAACCTGGCAAGCCGCCCGGTAGGCAGCCCTTGAAGTGCAGATCAGATGCGCTGGTCATAAGTAGCAGCGAGCTGTCATACAGCGAAGTCCAAGCGCTTGTTACGCGGAAAGATGATGGCAAGCTCAACGGAGTCAGCGATAAGGTCTCCAAAGCTCGTCGCACTGCAAAAGGTGACTTGCTTCTGGCCCGGAGTGCACCAAGCAGCTTAAGGATGAAATGGAGCTGGTGCTGGGTAAGAGCGCAGTGGTTTGATCATTTACCGAGCAATCACACTTTGCGATTCGGGATCTGGACGAGTTGGCAACTAAGGCCAATATACCGGTCGATGTATGCAATTTCAAAAGCATTCGACCTGGATACGGCAACACCCAGGTGGCCAAATTCTCAGTACCGGCGAATCTGGCGAGCAGCATTACTGCATTCCGCATAATTCGAGTTGGTTGACCAGCTGCGCCATTCGCCCGCAGGAAGCACGCACGAGGTGCTACCGCTGTTTGGAGATGGGACATACCGCTACACGTAAATATTACACACATTGCACACTTTTCATCAGTGGTGTGCTATTTGAGCTTACTAGTGTTTTAGGAATGCCACAGTGTCAGCTGATCGCGAGAGTACCAGGGCTGTTCGCTTTGTTTAGCAGTGCCAGCTGAGCGATCAGCGCTAATTGGCCTTCGCTTGTTGATCACAGGTGGCGCCAATACCTCAAGAGCTGTCCCAGCTGTGCGCGGTTCGTGGATAGGGTGCGAGTGCAAAAAAATGTTGTTGCATACGCGCAAGGGCTTTGCAAAGAGTGCTGCATATCCAACAGGCGCACCACTTGGCGATTTCTCCAGTAGGAAACTTCAAGCAGATAAAGCAAAAAGCCACGGTACCGGCTATTACCAACCCCCTCCGTCGCGGCGGTGCTCTGTGGGGCTCTGGTGACCGAGTCGGGGCGGTATAACCTCCACCGGCTAAACACCTTAGGGAAACTTTTGGTCAACGTGGGACTGCTTGAAGTTCTACGAGTGAGTGGAGAGCATTGATAACAGTGGAGGGTATCGTGCGCCGCTAGGCACTGCCGAGATCTCCCCCCCAGGGGATTGCATCACCCCCGGCGCAAAGCTTGGCACCTCCATGTGCCATGCCTACACCTGCGGCAGTCGCTTCACCCCATGGGAAGGCGCCAGAAGAGAAAGATGTCTTCCAGCATCTGGGTGACACTCTGAATGGCCTTAATGCCCTTCTGATCGGGCAGCGGCACGTCAACCAGCTGGATAGAGACCTAGCAGCGAAGGCTGTTAAGCTGTACAAAGCCTCTGCTGGGAGAAGCAAGTCAGCTTTCCTTGTTAGCGCGGATACGGCCACACAGACGTCGCCGGTTGAAAACCTGCCTCCTAGAGTAGCCGACAAGGTCCATCAGCATGGTAGCTGTGTTGCGAGGACGACAGCGAGCTACGCCCTCAAAGAGAAATAAAACGGGCAACGCAAATCCAGTGGCTTCGGAGTCGGTCGCACAGAATACGCAGCAAACTGCTCAGCGGAAGAAGGCTACCAAGCCAGCCGGCAAGACGCCTGGCAAGCCGACGATGAAGAGCAGGTCGGATGCGCTGTTAATAAGCACCAGCGAGCTTTCTTACAGCGAAGTTCTGTCGCTAGTTACGCGCAGGAGTGATGGAAAGCTCAACGGAGTCCGCGACAAGGTCTCAAAAGCTCGTCGCACAGCGAAAGGTGACCTGCTACTGGAGTTAAATGGAAAAGGCCTAGAGTGCACCAAGCAGCTCAAGGACGAGGTGGAACTGGTGCTGGGCAAGAGGGCAGTTGTTCGGTCATTTACCGTGCAAACTCACTTTGCCATTCGGGACTTGGACGAGCTAGCCACTAAAGAGGAGATAGTGGCTGCTTTATCAGCCGACGTATGCAAATTTAAGAGCATTCGACCTGGATACGGCAACACCCAGGTGGCGCAGTTTTCGGTTCCGGCGAATCTGGCAAGCAGCATTACTGCCTTGCGTACAGTTCGCATCGGTTGGACGAGCTGCGCCATTCGCTTGCAGGAAGAACGCACGCGGTGCTACCGCTGTCTGGAGATGGGACATACCACAAGTAGTTGCCGTAGCCCTGTGGATAGGTCCCAGTGCTGCATCAGGTGCGGAGATACGGGCCACAAGGCAGCGAACTGTATTAGCGAGTTGGCGAAGGGCTTTATCTGCATCGCAAAGGGCTGTAACTCCTTCAGCCACCATTCGGGCAGTAGCAGACGTCCACTCAGCAGAAGTGCAAAATGAAGTTCATCCAGCTAAACCTCAACCATTGTGCAGCGGCTCAGTACCTGTTGTCGCAAACAGTGCGTGAACGCTCTGCAGACCTTGCGGTGCTTAGCGAGCAATACCGGCTGAGTGAGGGTCCTAGATGCGCTGCGGACACATCTGGGAGAGCGGCTTTATGGTCCTGCGGGAATGACGGGACTCCGCTGGTCAGCGTCCATCGGGACAAAAACTACGTGCGCGCATTGGTGGGCGGCCTGTGGTTCTATGAAGTCTATTTACCCCCCAGTCTGCAGCTATCAGAGTTCGCTAACGCCCTGGACTCCCAGTCACCCGACCGTCATCGCTGGAGACTTCAACGCGTGGGCAGAGGAGTGGGGTAGCTCATCAACCAATGCCAAGGGACGGGCGTTGCTCGAGGCATTCTCTGTCGCTCCTTAATCATGGAACGCAGCACACGTTCAGCAGATCTGGACTGGGCTCGTTCGTTGACTTAACCTTTGTCAGTAGCACGCTGTTCAGTTCGTCCGGCTGGAGCATCGACGACACATTTAATGCAAGCGACCACGTTGCCATTTGGTGCACCGTTAGAGTACGCCCTGAGCGCCGACATGCTCCAGCTCAACATTGGCCTAGGTATCGGGTCGAGACGCTAGACACGCGGACCTTAAGTCTAGAGTCTGCTGAGATCCCCGATACTGTTGGTAGTATCGAAGACGTGGTGGACAGAACGATGCTGATGCTAAGCCGCGCTTGCGATGCTTGGAGCAGAAGGGACCAGAGGCAAAATGTCCCAGTATACTGGTGGAACGAGGAGATAGCCGAGGCTCGGAGCGACTGCAGTGCCTCAACCATGCGGGCAGTAGCAGATGTCCACTCAGCGGAAGTGTAAGTAGTCGTGCAAAATGAAGTTCATCCAGCTGAACCTCAACCATTGTGCAGCGGCTCAGGACTTGTCACAAACAGTCCGTGAACGCTTTGCGGATCTTGCCGTGCTTAGTGAGCCATACCGGCTGCAGGAGGGACCAAACTGCGCATTAGACACATCAGGAAGAGTGGCTATTTAGTCTTGTGGGAGCGCCGCGTCACCACTGACCAGAGTTTACCGGGCGGATAGTTTCGAACGTGCGATGGCGGGTGACATGTGGGTCTACTCCGTCTATCTGGCCCCTAGCCTGCAGCTCTCCGAGTTTAACAACACACTGGACTCTCTGGTGCCAGATTCTATAGGCCGGTACCCAGTCATCATCGCTGGTAACTTCAACGCATGGGCCGAGGAGTGGGGTAGCTCGTCTACGAACGCAAGGGGCTGAGCCTTACTTGAGGCCTTCACGCAACTGGACGTTGTTATACTAAACCAGGGGACTCAGCACACTTTCAGCAGAGCAGGACTGGGATCCGTCGTTGACATCACGTACGCCAGTAGTTCGCTGTCTAGTTTATCCAGCTGGAGCATCGACGACTCCTACAATGGGAGCGACCATGCGGCCATATGGCTCTCCGTCGGAGCACTCAAAAATCGCCAGCATGTTCCAACCTAACCTAGGCAAATTACAGTGCCATGACGCCCGACACGCGTATCTTTGGTACACAGCTTTTACCCGCAGGGATCCAGGATAGCGCAGACAGCACCGAGGCAATGGTGGCAAAATCCATGATGCTAATAAGCCACGCATGGCCAGGAGCAAGAGGTACCAGAGGCACCATGTTTACTGTTGGAACGAGGAGATAGCAGAAACGTCTGCAACCACGCTAGACGCCGCTACCAGCGCTCACGCGGTTCCCAGATGTACCAACCCCGACAAGCAGAGTTTTCGCATGCAGGAGGCAGCTGCAGAAGCCGTTGTCAAACGCTTCAACGCCTTTTCCAGCTGCCAGCCTACCGATACTGGGGCGCTCAGAGATATTGTGACGCACTTATTCCCCAGCATGGCTGATGAGCTTGATCCAAGAGGTCACCTTGGAAGAGATCCGCCAAGCAGCAACGAAGATGAAACCGCCCGAGCTCGACGGGATTCCTAACAAAACTCTCAAGCTAGCACTTGCAATCAGCCCCGATATCTCTGCCGAGATGTTCAACAATTGTCTACGCAACGGAGTCTTCACTAATAGATGGAAACTCCAGCGCCTGGTACTGCTGCCTACAGGCCTGTTTGCCTCATTGATACGGTCGGAAAGATATTGGAGCATATTATCTGCATACGCCTTGAGCGCGCAGGAGGGCTTTCGGATCAGCAGTTCGGCTTCCGTAAATCAAGGTCAACGCTCGACGCAATCGGCAATGTGGTGGAGATAGCCTCAGAAGCGATAGCCGGCATTAGGTGGAATTTCCACCGTGGAAAGGAGGCGAAAAAAGTATTATCTAATCGCAACGCTAGATGTTAATCAGTAAGAAGGCTTTAGTCGAGAAATCCCGACTAAAAGATATCCTGAACCCGAGTATTAAAATGACTTTCTGTAGCGCATTTTTCTTGACTTAACTTTAATATAAAATATTTGCGGTATTTCTTAACCAATTTTTTCGAAATTTTCTGAAAAGATCTATCGTTACCCATTTTCTTAACCCCCATTTTTACATTTCCCAAATTCGAGATTTTCTTGTAATCGATTGCATATGTATTTCGGAAACCAGAATAGTTATCGATAATTTGAAGCAAACTTTTTCTGTTTATGATATAGGAGAACTTATATTCCAAATCTGAAGTCTCTAGCTCTTGTAGTCTCTGAAATCGACGCGTTTATCCAGTGGCAAATACGTCAATCACATCAAACAGAGCAATCAAGTACCTGGGAGTGTAGCGGCTTCCGAACTATTTCGGACGATGCGTGTCTGGTGCTAGCTTGAGTGGTCCCTATATCCGAACTAGCCAGAGAAATTTTATGAGGTTTATGAGGAGACTCATGACAGAGACCATCCAGTGACCCACAAGAAGGCAGCGCACCTCGGCTAAATAGCGCATTATGGCCAATTGGCAGAGGCGATGGGATTCATCCTCTAAGTGCGATGGACACATCGCCTAATCCCAAGTTTATCGGAGTGGCTGGACAGAAGACATAGACAGGTGAACTTCAACATCACCCAGCTCCTCAGTGGGCATGGCAGCTTCCGCGGATATCTCTACCGCTTCGGTCACGAGGATGCGCCCTCCTGCACCTTCTGCGGAAGTGGCTTCATCGATTATGCGGAGCATGTGCCGGTTTACTGCGTACGTAGGAGAGGATTAATGGATGTGCCATCGAGGTAGCCAGTAGCGTCATCTGGGAAGCAATTTGCGTCCTTGCGGTGGCCGTCATGACTGAACTGCAGAAGGCCGAGCGCAAGCGTAACGGGACCGGGAGTAGGAGGAGCAAAGACGTTTGCAACGCAATACCTAACGGCTATTCCGCAAATGTCATGTGTTTTCTTAACTTCTCAAACCACCTTTTTGTTTTATATCGAATAGTAACATATAGAATAGTGTTATTTATTTAGAGTAAAAAATAAATGAAAAAAACCCACACCCACATACACACATACGTTGAGGGTTAAGTTGGCCTAAAAAACATATTTGTGTGTTGGTTTTTATACTTTGATATCGAAGGTCTTATAGTATATTGGTTTTGTGCAATGTCCGTCATGGTGTCCGTCTGTCCGTCCGTCCGTCCGTATGAACGCAATTTTTTTCGACACCTGTAAAGCTAGAGCCTTGAAAATTTGCAATTATGTTTGTCTATGGGCTAGTCAGATAAAGTGTCAAGATTGGGTTGCCACGCCTACTAGGAGGCTGGGGAATCGATCAAATCCATAACTGAAAACCGATAAAACCATATATTTCTCACATTCCATCAGCTAGAGCTTCCAAATTTTGCACGAAGATAGCTATCATCCCTGAGAAAACTGCATCAAAATTTTTAATGCCACGCCCACTTCTTCCGCCCCCATCCTCTTTGCTGAGATTGGAAACGCCTATAGTTTTCACATTTTTTGGGCTAGAGCCACCAAATTTTGTGTCAAGATAGGTAGTGAAGTTTTCCAACAAACTGCATAAAAAATTTGGATGCCACGCCCACACCTTCCGGCCCCCAACCCCCCGCCGTTGTTAAAACGGCTAAGTGTGTATCTTCCACATTTTTTGAACTAGAGTCACCAAAATTGGTAGGAACATATATGGTGACATCTACAAAAGACCTGCATCAAAAATTTGGATGCCACGCCCACCTCTGCCGCCCACTATTTAAAATCGGAAATTTCGGTATCTCTTACAGTTTTTAAGCTAGAGCTCGTAAATTCGGTAGAAAGATAGAAGGCAACATCTACCAAGGATCTGCTTAAAAATTTTGGATGCCACGCCCACCCAAGCCACCCGTTTATAAAATCGGAATCGGCTATATCTCTAACAGTTTTTGAGCTAGAGCCACCAAACTTGGTATGAATATAGATGGTGACAGTTAAAAACATTTGATTCAAAAATGTGGATGCCACACCCACCTCTGCCGCCCACCTTTTAGATTTGGAAGTTAAGTTATCTTCCACAGCTTTTGAGCAAAAGTCACCAAATTTGGTAACATGATAGCTGGCGACATTTACCACCCGGCCCACTACTTTGCAAGCAGACTCCTTACCATCTGTTATTTTACTGGTATCAAAGTATTCCGCAGTCGGTTGCGTCCGACTGCAACGTTTTCACTTGTTTTTTTTTGTTACCCCTCTCTACCCATTTCCCCCCTTTTCAGCGGGTAGTCGCATCAACATACGGCCCACATGGGTCTGACATAAGGGGTAGAATAGCGAATCTTCCGAGTATTACTCTAGATTGTTCGATGTCTACCTCTTGGTCCGGTCAGTGTGTAGCGACAACCGGGTAATACCCGCGCGTTGCAGCTGTAGCGGGCCGTGGTGGAGTAGTTTTATATCATTCCGAGTCTTATATCATAAATTCTTGTCTTTCGTTGGTGACGGTTGTGTTTCTGTGTGCTCCTAGAAATTAATAACTTTTTGAGTGTTTAAACTGTGTTTTATTTGGTATTATTGTGTTAAACAATTGTACCAGTGATTGTGATTGTACTTTGTATGTATTTATGAGTGCATATTGTGATTTTTGTTTATTAAATTGATTTAATTTGCAGTCAGACTGATGCTGCCCCAGCAAGCATTTTGAATCACAAGCGAGTCTTTTTCGAGTCGTCAATATAGTTAAAATAAGCATATATGAGCTCATTTTCTGATCGAAAATGATACTCCCGTCGGGAGAAAACGGTTCCCGAACGCGACACTTCTTGAAGGGTCGCTTGTGACTGCAGTTTCGACTCATTTTCAAAAGCGAGTCTTTTTCGTGTCAGAAACAGCCATATTTCAAATAAATTTCGACTCTCATTTCGAAGCTAAAGCGAGTCTTTTCGAGTTGAATTTTTTGATAGCTGGTTAAAAAATAAAAAAATTTCTTGTTTATTTTTTATTATCAGATTAACATGTTTTTTTTATTTTAAGTGTAATTGTTGATATTTATTACAATTTTGTTAATAGTACCCTTTATGTATTAAAATTGTGTTAGTGTTAATGTTAATGTTTATATTAATGTTAATGTTAATGTTAATGTAAATGCTTATAATAAATTACGCAAGTTTTACTTACCTTTTTGTACCCAACGAGGGTTTGAACCGGGGACTTTCGTTTTGTGCGGCGTCTTAGGCAGCACTACCATCAGGCGTCATTGACCAGCATGGTATAATTGCCTATAAGTCCAATTTATGATATAAAGCATATTTCAATCACCTGCATGCTGAATTTTTGATTTCCTTACTTTTCGTGCATGGAATCATATTTTGAACATGCAAGCGAGTCGCTTTTGAGTCGCCAAGCTGTTCAAAATAAACGTGCATGCCGACGTCGCGACAAAGTAAGCATATTTCGAACGCAGGCATGCTCAATTTTTGATTGCTTCAAATTTTGCGCGATTCATCATATTTAAGGCATACATGAGAGTCGTTTTCGAGTCGCGCCTGAATCGCACAAGCGATTAATCGTTTTTAAAGCATAAAAATTACTCGAATTAGACTCGTAATGGGGTTTCTGATCAAAACAATCTTCCAATTGCTTGCTGGAGCAGTGCCTAAACACACGTACATACATACATACATATATTTGCTTTCGATTGTTCTGTGCTTTTGTCTACTAACGTAAAATACCATTTTGAAAAACTTCAAAATTTAAAGCATAAATTTCTGCTGCTGCTTGAAGCTCACATGCAGTACCATAAGTATGTGAATTTGATAAGTGCACTCATATTGTTCAGAAGAGCTATAACACTCTCCATAAAAAAGGGAGAAAATATATTTAACAAGGCAGGCTCCATCACCACTAATAGCTTTTCTTCTCTCTGTTATCTTACTGTGGCTACAAAATATAAGAAAACTTTGTTTTGCAAGCAATCGATGCGTAAAATATTACATTATTTTTATTCCCTGAACCCATGAAATGGGTAAAATAGGGTATAATTGTTTTATGCAAATGTAGCAAGCATCTCCGACCCCATAAAGAATATACCATATATTCTTGTTCAGCATCAACATCCGAGTCGATATAGCCATGTCCGTCTTTACGTCCGTCTGTCCGACCGTATGTATGAACGCGTAGATCTCAAAGACTATAAGAGCTAGAGACTTCTAATTTTGAACATTACTTCTCCTAAGCCATAAGCAGATCAAGTTTATAACCTCATGTGAAAATTTGGTCTAAATCGATTAAAAAACACCGGAGATATTTTATATTAAAGTTACGTCAAGAAAAACCACAACTGCTGCAAGTCATTTAATACACGGGCTCAGGGAATCTTTTAGTCGGGACTTCTCTAATAAAGCGTTCTTACTTGTTTTTAGACTCGCTCAGTCTCGTGCTGTGGTGACAGTCGGCATAGTCGGAACCTGCATCATGAATACATTCATAGAATTGAGCGAATCTATGCATGTTTGCGTCATACGTGTGAGTCGGGCTGTTAGTCCAAAACCCAAAGAGGCGGTTTATTACGTAAACACACGCGCGCATCGCTCTTCATGTTCGGCGCTGGATGACAAATTATTTTTAAATCTCGCTCCGATCATGCGTCTTTGTTGTTGCCCATTTCGGCTCACTCTCTTATAAATGCGCGCGCTCTGCATGTCAAACAAAAAGCTTGGTATCAGTACCTTCTTCGCACGCACTGAATCAAAGCAAAACATATCTAAGAGGCTGCAGTAAAGTGAATTGCATAGCCTAAACTCACACGTATACGCGAGCATCTGCGTCATGTGTGCGGAGGAGGTAGGGTTATTAAACTTTATGATTGCAAAGCGAGCGATTAAAAAAGAGAGTGAACGTAAATGGGCAACAACAAAGGCGCATGATCAGAGCGAGATTTCAAATTATTTGATATCTATCGCCGGTCCTAGGAGCGACTCGCGCGCTATGTTAAGTTTTAAGCGGCTCTTTGGGTTGGGGACCAAGAGCGTGATTCACACGTACGACGCAGGCATGCATAGATACAAATACATACAAACTTATGTGAACGCCCTTTGCTTGTTCGAAATTGTATATCAATAATGATAGTGTGTTACGTTTTGTCTGAGGTTTATAAGCAGAAAGCAGGCATGTCCTCCCCTATACAAAGGTGTTCGAGATTATTTATTTACGCGTAAAGGGATCGATGTATAAAATCAAATACAATTACATGTATGTAAATTCATATGTATGCAACTTTGCATATATTTAAAATTAAATATTCTTTCTATTTGTTAGTGTGTTTGTTTTTGCACGGAATGTATTTTTTGCTTTCTTTTAGCTTGCTTCAGAAGTTAACAATGTATGCATGAATTTATTATGTATGTACTTACATATGTGCATTTGCAACACCAACAAAAGTTACAAATGTCAGTTACAAATGTCAGCTCTAAAATTATATCAAAACAATGGCAAATGGTAGATCAAAAGCAAAATTTCTTGTGCTTCTATGTATGTGTTTGTGTGTTACGTTTTGTCTGAGTTTAATAATTAGAAAGTAGGTAAAACCACCCCCATAACATATTCTGGTGTGCAATATTTTTCTAGACAGACCAAGTTTTGTTTTGTTGTTGTGGTTTTTTTAAATTAGTGACACCAACAAAAAGTAGCAGTGCAGGCCCAACAACAACAAACGCTACTTGGTTCGTAAATCAATTGTCAAAGGCACACAAATCTCGAAAAAAAATTGTGCACTGTGCGAAATGATACATGTACATAAAATTATGAAATTTAAATTTTCAAGCGCATTATTCACTTATGTGTGTATGCATTTATTCATTAAGTAGCGCAAATCCGTTTCTTTTTGCAAGTGTACGAACCTTTTTATACTTTGATACTGAAAGTATCATAGTATACTGGTTTTATGCAAGAATAATAGAGACCAGATTGCGACATCCAGAGCTCAAAATGGTGAAAGGCGGCCACTGACGTCACTGTTCGCCTGATTCTACTTGCTAAAAATTTAAAAGCAACGGCATTTAAAAATGTGAAAACCGTGTGACAGTGGGACAAGGTTTCAAATTTGATATTATTTTTTAATAGCACTTAGTTCATGAATTATCTCATAAAAGTTGCTATTTATTTCAAATATAGCAACCAATACCCAAATAAAACTTTCCATGTCCCAAGTAAATTACAAATTATTTACACTTTTTTTCCGCCTTTGGCTGCAACCGCCCACTGTGCACTTCATTGTGTGTTTTTTCAGGGTTACCAAACAACATAAAATTCACTCGTTTTGCTTATAATTTGTATGGCCTACATTTTTTTTTAACAAAAACGTTATACGGTGGCAGCTCTTCAAATGAAACCAGTCAAGTATTATAACGGGAGCGCGCTCGGATGTCGCATCTGGTCTCTATCATTCTTGGGTTTTATGCAGTGTCCGTCATGGTGTCCGTCCGTCTGTCCGTCTGTATGTACGCAACTTTTTTCGACACTCGTAAAGCTAGAGACTTGAAACTTTGCAATTATGTTTGTCTATAGGCGCGACAGATAAAAGTGTCAAGATTGGGGTGCCACGCCTACTAGGAGGCTGGGAAATCGATAAATTCGATAACTGAAAACCGATTTAACCAAATATTTCTCACATTCTTATAGCTAGAGTTACCAAATTTTGCACGCAGATAGCTGGTCATGTCCTTGAAAAACTGCATACAAATTTTGGATGCCACGCCCACTCCTTCCGCCCCCATCATCCCTGCTCCTTGAAATTGGAAACGCCTATAGTTTTCACATTTTTTGGGCTAGAGCCACCAAATTTTGTGTCAAGATAGGTAATGACGTTCCCCAAAAAAATGCATAAAAATTTGGATGCCAAGCCCACACCTTCCGGCCCCCACTCCCCGCCGTTGTTAAAACGGTTATGTGTGTATCTTCCACATTTTTTTAACTAGAGTCACCAAATTTGGTAGGAAGATATATGGTGACATCTACAAAAGATCTGCATCAAAAATTGGGATGCCACGCCCACCTCTGCCGCCCACCATTTGAAATCGGAAATTTCGATATCTCTTACAGTTTTCGGTAGAAAGATAGAAGGCAACATCTACCAAAGATCTGCATCAAAATTTTGAATGCCACGCCCACCCAAGCCAGCCGCCTTATAAAATCGGAATCGGCTATATCTTTAATAGTTTTTCAGCTAGACCCTCAAAACTTGGTAGGAAGATAAATGGTGACCATTAACAAGATTTGATTAAAAAATGTTGATGCCACACCCACCTCTGCCGCCCACCATTTAAATTTGGAAGTTAAGTTATCTTCCACAGTTTTTAAGCTTAAGTCATTAAATTTGGTAACATGATAGCTGGTGACGTTTACCACATGGCCCACTCCTTTGCAAGCAGACTCCTTACCATCTGTTATTTTACTGGTATCAAAGTATTCCGCAGTCGGTTGCGTCCGACTGCAACGTTTTAATTTGTTTTATGACTTTGCTTGTGCGACGCGAAGGCGCCACTGCGCATTTGTTTTGTTTTTCTAAACTCGCTCGCGATCAAACCCTCAGCTTGTGCGACAACCAGACGCCAGCAGTGGAATGAGTCATGTGTTTTGTTTTCGGACCTAGGTGTATGGAAGGTCCTCGAAGGAGTTGTCCAAAATAAAAATCCTTTCTTAGTGCTCACTTACTACCTGAATGGAATATTTCAGAGTTCTAGCTCTTTTCGTTTAGGCTGTGGCAATGTAGACAATCAGGACAAACTCTTTTATATATTTAGATTAGGATCAGTAGTGCTCCGCCTGTTGCATCCACTTTAGTAGCAAAAAACTAACACAGTTGATTTCCTTCCTCTTACTGGGCTATCAGAATGTTAGAGGACTTTGTAGTAAACTTAGTACTTTGTATCTTAATAGTCATTATTTCCCTTTCATATCGTTGCCTTCACCGAAACGTGGTTAAGACAAGACATACTTAATTCGGAAATATTATCAAACAGATTCTGCATCTATAGAAAGGACCGTGCTCTGCGCCGAGGTGGCGGGGTGCTTATTGCTGTTGATATGGACTTTCCCTCTGAGACAGTAAGTTTAGGTTGTTCTGTGGATATGGAGTTTGTTGCAGTAAAATTAAATATTAATGGTGTTGGTATTTACATTTCTTGTTCCTATACACCACCTTTATCTAACAGCTCTGTGCGTGTTGATTTATGGTTGGTTTATTTTAAATGTTATTGAGTCAGATATATAGCATTCCAAATTCTCTTGGAAAAATTTTTGTACAGCACCTTAGACCATTTATTCGTCATATGTGTCCCTTTTGGTAGGCCAAGTAGGAAAAACAAACCTGCGTGGTTCACACGAGCGTTGACAGCCCTTTAAAATCTAAAATTAATGGTTTATAAGAGTTTCAGAAAATCTGGCTCTTCTGTTCATTGTCATTCGGTTGTAAACATCGCCAGCTATCATGTTACCAAATTTGGTGACTTTAGCTCAAAAACTGTGGAAGATAACTGAACTTCCAAACTTAAATGGTGGGCGGCAGAGGTGGGTGTGGCATCCAAATTTTTGAATCAAATGTTTTTAACTGTCACCATCTATATTCATACCAAGTTTGGTGGCTCTAGCTCAAAAACTGTTAGAGATATAGCCGATTCCGATTTGATAAGGCGGGTGGCTTGGGTGGGCGTGGCATCCAATGTTTTGATGCAGATCTTTGGTAGATGTTGCCTTCTATCTTTCTACCGAATTTACGGGCTCTAGCTTAAAAACTGTAAGAGATATCGAAATTTCCGATTTTAAATGGTGGGCGGCAGGGGAGGGCGTGGCATCCAAATTTTTGTTGCAGGTCTTTTGTAGATGTCACCATATATCTTCCTACCAATTTTGGTGACTCTAGTTCAAAAAATGTGGAAGATACACACATAGCCGTTTTAACAACGGCTGTGAAGCCCGCCAACCGTCCACGCAGGCATTAAGCAGATGTGTAATAATCCCTGGTCCTAGCCCACAGAAAGGTTCAGGGCCGTGGAAAGGAGTGCTAGCTCCTCTCCTGGCCATAGTTTGGGCAACCTCAGTGCCGGGAATACCCGCATGTCCTGGTACCCAATAGATGGTGACTGTGTTGTTACTGCCCAAGCTGTTGGGTGCTTCTATACATTGCCAAAACAGCTTGGAGACGATCTTGTAAGCACTGAGTGCTTTGATCGCTGCCTGGCTGTCAGAGAAAATGGCTATGTCTCTATGATCGTATCCCCTCTCGATGTTAAGGGAGGCACATCTTTCAATCGCATGCACTTCCGCTTGGAATATACTGGCGAATTTACCGAGGGGTTCATGATATTTTAGCCGGGGTCCGCAGACTCCAGCTCCAGCCCCCTCCTCTGTTAGTGATGAGTCCGTACACCATCTAATAGCATGTGGTTTCACATTATAGGTGGTCGGCAGACTAGTCCACTCTGCTTTATTACTGAGTTCCGTTTTAAAGAGCTTCTCGAAACTAAAAAGGGCCACCTGCGCATCTTGCGGAAAGGCCAACAGTGTGCCAGATGCATTAGTGACAGAATCGATTGCATTCGCTCCTGCCATTCTCATACTTGACCTGTTTGCACTGTGTTTGATGTAAACATGCAAAGGCAGAAGTCCTAGCAGTACGTCCAGTTCTGAGGACGGGCACGTACGCATTGCGCCCGAGATGCACGTGCAGGCAAGTCTCTGGAGTTTACCCAGTTGCCGTTTAGTGACATCAAGGTCTACACGTCTCGCCCAGACCACAGCGCCGTAGCTGACTATGGGCCTCACCATTGCTGTGTACATCCACGGAAGGATTTTTGGGGACACCCTCCAGTTTTTCCCTGCGAGAGATCTGCAACTCATTTGGGCCAGTGTGGCCTTACGTTCCGCATGCTCGACATGCTGTTTCCATAGTAGCCTCTTGTCCAAGATTATCCCCAGATTGTCGTACCCCCAATTTTAACTTGTACCGATTGGTGAAAGCGACAATTGTGGTTTTTGCTGGATTGATATTCAGCCCCACGTCCCTGCACCAGTCCAAGATAAGTCCAAGTAATCCTATCACATAGTGTGTTCTCGAAGTTACCTTTACAGACAATGGTTATGTCATCGGCGTAGCCTTGGCATTCAAATCCATTATCTGTAAGTTTAACTAGTAGCTCGTCCACCACGAGACTCCAGAGGAGAGGTGATAGGAAACCCCCCTGTGGACATCCTCTGTTGGTTTGGGCCCTGACCGTCAAATTGTTGACCGTGACTTCCGCTATTCTAGTGTCAAGGAGTTTGCCTAGCCAGAAAGTAGGTCCTGACTCAACCCCTTTACCCCGAAGCACCCTAACCACAACATCATGTGCTGTGTTATCGAACGCACGCTCTATGTCCATGAAGGCACAAAAAGCAGCCTCTTTGGCCTTCACTGAGCGCTGGAGGCTGCTTACTAGGTCTGGGAGAGCCAATTCTGTCGACTTTCCTTCTCTATAGGCAGGCTGATGATCATGCAAGGGACTGGACACTAGGTACGAGGTCCTAATGTGATTGTCAACTATCTTTTCGAGGGTTTTTAGCAGGAAGGATGTCAGGCTGATCGGCCTGAAGGATTTGGGGTGAAAGGGGTCCTTTTTCCCCACCTTCGGAATAAAAATCACCCTGGCCGTCCTCCATGCCCTAGGTATGTAGCCCATAGCTAGGCTTCCCCGGAAAATACGAATGAGGAACACCATTAGCTGTTGCATTCCCTTCTGAAGAAGGACGGGAAGGATTCCGTCCGTACCTGGGGCCTTGCAGGGACTGAGCGTTCCAATGGCCCATCTAATCCTTTGCTCTGTTACTATGGCTGCAGCCAGGCTCCAGTCCGGTCTCCTGTTGGGGACCGTTTCGTAACATCTGTCAGTGTTGGTGATGGTTCTACAAAGAGGAAAGTGAGTTTGCAGGAGAAGTTCTGCCTTCTCCACCTCATTTACCGTGAAGGATCCATCTGGCCTCGCAGAACAATGATTATTGTAGTCTTACACAAGCTAATTAATGATGAAATGGATTCCTCTGAATTAATCAGCCAAATTAGTTTTGCTGTTCCGATCAGATGGACAAGGAATTTTCTACCCATTGCTCTTCAAGCTTGTCACTCTAACTATGCTATTCATAACCCTTATCAGTCTGGTGTGATCTGCCAAGCCTTACGCACGTGCGAGTGCATCGCGAAAGTGACAAAACTTACCTATCACATTCGACTTAAAACAAAAACAAAATAAAGAGAACACATTGTCTGGCTGGCGTCGCTATGTCGCCAATACAGATAAGAAAAGTTCCAAAAACAGACACTGGTCAACGGCAGAGCAACAACAACTAGTACAAACCGTTACAAGCGCTAGATGACCAAACTGATTGTGAAGAAGTAATCGTCAACAAAATCAAAACTTACGTTCCTCCAATTACGGCTCTTAAAATTACAACTGAGCAACTGCATGGTTTCTGCAAATTGCTTAATGTTAATGACTACTCCATCATTAAAGTCTCTATTGGATTCAAATTACTTGTAACGAAGAGGTGGACTTTGCCCGAGTTTGCACCCACCTGTAAAGCTCCAAGCATGAGTTTTTCTCCTTTGCAAAAAAACATAATAAGCCATACAAAGCGGTGCTTACGGGCCTTGATGATACTCCGGCTGTTGAAGTTAAAAACAAGCTTATCACAATGGGACTTCAATGTACAGATGTCAAGTTTATCCAGAGGAAACGACCCAACAACAGTAATTTCTCGCTGTATGTGGTCTACTTTGTCAACAAATCGACCAGTCTAAACGAGTTGAAGAAAAACTACTCTGTCATTGACCATATCAGAGTCAAATGGGACTATCAAAGACGTAGGCCAAACACCGTTACTCAGTGCTATAACTGCCAGATGTTCGGGCACGGATCGTCCTATTGTGGTGTAAAACCATATTGTATGATGTGCGCAGGAAACCACAAAACTATAGATTGTCTAGATAAGTTACTTGTTAAGTGTGCCAATTGTCACGGCTCTCATAAGGCAAATTCAGTGGAGTGTCCAGGCAGAATAAAATATGTAAAGGCAAGGGAAAAAGGCATCCCCAAAACACGGGTAGTCAGAAAGCCATCACAGGCATCACAGATGAACCACCGTTAATCTTTCTCAAATCTTATTGGACAGATAGCTGAACCATTAAAGACATCCTGGGCCAGGAAACCGGATTCAAGTAGTACTGATCTCTTTTCGCTAGACGAGTTAAAAAGTCTTACATTTGAGCTCATTAGCAATCTCAGAAACTGTAAATCCAAGACTGAACAGTTTGAGGTAATAACTTCACTTGCCTTAAAATTTCTCTCTTAATGTTAGACAAAGTAAAATTCATTGCGTGGAGTGCCAGGGGTATTCAAAACAAAAAAGAAGAATTTTGTCACTTCCTTTTCGACAACGATATTGACATTTGCCTGGTATCTGAAACCTGGTTAATAAATGGAACTTTCCTTAAGATTCGTAATTATAGCTGTTACAGGAACGACCGAACGACTGGCAGAGGGGGAGGGGTAGCAATCTTCATTAAAAGAAATATTCGCCACTCTTTGCTACCTCTCCCAAATACTAAAATTATCGAAACAATTGGCTTAAAATTCTTCATTAATGATGGCACAGAGACATATATTTTTACATGCTATTTCCCAGGGGGTCGCGAATATCCCTCTAAAAAAGAGCTTTTTCAGGCCGATATACATATGTTATGCAGTAGAAATGGAACTTTCATTCTGGGAGGTGATTTTAATTGCAGACATCAGTCATGGGTATGCTCTTGAGCGAACTCATGGGGAAACCTATTAAAATCATAGGTAGACTGCAGAAACTTCTATCTAACACATCCCTCTGAACATACCTATTACCCCGCAGGAAGTCACGGGCAACCCTCAACCTTAGATATTTTTCTCACAAATCGTCCCACTTATCTAGCAAGCCCACGAGTATTACACGCATAATTGTCATTGTCTTTTTTTGGTGACGGTTGTGTTTCTGTGTGCGCCTATAAATTGATAACTTTGTGACTGTTTAAACTGTGTTTTTAATTGGTATTATTGTGTTAAACAATTGTAACAGTGATCGTGAATGTAATTTGTATGTATTTACGCGTGCATATTGTGACTTTGCTTTATTAAATTGTTTTAATTTGCAGTCAGTGCCTAAACACACTTACATACATACATACATATATTTAGCTTTCGCTTGTTCTGTGCCCACTAACATAAAATATCTATTTACGCGCTCTTGCTCTCACGCTCTTATACCACGCACTTCCGGTTTTATTAGCCTACGCTCTGACGTTCTCTAACGTAAGCACTCCCTCTCTCTCTCTCTTGTGTCCGTTATATTACGCTCATTGCACGTGTATCCTACTTTTCTTTTGCTCAAACATATTATTTTGCACATTATAAAACTTTTCTAATTATTTTACATATTTATTTTAACATGTTTGTCTGCTGCAGTAAAAGTTGCAAAATTGTTGGTGGAGCCACCCAAGACTTTATTTTATGTAGGGCGTGTGATAACATGATTCACATGAAATGTGCTAGTTTCAATGCCAAAATCAGGTACAGCTTAGCAGCTGATTCTGGTCTTAAGTGATATTGCCACACCTGCAATGAGATAGAGAAGGAACAGTCAAAGTTCATGAGGCTGACCTTCAATTATTTCAAAGCTGTCCGAAATGATTTCGATACGCTTCGTGGCAGTATTAAAGAGTTGGAAGACCACATTAATACTGCTAAAACGTTAAATGACTCGCCGAAGCGCAAAAAGACTTCGGGCTCTTGTCCGCTTACAGTCCCGCTGGTGTTGCCCCCCAAGCCTCTTCTGCCGGCTACTGCCTCTACCCCTGCTGCCACATCCAAGCCTCCCCTAGCGGCTATTGTTAGTACACCTACACCTGCTGCCAGCAGTCGACAAATTTAAATTCAAGCTCGCCCGCGATATATCGTCCTTTAAGCTGAGTGTTCCGCCAGAACTTTTCTCAACGATTTGTTCTGAAAAGTTTTGGCCGCCACACATCATAGTGAAGGAGTATGTCAGTAGGCGAAGTAATAATAATAACAATGTTAGGATCAGTAGTGCTCCGCCTGTTGCATCCACTTTAGTAGCAAAAAACTAACACAGTTGATTACCTCCCTCTTACTGGGTTATCAGAATGTAAGAGGACTTTGTAGTAAACTTAGTACTTTGTACCTTAATAGTCATTCTTTTCCCTTTCATGTCGTTGCCTTCACCGAAACGTGGTTAAGACAAGACATACTTAATTCGGAAATATTATTAAACAGATTCTGCATCTATAGAAAGGACCGTAATCTGCGCTGTGGTGGCGGGGTGCTTATTGCTGTCGATGTGGACTTTCCCTCTTAGACAGTAATTTTAGGTAGTTCTATGGATATAGAGTTTGTTGCTGTCAAGTTAAATATTAATGGTGTTGGTATTTACGTTTCTTGTTCCTATATACCACCTTTATCTGACAACTCAATGAACATTTGTCAGCAATACTTTCCATTTATTCTATGCTTTCTGATCGTGATATTCTTGTAGTTCTTGGCGATTTTAATATTGCTGATGCTACTTGGATTTCAAGTCCGGACTCAAGCGTGTTGACCCCCATGGTGCAGACTGATTTTCTGGTTGGTTTATTTGAAATGTCATTGGGTCAGATCAATGGCATTCCAAATTCTCTTGGTAAAATGCTTGATTTGGTATTTGTTAAGGATCCATCTACTCTATCTGTGTCAAGATCCCTTCCCATATCCACTCCCGAAGACTTATACCACCCGACGTTGGAGGTGTTGATCACTTTGCCTGCCTGTGCCGTACGCCAGTGTAGTGAACCATTAAGACGGGTACGTCAATTTCGGAAAACCGATTTTGTAAAACTTACCCGGCTCTTAGCACTGGTAACTGGTCGTCCCTCTATGGTTCTGAGGACTTGGATACGGCAATCAGTATTTTTTTATAGAACCTTAGACAATTTATTCGACATGTGTGTCCCTTTTGGTAGGCCAAGTAGGAAAAACAAAAATGCGTGGTTTACACGAGAGTTGACTGCCCTTAAAAATCGAAAATCTAAGCTTAATAAGAGTTTCAGAAAATCTGGCTCTTCTGTTCATTACTTGATTGCGCGTTCCAGTTTTTCAGTCATGAATAATTCATGTCATACAAATTACCTAAGTCGGTGCAGACTACAGTTTCAGCAAGATCCTAAGAGGTTCTATGACTTCGTTAATGCGGAGCGAAAGTCATCAACACTTCCATCTAATTTATCTTTTGAAAACAAGTCGGCCAATTCGGATCAGGCCATTGCCGATTTATTTGCCGAATTTTTTCAAACAACATACAGTTCAATTGATAATCAGGTTGATCTGCCTTACCTGTATCAGGTTGATGCCTCTAATTGCATTTTAGAATCAAGTATCACGGAGTGTTCATTACTACGTGATCTACAGGGTATTAAGCTTGTATTTTCCCCGGGACCTGACGGCGTACCAAGCTGTGTGCTTAAGTACTGTGCTGATGGTCTCTTCAAGCCGTTGCATAAATTGTTGAGTTTGTCTGTTGAGAAATGTTCATTTCCTAATATCTGGAAAGAATCATTTATTATTCCGTTCCATAAAAAAGGAGACAAGTCTAATGTTCAAAATTATAGGGGTATATCCAAATTGTCTGCTATACCAAAAATGTTTGAGAAATTAATAACTTCTCAATTACAACATTTTTTCAGATCTTTAATTTCACCGTGCCAGCATGGATTCATGAAATAAAGATCTACTACCACTAACCTGTTAGAATTTACTTCACTAGTTGTTAATGGTTTTCAAAATAAAATGCAAACGGATGTTATTTACACTGATTTCAGTAAGGCATTTGACTCGGTTAATCACTACCTTTTACTTCATAAACTTCAACTTTTAGGTTTTCCCAGCAATCTTATTCGGTGGATATGGGAATATTTAACTCATAGAACACAGAGAGTCAGTTTTAATGACACTGTCTCTAAGGTGGTTCATGTCACTTCCGGTGTTCCGCAAGGAAGTCACCTTGGACCTTTATTATTTACACTTTTCATCAATGATCTTCCATCTGTTATTGACCAATCTCGAGTGCTGATGTATGCTGACGATGTAAAATCATGCATGTCGGGTACTGCTCTGTTGTCTGCTCAAAAACTACAAACTGATTAAGATAATTTTCAAAAGTGGTGTCGTGATAACTTACTAAATCTTAATTGCAATAAATGTAAAGTCATGTCTTTTTATAGATGCCTTCATTTTTCAAATATATACTTTCTTGATGGAAGCCCACTCGATTGCATTGAATGGGTTGATGATTTAGGTATCCTTTTTGATCCGAAACTTAAATTTCACAAGCATATCTCTTCAGTTGCAAATCGAGCCTCTAGTACCTTGGGGTTCATTAAGCGCTGGTCTAAAGAATTTGACGATCCCTACATAACCAAAACACTTTACACGTCTCTGGTACGTCCTGTTCTTGAATATGGATCTTGTATCTGGTATCCCTAATACAGGATTCACCAGGATAGAATAGAATCAGTACAAAAACAATTCTTGCTCTTTGCCCTTAGGAGATTTAACTGGGATACTAACATTAACCTACCTTCCTACCACAGTAGACTTTTACTAATAAATCTTCCTTCTCTTTCTGATCGCAGAACAATGCTAGGTGTAGTCTTTTTACATAAACTAATAAATGGTGAAATTGATTCCTCCGAATTTATCAGCCAAATTAGTTTTGCTGTTCCGATAAGAAGGACAAGGAATTTTCTACCCATTGCTCTTCAAGCTTGTCACTCTAACTATGCTATTCATAACCCTTTTCGGATTTTATGTTCAAACTATAACGAATTTTCCCACTTAATAAACGGTGCCACTTCTAGTAGTTCTCTTAAAAAGTTGATCTTATGTCATTTGTCTATGTTTTTGCGATCTACGTAACCGTACGCTATGCGGTGGGCTCCTCGGTCGGTTGGGCGGGAGGTTGGTTGCTTTTTGCTTGGGTCCGCGCGTTAACAAGCCGGTGCTTGGTATCGTTGGGCCACTTGAATGTACTGTCTTTTTTTAGAACATCTGCGTCCAATAATAATTAAATTCTGACAGCCTTCCAGTGCTGCTTGAGGTCTCAGTCAACCCTGCCGCTACCGCAAATTGCTTTTACTTCGATATAAAATGTGCAAATTGGGTAAGATTCGCTCGTTTCGTCGAAAATTCGCATCCTCACATGAACTGAAATTCAATGTGCCGCACAGAATATGTTGATGATATGATTAACGTTTTAAGTGAAGTCCTTCGTGAAGCCAAAGATGTTAGCATCCCAAAGAAACAAGTGAAATTTTCCCCAAAGCCTTTGCCGCAGAACATTCTTAGCCTTATAAAAAGCAGAAATTTAAGACGGCTCACCTGGCTAAGGTATCGACACCAGTCCGAATTCATCCTTTTCAAGTGGTTAAATAAGCTGATCACCAATGCGGTACTAGAATTTCGAAATAAATCCTGGAATATCACTCTTTCAGACTTAGATAAAGATTCTTCACCTCTTTGGAAACTCTCCAAAATTATTAGGAAGCAATACCTGAATATTCCAACTTTAGTCGTTTGAATTAGCTTGTCTTTCGTTGGTGACGGTTGTGTTTCTGTGTGCTCCTAGAAATTAATAGCTTTGTGAGTGTTTAAACTGTGATTTATTTAGTATTATTGTGCTAAACAACTGTAGCAGTGATTGTCATTGTACTTTGTATGTATTTGCGTGTGCATATTGCGATTTTTGTTTATAAAATTTATTATATTTGCAGTGCCTAAACACACGTTTCATACATACATACATATATTTTGCTTTCGCTTGTTCTGTGTTTTTATCTACTAAAACAAAATACCTATTTACGCGCTCTTGCTCTTTCACGCTCTTATACCACGCACTTGCGGTTTTATTAGCCTACGCTCTGACGTTCTCCAACGTAAGCGCTCTCCCTCTTGTTGTCCGTCATATTGCGCTCATTGCACGTGTACCCTACTTTTCTTTGATCAAGCATATTATTTTGCACACTTCTAAACATTTTTAATTTTTTTTACATTTTTCTTTAAACATGTTTGTCTGCTGCAGCAAAAGTTGCAAAATTGTTGGTGGAGCCACCCAAGACTTTATTTTATGTAGGGCGTGTGATAACATGATTCACATGAAATGTGCTAGTTTCAATGCCAAAATCAGGGACAGCTTAGCAGCTGATTCTGGTCTTAAGTGGTATTGCCACACCTGCAATGAGATAGAGAAGGAACAGTCAAAGTTCATGAGGCTGACCTTCAATTATTTCAAAGCTGTCCGAAATGATTTCGATACGCTTCGTGGCAGTATTAAAGAGTTGGAAGACCACATTAATACTGCTAAAATGTTCAATGACTCGCCGAAGCGCAAAAAGACTTCGGGCTCTTGTCCGCTTACAGTCCCGCTGGTGTTGCCCCCCAAGCCTCTTCTGCCGGCTACTGCCTCTACCCCTGCTGCCACATCCAAGCCTCCCCTAGCGGCTATTGTTAGTACACCTACACCTGCTGCCAGCCCGTTAATGGTATTTAACTCACCAGCAACTAACCCGGTGTTACCTAAAACTAATGTTCTTCCCGTAGATCCCTGTGGTTCAACCGATAGTCAGCCTACTGATTCTACGTTAGGTGCAACTCTTAAGCCCATTAGGGTTGTACCTCAGAGAAAATTTGTTTTTGTTTCTAGGCTAGCTTCCGATATTTCTGCGGAAAATGTAAGCGCCTATATAAAAGGTAAAATTGATTCATCGCGAATTGTTGTCGACAAATTTAAATTCAAGCTCGCCCGCGATATATCGTCCTTTAAGCTGAGTGTTCCGCCAGAACTTTTCTCAACGATTTGTTCTGAAAAGTTTTGGCCGCCACACATCATAGTGAAGGAGTATGTCAGTAGGCGAAGTAATAATAATAACAATGTTAGGATCAGTAGTGCTCCGCCTGTTGCATCCACTTTAGTAGCAAAAAACTAACACAGTTGATTACCTCCCTCTTACTGGGTTATCAGAATGTAAGAGGACTTTGTAGTAAACTTAGTACTTTGTACCTTAATAGTCATTCTTTTCCCTTTCATGTCGTTGCCTTCACCGAAACGTGGTTAAGACAAGACATACTTAATTCGGAAATATTATCAAACAGATTCTGCATCTATAGAAAGGACCGTACTCTGCGCCGAGGTGGCGGGGTGCTTATTGCTGTTGATGTGGACTTTCCCTCTGAGACAGTAATTTTAGGTGGTTCTATGGATATAGAGTTTGTTGCTGTAAAGTTAAATATTAATGGTGTTGGTATTTACGTTTCTTGTTCCTAAATACCACCTTTATCTGACAACTCTGTCTACAATGAACATTTGTCAGCAATACTTTCCATTTATTCTATGCTTTCTGATCGTGATATTCTTGTTGTTCTTGGCGATTTTAATATTGCTGATGCTAATTGGATTTCAAGTCCGGACTCAAGCGTGTTGACCCCCATGGTGCAGACTGATTTTCTGGATGGTTTATTTGAAGTGTCATTGGGTCAGATCAATGGCATTCCAAATTCTCTTGGTAAAATGCTTGATTTGGTATTTGTTTCGGATCCATCTACTCTATCTGTGTCCAGATCCTTTCCCATATCCACTCCCGAAGACGTATACCACCCGACGTTGGAGGTGTTGATCACTTTGCCTGCCTGTGCCGTACGCCAGTGTAGTGAACCATTAAGACGGGTACGTCAATTTCGGAAAACCGATTTTGTAAAACTTACCCGGCTCTTAGCACTGGTAACTGGTCGTCCCTCTATGGTTCTGAGGACTTGGATACGGCAATCAGTATTTTTTTATAGAACCTTAGACAATTTATTCGACATGTGTGTCCCTTTTGGTAGGCCAAGTAGGAAAAACAAAAATGCGTGGTTTACACGAGAGTTGACTGCCCTTAAAAATCGAAAATCTAAGCTTAATAAGAGTTTCAGAAAATCTGGCTCTTCTGTTCATTACTTGATTGCGCATTCCAGGTTTTCAGTCATGAATAATTCATGTCATACAAATTACCTAAGTCGGTGCAGACTACAGTTTCAGCAAGATCCTAAGAGGTTCTATGACTTCGTTAATGCGAAGCGAAAGTCATCAACACTTCCATCTAATTTATCTTTTGAAAACAAGTCGGCCAATTCGGATCAGGCCATTGCCGATTTATTTGCCGAATTTTTTCAAACAACATACAGTTCAATTGATAATCAGGTTGATCTGCCTTACCCGTATCAGGTTGATGCCTCTAATTGCATTTTTGAACCAAGTATCACGGAGTGTTCATTACTACGTGATCTACAGGGTATTAAGCCTGTATTTTCCCCGGGACCTGTCGGCGTACCAAGCTGTGTGCTTAAGTACTGTGCTGATGGTCTCTTCAAGCCGTTGCATAAATTGTTGAGTTTGTCTGTTGAGAAATGTTCATTTCCTAATATCTGGAAAGAATCATTTATTATTCCGTTCCATAAAAAAGGAGACAAGTCTAATGTTCAAAATTATAGGGGTATATAAAAATTGTCTGCTATACCAAAAATGTTTGAGAAATTAATAACTTCTCAATTACAACATTTTTTCAGATCTTTAATTTCACCGTGCCAGCATGGATTCATGAAACAAAGATCTACTACCACTAACCTGTTAGAATTTACTTCACTAGTTGTTAATGGTTTTCAAAATAAAATGCAAACGGATGTTATTTACACTGATTTCAGTAAGGCATTTGACTCGGTTAATCACTACCTTTTACTTCATAAACTTCAACTTTTAGGTTTTCCCAGCAATCTTATTCGGTGGATATGGGAATATTTAACTCATAGAACACAGAGAGTCAGTTTTAATGACGCTGTCTCTAAGGTGGTTCATGTCACTTCCGGTGTTCCGCAAGGAAGTCACCTTGGACCTTTATTATTTACACTTTTCATCAATGATCTTCCATCTGTTATTGACCAATCTCGAGTGCTGATGTATGCTGACGATGTAAAATCATGCATGTCGGGTACTGCTCTGTTGTCTGCTCAAAAACTACAAACTGATTTAGATAATTTTCAAAAGTGGTGTCGTGTTAACTTACTAAATCTTAATTGCAATAAATGTAAAGTCATGTCTTTTTATAGGTGCCTTCCTTTTTCAAATATAAACTTTCTTGATGGAAGCCCACTCGATTGCATTGAATGGGTTGATGATTTAGGTATCCTTTTTGATCCGAAACTTAAATTTAACAAGCATATCTCTTCAGTTGCAAATCGAGCCTCTAGTACCTTGGGGTTCATTAAGCGCTGGTCTAAAGAATTTGACGATCCCTACATAACCAAAACACTTTACACGTCTCTGGTACGTCCTGTTCTTGAATATGGATCTTGTATCTGGTATCCCAAATACAGGATTCACCAGGATAGAATAGAATCAGTACAAAAACAATTCTTGCTCTTTGCCCTTAGGAGATTTAACTGGGATACTAACATTAACCTACCTTTCTACCACAGTAGACTTTTACTAATAAATCTTTCTTCTCTTTCTGATCGCAGAACAATGCTAGGTGTAGTCTTTTTACATAAACTAATATATGGTGAAATTGATTCCTCCCAATTAATCAGCCAAATTAGTTTTGCTGTTCCGATCAGAAGGACAAGGAATTTTCTACCCATTGCTCTTCAAGCTTGTCACTCTAACTATGCTATTCATAACCCTTTTCGGATTTTATGTTCAAACTATAACGAATTTTCCCACTTAATAAACGGTGCCACTTCTAGTAGTTCTCTTAAAAAGTTGATCTTATGTCATTTGTCTACGTTTTTGCGATCTACGTAACCGTACGCTATGCGGTGGGCCCCTCGGTCGGTTGAGCGGGAGGTTGGTTGCTTTTTGCTTGGGTCCGCTCCGATTTTGTCAAACTTACCCGGCTCCTAGCACTGGTTGACTGGTCGTCCCTCTATGGTTCTGAGAACTTGGATACGGCAATCAGTATTTTTTTATAGAACCTTAGACAATTTATTCGACATGTGTGTCCCTTTTGGTAGGCCAAGTAGGAAAAACAAAAATGCGTGGTTAACACGAGAGTTGACTGCCCTTAAAAATCGAAAATCTAAGCTTAATAAGAGTTTCAGAAAATCTGGCTCTTCTGTTCATTACTCATCATACTTGATTGCGCGTTCCAGTTTTTCAGTCATGAATAATTCATGTTATAAAAATTACCTAAGTCGGTGCAGACTACAGTTTCAGCAAGATCCTAAGAGGTTCTATGACTTCGTTAATGCGAAGCGAAAGTCATCAACACTTCCATCTAATTTATCTTTTGAAAACTGATCTACAGGGTATTAAGCCTGTATTTTCCCCGGGACCTGACGGCGTACCAAGCTGTGTGCTTAAGTACTGTGCTGATGGTCTCTTCAAGCCTTTGCATAAATTGTTGAGTTTGTCTATTGAGAAATGTTCATTTCCTAATATCTGGAAAGAATCAATTATTAATCCGTTCCATAAAAAAGGAGACAAGTCTAATGTTCAAAATTATAGGGATATATCCAAATTTTCTGCTATACCAAAAATGTTTAAGAAATTAAATTCTTCTCAATTACCACATTTTGGCAGATCTTTAATTTCACCGTGCCAGCATGGATTCATGAAACAAAGATCTACTACCACTAACCTGTTAGAATTTACTTCACTAGTTGTTAATGGTTTTCAAAATAAAATGCAAACGGATGTTATTTACACTGATTTCAGCAAGGCATTTGACTCGGCTAATCACTACCTTTTAATTCATAAACTTTAACTTTTAGGTTTTCCCAGCAATCTTATTCGGTGGATAAAGGAATATTTAATTCATAGAACACAGAGAGTCAGTTTTAATGGCGCTGTCTCTAAGGTGGTTCATGTCACTTCCGGTGTTCCGCAAGGAATTCACCTTGGACATTTATTATTTACACTTTTCATCAATGACCTTCCATCTGTTATTGACCACTCTCGAATGCTGATGTATGCTGACGATGTAAAATTATGCATTGTAAAGTAGTGATTACGCCGGGGTACAGATCTCAGTCTGGCCAGGCCTAACTTACAAGAATACTTGTATTTGTTTGGGACGTCAAGACCTGAGGCTTACAAATGTTGAGGGCTCGTGCTGGGCACTAGGGTCCCGACAAGGGATTGGTGGGGGGGGGGCAAAGGGTACTACCGCTTCGTACCTCTAGCCACACGGTCGGGATTACCAGTACACTCAGCAGCACGTGGTGCAAATTCCGTTGACCAACGGAGAAAATCTTGGGGACACTAAAGAAGTGGGATCCACGGGTGCACCGCGTACACTTGCACTGTAACCGTCAAAAAAAATAACATACCGTCGGATTATTGACACTTTAGATCGCGGAACTACCTACGATCCTTTTCTTTATTTATTCCTTTTTTTTTACCCTATTAGTACACTATATATATGTCTTTGCACATATACCTATATCATACCTTATTTCCTCGTATGGTCTCGACACGTGTTCCCTATATTATTTCTCGTCTTGTCTTTTCTTTCTCTTTCTCGTTCGTCTACTCTTAACGTTATCGCTTTTCTATTGTGTAATACCGCACGCGTCCGTTCACCTCTGAATCTGTTTTCGCACTCTAGATCGCGAAACTACCTACGATCTTTTATTTAAACCTAAATAACTAATTACTTCTATTCTTAATCAACGCGGAACAATTCTGTTCGTTCTAACCTTTCCGCACTCACACGCGCGACCCTCATCTTACGCCGGCTTTCTTCTCTCTCTAACCCCGCGCGCGTCCGTCCGCTTACACCGACCTTTCGCAACTCTCGAGTCGGTCACGCTCCAGCCTCGGCGCGAGCTGCATTTTTGCTACTCCCCACGCTTATCCGCGACCGTGGTGGATTAGAAGATCACAGCTGGCGCGCTGCACCTTGCGACCCTGCGCTGGCGGCGGCTATATTTAAATCCCTACTTAAATATAGGGTTATATAAACTGATTAAATGCTATCTTATACAATTTTAAACTAATCTCTATTTCGCTTCTTGCGTTCTCTTTGTCTTATTAACTAATAGTTCAAATAACAATAACAATTATCGCGCTTCCTGCGGCTTTCTATAATTATTTCAATACAATTATAATTAAAATATATCGACGGCACTTTGTGGGGGAGGCCTATTCGGGGCCTACCTCACAGCATGTCGGGTACTTCTCTGTTGTCTGCTCAAAAATTACAAACTGATTTAGATAATTTTCAAAAGTGGTGTCGTGTTAACTTACTAAATCTTAATTGCAATAAATGTAAAGTCATGTCTTTTTATAGATGCCTTCCTTTTTCAAATATATATTTTCTTGATGGAAGCCCACTCGATCGCATTGAATGGGTTGATGATTTAGGTATCCTTTTTGATCCGAAACTAAAATTTCACAAGCATATCTCTTCAGTTGCAAGTCGAGCCTCTAGTACCTTGGGGTTCATTAAGCGCTGGTCGAAAGAATTTGACGATCCCTACATAACCAAAACACTTTATTCGTCTCTGGTACGTTCTATTCTTGAATATGGATCTTGTATCTGGTATCCCAAATACAGGATTCACCAGGATAGAATAGAATCAGTACAAAAATAATTTTTGCTCTTTGCCCTTAGGAGATTTAACTGGGATACTAACATTAACCTACCTTCCTACCACAGTAGACTTTTACTAATAAATCTTTCTTCTCTTTCTGATCGCATAACAATGCTTAGTGCGGTCTTTTTACACAAGCTAATAAATGGTGAAATTGATTCCTCGGAATTAATTATTCAAATTAGTTTTGCTGTTCCGATCAGAAGGACAAGGAATTTTGTATCCGTTGCTCTTCAAGCTTGTCACTCTAACTATGCTATTCATAACCCTTTTCGGATTTTTATGTTCAAACTATAACGAATTTTCCCACTTAATTAACGGTGACACTTCTATTACTTCTATTAGTTCTCTTAAAAAGTTAGTCTTGTGTCATTTTTCTAAGTTTTCGCGATCTTCGTAACCGTACGCTATGCGGTGTGCCCCTCGGTTGGTTAGGCGGGAGGTTGGTTGCTTTTTGCTTGGGTCCGCGCGTTAACAAGCCGGTGCTTGGTATCGTTGGGCCACTTGAATGTACTGTTTTTCTTAGTACATCTACGTCCAATAATAATAACATCCGTCACTCGACAGACGAAGAAAAGGCTGAGGCATTAGCTCAATCTTTTAGACTAATCCATAGCATATCTGCTGGGCTCGGTGATCCGTCAACTAAAGCCGCCGTCGATGCCTCAATTCGCTCAATTGCGCAATTATCTAAAGGGCCGTAAAATTACAACTTTGTTAGCACCAGCGTCATAAAAGTCATTTTGAATAAGCTTCAAAAGAAGATATCGCCAGGGATCGATAAAATTGACATTATATGCTTAAAATCTCTACCCATGAAGGGAGTAAGGTTTATTACTTGCATTGTAGTATGCACATATATCGATGGTACACTGTATTAAATGTACCCAAATCAGTAACACTTTGTTGCTGTATAAACATAACTCAAAAGGGCAACAACACTTTGTCGTTGCATAAACATATTCGGACATGCACTCTAAAGTACATTCCAAGTACTCTTCAAGTGCACCGAAATATGATCCTACAAGAATAAGACAGCGTCAGCATACGTCCCATGCATTGACCGTTTAAGAATACATGTGCATAACACACTCCGCCCGCGGCGACGTATCCGTCGCTTATATATAATACACTTATATACAAACGGCTGCGCTGCCACCATAAGCAGCGCACTGCCTTTCTGTAGCTTACAATATGTTTAAGTGAAAAAAAAGCAAAAACGGGGAAGCAACAACAACACCGCTGGCTGCAACTCTGCAATATTCCTAATCGCAACAAAACAGCAACAGAAGAAGACATCAATTCCAAGCAGCCTTCAAGTCAGCAGCAACAGCAAAATTTGCGGACACAGCATTAACAGGCGACAACAGAATTTATCAACGAATGGCCAACACAATTTATTAACGAATGGAGGAAAAAATCTGAGTGAGTAGAGTGAGAACAATGGTAAAAAAAAGAGGCGGTGTTAGGAACAAGATCAAGAAAAGAATAGCAAGTCTGAATTGGCAGATCTATTCACAACAACCTACACCAGCCTGGTCAACAGCTCAAAAATTGCAAACAGAGCTTGACTACCTGAACGAATACTTGAAAAAGACTATTAATAAACCATGTTCCACTCTCTCACATATTGAGAATATATCGAAAACTAATGAAAAAATTCAACCTCCAGCAAAACAAGAACTACCCAAGAAAAAAAAAGAGTGTCCCACGGACTGCGAGGGAATCTGGAGTCCATATTGCATTGGCACATGCATGCGCTGCCAACCACAAACTCCGGCAGAGGACAACAACATTGCCTGTGCGACGACCAGCACCGGCGCCGCCTGAGCTCATAGGCCCCGGACAACAGCAGCAGCACCTTCAACCTTGCACCCGGACAACAGCAGCAGCACCTTCAACCTTGCACCCGGACAACAGCAGCAGCGCCTTCAACCAATGATGAATTAAAATTTTTTTTTATAAAAATAGTACATGTTAAAACTATGTTATTAAGCAAAAAAAAAAACTGTAAAACTTTGTAACATTGAGCGGAAACATTTCTGCCCGATGAACTAGTACGGCCTGTAAAGTCGTACGCAAAATAGGTAGGAGCGCCAATGTTAATGCGCACAAAAAGAGTAGATAAAAATTAAAGAAAAAAAATCCAAGAAAAGCGCCAATGTCAATGCGCACAAACTCAATAGATAAAACATTTACAATTGAAGATAAAATACTAAAAATGGGCATAGAAGATGTAAAATCGGTAGACTCGACAGCAAATGTAATAAACAAAGTCGAAGTCACTAACGCCGACGTAAAATTAATAACAATACTTATTGCTATCATTTTCGTAATAATTATAGGACATCTATTATATAAATTGTATAAACTACATAATAGATGCATTAAAAAAACGCTATCAAAGTCCGGCAAATGACCTAGACAAAATTTAAAACAAAATTATAGTAAAAAAAAATATTGATTAAACATTCAATACAAAAAAATACATGAATAAATATATATAATTATTTGATTGAAACAGTATATATGTTTTTGCACATTTTTTAATTTATTTTAAAATGAAATGGAATGGCAAAATATTAATGCCACATTAGTTAAATAAAAGAAAATTTTGATAAATCATACAAGTGTCTAGCACAAAATAGGAATATTTCAAACGATACCATAAATAAACACGCAACAATACTAGTTTCATGTTTTAACCAAGCTCGTTCCCTGATACACGACAATAAAGAAAAGCTAAATAAGGAGCATTGGTCGTATGTATCAAGATTTTTGCATAGATTAAAAACAAACTTAAACAGCATTAAATCAAAATATTCGCTAGACATAACTATACCTTCGATTTTGAATACTCCAATATTAGTCGAGGAAGAAACAAACACAGATTTAGATACTGTAAGCGAGTCTGAAACCGCAAGCGGTTCACACACAGATATCAAAGAAGAAGACCTAGGCGATCTTACAATACAAGCGGTAATCACACTACCAGAACTATCTGAGTCTGATTCCGAGTCTATTAAAGAAATAACAAGTAAAAACGTTGCAGTCGGACGCAACCGACTGCGGAATACTTTGATACCAGTAAAAGAACGGTTGATAAGGGGGAATGCAGGGGCGAAGGGAGTGGGCCATGTGGTAAACATCGCCAGCTATCATGTTACCAAATTTGGTGACTTTAGCTCAAAAACTGTGGAAGATAACTTAACTCCCAAATTTAAAAGGTGGGCGGCAGAGGTAGGCGTGGCATCTAAATTTTTGAATCAAATGTTTTTAACTGTCACTATCTATCTGCCTACCAAGTTTGGTGGCTTTCGCTCAAAAACTGTTAAAGATATAGCCGATTCCGATTTTATTATGGCTTAGGTGGGCGTGGCTTCCAAAATTTTGATGCACATCTTTGGTAGATGCTGCCTTCTATCTTTCTACCCAATTTACGGGCTCTAGCTTAAAAACTATAAGAGATATCGATATTTCCGATTTTAAATAGTGGGCGGCAGAGTTGGGCGTGGCATCCTAATCTTTGAGGCAGACCTTTTGCAGATGTCACCATATATCTTCCTACCAAATTTGGTGACTCTAGCTCGAAAAATGTGAAAACTATAGGCGTTTCCAATTTCAAGTAGAAGGGGGGGTTGGGAACGGAATCATGGGGCGTGGCATCCAAATTTTTTGATTCATTTTTTTGGGGAACGTCAATATCTATCTTCACACAAAATTTGGTGGCTCTAGCCCAAAAAATGTGAAAACTATAGGCGTTTCCAATTTCTTGGTGAAGGGGGGATGGGGGCGGAATCAGGGGGTGTGGCATCCAAAATTTTGATGCATTTTTTGGGCAACGTCAATATCTATCTTGACACAAAATTTGGTGGCTCTAGCCCAAAAAATGTGAAAACTATAGGCGTTTCCAATTTCTTGGTGAAGGGGGGATGGGGGTGGAATCAGGGAGCGTGGCACCCAAGTTTTGATGGGGAACGCCAGTACCTATCTTGACACAAAATTTGGTGGCTCCTGCCCAAAAAAAGTGAAAACTATAGGCGTTTCCAATTTCATTGTGAAGGGGGATGGGGGCGGAATCAGGGGGCGTGGCATCCAAAATTTTATTGCATTTTTTTGGGGAACGTTAATATCTATCTTGACACAAAATTTGGTGGCTCTAGCCCAAAATATGTGAAAACTAGAGGCGTTTCCAATTTCAAGGAGCAGGGATGATGGGGGCGGAAGGAGTGGGCGTGGCATCCAAAATTTTGATGCAGCTTTTTCAGGGACATGACTAGCTATCTGCGTGCAAAATTTGGTAACTCTATCTGTTAGAATGTGAGAAATATTTGGTTTTATCGGTTTTCTGTTATCGAATCTATCGATTTCCCAGCCTCCTAGTAGGCGTGGCAACCCAATCTTGACACTTTATCTGTACCGTCTATAGATAAACATAATTGCAAAGTTTCAAGTCTCTAGCTTTACGGGTGTCGAAAAAAGTTGCGTTCATACGGACAGACGGACAGACAGACAGACGGACAGACGGACAGACACCATGACGGACATTGCACAAAACCAATATACTATGAGACCTTCGGTATCAAAGTATAAAAACTATAAATATGGCCATGTCACAAGTAGAATTTCTTAAGCTAGCCTCTTCACTCATACCTGAGTTTAGTGGAAAGTCTGAGAATCTACAGAGTTTCATTGATGCTCTTATGTTAGTGGATTCACTAAAAGGAACACATGAAACTACAGCAGTCAGTCTAATAAAGACTAAACTCAAAGGCCACGTTCGGAACTTAATCAACACCGAACAAACAATAGTGTCCATAATAGACAAGCTTAAAGGCGGTATTAAAGGCGAATCAGCCAAAGCATTATCCGCCAAATTGTTTAATCTGCAGCAAAAGCAAAAAACTGCAAGTCAATATATTCAAGAAGTTGAACAGTTGACAAGGGCTTTGCAATCAGCTCATATGATTAACGGTGTATCGCAAGAATATGCCGAAGAACTAAGCCTACAAGTTGCTGTAAAGTCAATCATAACGAACAGCACAATCGACGAAGTTAGGACTGTAATGAAAGCTCGAAATTTCAATTCAATGAGTGAAATTACAACAGTGTTCGTCGATAGTTGCACTGACGCAGTAGGACACCCAAATACCGTCCAATATGCTGCGCAGCAACAAAGGTTTAAACCTAACAGAGGGTATAACCGCGGAAACTACCGTGGAAATTACCAAAACAGTGGTAACAGACATAACAATAATTACAATAATTATGGCAACAACAGAAATAGAGGCCAATATAGAGGGAACTCTAGAGGCCGTGGTAACTCAAACAGAGGCCACAACAATAATAATAGTAACAACAATAATGTGAGAACTGCCCAGAATACTTCGGGAAACTCACAACAGCCCATAGGTACACAGCAATAGACAGCAAAAAGGTTCATTCGATTAATCTTAGTGTAAATATATTCGTAACATTCACAAACGTAGCTACAGGAAAGAAATTAATATTTTTGATAGATACTGGTGCAGACATATCTCTGCTAAAAGACAATTCAGACACTTTTAATGACATAAACATAGACAACAAAATAAATATTCAGGGAATCAGTCAAGGATTAATTCAATCTAAAGGAATTACATCCATAGAAATTCAAACAACTAAATATATAATTCCACACAACTTCCATATTGTCGATTCAACTTTTTCTATTCCGTGTGATGGAATTTTAGGCATAGATTTTATTAAAAAATATAATTGTCAACTCGATTTCACACCTTCAAAGGATCTTCTCATAATAAGACCAGACAATCTAAACTATCCTATATATGTCCCCATAAATTACAGCTCTGGTAACAATACAATAGTGTTACCAGCAAGATCCGAAGTTGTCCGAAAAATTGAGTTAACTTCAAATGAAGATAGTATCTTAATTCCGAACCAGGAAATTCAACCTGGTATATATGCAGCAAATACAGTAGTAACAACTGCAAATGCATTCGTCCGTTTACTGAATACAAATAATACAGATCAAATGGTTAATATAAATAAATTGAATTATGAACCATTAGCAAATTATGATATATCCGAAATAAATAATGAAACTAGAACGAACAATGTTATGTCAAAGCTAACTAAAAATTTTCCAAAAATATTTTATAGAAAATTAAAAGAACTTTGTTGTGAATACACAGACATATTCGGACTCGATACCGAATCAATAACCACCAATAATTTTTATAAGCAGAAACTAAGATTAAAAGATAATGAACCCGTATATGTAAAAAACTTTAGAAGCCCTCACAGTCAAAAAGACGAAATTCAAGCTCAAGTCGATAAACTTATTAAAGATAAAATAGTTGAACCCTCAGTCTCAGAATACAACAGTCCACTGTTACTAGTACCAAAGAAATCCATAGATAATGAAAAGAAAAAATGGCGTTTAGTAATTGACTACCGCCAAATTAATAAAAAATTACTATCCGATAAGTTCCCACTTCCTAGGATCGATGAAATCTTAGATCAACTAGGAAGAGCAAAATATTTCTCTTGCCTTGACTTAATGTCAGGATTCCACCAGATTGAGCTAGACGAAAACTCTAAATATAAAACATCCTTTTCAACGAGCAATGGCTCTTATCGCTTCACGCGATTGCCATTTGGTTTAAAAATAGCCCCAAATTCATTCCAAAGAATGATGACTATCGCATTCTCTGGACTTGAACCATCACAAGCATTCCTTTACATGGATGATTTAATAGTAATCGGTTGTTCCGAAAAACACATGCTTAACAATTTAATTAGTGTTTTTGACATGTGTAGGAAACACAACTTGAAGCTACATCCTGAAAAATGTTCATTTTTCATGCATGAAGTCACTTTTTTAGGACACAAATGCACAGATAAGGGAATCTTACCAGATGACACAAAATTTGATGTCATATTAAATTATCCAGTTCCACATGACTCCGACAGCGCTAGGCCTTTATAGCATTTTGTAATTACTACAGACGATTCATCAAAAATTTCGCCGATTATTCCAGGCATATAACAAGATTAAATAAAAAGAATGTTCCATTTGAATGGACTGATGAATGTCAAAATGCATTTGAATATCTTAAAGCTCAATTAATAAAGCCTACTCTGTTACAATATCCAGATTTTACAAAAGAATTTTGTATAATAACAGATGCTAGTAAGCAAGCCTGTGGCGCATTGCTAACACAAGCCCACAATGGAATTCAACTTCCAGTAGCTTACGCATCGAGATCATTTACCAAAGGAGAAAGTAACAAGAGTACGACGGAACAAGAGTTAACAGCTATTTATTGGGCAATTACCAAATTTAGACCCTATATCTACGGAACTCATTTCATAGTACAAACTGACCATAGACCCCTAACATTTTTGTTTTCAATGACAAACCCCAGTTCTAAATTAACGCGTATGAGACTTGAATTAGAGGAGTATAATTTTACAGTAGAGTACCTAAGAGGCAAAGATAATTTTGTAGCCGATGCATTGTCACGGATAACAATATCTGAACTAATAGAAATACAAAATAAAATCCTGAAAGTCACTACCAGGTATCAAAGTAGACAAAATTTCTGCGCAGAAAACAATAAAGTAGAGATGCAAAAGCAACCTACCGAAACAGCTTCTCAGCCCAACGTATACGAAGTCATTAATAATGATGAAGTACGTAAAGTAGTGACCTTGCATATAAAAGATATGCTATGTTTCTTAAAACATGGTAAGAAAATTATTGCAAGAATTGATATTGGAGATTTATATACTAATAATGGAAATATTGACTTAGGACAACTATTTCCAAGGCTCGAAAAAGAAGCCGGTATATTAAAAATCAGCCAATTGAAAATGGCACCGTGGAAAAATATCTTTGAAAAAGTTTCAATAGATAATTTCAAAATTATGGGCAATAAAATATTAAACACATTGAGAGTAGCGCTACTCAACCCGGTGACCACATTAACAAATATTAAAGAGAAAGAAGCTATATTGTCTACACTCCACGACGATCCAGTACAAGGAGGTCATACAGGCATTGCAAAAACCTTGGCCAAGGTCAAAAGACATTATTACTGGAAAGGTATGACTCGTGATATAACAGATTACATCCAGAAATGTCAAAAATGTCAAAAAGCAAAAATAACAACAAATACTAAGACCCCTTTGACAATTACTGAAACCCCAATGAAGGCTTTTGACAGAGTTATAGTGGATACAATTGGCCCACTACCAAAGTCAGAAAAAGGCAATGAATATATGACTAAATATTTAGTTGCTATACCTGTCGCAAATAAAAGCGCATCAACAGTTGCAACAGCAATATTTGAATCATTTATTCTCAAGTACGGTCCAATGAAGACGTTCATTTCGGACATGGGAACGGAATATAAAAATTCAATCATAAATGATCTGTGCAAATATTTAAAAATAAAGAATATAACATTAACTGCACATCATCATCAAACTGTTGGAACAATTGAAAGAAGAAACAGAACATTCAACGAGTACATACGATCCTATATATCAGTAAATAAAACAGATTGGGACGTATGGCTCCAATACTTTGTTTATTGCTTCAATACAACCCCCTTTATGGCACACAATTATTGTCCATATGAGTTAGTATTTGGTAAGACTAATAATCTACCAAAGTACTTTAACAGCATAAGTAATATAGAACCTATATATAATATAGATGACTACGCTAAAGAAAGTAAATATAGATTAGAAGTAGCATACAAAAGAGCAAGAAATATGCTCGAATTAAATAAACAGAAAAATAAGGAAATATATGATTTAAAAACTAGGAACATAACTCTATCAATAGGAGACAAAGTTTTACTAAAAAACGAAGTAGGCCATAAGCTAGATTTTAAATACACAGGGCCCTATAGAGTTGAAAAAATAGAAGATAATGATAATATAGTTATTTCCGGAAATAAGAGTAAAAATCAGACAGTTCATAAGGATAGGTTAAAAAATTTTAATTCATAAAAAAATAAAATAAAAATTTAATTATACAATGAATGCAAAAATATATATATATATTTAAAAAAAAAAAAAAAAAAAAAAAAATCTTTAAAAATACACTAAATACAATATAAATACATTACAATTATAATAAATCAAAACAAAATATTTTATATAAAATAATTTTAAGTTAAATAACTTCACTAAGTTACTTTATTTTTCAAAAGGAGGGAGATGTAGTATGCACATATATCGATGGTACACTGTATTAAATGTACCCAAATCAGTAACACTTTGTTGCTGTATAAACATAACTCAAAAGGGCAACAACACTTTGTCGTTGCATAAAAATATTCGGACATGCACTCTCAAGTACATTCCAAGTACTCTTCAAGTGCACCGAAATATGATCCTACAAGAATAAGACAGCGTCAGCATATGTCCCATGCATTGACCGTTTAAGAATACATGTGCATAACACACTCCGCCCGCGGCGACGTATCCGTCGCTTATATATAATACACTTATATACAAACGGCTGCGCTGCCACCATAAGCAGCGCACTGCCTTTCTGTAGCTTACAATATGTTTAAGTCGACACTGTACAAATCATTCAGAATAAATACATCGGAGCGATATGAACAGTCGCTCCGACCTTAAAACTAACAACCGCTATATCTATCATTACAGCATAGTCAATAAGTGCCTAGAGCTGTGTTATTTTCTCTCCGTCTGGAAATGTGCCAAAGCTGTTCCTATCTTAAAACAAAATAAGCCTGGCGATTTGCTTTCTTCCTGCAGGCCTATTAGTCTTTTGTCGGCAGTCAGCAAAATCCTGGAGAAGGTTATTAAAGAAAAATTAACTCATTTTATTGAAAATAACAATATCCTCCCAAGTCATCAGTTTGGCTTTAGAAGCGAACACAAAACTGTTCAGCCCCTGTGCAGGATTAAGAAAATTATTAATGAAAATTTTTCTAGTTCTATGTCAACTGGAATGGTACTGTTAGATATAAAAGCCGCATTTGACTCAGTGTGGCATGACGGCTTAATTCACAAAATGTTGTGCTTTAATTTTCCCCCTGCGGCCATAAAGATAGTACAAAGTTACATAGAAAACAGATTCTACGTTGTGTATTTAGGAGATGCCTCATCCACGTTAGTTAGTTTCTCAGCAGGCTGTACCCAAGGCTCATGCCTATCGCCTATACTATATAATATATATACTTCTGATCTCCCAATATTACCCCATTGCACCACCTCGGTTTTTGCGGATGACACAGCAATCCTTTGTGCGTGCATCCTTTCTGCAGATATAACTAGAAACCTCCAAGCAGCATATGACTCCATAAATACATATTTCTCCTAATGGAAAATTTGAGTCTGCCCAGAAAAAACCAAGGCAATATTTTTCACAAAAAAACGTAAGGACATCTACGTGCCTATAGCTGATATCAGATTGGGCTCGGAATATATAAAGTGGGAACCAAATGTCAGGTATTTGGGTATTACACTGGACAAACAAAAAACTCAAACATTTAGTCCGTACGCTATATCCGTTCATAAATAGAAACTTAAAACTAAATATTGAAAACAAAATGTTTTTGTTTAGGTCCGTTTTCCAAGCAGTTACTTTTTACGGTGCACCAGTCTGGTCACATATAGCCAAATGTCATATAAACCAGCTGCAAATCAGCCAAAATAAAGTATTGAAGCTTATTTTAAATCTCCCGTGGCATCATTCTACGCTTGATCTACATTTTCGAGCTAATGTTGAATTGGTAGATACTAGATTATCGCGACTTTCACAAAATTTCATAGCCAAATGTCAAGAATCAACTTATTCGCATATCAACGACCTGGCATAGCCAGTTAGTTAGTTTTAATTTAGTGTTTAATTTAGCCTGTAAGATTCTTTGGGGTTTTCTATTCTTTGGTTTTTCCCCCAAATAGTTATGTCATCGTTTACCCCATCAGTCATGTTAGTAATAAATATCCTTGAGTCGTATGACTGGAGCTGAATGGTACGTACGAAACTCAACTTTGCACAATGACCTCAGAATGGTCACCATAGACAACCAAATCGAAGCATCTGCAATCAGATATAATGCAGGTTTGCAGCGACACTGTAGCCGACTGGCTAGCGAGCTCGTGGGGCGAGCCGTGGTAAGACGACTGAAGCGCAGATCATTCAGAGATCTGCTCCAGAGGTGATCCCCTCAATTCAAGTCGACTTTAACGCCTGGAGCCAACCAGGCTTGGTAACTTACTAAATAAGATACATATGTTGTCATAAGAATAACTGCATTCTTGATTCCTCACAATAAACCAAACATTAAAAAGAAAAGGCCTAGTTCTTAGTCTAAACTCTTAAATTATTGTAAAATACTGTTTGTGTATGTGTAAGAAGTTGGGAGGCATTCAGTACATAAACTGACTGCTAAAAGGCGTCGACACTGGCACTTGTAACCAGGTGGACTACGGAGAAATAAAGAATGATTCTTGTAGGTTTTACTAGAAACACTGATTTTATTAACAAAAAAGTATATATAGGTAAAAATAGCTTAGCTTACAGGTGTTTGTTGTCAATTAAAATTGGGTTATTGTGTACTCAGCAGTTGCAAGCAAGGCAGAATCGCATATTTAGCAACTACCGGGTTGGCTGACCGCTACTATTGCGACACATATTGTGCATTGTGCAGTCAGCGATATTCCGTGTGTTCAGTCAATAAATATGGGGTATTGTGTATGGTCTTGACATAGTTTTACATGTGTTAATAATTTGTGTGTCATTCTAACATAGCCATGTGCAGTTATTTTATGTTGTTGAAATTTGTATTCTATTGTCCAGCTAGTTCTTTTGTTTAAATAATAACACAATTGTTTTATGTTTATATTGAGTGATTGTTTTTATATTTTATATTTTATCTTTTGTCTTTTCCGCACACACAACCAGCCACTTACAAATCGAGATCAAAAAGAAGAAGTAAGATCAAAACAGTGTGCTCATACATTCATATTAGGGATTCTGTAATGTAAATTTTTGCTGTAAGCATATCCTTATAGCATTAAGTAGGTATACAAAGAGGAGCAAAAAATCCAATAGCCTAATAGGTACAATTTGCGGAGGAACCACCCGCATTCGGCTGCTGAAAGCAGCGAGCCGATCGCAAATTTTGACTAGGTACAGACGGAGTGCCAGCAATTTGCAGTGTATACGTCTGTATGTCAGCGACAAGATCGCCGTTAGGTGTATAAATGTGTGTATGTATGTTTCTGTATGCTGTTTGCTCTGAGCGGCTGTATATTGTGGAATGGGGATAGCAGCAGCAGAGTGCGAACAACAACAACACATGTGAATTTTTTCTGTATTTGGTGGCTCCGAGCTCAAATGAAGCAAAAATCATTAGGACGAATGGATACCTAAATGCACATATATATTGTGAGGAGCTGTGCTTCTCACAAAAGGAGTATAACTGGCATGGCAACAATATATTAGTACATATTAATATGGTTGCATTATATATATTTGGATAAATATATATAGTTACATGCTAGTATAAACAAAGCCGGCGCCGACAACACATACAGGAGAGAATCCGCGGCCGGACCTGAGTCGTGGCGAATTCGTAGGCTGTCTCGCTCTGACACATGGTGTCAGCGCTAGGTACGTGTTCTCGCAGCTAGGATGGCTGGACGCGTACCGTTAATGTGGAGGTCGAAGAGCCGTTGGTGTGTGAGCAGTATGATCACTGTCTATAGTGATCACTGTCATACCAACGGCAGGCATGAGGCGCCGCGGTCAAGCACCGCTGTTTCTAGGTGCCAATTAGCCATCACGCCACCTTTGCCCTTCGATTGAAATTGGCGCTGACAGGCCCCTTTTCAGCAAGACAGCGACGACAATAAAAGGAGCCGTCGATCACCAGCGAAAGTCAGTCAGATTCAGAGTACACAACGCGAGACTAAACTACGGCCGGTTCGGAATTCGAAAAACGCGACGAAGGATAATTTGTGAAAGCATACGCAGAACGGTGCGGAGTGAAAAAGGACTTCAGGGACTCTACTACCAACCAGGAGCCGAACATAGTCCTTAAGTGGTCGTAATAAGTGCCAACATTGTGCTGTGCACATATAACAATAAGATTCAGTTTATAATAAGTCTGAGTGCTGTTTCGTGTCTGACTGAGGTCGAGCGCTGCGAAAGACTTGTTCGAGGATACACCTTGTAAAGCGAGTCCTTGCTGTCCTCGTGCTGAACTGGTGAGCCTGGCGCACGACGAGGTGAAGCACACTTACCCCAGCGAGTAGGAGTGCTATTGGTAGCTTCTTGCGGAGTTAAGAAAGCCAATAGCGGAACCTGGCGTATAGCTGGTGTAGTTCGCAAGAAACCTAGTCCCGTAGGCACCGCGAAACTAGTCAACGCGCAACCAAACTTAGACAAAACCTACGTGTAACAAAAGGAATCAACAAACAACGCGAGAATAAAACTTATATATTATAAACTAAACCACCAAGTGTTTTCATTATCGTAGCGCCACAAATACAAATTTGTTGGCACGTACCCTCAGCAGCGCAAGAGTTAGCCCAGCTTATATTCGGGCAACCGAAGGTTCGTTACAACTGGCGCCCAACTGTGGATTCTACGATAGTGAGTTACCAAAGTGATTTAAAACATAAAATATATCAAAATGGCACGGAATTTGGTCTGGCGATGGAAGGGAAAAACGACATGATGCGGAAACAATTCGGAGAATGGGTGAGTAAAAATGAAAACTCCGTATTACACGGTCTCCGTATTAGCGAATTGGCGAAGCGATTCGGTCGCTTGTCGCCAAGCAAAGAGCTCGAGTCAGCGGTCGAAGAGGAAGAAGAGGAGAAGGAGCTCGGCGCTATTAATGTAGCACGGCTGAGCATACCTTCAAACAGCGCAGCGGCTCGAGCAAGAGATGTACAAGAATCTCGCCGATCACCGTGGAATTCGGTACAACAACCGCAGCAGGTACCAAGTTTCGATCGAAGACACGATCGCATAAGCACTGGCGCGGAGTACGCAAAAGTGGCAAAACAGGTACGAGAATGGGGTTTTAGATTCGACGGGTTGTCGAAACCTCTAGAATTCTTGGAGCAGGTGGAATGGTCAGCGGATACATATGGGCTGAACCTGAACCTGATCCCAAGAGCCATGCCGGAGTTGCTCAAAGGGATGGCATTAAAATGGTATATCGCCAACAACCAACACTGGACGAGTTGGGTGGGAATCGTGCAGAGTTTTCAGGAATACTTCCTATACAGAGACTATTTTGAGAATCTGGAAGATGAGGTCCGCAGAAGACGACAGAAGTTGGAGGAGCCGTTCAAGATTTATATGGTCGAAATGCAGACACTGATGCGACCGCTGCGGTCAGCAGCGGATAAAGAGTTGCTAAAAATCTATAACAACAGTCTCCCCGATCCGCGCGTATGCACGACCTTACCAGTTCTCAAATCTGGGAGATCTGATGCACCTGGCAGAGGCATTTGAGGAGTTGGAGAAGGATCGAGCGCGACTGCGGCTCGAACAGCAACAGCTCCAACCCCAACAGGAGCGGTATCACCACCCACCACAGGGTCGCGGAGAACAACACAACAATCGCGACCAACAGGCAAATCGCAACAATAGAGGAGCATCACACCAGATAACGGGGATCGGAGCCAGAAAGACCAAGACCGGCACCGAGACTGCAGCAAAACAACAGCATAACACACATAGAGAACCCGGGAAGGGCGTGTCGCGTGTGCGGTCAGAGCGGACATTGGGCGGTGGATTGCCGAAACCCAATGCTCGACTACTGCTGGGTTTGTGGCCGAATCGGGCAGCGAACCGCGACATGCTGTAAGTCGGGAAACGACCAGCGGCGTCCGCCAGCGAGGGGCGAACGGGAGCCGCCGAGGACCACCCCTCGCCATTAATCGGGAGTCTACAGAACGAGGGTGCGCAACTGACAGCTACTGTGCGAATCGGTGACTGTCAGTACAAGGCAACCATTGATACGGGGGCTACAAGCAGTTTCATCAGCGAAAAACTGGCTTGTAGACTCAGCGGAATGTGCCGGAGGAGCGACACCAACAGACTAATACGATTAGCTGACGGACGGAACAGCAGCGTCTTTGAAAACCTAGAAGCGGAAATTCGCTTGGGAAAGCGCCGACTGGAGGTGAAGTTGCTGATATTGCCCGGCATTATCGACGACCTCGTGTTGGGGTGGGATTTCCTGACGGGTATGGGCACTGTGTTGAAATGTGCAGGAATGGTGGTCACCATCCCGACACAGCACTATGAGCGTGAGAATCTGGAGGAGAGACTGTCGGTGGCCGTTGTCCAGACCACGATTGAACAGCACACAGAGGCCAGCCGTCAGGAGTCCGGAAGCAACAAAATCAAACACGAAGACCCCGAAATAGCCAAATTTTTGGATCGCGAAATTGCAGCGTTCGGCCGGCTAAAAGGGCCATCGCAAATTACAGAACACAAAATAGTGATGACCGACGACAGGCCAATAAAGCAGAGGTGTTTTCCCAAAAATCCGAAAATGCAGGCCAAAATCAACCAACAAGTCGACGAATTGCTAGCAAAAGGCTGTATCGAACCATCGAACAGTCCACACAGCGCGCCCATAGTCATGGTAAAGAAGAAAACGGGCCAATGGCGTTTGTGTGTAGATTTTCGACAGTTAAACAGCCGATCAAAAAAAGACGCGTATCCACTTCCGAGAGTGAACCACATTTTGGATCAGCTCAGGGATGCCCATTTCATCACAAGTTTGGATTTGAAAAATGGGTATTGGCAGATACCAATGGAAAAGGAGAGCCGACCACTAACAGCGTTTACAGTCCCAGGAAAAGGATTGTACCATTGGAAGGTAATGCCGTTCGGCTTACATTCGGCTCCAGCAACTTTTCAGAGAGCATTGGATCGCGCCATCGGACCAGACATGATGCCGCATGCGTTCGCGTATCTAGATGACATCATAGTCATCGGACGGACCAGAGAGGAACACATGGAAAATCTGCGGGAAGTGTTCAGACGGTTGCGAGCAGCAAATCTGTGTATTGACGTGGATAAGTGCGACTTCTTCAAAGAGGAGTTAAAATATCTGGGCCACAGAGTGACCGACAAGGGTATTTGCACAGACCCTGAAAAGGTTGCTGCAATTGCAGAGCTGAAGCCACCGGGAAACGTGAAGAAGCTGAGGCAATACTTGGGAGTCGCATCCTGGTACCGACGCTTCGTACCAGACTTCGCGGCAACGGTACACCCTCTTAACGACTTACTGAAGAAAGGAGCCAAATGGGAATGGTCGGAAGATCGGCAAAAGGCATTTGAAATGATTAAAAGCCGATTGACCCAATCATCTGTATTGGCATGCCCCGATCTTTCAAAAACCTTTTGCTTGCAGACGGATGCAAGTAACTATGGCCTGGGTGCGATATTGACTCAACCTTCGGACGAAGGTGAACGAGTAATATCGTATGCCAGTAGAACACTCAACGGAGCCGAAAGGAATTATTCGGCTACCGAAAAAGAGTGTTTGGCCATAGTATGGGGCATTCGAAAACTAAGGCCCTACCTAGAGGGATACCATTTCAGCGTGATTACCGATCACATGGCTCTGAGGTGGCTTAACTCCATCGAGAGTCCATCGGGTAGAATAGCGCGGCGGGCGCTAGAGCTACAGCAATACGACTTTGAGATACGATACCGAAAGGGCAATCTCAATGTCGTGGCCGATGCATTGTCTCGACAGCCACTGCAAGAGACATGTGGTCGAGTGGTCACATCACTCGAAGACATGGAGGGATCCAATTCGGGATGCAAGTGGATCCAAAAGATGCGGGAGGAGATCAAGAAGAACCCCAAGAAATATCCAGACTACGTGGAGGAGAACGGAAACCTTTACAGGCACATCCCACATCGCGCGGGCAACGAGGAGGTGTCGTCATGGAAACTCTGCGTACCTAGCGGTAAGAGAACCCAGGTGTTACAGGAGAACCATGACGCAGCAACAGCCGGACACCTAGGAAGTAGAAAGACTATAGCGAGACTAGCGACTCGTTATTACTGGCCTGGTTTGTACAGGGACACACGCGCGTATGTACACCGCTGCGAAGTTTGCCAACTGTACAAGCCACGTCAAATGGCAGCCGCTGGGAAAATGCAACACAAATACCAGAACAGCCATGGAGCACAGAATGTGCGGATTTTGTAGGGCCGCTACCGCGGTCCAAACTTGGAAATACCATGCTCTTGGTATTCGTAGACAGATTCTCAAAGTGGTCAGAACTAATCCCTTTGAGAAGCGCTACAGCAGCATCGCTGCAAAAAGGATTTCGCGAGCGGATATTGGCCAGGTTTGGAGTACCAAAGGTGCTGATAACTAACAACGGAGCGCAGTTTACAAGCAAGGCCTTTAGAACCTACTTGGAAGAATTGGGGGTGCGACACCAGTTTACTGCACCATACACCCCACAAGAAAACCCAACGGAGAGGATGAATCGGACTGTGAAAACTATGGTGGCACAATATGCCAAGGATAATCAGCGGTGCTGGGAAGAGCTATTACCGGAGCTGTCTCTGGCCGTCAATTCCAGCGTAGCAGCGTCTACCGGATACAGCGCGGCGTTCATAACGCAGGGGCGCGAACCGCGGCTGCCAAAAGCACTGTTCGACGAAGTCACAGTAGGCACCGGCAGAAACAAGCAGACGCCCACCGAAAATGCCGCCAAGCTAAAGGAGGTATTCGAGGTGGTACGACGTAGTTTAGAAAAGGCGGCCCAAGACCAAGCTCGGCACTATAACTTGAGGAGACGGGCATGGAAACCGGCAGTGGCCGACAAGGTGTGGGCAAAGCAGCACCACCTGTCAAATGCAGCTGAGGGATTCGCTGCTAAATTAGTCCCGAAATTTTCCGGCCCATATACGATAACAAATTTCGTGTCTGCAGTCATAGTGAAGCTGAAGGGCCACACCGAAAAACGAGAACGGACGGCGCACATCTGCGACTTGAAGCCGCACAGTGCAGAAACGGACATGGGAGGAGTATAGAGATTGGTTCTGGGCAACCAAATATCTACCCAAAGGGGGCACCACAACAACATCAACAGCGTATGATTTGTGTGGCAACCAGCTGGGTTCGCAATCAGGAGGAATCAAGGGATAAAAAAAGGTCAACACGGTTTAAAAGGAATTCTTGAAAAATGGGGTACCCAAGAAAATGCATTTTTTTTTGTTTATGAAAAAAAAAATAGAAGGGAGAGTCTTCTACGTATTTTTAAGGGGGTGGACCCTACGTTATGCCCTACTGAGATTTTTGTTTTTAGAGAAAAAAGATAAAATAAAACAATTGCTGGTATCTGAAAGCAAAAGGACAAATTAATAAAGAGTAATGGAAATAATATACTGCAAATACTCACCTGAGTTTATACCTGTGGGATAATAGAAAATAGGTATTAGTTATTTGGCTTTGAGTTTTGTTGGTTAAAAAAAAAAGGAGGGTAATACATGTGTAATACTGGCACATGTATGTAGAAAAAAAAAACAACAAAATCTAAAACATGTGTCATAACTGGCACATGTATGTAGGAAAAAAAACCAGCGCGGCGAATTGAAAAGGAAAAAAAAACGGTAAGGACACCGTTGATCGAGCACCAACACAAACACAGGAGTACTCACCAGAGGGTATAAAAAGCGGTGGCTGCCATGCGTTCAGTCTCATTGAGATTTATCACGCAACGAAGGTACAGCAGGAACATGGCAGCAAACGCAGATTTGGACAGCGGCGTGGGAGTCGCGACACGCGACCCACGCATCCGCGCTTTACTGGAGGCACGCCGGGCGGCACCAGCACCCAGGCGAGTGATCCGACGCAGGCGCTTTCCACTACCGGCAGTTCGGCTGCCGTTCCATCCCCGGCGACGCGTTGTGCGTCCCCAGCGAGAGCCGTCGCCCGACGTGCTCGTGCTGATGGCGTCACCCATTCGGGGCTCCAGTGAGGAGGAGCGGGCCGATGAGCGCTTTTGGCAGGGAGAGCAGGAGCGTATAGAGATCGCGGTTCGGCTGAGGCGCGAGGCACAGGAGCAGTTGGCGTCACCGGAGGAAGAATCCGAGTCCGAACCAGAGCGGTTCATAGGCCCGGGGTATTCACCGCTCACACCACAACCCGAGTGGCAGGCCGCGAGGTCACCGTCGCCCGAGGTCATAGTGATCTCCTCGGATTCGGAGGCGCAAGATGGCGCCGCGGCATACAATCCCGTGTCCAGCGACGAGGGATCGGACAGCGACGACGAGGGCGGGAGCGTCCCGTAACGGGAGAATTTCTTGTTGAATGGGCCCCTGGCCATACGAGACCCGATCTCCGACGAGGAGGTGGAGGTCGACGCGACCAGCGTGGACGACGGCGCAACGGACGAGGAGGTCGACGCGACCAGCGTTGACGACGGCGCAACGGACGAGGAGGTCGACGCGACAGGCGTTAACGACGGCGCGACGGCGAAGCCCGAGGTTCGCGGTTCGAGAATTCCATCTGGCTGCACGAGGTGACGGTGGTCTACCGTTGGCGTGAGCCAGTGGAACCGCCCTCGACGGGGTTCAGAATTTACGAGGATGATCCACCGCGACGACGAGCTACGCCACCAACGCCCACATAGTCGAAGGCGCCAGCAGCAGCTACACCACCGACCGAGAGCAACCCCGAGAAGGCGCCATGGGTGTGACCCCAACCGGCGGGGAGCTGTCTAGCAGCAGCAACAGCAACGAGGCAGAGCGCTCCGGGCTCGCCGCCGCGTGGTGAGGCACCGCCTCCACCCCCGCGCTGGTCACCCATCCGGGTGAGGCCGACGCTGGGACGGCAGGCATCGTGTCCAGAAACCCCGCGGACGGCCCGCCCGACGCTACAGCGCCAACACTCGGCGCCGACTGGACGGCCCACGTGGAGAGAGTTGGACCCCCATTCATGGCCACCAGAGGTGGCGGCGGCCATCCTGGAGGGCCGGACGAGGCGATCTTGTCGGATGGTGTGGGCAGCGGGACTGCGCTACCGAGTGCGCATGTCGTCCCTGGGCACGCGCGTATTTGTGTGCGACCCATAGAGGCGCGAGGGGAGGGGCACACGCACACACACAGCACTTAAAAAAAAAATAAATAATAAAAACAATTGGAAAAAAAAGATTTGTCTTTGATTGATGCATATATTATGTAGGCATCTAGAAAGAAAAGGAAGAAGAAGAGAACATGTAACACCGGCACGTGCTGGTAAGTATAATGGAAAGATACACACCTGGGGCCGAGGCAGGAATGCAAAGCCAGCGGGCATCGAGGGGCCGAACCTAAAAAGAAAAGAGGAGGTCAACAACGGCAAAACAAGATGGCACCGGTGGATATTTTTTATGCTTACCCTTTTGATTTTTAATTTTCCAGCAATTCGACGCGTCATGCGCCGGCAGCGAGGAGGGTTGCTCGATATCAGATAGAGATCGCTGCTATCGAGTAACTATCACTGATCGCGAACGACACTAAGCTCCTTGATGCGGTAACGCCATGTCGATAGCACGTCACGCAACACAATCAACGCAGCGCGAAGTTGGCAGCTGTGGGGACGGTACAGATGACGTTAAATTTGAAAAACGGCGCTGCGGTTGGCGCGCTTATTCAAATGGTAGGATTGAAGTGGAAGGCTCCACTTCCGAAGAAAGAGGGGAGTGTGAGGAGCATTGCTTCTCACAAAAGGAGTATAACTGGCATGGCAACAATATATTAGTACATATTAATATGGTTGCATTATATATATTTGTGTATATATATATATATATATATATAATTGTGAGTTCTTGACCAAGTGAGATTAAAAAAATAAGAAGACTTCGTCTTTAGTTTATTTCTTTATTATATGAATTGAACCAATGTTAAAAGTTACAAAAACACTTCCACACTTATAGTCTATCTTATTCAAAACTATTGCTTTGAACTCCAAATCTGAATTACTTCTCAATCGTTCTTGCTGCGCAGAGCAAACCTCGGTTGAGAGCTTTTCTTATGATCAAAGCTTTTAAGCTTTGTTCGTTTTAAGCTTTCTTTCAAAAAGTGCCAATTCGACGATCTCACGCTTGTGGCGTGATTTTAGAAATATGTTTATGTTTTATGTTTATGTCCAGTTTGCTTGTAGCGTGATGCATGATTTAGAAATATTCTTATGTTTAATGTTTATGTCTAGCTCGTTTCCTGTGTTAGGATTTTTAGGGTGTAATGTGATATTTAATTGTTGGGGTGCGTGCTTATGTGTAACATATTTGAGATATGAATATGTGTGCATATTGGATATCTTACTCGCCCACACTAAAAAAATTTGCGCTACGTTAGACTGCTCCTATCTTGTGATACAGTGCGGGTTGATCTTGTTTGACTATTGGTAATTCTATTTGATCATTGATTATTTATTGTTCTTTAGGTTTTCTATACTTAACAATAAGTGATCTGGGTAAACTTTTGAACTTATAAATTAAGTACAATAATATGCTTAATATGGTAATGGTTAATGATGTCAATGTTATTATTTGGAATGTATTATAATATTTTGTATGTTCCAAAATTAATTCCTTAGTTTGAATATATGACAATGGTTCGAGTTTTGTTACGTTATTGCTGACATAAATGTTCTGTGTAAAATCTAGTCTTGAATTAGATATTGATATCTCGTTAATTTGTATTTCACAATTATAGATTTTTATATATTGTTTCCTTTTATCTTAATTTCATTATTCATACAATTTTGATTTACAATTGATTCTGGTAAATTCCATGTTAGGATTATGTTTAGTTCTATATAATTTGTTTGAAAATTTTTAATTGTTTTGGTATATTTACATTCGGTTTTGATTTGCTTTACAATGCCTACTATGCAATTATTCATTATTTGTTTTTTTGTAATTGTGCCATATACTTTATTATTATTTATAAAATATTTTTCTTGAATGTTTTCTGTTTAAATATTATCGTTCTTATCTGGGTAGGGTATTATTTCGAAAATGGGTGTTTTACTAATTGCTTGTGGAATATGTGATATTATGTAAATTTCTTTTGTATCAGTTTTTAACCAAGTTGATGTTTTAATATTAAGAATTTTCTCTGGTGTAACATGCAGTAAGTAATCGTGCTTAAGTAATTTAGGGTTGAATATGCCTAATCTAGTTGGCTGCATTCCCATCTCTATGTCTGCTATATATTCGGTAAAATGTTCTAAATTGAAAATTAGTAAATCAAATTTCTTGTGTTTTTCTTCTTTTGTTTTAAATGTGTTCATGGTTTCAATTGCTTTGTTAATTGTTTCGATTATTTTGTTTAGTTCATTAACTTTAACGCTATTTTCTGCTAAGTTACTTATCTTCTATTCTAGTTCGTCTCTGTTATCTGTGTCTAATGTTCCGAATAAGTATTTGTATGTTTTACCTACTAAATTTATTAGTCCTCTCTTTTGTATTTTAATGATTGTTATCCCGTTCATTTCCCTGTTTAGTTTTTCAATAAGATAATTTATTTTAGTTGAATTTTCGTAATCGTTTGCTTGTATTAATAAGTTATTGTAGACCTTTTCTATTTTTGTTAAATTTACAGTTAGATAATGGTATTCAAAATTAGTTGGTATGTCCAGTGTTCCTGTTTTAAATATTAGGAAGCCGTTGTTTGCTTTTATGGGGTTTATTTCGATACTTTGTCCGTTAATTGTTACTATTAGCATTGTTATTATTATTAGAATTCCCTTCATTAGCTGGTTCTCTGTAATTAATGTATTTACTTGTATTAGTTTTCTTTTTCTTCTTAAACTTTGATTTGTAATGGGTGACTTTTCTACCTCTATTGGTTTCTTCAAAGTGCTTTTCGTCTATTTGTCTTAACTCAAAGACAATGTTATTCAACTAGACTGGACAAATCTCTCTTATACAAAAAATTATATGCGGCACGATTGGGTGCGAAAGCAAAACAAGGCCAAAGAAGAAGTAGGAAGCTAGCAAACGCCATTTGGCAGCTTGGGCTTGCACCTGTGTGTATATCAAAAGCTGCCAAATGGCGTTTGCTAGCTTCCAACTTCTTCTTTGGCCTTGTTTTGCTTTCGCACCCAATCGTGCCGCATATAATTTTTTGTATAAGAGAGATTTGTCCAGTCTAGTTGAATAACATTGTCTATGCTTAACTGACCTGTCTGTTTGAATGGATTGGTTATTTTTGTTTTAACTAATGGTGAAGATCTATATTGTGTATCTATTTCAAATTCTTCCCTTGATTCATTCAATTTTTCAATTTGTTTCTTTTTAATGTCTTGTGTGTCATACTTTGGTGTCCCTGCGTACATAAATATATCTGCGGGTGTTCTGTTTGTTGTATTGTGTTTGGTTTTATGATTATAAGTGTATAATATAATTTCAAATCTGGTTTGTTTGTTTTCTATGTTATTGTCACTACTTATAATTCGTAATTTTTCGTTGATTGTTTTATGAAATCTTTCTATATCTGCTATTTCGTTTTTTCTTGTTGTTATATTGATTTTTACGTTTTCTTTTGCTAACCATTGTTGTAGTGCAGCACATATAAATGCTGAATCTTTGTCAGCTTTGATTTCTGTTGGTTTTCCCATTAAATCGAAAACTTTTAATATAGCTCTTTTTGTTTCTAACCAATCTCGGCTGTTAACTTCAATTAATGTTGCAAATTTTGAATAAATATCTATGCATGATAGAAATTGTTTACTATAGAAATTGTTTTACTTTTCCCTAATGTAATTTGTTTCTGGGGTTAATTCGTACACTAACTTGGTACTTCTGTGCTCTGTTTTTGAGATGTTGCAAATGTGACATTCATTTATTATGTTTTGTATTAGGTTCTGATAATCTGGGTAATAAAATTTTTCTTTAAACCAATGTATTGTCTTTTCTATCCCTGGGTGTAATAGTTCGTTATGTCTTTTAAGTATCTGTTCTTTATATTCTGCGTACGTTTGTAAGTCTGTTAATTTTGATGAGCTTTTCATTACTTTAATTTTACTTTCTGGGTCTATTATTTCTACGTATGCGTTTTGAAAAATCGGAAAATCGGAGTCGTTGTGAAAGTATAAGACGCTATTTTTTGAACATAAATATTCTTTAATTATTTCTTTAGCTTTAGTAATCGTCATTTCTATATATGTTATCTTTATGTTTTTCTTGTGAAAATAGTTAGTAACTTGTGTCGTATTGTCGTTTCCTTTAATGAGTTCGATTTGTCTATTATTATAATTTAATGGTTTTTCCGTTATTTGAATATAACTTTGGTTATCTTCTTGGGCACTGTGAATGGTAGCACATGTTGCTTGACTCATTTCTTCTCCCAGTAGATTTTCATGTATTTGCACACGTGAAAGTGCGTCTGCGACATGATTTTCTTTACCCGGTAAGTATTTGATTGTGTAATCAAATTCATTTAATTTGATCTTCTATCGTTGGAGTTTCATATTCGGTTCTTTTATATTGTTTAACCATACTAATGGTTTGTGATCGCTTAGGATTTCAAATTTTCTACCATATAGATAGCTTCTATAAGTTTTAGTTGCCCAAACTACTGCTAATAGTTCTTTTTCTATAGCTGAATAATTTAATTCATGTTAGTTTAGCGTTCTGCTGGCAAAACAAACAGGCTTATGATTTTGTGTTAAGACCGCTCCTAGGGCTACATTACTTGCATCCGTTGTGAGACAAAATGGTTTGTCATAATCTGGATGAGTAAGAATTGGGTCAGAAGTTATCAGTAATTTTAATTTCTCGAATGCTGAGATATATGCTGTATCCTTTATGTCTACTTTGGCTCCTTTCTTTAATTTGAGTGTCATGGGTTTGACGATGTTGGCGAAGTTTGGAATGAATTTTCTGTAAAATCCACACAAACCTAAAAATTTTTTTTTATCTCTTTTGGAGTCTTTGGAATAGGATATTTCATTGCTGCTTCAACTTTATTTGGATTAGATTTTAATCCTTCTGTTGTGACTATGTGTCCTAGAAATTCCGTTTCCTTTTTGAGAAATTCACACTTGTCTAATTGCAATTTTAGGTTGGCTTCCCTTAGTTTGGCAAATACCTTATTTAGTGACAATATGTGTTCTTCCAATGAAGTGGAATACACTATTATGTCATCTAAGTAGACTAAACAATCTTTGTAGATTAAATCTTCCAACAAATTGTTCATGCAGCGTTGAAACGTTGCAGGTGCATTTTTTTAGACCAAATGGCATACGTGTATATTCGTAGTGGCCATGTTTAGTGGAAAATGCTGTCTTAGGTATTGATTTAGGATCCATCTGGATCTGGTGATAGCCTTTTGCTAAATCAAGAGTTGTTATTGGAATAGGAAATTTGTCGTCAACAGCGATTTCGTTTAGAAATCTGTAGTCTATTACTACTCTATACTTTTGTTTACCTGATGCATCCAACTTTTTTGGGATTACTAATACAGGTGAATTGTACGGAGACTGAGATTTTCTTATTATCCCTTGCTCTTTTACTTGTCTGTCTATTTCGTCATGTTGAATTTGGGAATACTTGTAGGGTCTCTTGTAAATTGAGTCCTCATGTTTTGTAATTATCGAATGTTTAACAGTACTAGTGAAAGTCAAATTGTCGCCTTCATGGTACTGTATGTCTCGATAGTTGTGAAGAACTTTTGACACACACCTTTTCTCTTCATCGTTAAGATGATCTAAGCGGAACTCGTTGGACTCTTTTAATTCTTCATTGATCACGAAATTGAATTCTAAATCTTCCGACGAAGGTGGGTCTAGACACTCTGGTGCCTCCTCTTCTTCTACATTTTTATTGGGGTCGTACTTAAAAAGGAATGTGTATTCTCCTAAGGTAACGGCTCCCTCTTCGTAATTTATTTTTGCCTTGCAAGCTTCTAAATAATTTCTTCCTAACAATAAATCATATCGATTTGAAAATTTCAAGTATAAAGAACTCCTGTTTGGATGGACATAATTTACATGCTCCTATTGTAATGCTTGATGTTAATTTACCATTGATGGTATGAACGTTAAGTTCTGTATTTTTAATTGGAAATTTTAAGTAATTTTTATTCATTAAATTAATTGTTGACCCAGTGTCTATAACACACTTAAGCCGGTTATAATTCATAATAACAATTATGAATGGGTTATTGTTTCTTCCTGGTCCGAGGCAATTGCTTGAAAATTTTCGGAGGTGTCCATTTTTGACACACCACTGTTACTTTCTCTTTGCCTTTTTTGAGGTTGGTTGTTGTAAGGGGATGCTTGTGCATTAGAGTTTCTATTCTGTGAATAGTTCATGGGATTCTGTTGTTTCCCTTGTTGCAACTTTTGTTGAAATTCGGCATATTATTGGACGTAGATGTACTAAAAAAAGACAGTACATTCAAGTGGCCCAACGATACCAAGCACCGGCTTGTTAACGCGCGAACCCAAGCAAAAAGCAACCAACCTCCCGCCCAACCGACCGAGGGGCACACCGCGTAGCGTACGGTTACGAAGATCGCGAAAACTTAGAAAAATGACACAAGACTAACTTTTTAAGAGAACTAATAGAAGTAATAGAAGTGTCACCGTCTATTAAGTGGGAAAATTCGTTATAGTTTGAACATAAAAATCCGAAAAGGGTTATGAATAGCATAGTTAGAGTGACAAGCTTGAAGAGCAACGGGTACAAAATTCCTTGTCCTTCTGATCGGAACAGCAAAACTAATTTGACTAATTAATTCCGAGGAATCAATTTCACCATTTATTAGCTTATGTAAAAATACCGCACTAAGCATTGTTATGCGATCAGAAAGAGAAGAAAGATTTATTAGTAAAAGTCTACTGTGGTAGGAAGGTAGGTTAATGTTAGTATCCCAGTTAAATCTCCTAAGGGCAAAGAGCAAAAATTGTTTTTGTACTGATTCTATTCTATCCTGGTGAATCCTGTATTTGGGATACCAGATACAAGATCCATATTCAAGAATAGAACGTACCAGAGACGAATAAAGTGTTTTGGTTATGTAGGGATCGTCAAATTCTTTCGACCAGCGCTTAATGAACCCCAAGGTACTAGAGGCTCGATTTGCAACTGAAGAGATATGCTTGTGAAATTTTAGTTTCGGATCAAAAAGGATACCTAAGTCATCAACCCATTCAATGCGATCGAGTGGGCTTCCATCAAGAAAATATATATTTGAAAAAGGAAGGCATCTATAAAAAGACATGACTTTACATTTATTGCAATTAAGATTTAGTAAGTTAACACGACACCACTTTTGAAAATTATCTAAATCAGTTTGTAATTTTTGAGCAGACAACAGAGAAGTACCCGACATGCTGTGAGGTGCCCCGAATAGGCCTCCCCACAAAGTGCCGTCGATATATTTTAATTATAATTGTATTGAAATAATTATAGAAAGCCGCAGGAAGCGCGATAATTGTTATTGTTATTTGAACTATTAGTTAATAAGACAAAGAGAACGCAAGAAGCGAAATAGAGATTAGTTTAAAATTGTATAAGATAGCATTTAATCAGTTTATATAACCCTATATTTAAGTAGGGATTTAAATATAGCCGCCGCCAGCGCAGGGTCGCAAGGTGCAGCGCGCCAGCTGTGATCTTCTAATCCACCACGGTCGCGGATAAGCGTGGGGAGTAGCAAAAATGCAGCTCGCGCCGAGGCTGGAGCGTGACCGACTCGAGAGTTGCGAAAGGTCGGTGTAAGCGGACGGACGCGCGGGGTTAGAGAGAGAAGAAAGCCGGCGTAAGATGAGGGTCGCGCGTGTGAGTGCGGAAAGGTTAGAACGAACAGAATTGTTCCGCGTTGATTAAGAATAGAAGTAATTAGTTATTTAGGTTTAAATAAAAGATCGTAGGTAGTTTCGCGATCTAGAGTGCGAAAACAGATTCAGAGGTGAACGGACGCGTGCGGTATTACACAATAGAAAAGCGATAACGTTAAGAGTAGACGAACGAGAAAGAGAAAGAAAAGACAAGACGAGAAATAATATAGGGAACACGTGTCGAGACCATACGAGGAAATAAGGTATGATATAGGTATATGTGCAAAGACATATATATAGTGTACTAATAGGGTAAAAAAAAGGAATAAATAAAGAAAAGGATCGTAGGTAGTTCCGCGATCTAAAGTGTCAATAATCCGACGGTATGTTATTTTTTTGACGGTTACAGTGCAAGTGTACGCGGTGCACCCGTGGATCCCACTTCTTTAGTGTCCCCAAGATTTTCTCCGTTGGTCAACGGAATTTGCACCACGTGCTGCTGAGTGTACTGGTAATCCCGACCGTGTGGCTAGAGGTACGAAGCGGTAGTACCCTTTGCCCCCCCCACCAATCCCTTGTCGGGACCCTAGTGCCCAGCACGAGCCCTCAACATTTGTAAGCCTCAGGTCTTGACGTCCCAAACAAATACAAGTATTCTTGTAAGTTAGGCCTGGCCAGACTGAGATCTGTACCCCGGCGTAATCACTACTTTACAATGCATAATTTTACATCGTCAGCATACATCAGCATTCGAGAGTGGTCAATAACAGATGGAAGGTCATTGATGAAAAGTGTAAATAATAAATGTCCAAGGTGAATTCCTTGCGGAACACCGGAAGTGACATGAACCACCTTAGAGACAGCGCCATTAAAACTGACTCTCTGTGTTCTATGAATTAAATATTCCTTTATCCACCGAATAAGATTGCTGGGAAAACCTAAAAGTTAAAGTTTATGAATTAAAAGGTAGTGATTTGGATATATCCCTATAATTTTGAACATTAGACTTGTCTCCTTTTTTATGGAACGGATTAATAATTGATTCTTTCCAGATATTAGGAAATGAACATTTCTCAATAGACAAACTCAACAATTTATGCAAAGGCTTGAAGAGACCATCAGCACAGTACTTAAGCACACAGCTTGGTACGCCGTCAGGTCCGGGGAAAATACAGGCTTAATACCCTGTAGATCAGTTTTCAAAAGATAAATTAGATGGAAGTGTTGATGACTTTCGCTTCGCATTAACGAAGTCATAGAACCTCTTAGGATCTTGCTGAAACTGTAGTCTGCACCGACTTAGGTAATTTTTATAACATGAATTATTCATGACTGAAAAACTGGAACGCGCAATCAAGTATGATGAGTAATGAACAGAAGAGCCAGATTTTCTGAAACTCTTATTAAGCTTAGATTTTCGATTTTTAAGGGCAGTCAACTCTCGTGTTAACCACGCATTTTTGTTTTTCCTACTTGGCCTACCAAAAGGGACACACATGTCGAATAAATTGTCTAAGGTTCTATAAAAAAATACTGATTGCCGTATCCAAGTTCTCAGAACCATAGAGGGACGACCAGTCAACCAGTGCTAGGAGCCGGGTAAGTTTGACAAAATCGGAGCGGACCCAAGCAAAAAGCAACCAACCTCCCGCTCAACCGACCGAGGGGCCCACCGCATAGCGTACGGTTACGTAGATCGCAAAAACGTAGACAAATGACATAAGATCAACTTTTTAAGAGAACTACTAGAAGTGGCACCGTTTATTAAGTGGGAAAATTCGTTATAGTTTGAACATAAAATCCGAAAAGGGTTATGAATAGCATAGTTAGAGTGACAAGCTTGAAGAGCAATGGGTAGAAAATTCCTTGTCCTTCTGATCGGAACAGCAAAACTAATTTGGCTGATTAATTGGGAGGAATCAATTTCACCATATATTAGTTTATGTAAAAAAGACTACACCTAGCATTGTTCTGCGATCAGAAAGAGAAGAAAGATTTATTAGTAAAAGTCTACTGTGGTAGAAAGGTAGGTTAATGGGGGGTTAAAAGGGCAAAGAGCAAGAATTGTTTTTGTACTGATTCTATTCTATCCTGGTGAATCCTGTATTTGGGATACCAGATACAAGATCCATATTCAAGAACAGGACGTACCAGAGACGTGTAAAGTGTTTTGGTTATGTAGGGATCGTCAAATTCTTTAGACCAGCGCTTAATGAACCCCAAGGTACTAGAGGCTCGATTTGCAACTGAAGAGATATGCTTGTTAAATTTAAGTTTCGGATCAAAAAGGATACCTAAATCATCAACCCATTCAATGCAATCGAGTGGGCTTCCATCAAGAAGATATATATTTGAAAAAGGAAGGCACCTATAAAAAGACATGACTTTACATTTATTGCAATTAAGATTTAGTAAGTTAACACGACACCACTTTTGAAAATTATCTAAATCAGTTTGTAGTTTTTGAGCAGACAACAGAGCAGTACCCGACATGCATGATTTTTACATCGTCAGCATACATCAGCACTCGAGATTGGTCAATAACAGATGGAAGATCATTGATGAAAAGTGTAAATAATAAAGGTCCAAGGTGACTTCCTTGCGGAACACCGGAAGTGACATGAACCACCTTAGAGACAGCGCCATTAAAACTGACTCTCTGTGTTCTATGAATTAAATATTCCTTTATCCACCGAATAAGATTGCTGGGAAAACCTAAAAGTTAAAGTTTATGAATTAAAAGGTAGTGATTTGGATATATCCCTATAATTTTGAACATTAGACTTGTCTCCTTTTTTATGGAACGGATTAATAATTGATTCTTTCCAGATATTAGGAAATGAACATTTCTCAATAGACAAACTCAACAATTTATGCAAAGGCTTTAAGAGACCATCAGCACAGTACTTAAGCACACAGCTTGGTACGCCGTCAGGTCCCGGGGAAAATACAGGCTTACTACCCTGTAGATCACGAAGTAATGAACACTCCGTGATACTTGGTTCAAAAATGCAATTAGAGGCATCAATCTGATACGGGTAAGGCAGATCAACCTGATTATCAATTGAACTGTATGTTGTTTGAAAAAATTCGGCAAATAAATCGGCAATGGCCTGATCCGAATTGGCCGACTTGTTTTCAAAAGATAAATTAGATGGAAGTGTTGATGACTTTCGCTTCGCATTAACGAAGTCATAGAACCTCTTAGGATCTTGCTGAAACTGTAATCTGCACCGACTTAGGTAATTTTTATAACATGAATTATTCATGACTGAAAAACTGGAACGCGCAATCAAGTATGATGAGTAATGAATAGAAGAGCCAGATTTTCTGAAACTCTTATAAAGCTTAGATTTTCGATTTTTAAGGGCAGTCAACTCTCGTGTAAACCACGCAGGTTTGTTTTTCCTACTTGGCATACCAAAAGGGACACACTTATCGAATAAATTTTCTAAGGTGCAATAAAAAATACTGATTGCCGTATCCAAGTCCTCAGAACCATAGAGGGGCGACCAGTCAACCAATTCTAAGAGCCGGGTAAGTTTTACAAAATCGGTTTTCCGAAATTGACGTACCCGTCTTAATGGTTCACTACACTGGCGTACGGCACAGGCAGGCAAAGTGATCAACACCTCCAACGTCGGGTGGTATAAGTCTTCGGGAGTGGATATGGGAAGGGATCTTGACACAGATAGAGTAGATGGATCCGAAACAAATACCAAATCAAGCATTTTACCAAGAGAATTTGGAATGCCATTGATCTGACCCAACGACATTTCAAATAAACCAACCAGAAAATCAGTCTGCACCATGGGGGTCAACACGCTTGAGTCCGGACTTGAAATCCAAGTAGCATCAGCAATATTAAAATCGCCAAGAACTACAAAAATATCACGATCAGAAAGCATAGAAGATATGGAAAGTATTGCTGACATATGTTCATTATAAACAGAGCTGTCAGATAAAGGTGGTATATAGGAACAAGAAATATAAATACCAACACCGTTAATATTTAACTTTACAGCAACAAACTCAATATCTATAGAGCCACTTAATATTACTGTCTCAGAGGAAAAGTCCACATCAACAGCAATAAGCACCCCACCACCACGGCGCAGAGGGCGGTCCTTTCTATAGATACAGAATCTGTTAGATAATACTTCAGAATTAAGTATGTCTTGTCTTAACCACGTTTCGGTGAAGGCAACGACATGAAAGGGAAAAGAATGACTATTAAGGTACAAAGTACTAAGTTTACTACAAAGTCCTCTTACATTCTGATAACCCAGTAAGAGGGAGGTAATCAACTGTGTTAGTTTTTTGCTACTAAAGTGGATGCAACAGGCGGAGCACTACTGATCCTAACATTGTTATTATTATTACTTCGCCTACTAACATACTCCTTCACTATGATGTGTGGCGGCCAAAACTTTTCAGAACAAATCGTTGAGAAAAGTTCCGGCGGAACACTCAGCTTAAAGGACGATATATCGCGGGCGAGCTTGAATTTAAATTTGTCGACAACAATTCGCGGGGAATCAATTTTACCTTTTATATAGGCGCTTACATCTTCCGCAGAATTATCGGAAGCGAGCCTAGAAACAAAAACAAATTTACTCTGAGGTACAACCCTAATGGGCTTAAGAGTTGAACCTAACGTAGAATCAGTAGGCTGACTATCGTTTGAACCACAGGGATCTACGGGAAGAACATTAGTTTTAGGTAACACCGGGTTAATTGCCGGTGAGTTAAATACCATTAACGGGCTGGCAGCAGGTGTAGGGGTACTAACAATAGCCGCTAGGGGAGGCTTGGATGTGGCAGCAGGGGTAGAGGCAGTAGCCGGCAGAAGAGGATTGGGGGGCAACACCAGCGGGACTGCAAGCGGACAAGAGCCCGAAGTCTTTTTGCGCTTCGGCGAGTCATTTAACGTTTTAGCAGTATTAATGTGGTCTTCCAACTCTTTAATACTGCCACGAAGCGTATCGAAATTATTTCGGACAACTTTGAAGTAATTGAAGGTCAGCCTCATGAACTTTGACTGTTCCTTCTCTATCTCATTGCAGGTGTGGCAATACCACTTAAGACCAGAATCAGCTGCTAAGCTGTCCCTGATTTTGGCATTGAAACTAGCACATTTCATGTGAATCATGTTATCACACGCCCTACATAGGATAAAATCTTGGGTGGATCCACCAGAAATTTTACAGTTTTTACTGCAGCAGACAAACATGTTAAAAGAAATATGTAAAATAGTTTGAAAAGCTTAATAATGTGCAAAATAATATGCTTGATCAAAAAAAAGTAGGGTACACGTGCAATGAGCGTAATATAACGGACACAAGAAAGAGAGAGAGAGCGCTTACATTAGAGAACGTCAGAGCGTAGGCTAATAAAAACCGCAAGTGCGTGGTATAAGAGCGTGAGAGCAAGAGCGCGTAAATAGATATTTTATGTTAGTAGGCACAGAACAAGCGAAAGCAAAATATATGTATGTATGTATGTACGTGTGTTTAGGCACTGACTGCAAATTAAAACAATTTAATAAGGCAAAATCACAATATCCACGCGTAAATACATACAAATTACATTCACTATCACTGTTACAATTGTTTGACACAATAATACCAATTAAAACACAGTTTAAACACTCACAAAGTTAGAAATTTACAGGCGCACACAGAAACACAACCGTCACCAAAGAAAGACAATGACAATGATATGTCTGCCCATAATCTTGTTGATTCTTATGTGGATTATTTGTATTGTAATTGGTTTGGTAGTTATGATTATGTGGTGCTTGGTTAGTGGGGTTATGTGTTGAACTTTGGTTAAAATTTTCTTGATACTTATTACCATGATAGTTTTTGTTTGAATTATTATATTTATTATCTTTGGGTTTTTCAACCACACTATTTTCATATAAACCCTCCTTTTGAGCTGCTACTTTTAACAAATGGCTAGTTGTTATATCGTACCTAGCTAGAATCATGAAAATTCTATCTGGTATTTTTCTTTTTATAACATCTTTAACTGTGTTGTTCATAGCATTGGTGTAGACAATTGTGTTGTTTGCATTATTATCTAGTGTTAGCTTATTTGTTATTACATATGATTTGTGTTCTAGTTCATCTATGAACTAACGGAGATTTCCTTGATAGCTGGTGTTGTATAGTTGTCGTAGTAATTCCTCCACTGGAGTTTGGGTGGTGTATTCCTCGATGAGTGCTCGCTTCAACTCCCCCCAATTATTGGCATGTAATAGTTGCGAGATCCTTTGGGCTTCTCCGATGACTTGCAGTTCTATCGCACCGTATATAATACTTTGTTGCCTTTGGTTTGTAGTAGGGTATAATTGTAATAGGAATTCTGTCCTCCTGATGAAGGCGCTTAGCTCCTGTTTATTTCCTGAGAACTGGGGCACTTGTCGGATTTGAGACAATGCCTGGTTTAGTTCTGCATCACTTAGTACGACTGCCATGTTGGTTTGTTTTTTGTTGCTTTGTTGTTGATTATATTGTTCTTCGTTCTTGAATTATTTAAACACCATTAACTGTGTTTGTTGCACGATTAGTTCTTTGGCGGATTAGTTTTTTATGAAGTATCGCAATTTAATTTATTTGCACTTATTTTTCACTAATCCTACCGGCTGCGCCAATTGTGAGTTCTTGACCAAGTGGGATTAAAAAAATAAGAAGACTTCGTCTTTAGTTTATTTCTTTATTATATGAATTGAACCAATGTTAAAAGTTACAAAAACACTTCCACACTTATAGTCTATCTTATTCAAAACTATTGCTTTGAACTCCAAATCTGAACTAATTCTCAATCGTTCTTGCTGCGCAGAGCAAACCTTGGTGGAGAGCTTTTCTAATGATCAAAGCTTTTAAGCTTTGTTCGTTTTAAGCTTTCTTTCAAAAAGTGCCAATTTGGCGATCTCACGCTTGTGGCGTGATTTTAGAAATATGTTTATGTTTTATGTTTATGTCCAGTTTGCTTGTAGCGTGATGCATGATTTAGAAATATTCTTATGTTTAATGTTTATGTCTAGCTCGTTTCCTGTGTTAGGATTTTTAGGGTGTAATGTGATATTTAATTGTTGGGGTGCGTGCTTATGTGTAACATATTTGAGATATGAATATATGTGCATATTGGATATCTTACTATATATATATATATATAGGATAAATATATATAGCAACATGCTAGTATAAACAAAGCCGGCGCCGACAACACATACAGGAGAGAATCCGCGGCCGGACCTGAGTCGCGGCAAATTCGTAGGCTGGCTCTCTCTGACACATGGTGTCAGCGCTAGGTACGTGTCTCGCAGCTAGGATGGCTGGACGCGTACCGTTAATGTGGAGGTCGAAGAGCCGTTGGTGTGTGAGCAGTATGATCACCGTCTATAGTGATCACTGTCATACCAACGGCAGGCATGAGGCGCCGCGGTCAAGCACCGCTTTTGCTAGGTGCCAATAAGCCATCACGCCACCTTTGCCCTTCGATTGACATTGGCGCTGACAGGCCCCTTTTCAGCAAGACAGCGACGACAATAAAAGGAGCCGTCGATCACCAGCGAAAGTCAGTCAGATTCAGAGTACACAACGCGAGACTAAACTACGGCCGGTTCGGAATTCGAAAAACGCGACGAAGGATAATTTGTGAAAGCATACGCAGAACGGTGCGGAGTGAAAAAGGACTTCAGGGACTCTACTACCAACCAGGAGCCGAACATAGTCCTTAAGTGGTCGTAATAAGTGCCAACATTGTGCTGTGCACATATAACAATAAGTTTCAGTTTATAATAAGTCTGAGTGCTGTTTCGTGTCTGTCTGACACACTTACCCCAGCGAGTAGGAGTGCTATTGGTAGCTTCTTGCGGAGTTAAGAAAGCCAATAGCGGAACCTGGCGTATAGCTGGTGTAGTGCGCAAGAAACCTAGTCCCGTTGGCGAGACTAAGTTCGACCGCTGGTTAGCAGGAGGGCACATTACGAGGTGTTCCAAGACAAGTGTAATAGCACCGCGAAACTAGTCAACGCGCAACCAAACTTAGACAAATCCTACGTGTAACAAAAGGAATCAACAAACAACGCGAGAATAAAACTTATAAATTATAAACTAAACCACCAAGTGTTTTCATTATCGTAGCGCCACAAACACAAATTTGTTGGCACGTACCCTCAGCAGCGCAAGAGTTAGCCCAGCTTATATTCGGGCAACCGAAGGTTCATTACAATATGTGTGTGTGTGTGTGTGTGTATGTGCTCATGTATATTTTTTCAGTTTTTGGTGGCTCTCAAGTGATTTGGGATTTTGTTACTTTTCTAGCAACGCATATAATGTGTGTGTGCATGTGCCTTGGCTATTCTTGACCTGCATCAATTTAAAGGATTTTTAGAAATTTAATTACAAGTTAAGAACACCTATAAAATTAATGTTATTTAATCATAATTGTTTATTTATTTTTAAAATTCATCTTAATATTTTAGATGCATAGTCCATAGCTCATAATATGTCAAATATAAATTTATATATTTTAATATATATATGTATATAATTATGAGCTCTTGGCCTTTAAAATTCATAATTAAATACATAAAAAATGCCGACAGCCAATATTTAAAATTAAAATTTGACGCGCATTTGAATCTGCCTACAAAACATTGACAATTTCTGTTTTTGCATTTTCTGGTCATACATTCTCTTTCGAGACATTAGCTATATGACACCAGCAAACAATTTTGCAACACAACTGCCATGCAGTTGCGCATACGCATACACTGCATACACAGCCACATACAGCCATGCTGCTACACAGCTACATAGCTGCTACTCGTTATAAATAGCTAATCCTATCTGCAGATAATTCCAGCGAGTAAAAAGAGAGGGAGAGCGATGTCAAGTCTACCTAAGTGTATAGTTTTTGACAGCATACAGAAACATACATACACACATATATACACCTAACGGCGATCTTGTCGCTGACATACAGACGTATACACAGCAAATTGCTGGCACTCCGTCTGTACCGAGACAAGCGCTTTAGCTACGCAAATGGTCTGCAAAATTTGCATTCGGCTCGTTGCTTTCAGCAGCCGAATGCTGGTGGCTCCTCCACAACGCATTTTTTCGGTAGTTGGGAAAACGCGATTTGACTCCTCCGTGTATACCTACTTAATGATTATAGTGAGGAGTAAGGAGCAATGTTATCCAACACGCCCCCTCAAAAATTACATTATAGTATTAAAATAAAACTAATTATCTCATTTCATGTGACTGGTGTGTATTCTAGGGAGTATTACAATATGATCGAGCATTTGCAGCTAGGATTGGGGAAACCCAGATAAAACCCAATCAAATCATTTAAACTTAACATGTACATGACATCAATATCATTAGGATAATAATAATATATAGTAGTTTTATAATAACTCAAAACAATTCAAAGTTAACAATATTCATTTTCATTTAACTTTAAATATATGACTTTAGTATTTTCATTTTAGGTTCATTATATACTAGTTTCAAAATAATTAGGGATAAATCAAATTTAAAGCAAATTAAGAAACTTCAGTTATTAAGTCTATGAGATTATTTAAAATAGTTTTGAAGCATCTTAATTTTTTTTGTCGTCTTCAGTCTTTTTGGTGTAGTTTCTGGTTTCTTAATTCAATGTAAATATATCGGCCAGCTGATTTTCTGTAGAAATATACTCAATGGATATAACATTATTCTCTATCTGCTCTCTAGCAAAATGATATTTGATATCGATATGTTTTGATCTTTTGTGGCATGAGGGATTGTTGGCTATGCTAATACAACCCTGGTTATCTTCAAATATTTTTATTGGCTTTTTAAGTTTGATGCTAATACTTTCTAAGAGAGATTTCAGCCATAATGTTTCTCTCACAGCTTCAAATAAAGCCATATATTCTGCTTCAGTGGATGAAGCTGCCACTGAATTCTGCCTCTTTGTATTCCAACAAATAGCATTTGAATTAAACATTTTAAAAATATAACCTGTTGTACTTTTTCTATCATTCTCATTCCGTCCCCAATCTGAGTCAACATAGCCAACAAATATATGTTCATAATCTAAATTTTTCTTAAAATTTAGTTTCATATTAATATTGCCCTTAAGGTACCTCAGAATTCGTTTTAAACCTTGCCATAATTCAATATTATTTGTATGTGTATATCTACTTAAGATGTTTACGGCAGTAGTGATATCAGGACGTGTACAAAGCATTATGTACATTAAACTACCAATTAAATTGCGACAAGGAGCATCGTATATGTCATCTGAGTTCAACATTTCATAATTCAATTTGCTTGGAAGTGGAGTACTCACTGGTTTACATTCTTCCATGTTAAACTTACTTAGAGTCATTTCTATATAAGCAGATTGACTTAAAGATATCTGATCTTGACCTATTTCTATTTTCATTCCAATAAAATATCGTATTTCGCCCAAGTCAGTCATCCTAAACTTTGTTATAAGATATTGTTTAAATATGTTTAGGATATCTATATCTGATGCCGCTATAACTAAATCGTCCACATATAACAATACATACAAATTCCTTTTGATATCGCCCTTATCTTGAACATATATACATCGATCAACAGGTGAATTTTTAAATCCACACTCTTTCAATGCTTGCTCAAATACTTCAAACCAGCATCTAGCTGCTTGTTTGATCCCATAAATTGCTTTATTTAATTTGCATACAAATAACTCCTTGCAAATAACTCCTTAAGGAACTTTCATATATATATCCTTTTCAGCGTACCATTTAGAAACGCAGTTTTAATTGATTTATTATATTGATTTGCAATAGATAGTATAAACCGGAAACTAGAAATTCTTGCAACTGGAGCAAATGTTTCATCATAATCTATTTGGTACTTTTGTGTAAAACCCCGTGCAACCAATCTTGCCTTGTATCTTACTAGATTTCCCATCTCATTCTGTTTTAGAGTGAATACCCATTTGCTATCTACAATATTTTTGTTCTCAGGCCTTTTAACAATAGTCCAAGTCTAATTTATTTCTACTTGAATAGCTTCTTCCCATAAGGACTTGTCCTTTCTACCTTGTATTTCGTCAAACGAATTTGAATGTCTATAAAAATAGCATGGGCATTTAATACATAATTATCTATCATTCCATACTCTCTTTAAGGAATTCTGGAACACAACATTCCGTACTCTCATTCTGGAAATTTTCATTCTCGTAGTCCTTACTCTCATTCGGGATCTTTGGTTCACTACTTTCCATACTCTCATTTTGGAAATTATTTTTCTCATCTTCCTTACTTTCATTCAGGATCTTTGGTTCACTACTTTCAATACTCTCATTCTGAAAATTATTTTTCTCATCTTCCTTACTTTCATTCAGGATCTTTGGTTCACTACTTTCCATACTCTCATTCTGGAAATCATTTTTCTAATCCTTCTTACTTTCATTCAGAAGATTATTTTCCTTACTTTCTTTGTGGAAATTCTATATTCTTACTTTTATCCTTACTATCGTTCGGGATTTCATTTTTACCAGCTCTAGAGTTAACCATATTTGTTTCATCTACTACCACGTCTCTAGCAACAATAAATTTTTCATTTTTAATATCCCATAATTTAAAGCCATTTGGTTCATATCCTTCAAAAAAACTTTTAAATGATTTTTCATCAAATTTTCGTTTTCTATTTTGATTGTGAACATACACTGTTGAACCAAATATTTTTAAATATTTTAGAACCGGCTTTCTATTATGCCACATCTCGTATGGTGTAGTTGCTCGATCTCCAAGTGCCTTACTTGGAATCCTATTTTTTATATATGTTGCCGTTAACACAGCTTCACCCCAAAAGGACTTATCTAATTGTGCACCACTGACCATAGCACGAGCTTTTTCAGTAATTGTTCTAATCATTCTTTCTGCTACTCCATTTAACTGTGGAGTATATGGTACAGTTAAATGGTAGCTTATTCCTTTCTGAACACAGAATTCACGCATTTCACTAGATAAATATTCCTTACCATTGTCAATGTAAAGATTCACAACCTTTAGATTAAAGTGTGCTTCACTTTTGACCACACAATCTTTAAACATATTGCACACATCCGATTTGTGTTTAATTAGATAAGTAAAACAATAATGTGTATACTGATCCACAAGTTAGTATAGTAGTTTTTATCATCAATTGTTGTAGGTGTTATCGGACCACAGACATCGGAATAAATTACAAAAAGAGCTCTATTTATGTGTTCTTTATTTTTATATTTATCGAATGGTAATCTTGCTTGTTTTTCATTTAAACAAGCTTCGCATAAGTGGGATTAACAGTATCAAAAAGCCTATTATCATTAAATAAATTCTTTCTTTTTATTTCTACCAGCTTTCCCTTACTAATATGGCCTAGTCTCTCACGCCATAATTTATATAAATTAGTATTATTTGTATTTATTTTATATGCCTTAAATTCAATAATGGGCATATAGTACGCACCTGAGGTTTCGGCAATAGTAACATCACCTTTCTTCAATTTAACTCCACTCTCGTCGAATACAACCGTAAAACCAGCGTCTTGCATCTTCTTAACAGAGATTAGGTTTTCTGCAACTTCTCCACAATATAAGACATCCTCAAGTGTTATCTGATAATAGTTTTCCAGCCGGACAACTCCACGCTTAGTTGCGGAGATATATTGTCCTTGTTTTGCCACAGCAATCTTTATTGGAGTTTCCAGTACAACGGAGTCAACAAATAGTGTTTCGTCGTTTATCAGGTGGTCTGTAGCACCCGAATCCAAAATAAAATTTACGTTTTTGTTTGTTTGTTTATTTTTATCATTTAAACTTTTGAGCATAAAAGCGAAACCTGGCTTGGCTGTTGCAGTGGAGCTTGTTTATAATTTTCTTTATTATTTTCATTATTTATTTGTCTTTTATAACTGTAGCAATCCTTTTTTATATGCCCTAGTTTTCCACAATGATGACATTTTATGTTATTTTGTTTTGTTTTATCATTATAAGGTTTTCGGTAATTATTATTATAATTTGGCTTTTTATATTTATATTTATTATTATTTATAAATTTGTTTTTAGGATTTCAATTAAAATTATTATAGGCCTCAACATTCATCACCTTTTTACTTGTGTCATTACTTGCGTTCTTTATTTTTACCTCATGATCTAATAAACGGTTCTTAACAAAAGCTAAAGTTATATTTTCTTCTGACAATGTCTCTATAGCTGTAATAACCCCGTCATATGATACTGGTAAAGTCAATAGCAAGTGAGAAACCTTATCCATTTCGTCAATTTTAGCTCCTGATGCTAAAAGTTCACTAACTAGCTCATCAAAAATCACGATGTGTCATCTGGCTCTTTAGCTTGAGCGACAACAACTGCTTGCGCACAGCTAACTGTGACGCCAGACTTCTGCGCTCATACATGGAATCTAAGTTCATAAGAATTTGGCGTGCTGTGTCGCTGCCCGTTGCGAAATTTAAGAACGAGTCACTAAGATTTTCAATCAATGCACTTTTAGCACATCTCTCTGCCTTTACACAACTTTCATCAGTTTCATCAGGTGTCTCACTATCAATTACTTTTAATAGCGTATTTCCACTGCACAGTTATTCTCAGTTATGTTAGTTAACAGTAACTGAGGTTCAGTTTGCATGTATTCTCCCATAAGGAATTAACTGAAGTAAAACTGACCGTAAATATTAACTGAAGAATAACTGAAGAGGAACTGGTTCATTTGAACACTTGTTCGATAAAACATCGCTGTTAATGTGCCCTTTTAATGTAACAGTCGCAAAACAGATGATTGTGAATAGCAGAAATTGTGAATAAGTATGCGCAATATTTAATAATATACAAAATTGTATTAAAAATTTTGTTTTTTTATGAATTATTGTAGGAAACAATTGAACTGGGTGCCAAGGTTCAAAGGATTGCTTTTAAAACTGTCGGCGGATAATTTTGTTGCACTTAGGGCAGATCAGAATAACTCCCACGTATATAGGAAAATTGACTTGTACTGCTTGTGCATTGCAAGCAAAAATGCTTGTTGGCATTAAAAATAAGCCATAAAAGTTGGCAGCACGCTGTTACTTATTTGCAATGTACAATTTCGGTTAGTTTTTCTCACTTTTTTGCAGAAAATATAAAGCAAAACAAACCGAAAAGCTGATTTATTTACGGAGGTTCAGTTAACAGAGCAATGGAAACAGCTTTCGTCAGTTACTGTTAAAATTTACGGAAACGGAGCAATGGAAATAGGCTATAACACATATAATTCAGCAAGAAGTGCTCTAACTCTAAACTTCCAAATCGCGTATTTCTCGCCGTCAAATGGTTTTATATTGCGATTTCCCTTTTCCATTTTGTATATGTATGTGTGTGTATACACACAAGATAGACGCTTCGTGAATGAAAAATTATCACGCACTTATTTTCTTTAATAGAACGTAGCCTGGGCCCATAACCTGTTGAAATTTGTATTCTATTCTCCAGCTAGTTCTTTTGTTTAAATAATAACACAATTCTTTTATGTTTATATTGATTGATTGTTTTTATATTTTATATTTTATCTTTTGTCTTTTCCGCACACACAACCAGCCACTTACAAATCGAGATCAAAAAGAAGAAGTAAGATCAAAAGAATGTGCCCATAGATTCATTTTAAGGATTCTGTAATGTCCATTTTTGCTTTAAGCATAACATTATAGTGAGGAGTGAGGAGCAATGTTATCCAACAGATGTCTTATAATATAAATGTGTGCTGACTTGTATACGACTTAACATTCTCCCGGCCGTTGAAACGGTTTTCAACCATCCTCAAAATCCAGTGTAAATCGTCTTGGGGATGCTGATGGAGTGGATGTATCGTTTTCCTCATTCCTTGTGATTGTGGGTTGAAAGGTCCATAGGCGTTGCTTCCGTATTGCATAGGCACACACTACAATGACCGATATCAATAAAGCAGCGTAAGCGGCTATATGATGGTGTTGGACCGAGTTTATTTGGTTTGGCAAATCTTCTTTGTTGAGTGCTGCCAGTTTTAGCTGTTAGTCGTCCATTTCTTCTTGTACCTTGTACTACGATGTGTTGGTTTTAGTTGACGGTACATTAGTGGTGTTTGGCATGTTGATGTCGCCAAAGCGGGCGTAGCTTTTCCTCACTTGACTTATTACGGTTCCAAAAGTACTGATGCTAATGTCTACGTTGCGTGCAGTACAGCCAGATGATAACGATAGAAGTCCGGTGTCTTCTAGTCGTATTGTAGATGGTGTTCCGTTGCATACGGCTTGTAGTTCCATTGCAGAATATGTTGCAAAGATCCAGTTATTCGGTTGGTGTGTTTTTTCCCATACCATTCTTGTTGTTCTGTGAGTTGTTTGACACATCGTTGGTGTCTTATTTTTAAAGAGTTGAAACTCGCATCTGTTGTTAACATTAAACACAGCTTGATGATCAAAGCATATGTATTCTTCGTTCGGTAATGTAAGACAGCGGTGTAGATCATCCTGTGAAAGTCCCATGAATTGATCCCTGTATTTGTTTACACCTATGATCGGCGTTTTAAGCTCGAACAATCTCCAACTAGTAGAGTTCCACACAGGAATTGGCACCATATTAAACAGTTCTAATATTGATGTTGACACTAGTGGTAATATTACTCTGAATATCACATGAGTGTCGGTGGCTGTGCCTTCTGCTTGCATAATTCTGTATAGTTGAATTACGTTGGATGAAGTCACGGGTAACATATGATCTAATGGCAAATGATCCCGTATTTGATCCAAGTGATCCCTTAGTTGTTTAGGGGAAATCTATGTTTGGCTTATAGTGTGGTTGCGAACTCCTGTTAGTACGTCCACTATTTCCGATTGCATGCGCTGAAGAGTAGCTGCTAGCAATGTTAATTGAGTTGTTACTGCCAAGTAATTTTCTGTAAGACGTGCGCCAGTGTACTTTCCTCTGCTTTGGCTAATGGCAGCTACTTGTTGTTCAAGTAGTCTTAGCCGCTTGTCCGATGTAGACCTTGTTTTCTTGACAACGTTAATGGTTGAGTCAAGTTCTGAGGTTTGATTTCTCATCAGGGTCAGTAAGAATTCCTCGTTGGTTTGTACCTTCTTTATGACCTTAGTCATTTTATTGACTGCAGCTTCCCATAGACCTCCAAACGATGGCGCTCGTGGCGGGATGAATTTGAACGCAACTTGTTTCTTGTTGCAGTGATTGATGATCTCTGCTTGAGCCCTTTCACCAAAGATTGTTCCTTCCAGTTCCTTCAGCTGGTTGTTTGCTCCAATAAAGTTAGTGGCATTGTCACAATGAATTGTTTGACATTTGCCGCGGCGGCTTAAGAAGCGCCGCAAAGCTCCCAAAAAGGCGTTTGTCGTCAGATCGCTGACCAACTCAAGGTGTACCGCCTTTGTAGAGAAGCAGCAGAATACGGCTATGTATGCCTTATCTGGTCTTTTTCCTCGGATTTTATGATGAATCCAGATTGGTCCGCAGTAATCTACACCCGTAGTAAGAAAGGGGCGAGTTGGTGTTACTCGGTCGGCTGGCAAATTGCCCATAATTTGGTTCATTAACTTGGGCCTTGCCTTGTTGCATTTCACGCAATTGTGAATGATGTTCCTTGACATTGTTTTGTTGTTGAGGATCCAATATTGCTGTCTTGCAGTTGCTCGTAAGGCTTGGGCACCGCAATGCATGTTGTCTTCATGCAGTTCTCGCAATATCATTTTTTACTAATGGATCGTTGTAGGGCAGCAAAATCTGGTGCTTTGCATTGTAAGGGAGTGGGGCTAGATCCAATCTGCCTCCAACTCGCACAAGGCCGTCTAAACCTTTTAATGGGGACAGCGATGAAATGGAACTCTTTTTGTCCACCATGTTGTGACGCTGCAACGATTTTAGGTCAGCAGCGAATTCAACTTGTTGTATTGTCCGCAAGATTACGTTGCGAGCGCGATCCTATTCCTTAATGCACAGCGTGGAAGTTGCTGATCTGTATTTTGTGTAACAGAAGCGCAACATGTAAGCCACAATGCGTTGTAACTTGTGAAATGAATTGCTGTGTCTACAAGTGTATATTTCTTCACCTATTGTAGATGGAGATATTGCCAAACTTACATGTTTGGTTTTTCTTTCCAAATTGCTCGGGTTGACAACGGGTAGGGCTGACCATTTGTCTGGAGAGCCATGCAGAAACTGTGGTCTAAAGAGTCATTGATTGTGCTCGGGTAATTTTCATGCCGATATTCCTCTTGAGAGTACATCTGCTGCGTTGTTGGCCGATGATACATGGCGCCATTGAGTTTGGCTTGTCAAGGCCTGAATTTTCACTATTCGGTTTGCCACAAATGTTAGATATGTGGATGCAGCTGCATTGATCCTTGAAAAAACCACAGTAGAATCTGACCAAAAGTATCCTGGCACTGTGTTGCTGTCGAGGTCTAGGTCGCGTCGAATCCTCTCAGCAAGCTCAGCACCCAATAGTGCAGCACATAGCTCCAGTCGAGGGAGTGACTGTTTTGCTGTTGGAGCCACTCGAGACTTTGAACATAGTAACCGCACAGATATTTGCTTATTTCTGTACGTTGCGCGTACGTATATTGCGGCGCCATAAGGGCGGTCTGACGCATCTACAAAGGTGTGTAATTCCTTTGTGATTGGAGTCTTACCATTATAAATGTGCCTTGGAATTTGCATTGAATTAAGGCTCTGCAACTCCTCTCGATAATCCTTCCATTCGTTTTGATTTTCAGGTAACTCATCGTTCCAATCAAGCTTCAATTTCCAGAGCCGTTGCATAAAAATTTTAGCCTTTACCACGACTGGAGCGAACAAGCCTAGGGGGTCGAAGATTTGTGCCAACTCCGAGCAGACTGCACGTTTTGTAATCCTTGTTGCTGTACTGCTGTGAGTGCGACCACCAAGTTGATCCTTTTTGGACAACCAAATAAGGCCCAATGTTTTCACACTGTAATGTTCCAGTGTTTCTCCGAGCTTTACCTCGGTCACTATGTCTTCTTTCGGAATTCCTTGCAATATTTGCTCATTGTTTGAACACCATTTGCGCAGCTTAAATCCCGATGGCTGAAGGATTTTGTTGAGCTCTTGTTAAATTTGTATCGCTTCTATAATTGAATCGGTGCCAGTTAGGCAATCATCTACATAAAAGTCACGTTTTAGTGCCGTTGCACCCATCTGAAATCTTTCCATATTCTTAGTTGCCAAATGATCCAAATATTTTATTGCTAAAAATAGTGCGGATTTCGTGCCATATGTGACTGTTTTTAGCCGGTAGTACTTAATATCTTCTGATGAGTTGTTGAAACTGATTTTCCGGATTGATCCATATTTGACGATACATTTTTTCAATATCAGCCGTAAACACATATCTATGTGTTCTGAATCGTAGCAGGATAGACATTAGATCGCTTTGAGCCGTGGGGCCTGCATGCAGTATGTCATTCAGCGATTTTCCAGTAGATGTTTTACATGATGCGTTAAAAACAACTCGAAGTTTTGTTGTAGTGCTGTCCGGCTTCAATACGCAATGATGCGGAATTACGTAATGGTTTTTAGGAACCTGTTGAAGTGACACTTGTTGCATGTGTCCAAACTTCTCATACTCCGCCATGAAAGCTGCGTATTGCTTCCACGTGTCTGCAGGGGTTCTGCGCTCTAACGATAAGAACCGTTTGGTTGCAATTTCCATGGAGTCTCCCAGGGCTGAACAGTGTTCTGCAAATGGGAGTTAAACGATGAATCTGACGTCCACCGCCACTTGTAATTGCTCTAAGAAGTGAGTCTCACAATGCGCTTCAATGGGTGTTCGATGTTTCTCTGCTGACTCCATGCTATCCAGTGTCCAAAATCGTTCCATTAATTAATTTGTTTCTTCGTTTGTTGCTGCTGCGCAAATGCGTGAGGATTTACTTGCAGCATTTATTTTTCCTGCAATGATCCAACCAATCTCAGTTTGTTGCATCATTGGACCAGAATGGAACATTCTATGCTGTTGTGGGAGGAATATTGAAAAACAGTGCTCTGCTCCAATCAACATATCGATTTTGCCTGGTTTATTGAAGTTAGGGTCCGCAAGAGGTAGATTGCTCGGCATGCTCCAATCGGTAATATTGATCGATTGGGCGGGTTGATCCGAGATTATATGGGGTAGTACAAATGCTTCCACTTGCATAGTAAAATTGCTGTGTAGCGATTTAACAATGACATTCACCCGAGCTTTGCTGACTCTTGGCTGTCCTCCGATGCCTTCAATCCGGAGTGTTGTGTCATGACGCTTTAGTGCCAACATCGTCACAAGTCTTTCAGAGATAACGTTGATCTGCGATCCAAAGTCCAGTAATGCCTTGAATGTTGCCTGCTGTCCATTGTTTGCTTGTACAGCTACCTTTGCGAGTAGGCTGTTTCGACTGTTTGCGGATGCCACAACTTGTGTGTGTGGCTCTGCTACTGCTGATGCGATAGCATTCTCCAAATGTACTGGAGTATGGTGCTATTTGTTGCACTTAAAACAGCTAAAGATGCTTGGGACGCATAGTTTTTGTCCTTGCACCCACACATTTATTTAAATAGTGACTTGTCTTTTTGCAATAAAGACATCCTCTTTGTACACTTGACGATGTTGCACATGTTGTGCTTTTAGGCTGGATTTTCTTCGTATTACCCAATGATTGTTCATAGAGTGTTTTATTTGCGCCATCCAGTTTATTTATCAGGATGGCAATGATGTGTAACGAACCTTCGGTTTATCCCGAATATAAGCTGGGCTAGCTCTTGCGGTGCTGAGGGTACGTGCCAACAAATTTGTATTCGTGGCGCTGCGACAATTAGAACACTTGGTGCTTTTAGTTTATATGAAATATCTTTATATTTGAATCGGTATTTTCCTGCTTGTTACACTTGTTTGCTTACTCTAGTTCGGCTGCGTGCTGGACTAGCCTCGCGATACTATTACCCTTGCCTTTGGAACACCCTACAACAGGCTCTCCTGCCAGTCAACGATCGAACTTAGTCTCGCCTACGGGACTAGGTTTGTTGCGTACTACGCCAGCTACGCCAGGTTTCGCTATTGGCTTTCTTGTCTCCGCAAGAAGCTACCATTAGCACTCCTACTCGCTGGTGTACGTGCGCTTCACCTTGTCTTACGCCAGGCACACTAACTCGACGCGCGGATGGCAAGGATTCGCCTTGCAAGTTGTATCCTCAGGATAGCGCTTGACCTCAGTCAGTCACGAACCCGCACTTAGTCTATTTACAACTTTGTAACTTAGCGCACTTATAATAGTTCACAAAACGCTTAGGACTACCTTTGGCTCCTTGTGTGGAGTGTAAAGTCCTTGAAATGTCCTCGTAATCCTTGTTCCACTTTCACTCGGACACTCGATATTCTTCCGTACTTCACTTGACGCGTTTAGCAACTCTCGAACCGGCCGTGTTTTAGCTGCGCGTTGATCGCTCCGATTTCTACTATCCCGCGCCGTCGGTCGGCAGCTCCTTTTATACGCGCTGCTGCCTCGCTGGATCGGGGCCTGTCAGCGCCAATGTCAAAGGAAGGGCAAAGGTGGCGTGATGGTCATTTTGGCCCTTGGCAACAACGGTGCCTGGCCGTAGCGACTCACGCCCGCCGTTGGTATGACAGTGATCACTATAAACGGTGATCGCACTGCTCACACACCAACGGCACTCTATCCTCCACATTAACGGTACGTGTCCAGCCATCCTAGCTGCGAGACACGTACCTAAGCGCTGACATTGGGCGTCAGAGCGAGACAGCATGCGAATTCGCCGCGACTCGGGTCCGGCCGCGGCCTGTCTCGCTGTATGTGTTTTTCGGCCGCCGGCTTTGTTTATTTTGTATATGTATTTATAAATATATGTATGTATGTATACCACATATATATATTTATTTCATACAATACTAAAATAACCCAGCCGAATTATACTCCTCTTGTGAGAAGCATTCCCAGCTCCTCACACTCCCCTCTTTCCTCGGAAGTGGATTCTTCCACTGCATTATCCAATTTTGAACATGCGCTATCCGCAGCGCCGATTTGAACTCAACGGCCGTTGACTGAACCTATCGCCGTCGGTTTAGGGCTGTGTCTCGATTCCCTCATAGCAACCAGCTTTGTACTGCGTGCTTTGTCGTTGACATCGTATGCCATGCCAAGGAGCTTAATGTCGTACCTGATCGGCGATATTTATTCGATAGCGACGATCGTGCCGGCTATCGATAACCACTCCTCACTGACGCCACATGACGCACCAAATTTGTTGCTGGAAAATATAAGCAAAACAAGTAAGTAAAAACCCACCACGGTTGCCATTGCCGTTACTAATCCATCCTCTCTTTTAACTAGGATGGGCACCGCGGTGCCCGCTGGCTTTATTTTCCCCCTTGGCCCCAGGTACGTATCGTTCTTCAATACTTACCAGCGTCGGCCGGTGTTACATTTCTTCTTCTTTTTTTTTTCTCTTTCCAGGTTTCTAAATAAATGCATACAATTTTTTTTTTAATATTTTTTTTTTTTGTTATGAATATTTATTTTTTTGTGTGTGCGTTCAAGTGTTTTTTTCCCTTGGGATCCGTGCGCTCACGGATCGCACGCGAAAACGCGCGTTCCTACGGACGACCCCCTTATTCGGTAACGTCGGCCGTGTACCCATACCAGGCGGCACGAACGCCTGGTCGGTCCCTGATCCATCGCTGCTGCAACCTCGGGTGGCCACTGGTCCGGTCTCAACTCTCGCCATGTGGGGCGACCGCTCGGCGCCGACTGCTGGCGTTGAAGTGACGGGCGGGCCGACCGTGTGGGACCCGGGCACGAAGCCTGCCGGCCCAACGATGGCCTCACCCGGATGGGTGACCAGCGTGGGGGCGGAGGCGGTGACTCACCACGCGGAGGCGAGCCCGGCACGCGCTGTTCGGCTGCCGCTGTAGCCTCACTGGCCGGCTGGGGCCACACCCACGGTGCCTTTTCCAGGGTGTCCGGCGATGGTTCCCGCGGTGCTGGTGGAAACTTTCCTGTTGGTGTTGATGACGGGGTCCGCGGCGGCGGTGTTACTTCCCGTAGCACAAAACCTTGCGCGGGTGGTGCTACCTGCTCGCGCCACCGGTAGACCACCGTCACCTCATGACACCAGCCCGCTCCGTCATATCGCGACTGTCGCGTCGCCGTTGCCGTCATGCCTTCGTCCTTGCGCACCTCCGCGTCGTCGTCCGCGTTAAACACGCCGACGTTTTCGCCCTCGCGCCTCTCCGCGTCGTCGTCCGCGTTAAACACGCCGACGTTTTCGCCCTCGCGCCTCTCCGCGTCGTCGTCCGCGTTAAACACGCCGACGTTTTCTTCTGTGTCCTCCTCCTCGGCCGAGGTTGCGCCGTCGTCCGCCGACGACACATACGCGGCGACGTACGCATCGGAGTCGCAGCTGCCGCAAGCTGCCTCCGACCCCGAGGAAATCTCGATGACCTCCTCCCCTCGGACCATCGGTGTGGGCGAAGGTGGCCTCGCCAGTCGGGCTTCTGGTGGCGGCGTCGGTGGGGCTGCTGGATGCCCCCAATCCTCCAGCTCGGACTCCGTGTCCGGCTCGGGCTCCGCAGAGGACTCCTCCCACGACCGCCTTCGTCAACCCCAGCCCTCCTCCTTTGCCTTCTGGTGGTGCTGCTCGGCACACCACCGTGTCCAGCGACGCTGGGTCTCCGCTGCCCGCTCCTGGCGCACCCGTTCCTCATCGCTGGTATCCCGCATCGGCGACGCCATCAGCACGAGCACGTCAGGCGACGGCTCTCGCTGACGGCGTGCCACTCGTCTACGCGGATGGAACGGCAGACGCACTGGCGGTAGTGGAACGCGCCTGCGCCGTATGACTCGTCGGGGCGCTGGAACTACCCGGCGTGCTTCCAGTGCCGCACGGATGTGCGAACCGCGTGCTGCTTCTCCCACGCTGCTGTCCATCTCCAAATTGTTCATGTTAGTGGTTCGGCTGATTTTTCTCAAAGAGGCTGAACGCATGGCAGCCAGCGCTTTTATACCCTCTGGTGAGTACTCAAGTGTGTTTGTGTTAGTGCGTGATCAACGGTGTCCTTACCGTTATGGTCGCCATGTTTGTCAGCGCTCTCTCTTTATTTTTCCCGTTCTTTTTTTTTTTTTTTAAATTCGCCGCGCTAGCTTCTTTGTTGTTTGTTGTTGTTTTTCTCTCTCCTTTTTTTTCCATACATGTACCAGTAATAGCACATGTATTACCCTTCCTTTTTTTTTTTTTTTTTTTTTAAACAAAAACCACTTTCCATGATTTAAACTAATACAGATTTCCTCATTTTTCCATAGGTATAAACTCAGGTGAGTAAATGAAGTATATCACTTTAACGACTTTAATAACCTACTCTTTTGCTTTCAGAAATCTACGTGTTTTTTTTTTTTTTTTTTTTAATTATTGGGCTGGGCAATCGTAGGGTCCCCTCTTCAAAATTTTTACATGGTCCACCCTTTTAAAAAAAAAAAATTTTAACCAAAACTTATTGCTGTGTTTTGCGTCCCTCCTTGTCCGCTTCCTCGCTATGCGGTTTTAAGTCGCAAATGTGAGCTGTCCGTTCCCTTTTCTCAGTTTTGCTTCTTAGTTTCGCTATAACTGGTGATACGAAAGTTGTGATCGTATATGGGCCAGAGAATTTCGGGGCTAATTTAGCAGCGAATCCCTCAGCTGCATTTGACAGGTGGTGCTGCTTTGCCCACACCTTGTCGCCCACTGCCGGTTTCCATGCCCGTCTCCTCAAGTTATAATGCCGAGCTTGGTCTTGGGCCGCCTTTTCCAAGCTACGTCGTACCACCTCGAATACCTCCTTTAGCTTGGCAGCATTTTCGGTGGGCGTCTGCGTGTTTCTGCCGGTGCCTACTGTGACTTCGTCGAACAGTGCTTTTGGCAGCCGCGGTTCGCGCCCCTGCGTTATGAACGCCGCGCTGTATCCGGTAGACGCTGCTACGCTGGAATTGACGGCCATAGACAGCTCCGGTAATAGCTCGTCCCAGCACCGCTGATTATCCTTGGCATATTGTGCCACCATAGTTTTCACTGTCCGATTCATCCTTTCCGTTGGGTTTTCTTGTGGGGTGTATGGTGCAGTAAACTGGTGTCGCACCCCCAATTCTTCCAAGTAGGTTCTAAAGGCCTTGCTTGTAAACTGCGCTCCGTTGTCAGTTATAAGCACCTTTGGTACTCCAAACCTGGCCAATATTCGCTCGCGAAATCCTTTTTGCAGCGATGCTGCTGTAGCGCTTCTCAAAGGGACTAACTCTGTCCACTTTGAGAATCTGTCTACAAACACCAAGAGCATCGTATTCCCATGTTTGGACCGGGGTAAGGGCCCAACAAAGTCCGCACATACTGTGCTCCTTGGCTCTTCCGGTATCTGCGTTAGCATTTTCCCAGCGGCCGCCATCTGACTTGGCTTATACAGTTGGCAGATTTCGCAGCGATGTACGTACGCGCGTGTGTCTCTGTACAAGCCGGGCCAGTAATAGCGAGTTGCCAATCGCGCTATCGTCTTCCTGCTACCGAGGTGTCCGGCTGTTGCTGCGTCGTGATTCTCTAGCAACACCTGGTTCCTCTTGCTGCTCGGTACGCAGAGTTTCCACGATGACACTTCCTCGTTGCCTGCGCGATGTGGTATGTGCCGGTAAAGGTTTCCGCTCTCCTCTACGTAGTCCGGGTATTTCCGGGGATTTTTCCTTATCTCTTCTCGCATCTTTTGAATCCATTTGCATCCTGCGTTGGATTCCTCCATGCCTTCCGTTGTTGTGACCACTCTACCACATGTCTCTTGCAGTGGCTGTCGGGACAATGCATCGGCTACGACGTTGAGATTACCTTTTCGGTATTTTATCTCAAAATCGTATTGTTGTAGTTCTAGCGCCCACCGCGCTATCCTACCCGATGGGCTCTCAATCGAGTTGAGCCACTTCAGAGCCATGTGATCGGTGATCACGACGAAATGGTATCCCTCCAAGTACGGCCGCAGTTTTCGAATACCCCATACTATGGCCAAACACTCTTTTTCGGTAGCCGAATAATTTCTTTCGGCTCCGTTGAGTGTTCTGCTGGCATACGATATTACTCGTTCACCTTCGTCCGAAGGTTGAGTCAATATCGCGCCCAGGCCATAGTTGCTTGCATCCGTCTGCAAGCAAAAGGTTTTCGAAAAATCGGGGCATGCCAAAACAGGTGACTGTGTCAGTCGGCTTTTGATAATTTCAAATGCCTGTTGTCGTTCTTCTGACCATTCCCATTTTGCTCCCTTTTTAAGCAGGTCGTTTAGCGGGTGTACCGTTGTCGCGAAGTCTGGTACAAAACGCCGGTACCAGGATGCGACTCCCAAATACTGCCTCAGCTCCTTCACGTTTCCGGGCGGCTTTAATTCTGCAATTGCAGCAACCTTTTCCGGATCTGTGCAGATGCCCCTGTCGGTCACCCTGTGGCCTAAGTACTTCAACTCCTTTTTGAAAAAGTCGCACTTATCCACGTTTATGCACAGGTTTGCTGCTCGCAATTGCCTGAAAACTTCTTGCAGATTTTCCATGTGTTCTTCTCTGGTCCGTCCGATGACTATGATGTCATCCAGATATGCGAACGCATGCGGCATCATGTCTGGTCCGATGACGCGATCCAAAGCTCTCTGAAAAGTTGCTGGAGCCGAATGCAAACCGAACGGCATTACCTTCCAATGGTACAATCCTTTTCCTGGGACTGTAAACGCTGTTAGTGGTCGGCTCTCCTTTTCCATTGGTATCTGCCAATACCCATTTTTCAAATCCAAACTTGTGATGAAATGGGCATCCCTGAGCTGATCCAAAATGTGGTTCACTCTCGGAAGTGGATACGCATCTTTTTTTGATCGGCTGTTTAACTGTCGAAAATCTACACACAACCGCCATTGGCCCGTTTTCTTCTTTACCATGAATATGGGCGTGCTGTGTGGACTGTTTGATGGTTCGATACAGCCTTTTGCTAGCAATTCGTCGACTTGTTGGTTGATTTCGGCCTGCATTTTCGGATTTTTGGGAAAATACCTCTGCTTTATTGGCCTGTCGTCGGTCATCACTATTTTGTGTTCCGTAATTTGCGATGGCCCTTTTAGCCGGCCGAACGCTGCAATTTCGCGATCCAAAAATTAGGCTATCTCGGGGTCTTCGTGTTGGATTTTGTTGCTACTTCCGGACTCCTGACGGCTGGCCTCTGTGTGCTATTCGATCGTGGTCTGGACAACTGCCACCGACAGTCTCTCCTCCAGATTCTCACGCTCATAGTGCTGTGCCGGGATGGTGACCACCATTCCTGCACATTTCAACACAGTGCCCATACCCGTCAGGAAATCCCACCCCAACACGAGGTCGTCGATAACGCCGGGCAATATCAGCAACTTCACCTCCAGTCGGCGATTTCCCAAGCGAATTTCCGCTTCTAGTTCTTCAAAGACGCTGCTGTTCCGTCCGTCAGCTAATCGTACTCGTCTGTTGGTGTCGCTCCTCCGGCACATTCCGCTGAGTCTACAAGCCAGTTTTTCGCTGATGAAACTGCTTGTAGCCCCAGTATCAATGGCTGCCTTGTACTGACAGTCACCGATTCGCACAGTAGCTGTCAGTTGCGCACCCTCGTTCTGTAGACTCCCGATTAATGGCGAGGGGTGGTCCTCGGCGGCTCCCGTTCGCCCCTCGCTGGCGGACGCCGCTGGTCGTTTCCCGACTTACAGCATGTCGCGGTTCGCTGCCCGATTCGGCCACAAACCCAGCAGTAGTCGAGCATTGGGTTTCGGCAATCCACCGCCCAATGTCCGCTCTGACCACACACCCGACACGCCCTTCCTGGGTTCTCTATGTGTGTTTGGCTGTTGTTTTGCTGCAGTCTCGGTGCCGGTCTTGGTCTTTCTGGCTCCGATCCCCGTTCTCTGGTGTGATGCTCCTCCATTGCCATAAAACGTGTGTGATTGTTGCGATTTGCCTGTTGGTCGCGATTGTTGTGTTGTTCTCCGCGACCCTGTGGTGGGTGGTGATACCGCTCCTGTTGGGGTTGGAGTTGTTGCTGTTCGAGCCGCAGTCGCGCTCGATCCTTCTCCAACTCCTCAAATGCCTCTGCCAGGTGCATCAGTTCTCCCAGATTTGAGAACTGGTAGGGTCGTGCATACGCGCGCAGATCGGGGAGACTGTTGTTATAGATTTTCAACAGCTCTTTATCCGCTGCTAACCGCAGCGGTCGCATCAGTGTCTGCATTTCGACCATATAAATCTTGAACGGCTCCTCCAACTTCTGCCGTCTTCTGCGGACCTCATCTTCCAGATTCTCAAAATAGTCTCTGGGTAGGAAGTATTCTTGAAAACTCTGCACAAATCCCACCCAACTCGTCCAGTGTTGGTTGTTGGCGATATACCATTTTAATGCCATCCCTTTGAGCAACTCCGGCATGGCTCTTGGGATCATGTTCAGGTTCAGCCCATATGTATCCGCTGACCATTCCACCTGCTCCAAGAATTCTAGAGGTTTCGACAACCCGTCGAATCTAAAACCCCATTCCCGTACCTGTTTTGCCACCCTCGGGTATTCCATGCCAGTGCTTATGCGATCGTGTCTTCGCTCGAAACTAGGTTCATGTTGCGGTTGTTGGACCGAATCCTACGGTGATCGGTGAGTCTCCTGGGAGTCTTTTGCTCGAGCCGCTGCGCTGGTCGAAGGTATGCTCAGCCGCGCTACGTTGATAGCGCCAAGCTCCTTCTCTTCCTCCTCCTCTTCGATCGCCGACTCGAGTTCTTTGCTTGGCGACAGGCGACCGAACCGCTTTGCCAATTCGCTGATACGGAGGCCGTGCATTAGAGAACTCTCATTTTTACTCACCCAGTCTCCAAACTGTTTCCGCATCATGTCGGTTGTCCCAGCCATTTCCAGACCAAATTCCGTGCCATATTTTATTAACTGTTCCTTTTTTAAATTGTACACCCACGAACGCACCATTTTGTTTATATTTTATATAACTTTAAACACCTGGTACACTAGTATCGCAGAATCCACAGTTGGGCGCCAGTTGTAACGAACCTTCGGTTTATCCCGAATATAAGCTGGGCTAGCTCTTGCGGTGCTGAGGGTACGTGCCAACAAATTTGTATTCGTGGCGCTGCGACAATTAGAACACTTGGTGCTTTTAGTTTATATGAAATATCTTTATATTTGAATCGGTATTTTCCTGCTTGTTACACTTGTTTGCTTACTCTAGTTCGGCTGCGTGCTGGACTAGCCTCGCGATACTATTACCCTTGCCTTTGGAACACCCTACAACAGGCTCTCCTGCCAGTCAACGATCGAACTTAGTCTCGCCTACTGGACTAGGTTTGTTGCGTACTACGCCAGCTACGCCAGGTTTCGCTATTGGCTTTCTTGTCTCCGCAAGAAGCTACCATTAGCACTCCTACTCGCTGGTGTACGTGCGCTTCACCTTGTCTTACGCCAGGCACACTAACTCGACGCGCGGATGGCAAGGATTCGCCTTGCAAGTTGTATCCTCAGGACAAGTCTTTCGTAGCGCTTGACCTCAGTCAGTCACGAACCCGCACTTAGTCTATTTACAACTTTGTAAATTAGCGCACTTATAATAGTTCACAAAACGCTTAGGACTACCTTTGGCTCCTTGTGTGGAGTGTAAAGTCCTTGAAATGTCCTCGTAATCCTTGTTCCACTTTCACTCGGACACTCGATATTCTTCCGTACTTCACTTGACGCGTTTAGCAACTCTCGAACCGGCCGTGTTTTAGCTGCGCGTTGATCGCTCCGATTTCTACTATCCCGCGCCGTCGGTCGGCAGCTCCTTTTATACGCGCTGCTGCCTCGCTGGATCGGGGCCTGTCAGCGCCAATGTCAAAGGAAGGGCAAAGGTGGCGTGATGGTCATTTTGGCCCTTGGCAACAACGGTGCCTGGCCGTAGCGACTCACGCCCGCCGTTGGTATGACAGTGATCACTATAAACGGTGATCGCACTGCTCACACACCAACGGCACTCTATCCTCCACATTAACGGTACGTGTCCAGCCATCCTAGCTGCGAGACACGTACCTAAGCGCTGACATTGGGCGTCAGAGCGAGACAGCATGCGAATTCGCCGCGACTCGGGTCCGGCCGCGGCCTGTCTCGCTGTATGTGTTTTTCGGCCGCCGGCTTTGTTTATTTTGTATATGTATTTATAAATATATATATGTATGTATACCACATATATATATTTATTTCATACAATACTAAAATAACCCAGCCGAATTATACTCCTCTTGTGAGAAGCATTCCCAGCTCCTCACAGATGATTGGATTCCAATGTTGAAATGTCAATCCCGAGTCCCTTCAGTGAAGCTAAGGACTCTATGGTGGCGATGTGCAGCTCCTTTAAAGACTTTACATCGTCGCTGCAGGTTTGTTGCAGCAGAAGACGATTCAATATCCTAGATGCGATATCTCTAGGATTGTTGTAGGCATCTACTAAAATCTCCCATGCGTAGAGATAGTTCTCTTCCTTAAGATCGATGTGACGGATTAGTCTTTCCGCCTCTCCGACTACGCTGGTTTTAAATACCACATCTTGCGTATGGTTGGCATATTTGTTTCATGTATCATACATGAAAACATATCAAAAAATTGAGAGTATCACCATCAAATTTTGGAATGGAGATACGCGGCAGATTGATGTTTTCGGCGCACGTACTGCTTGAATTGTTTGTAAGTGCATTCCGGACATCAGCCTCTGCCTTGAGATAGTCAGTGGCGTCGTAGCCAATCTCTTCCGGGTCCGCAAACTCCTCGTATATTTGGAAGTGGACCTCTTGAGTTTTTGCCCATAATGACTTTATAATCTCTGCATTAAGGGGCTTGTGTTGAAAGGCTCGATTCAATGATGCAATCATCGCCTTTTGCCGACGGCACAATGCCATTAACTTAGCATTTGTGCTTGCTCGGGCACAAACTGATCCTGCAGCTATGACGGTCTTTGGTTCCGTCATGTTGCTGGTAGACTGATCTGCAATGTCAGCCTATTCCAAGAAGTAAGTTCTGTTCTGTTCTACCATGGCAGCGACTTCTTCGAAGAACTTGAAGTGTCTATGGGACTCCTCTAAGTCCTTTGAGTTCCTGATTAACTCGTGGTTGTCCTTAAAAACGGTCCACTTTTCCTCTAGTAACGAGGCCCTGGCTTGAGGTTTTGCTTTCCGTTCAGCTGGGTCCTTTTTGCTGTTCTTGATAAGCCTTGATATCTCCTGGCTTATCTCATCCTGCGCAGCTAGGACCTCCTCCAACATAATTGATTTTTCTGTGCTCATTATTGTCGCCTTGTTAACATGTTAAGAGTTACCAGAACCAATTATGTACGTTGTGTTTTAACTCTTGATTATTCCTGACCCGTTGGAAATGTTTTATTCGCTCTGGTGAGCTGGATACGCCTCGATTCGCAACCGTGATGTGCTCAAGGAATAACGAGTTGTTTTTTTGTAGATAAGATCCTTGTGGTGGAGTCCTTTGTCGGGGTCACCAAAATGATTGTGTATGTGTAAGAAGTTGGGAGGCATTCAGTACATAAACTGACTGCTAAAGGGCGTCGCAACTGGCACTTGTAACCAGGTGGACTACGGAGAAATAATGAATGTTTCTTGTAGGTTTTACTAGGAACACTGATTTTATTAATGAAAAAGTTACAATATATATGGTCAAAATAGCTTAGCTTACAGGTGTGTGTTGTCAATTAAAATTGGGTTATTGTGTACTCAGCAGTTGCAAGCAATGCAGAATAGCATTTTTAGCAACTACCGGGTTGGCTGACCGCTACTATTGCGACACATATTGTGCATTGTGCAGTCAGCGATATTCTGCGTGTTCAGCATAATTTGGTATTGGTTACAGTTTTATTGTGTCAATAAATATAGGGTATTGTGTATGGTCTTGACATAGTTTTACATGTGTTAATAATTTGTGTGTCATTCTTACATAGTCATGTGCAGTTATTTGATGTCTTATAATATAAATGTGTGCTGACTTGTTTACTACTTAACAGAAACAAATCACAAAAATCTGTAGGTATAACAAAGAGTGAAATAAATTGAATTGAATTGAATAACAGTTTTCGGATTTTATGTTCAAACTATAACGAATTTTCCCACTTAGTAAACGGTGCCACCTCTATTAGTTCTCTTAAAAAGTTAGTCTTGCACGTAGCGCGCGACAGAGCTCGATCATGCTCTCCGTCTCTTTTGTTTCCGACGGCTGCCGAAACAGCTACTGCAAAACATTCCGCAGGCAACGAAAATGTAAAGCCATCCAGACAGGTATGTAAAGCTAAATACATACAAATTAAGCGTAAATTAAACTCCCAACGACAAACAAAAAATTACCCATTGAGTCTCAAGCGTAACACTCAACAATACCAATAGATTTAAAATCTTGGCAGATAGCGCTGACAATCTGCCCCCAGAATCTGTGACAAAAAAAAGCTTAAGAAGCCTCTAATATTTAATCGAGAGAAAAGGTCCAGTGCTTTTATTAACAAAGTTTTAGAGCTTAGTGGTCAAGATAATTTCCATATCATTCCCCTAATGAGGGGTAACATCCAGGATGATTTTTCCGTACTGTGCGGAGCTCTTTTAAAAGTTGTAATTACTTTTCTTTTAGCTTAAAATTCACAACTGGTTCTAGCCTTGGGACCATACTGCATTGTGTGAAACCTTCTCAACTGGTTTTAACGTTGTGTGCATGGTATGAATCCTTTTCAACTAGACTTATTTAGACTTCATTCAGTAAGTTACTTGATGACGAAAATTTTTCTCGTTTTCTTGACTGACACCGACTCCAAAAACAACAATTGTTCTTACTACTTGTAGAAGAAAACGAAATTATTTATTTTATATTTTTTTAACTTTTTTTTTTATGTTGAAATTGTTTTTTTTTTTTTTTTTTATTTTTAGTGATTTTGAATGTACATTTAATAATTATACTTTGATACCGAAGGTCTCATAGTATATTGGTTTTGTTCAATGTCCCTCATGGTGTCCGTCTGTCCGTCCGTCCGTCCGTATGAACGCAATTTTTTTCGACTCCTGTAAAGCTAGAGACTTGAAACTTTGCAATTATGTTTGTCTACGGGCTAGTCAGATAAAGTGTCAGTGGGTTGCCACGCCTACTAGGAGGCTGGGAAATCGATAAAATCGATAACTAAAAACCGATAAAACCACATATTTCTCACATTCTTACAGCTAGAGTTACCAAATTTTGCACGAAGATAGCTAGTCACATCCCTGAATAAACTGCATCCAAATTTTGCCACGCTCACTCCTTCCGCCCCCATCCTCCCTGCTCCTTGAAATTGGAAACGCCTATAGTTTTCACTTTTTTTGAACTAGAGTCACCAAAATTGGTAGGAAGATATGTGGTGACATCTACAAAAGATCTGCATCAAAAATTTGGATGCCACGCCCACCTCTGCCGCCCACCATTTAAAATCGGAAATTTCGATATATCTTACACTTTTTAAGCTAGAGCCCGTAAATTCGGTAGAAAGATAGAAGGCAACATCTACCAAAAATCTGCATCAAAAATTTGGATGCCACGTCCACCCAAGCCACCCGTGTATAAAATCGGAATCGGCTATATCTCTAACAGTTTTTGAGCTAGAGCCACCAAACTTGGTTTGAATATAGATGGTGACAGTTAAAAACATTTGATTCAAAAATTTGGATGCCACACCCACCTCTGCCGCCCACCATTTAAGTTTGGAAGTTCAGTTATCTTCCACAGTTTTTGAGCTAAAGTCACCAAATTCGGTAACATGATAGCTGGCGATGTTTACCACCCGGCCCACTCCTTTGCAAGCAGACTCCTTACCATCCGTTCTTTTACTGGTATCAAAGTATTCCGCAGTCGGTTGCGTCCGACTGCAACGGTTTCACTTGTTTTTCTGAATAGAATAGACCTCCTAGACGTACTACTAAAAAATGAGCAGCACGCTAATATGAGACAGCGTCGTTTAAATGAAACAAACAAAGGAAGGGAGAAAAAAAATTTCAAAAGAGACTTTCGAAGAACGCAAAAAGCGACTCTACATGAAAGGAGTTTTAAACAGTGAATCGGTTAAAACACGTAGTCTCCGTCTCCGCTTTATTAACAATCGCCTATTGAATGTAACGGAGGAACAACGTGCCCACAGTGTCGGCTTATTCTATGATCGTCTATCTAATAAGACGGATGGGCAGCGAGCCCATTATCGATAGTTTAACAAACGAAACACCTGAAGCTCGTTCACTTCGACTAGGTAGAATGCTACAAAGCAGTCACGTTTGTAGGGATAGTATAAATAAACCATCTTTTCAAGCAGCAATTAATATTTTTGCTGATGTACCATGTGCCTTTTGCAAAAGAAATCTTTATCCACAACACAACACAACTTACGAGCAAATCTGTACAGTATGCTATTACCTAAAGAACTGATTGCTTTAGGTTTAACAACTACCTGCACTTAGGGATGGCAAGATTAATCGAATGAAAGGAAATAATCGATTAATTTTGGCCAAGAAACGATTAAATTATATGATTTTTTTATTTTTATTAATTGATTATTAATCGAGTAATGAGTAGATAATCGCAATTTTTTTTTAATAATTATACTTTTTAGCAAAATTTTTTGCAAACTAAGATTGTATTAGGCTCTGAAACTATTATTTGTTTGTTGATAACTCTATTATTTGATAGTTATTTACACCACTGTCTCATACTGCCTACCATTTGTACCGCCATACCACCATACCATACACATACCATACACCTAAACAGCATACCAACCTTAAGCAATATGTAACACGGTCACTCTGTAAATGTTAAAAGCGACGCGGAAGAAGCGCGCTATTTCACAAAGAGTGAAAAAAGTGAATAAACCGGACGAGTTTTCTATTACAAAATGGCACCTAACAAGAGTGAAGTGTGGAAATATTTTTCCAAAGTGGATATAACCAGTTTGGTAAAATGCCTATTGTGTGGAAAGAATTTAAAATTTTCCAATAACACAAATAATATGCTTCAGCATATTAAATTGAAACATCGGAAAGAAACTAATGATCTTGTAAGTCGCAAACATTTGAGCACCATTTTGAACGCCTCATAAAATAAATTTAAATATATTTCAGCAGAATAAATCTAAATCCAAAGAAGATTTTATTAATCTAATGGATGAAGAAATCAGCACTCAATCCACTGACAAGAGCAATCAATCCACTGACAACAGCATATTGAATAGTAACAAAGGCAGCAGCGGCAGCAGTTTTTCCAGCAACAACAACGACAACGAACCTAGTTGCAGTAGTAACAGTCGTCAACCTCTCATATTGAATTCTTTCAATAAAATTCAAAGCTTTGCAACAGGAGGGTCAAAAATAGAAAAGCTTACCAATGACATCGTAGGCATGATAGTCAAAGACAATTTGCCTTTTGATTTTGTTGAAGGTAAGTAATAATGGAATTATTATTAATGCAGTGATGGGCGCGTCGCGACGTTAGGCAGCGCGCTGCCGAATGTGCATAGGCCCTCTGCCGCGGCCGATTGCACAACATCACACGTATGCTATAAGCATTGAAAACATTGTGCTTGTATGCGTGTGAAAACTGTGCCGATATGTGTGCATGCCCATCACTGCTTTAATGTCACTGAAGAAGTAGACTTTTAAAGTGGCACTTTGACTGCTCTTAAGTGATTCATTTGTAAATGTACTTATTTTTAAATTATTTAAAGGATAAAGGAAAGGATTTTTGGACTTTATGAAAAACCATTTTCCTTTGTTTAAAGTTCCATCAAGAAACACACTCAAAGCGCTCAAAGATTCTTTATATGCGACTGAAAAAGAAAAATGTTTGGAGACATTTCGTAAATCAACATGTTTATGTATTACAACAGACGCTTGGACAGACACTGCAATGAAGAGCATGCTTGGAATTACCGTTCATGGCGTATATAAAGATGAACAAATGAATATAGCCATCGGAGTTTTTCCTTTAACAGAAGCGCATACAGCTGGACATATATCTGATGTCCTAATAGCTGCTTTAAACGATTTTTCTATAGATGAAAAACATATTATTGCTGTTGCGACAGACAATGCAGGGAATGTGGTTAGAGCTATACATAACACCTTCGGCAAAAAGCGGCACATTCCTTGCTTCGCTCACACTTTGAATCTGGTGTGTGAGAATTCTTTGAATATAACAGAAATTACCGCAATTATTTCGAAATGTCGAGAAATTGTGAAATGGTTCAAGCGCAGCGTAAAAGCAAGTGACCAGCTTCGAGAGGTTCAATCAAACGCTGGAGTGAGCGAGGGCAAAATGCTGAAATGTATTCTTGATGTTAAAACTAGGTGGAGCTCCACGTATTATATGCTCGAACGCTTCATAAAACATGTTATATATATATAAGTTCTATTCTTTTTGAATTTAATGACTCTCCGCCAATGATATCACCGCAAGATTAAAATGCAATTCTTAAAATGTTAAACATTTTACGTCCATTAGAAGCAATGACAGTCAAAATAAGTGGTGTAAAGTGTGCATCTCTCAGCCAAGTAATCCTGCTTGTGCATTGTGGCCGTCAACAATTGGTGAAAACAATCATCATTCATCCTGCCGCCGTAAAACTAAAAAGTACGATTTTAAATGAGTTTGATCGTAGGTTTGGATCTACGGAGCACATGTTTCTTCTGGCAGCGTCGACTCTATTAGACCCCAGATTCAAAAAAAATTCATTTCAGTGACCCTTTAGCGCTTGCTGCAGTTATGAAGCATTTGCGAACTGAAATGAAAAACATTGAAGACAGTATTGAAAGCAGTAGCGAGACCTCAGTGGGATCAATTGAAGAAGATTTTGACCTTTGGGCTACGCATAAGTCTTTAATTCATAAAATAAGGAAGAAAAATGATGACATGCCACAAGATAAATTGGCTTTCTTTCTAAATGCTCAAAATCTGGAACTAAAGCGCAATGTCATTGATACTTGGGACGAAATGAGATCAGTCTACCCAAAGCTTTACACTCTTGCCAACAAATATTGCCATTTAATGGGAACATCAGTACCCGCGGAGAGACTGTTTTCGAAAGCAAGTGCAACAGCTTCTCTTAAAAGAAACAGATTAACCACAAAACGTTAGGGAAAACTTTTATTCCTGCAGTCATGGTTAAATCACTGATTTGTGTATTAAATTTCGTTTTGTATTTAATTTCATTTTGTATTAAATTTCTTTTTTCACATCAAAATATTTAAATTTTTATTTTGAAAATCACATTTAATTTTTGTAAAATGTTGATTTTAGTGTACTCTATTATTTAAAAATAAAATAAATATTTGTAAAACATAAACAAATATGAAAAAAAATTAATCGAGTAATTACTCGATTAATTGCTCAAATTGCGATTAATTGCAATTATTTTTTTTTCTTGCGATTAATCATTTGATAGATTAATCGATTACTTCAAAAATTTTGCCATCCCTACCTGCACTGCATACGGAAATAAAATGATGCCTACAGATTCTGTAGTACAGAAGTACCGCTTTAATTAGCCAATTTTACAAGTGTGAAAGAGCGGTTTTAAAGTCGCATTACACTATTTCTAGAGATTGTTAAAATTAATAAGCGTTTCAGTCAAATTTGGTGAAAGGGGCAGGTCGTTTTATTTGCAAAGTATGTTGTGGAAATAGCAGAACAGTTAACACTGACACCACATAAAGCTGGTTTAGTTTTGGTAGTAGAATGTCTCGATAACTTTTCATGTATAAAAGTTATATGTGGCAGTATGTCGAGTCAAAAGTTTGGAATGCATAGCTTTATCAGATTTGGACGCCAACAAATTATTAAGTAGACCACACGACAAAAGATCGTTGACGGAATCAATGAGTTTACGAAATCTGCCATCTGACAATGAAGGTCCAACATAAAAAACCAAAATATATTAAATCTAAAATTTAGAAACTTGATACAAAATAATGAAACGCGTTAAGTACATGGTTCAGGGTATCTCCTAGTCGGGGAATCTCGACTACTTACTTGTTCTTCTTTGTGCTTAGTGCATTTTCCTTTTCTATCGCCGTTATCTGCTAGAAGGTGCCGGTTTAAATTCATTCATTAAAGACAGCTGCATTTGCGAGTCTTAGGTGCTTTGCAAATTAATGAACAGCACTCTTTTACTCTTGTACTCGTATATACGTGCGTGTATCATTTGCGCTCATGTTTGGATGGAGCTGCGCTAGAGTCAATCCAATCGTTAGAGATGTCAAGTTACAGTTATCGAGTAGCATTAGACATATTAAATAAGCGGTATAGTAATAAAAGACTTGTATTCCAGGCACACGTAAAATAGATGCTGTGTTTCAAGAGGGTGGAGGCAACGTCAGCTGTAAAACTACGTGAATTTTGGGACAAATTCAATTCACACATGCAAGCTTTAGAGTCATTGGGCAATTTGGAGCAGATTTCTGACAGTATGATAGTAAATATGCTGTTGCAGAAGCTGGATGTTACAACATAGTCGTCGTGGGAAGAGCACGCATATCTAGAGAAATTCCCGACTGCAACAGAATTCTTAGATTTTCTCGACAAGCGATGCCAAAAATTGGAGAGCTTGCAGTATGCTATGGCTCAGCACATGCCTAGCAGCGTGGCAATAGAAAGGCCTTTGTCGTTGCCGAAGGCAACCAAAGCAAGTGTCTGTTTTCCAACATGTCTTGTCATGGAATCTATTTCTGAAGCAGATTGGCCGAATTATACATACCCTGCCGGGCTATGCTACATTCAGGATCGCAGCTTCGTCTAGTTATCATATCATTGCTCCTACCATCACAGATTGTCAACCCTGAGTGGCCATTGATATCCATTCCATCAATTGTCAGGTTAGCTGATCCCGTCTTCAATAAACCACAGAGAGTGGACCTGCTGCTTGGTGCCAGCGTTTTCTTTGAGCTTCTATGTGCCGGACAAATTAAGCTTGGGCCGAATCTTCCGCCTCTACAGAAGACTCGTCTAGGTTAGGTCGGTGGTAGGGTGGTGTTCAGGATCACAAAACATGCCGCTGCCTACAAGCCGTAGTACATGCGCCGATGGTGCTGCTCAGAAAGATGTGGCATATTGTGGCGTGACGCATCTGATAAGAGCTGGAAGTTTATTAATTAGATCACATATGGCACCAAGGCTGCTTCTTTTCAATCAATGCGTTTCCCCTTGTCTCAGATGCACTTCTTCATGACTTTTATGTTGATAATTTCATATTCGGCTGGCATACTATCTCGAGGCAACTAAAATTTGACGATGGTAGCCCCGTAACCAAAACTCTTGGTCTTGCTTGGGACCGTGCAACCGATCTTCTTTTTTCCTTAATGCCGCTACAGCCATAGCACAAACCATGCAGACGCTTTGTGACAATAGCACTGTTCTACGATCCTCTTGGACTTCTTGGACCTGTTGTTAGGCAAAGATATTCCTTTAACAACTTTGCAAAGACAAACTGTATTGGGATGAAAGAAGGGACCGTAACGGCTATAACTTTTATATATAAAAATTGTTTTTAACGATTATTTTAGATTTTTTTTTTTATTTAGGTCTAAAATTAATAAATATTTTTGATTATTAATATAAAAATTAAAAATAATGATTATTTTTTATTTTTTTTAACTCTTTTATAACGATTATCAAAGACACGTGTTTTAAAAGTCTTTCATAGACTTTTTTTATTAAAAATAAGTTTTAAAACCACTCAAAAACTTTTATATAAAAAACTTTTTTAAAAAAATATTCTCAAAAATAAAAGTCTCAAAAATTCATAATCAAAGTCTTTGCTGTGTATGTCTAGAACTACAATATATAAGGTCACGAAATTAAGAGAGAGCGAAGGGTGGGGGGTGTTTCTTATTGCAAAAATCACCTGATGCACTTTATAAAGTCTAAAGGAATGCGGTATTTTAAGCAAAAGACTTTTTTAAAAAATTCTTGAGACTTTTATTTTTCCAGAAGACTTAAATTTTTAATAAAAGTTTTTGACTAATTGTTTTTTATTCTTTGATAACCATTATTTGTGCTTTTTTTCAATTTAAAAATAATATTTTTAATTTTAATTATAAAAATTAATAATAACTATAATTTTTAACTTTTATAAAAAAAATTAAAAATAACTATTATTTCTAACTTTTTTCATTAAAATTGCAAAATAAAAGTTTATTACGCAATTGACTTTTTGTGATCATAATAATAATATTTTTGGTGTCCTTGAAGAATTTGTTGGATAATCCTTTCATAGGGATATTAATTTTAACCAAAACTGTTATTTACGGTCTCTGGATGAAAGCCCTCCTGTGGCAAGGGACACAACTTGGTCTGAGCTATGCAGTAGCTTCAAAAACGTTCGACAACTCTCATTTCCCAGAGTTCAGCTTGTTCCAAGTGTTGACGTAGAGGTACACGGTTTCTGCGACGCAAGTTTGGATGCTTATGGAGCCTGCGTATTTGTAGTGTCTAAAGGCCATACACCCACTGCTCACATTCTCTGCGCAAAGTTTCGAGTAGCACCATTGAAAACGCTTTCAGTGGTGAAGCTTGATCTATGTGGAGCTGTATTACTGGCCAAACTGGTTTGCGAAATCATGGTATGGTAATCTGGGTATGTTCACTGCGCAGTTCTTCTGCTGGTGTGACTTATCCGTTGCGTTTGCCTGGATCAGCGATGAGCCCATCCGCTTCAACGTATTTGTAGCTAACCGTGTGGCAGCTATACAAAAGCTAACGGCCAGCATGAAGTGGCTACATGTTCCTACAGCTCTAAATCCTGCGGACATCATATCGAGATGTGCTTCTCCTGAAACTTTGGTTCAATCTACTTACAAGGAAATTCTGCTGATTGGCCTGAATTTAGCGTACCAGAGAAATTGAGTCTTGAACTGCGAAAGGCAACTTTGCTGGTGCTATCTCCTTACATTGACATTACGCAGAGTTGCAAATTTGCAAATTGCTTTAATGCTTGTAAATATCCATAATGGAACTCGTCTTCTGATTGAGCTGTGGCCCATTGAAGAATTTATCACTGCCGTTCAATGCAAGGCATCCAATTATCATATCTCGGCATCATGTAATCACGCACTCGATAATTGACCACGCTCATAAAAAGAATCTTTACACTGGACTAAGAACTGTTTCCAAGGCTGTCAGCAGATGTGTGAACTGCCAAGGTTTCTGGAGCCAATCATGGCGCAGATGCCAAGTTCGGCCACTTGCTGTCACTGGGATCGATTATTACGGACCATTCTACAAATCTGAAGTGCGCAATCGACCGCCTGTCAAGTCCTACATCAGTGTCTTCATATGTTTTACAAGCAAGGCTATACATATGGAGATTGTAAAGGATTTGTCTACTGCAACGTTTCTCAGTGCAATCAAGCGTTTTATTTCGCTTCGTGGGTAGCCCAGCCAAATTTGGTCTGATAATGCAAGCAATTTCGTCGTTGCGAAGAATGAGCTTAAGGATTTGAAGCAGCTTATGTTAAGCGATCAACACATTTAAACTGTTCGCCTATGGTGCTGAATATATAGTTTCACTGAGCAAACTATAACATAGAAACCTTAAATCGACTTTAAATTTATTGCCGTCAAAATGTTGAACATCAGCTCCAGGAAGAAGAAGAGTCGAAAATTTAACAGACATAGCTGGCCGCGCAGCAAAGTGACGTCATTCTATTGCTTGCTTTGCTAAAACCAACAGAACGGAGTTGTTCTGGAGCTGATGTCGCCTGTATGTATGCGTGCGTATGTGAGCGAGCAGGTAGTCACACGGACACATAACATGTATGTGTTTGTGAAACGTGAAAGCAGCATTTGCAGATGCTTTTGTTTAACTTTCAGTTCGTTTGCAGCGGCCAGGCTGTTTTTAGGGGAGGGAGCGCGCCAGCGGAAAGCAAGTAACGGTAAAAAATACATTTGTGTATACATGCACCTGCGCGGGCTTCATTTTTTTTTTGGGCTAGCTTTGTCGAGACTTTTGTAATTTTTGTTTGTTTTCTTAACGCAGCATATACATGTGTGTGTGTGTACATGTAGGCATAGGCAGCACATTAATTTGTATGCGTCGCAATTGTCTTGTTAGTTATTGACCTGCCTCAACTATTAAAATGTATGTTTTTATTTTTATATATATTTTTTTTATTAATTATTAAAATACATTTAAATCGTTAAGAGGTGCATAATTGATCATTTGTCTAATAATTACATATCTATAATTTATTTATATAATTATGTATTTTCGACCCTTGAAAGAGTAGTCAGAACTGTGTTTCAGTTGAGATCGTTAACCCTCTAAGTCTATTTTCCAAAATAATTGAAGAAAATGCTTAGAATTTGTAATTTGTAGCTCCTAAACTCAAATATGTAATCAGAAAAAATGTAGGATTTTTTGTTTACCTGTAAAGTGAGAAAAAGTGTATAAGTGCCTCAAGGCACTTTTGGGGATTTCAGTATTAAAAAAGTCATTTTCAAAAATGTATGTTAAAGTTTATTTTTTTGTATGATATTCAGCAAAACAATTTTTTTTGGCTGTGCAGCACAAATGCAGTTTGCATTTTGTGCAAAAACAATGCGTTTGCGATGTTTTGCAGTGCTTACACCATTTTTTCCCACCACTTCGATCCAAAAATTCCGGAAGATGGGTTAGTTGGTCAAACCGCAAGTCTGCTATTGGATGATTCGTTTTTTGACCAAGTTTGAGCTGCAATTGTGAAGGTCGCTGAGATATTGGAGACTGCATTGTCCAGTCCTTCTGAGAGGTTGGTGACTGTATTGCCCGTCCTGGAGAAGATCGATTGTGGTTAGCACTAATTGGACGACCTCGAAAGTTTTGGCTGCGAAGTGTAACCAGACCTGCAGCAATTGATTCGCAAAAATCTGGGAGTTCGAGCAATTTGCAATTGCTTCCATTCTCCTTTTCTATACGTCTGTATAAAATATACGAATTTGTGGCTGCCATATCGATCAAGTGGTAAAAAAATTCGAGTTGCGGCATCTCGAGTTTTAGCTCGAACATGGTACCGTCCCATTAGACCATCCATTAGGTCTACGCCGCCCATGTGAGCGTTATACTCTCGAATAATTTGTGGGCAATCAACTTCGATCTGTTTCTTCGATTTCCTGTCATACCGAAGCGCCTTAGGTGTTCCTTCAAGTGCATTTGCCTTTGCAAATGGTTGAACACCCACATAAGTCGATAACAAGCGAACGGCCTTGCTGTCTTTCCACAGCACATTGCTAATTTCGACCCCATATGAGGAGCCTACGTACTCTGTCGAATAACCTCTGGGCAATTTGTTGATGGTGCTATCGTTATGCAGCTTGCAATTGGGGATACGATTAACCCGCACTGTTCCAAGGCTATAAATACCTTTAGCTCGCAAATAGACCATCAAAGGCAGCGAGGTAAAAAAATTGTCAAAGTAAACAATGTGGTGCTTGAAACTTTGTACGGTTTTTGTTAAACGTAAAACAATGTTGGCCGCAGCACCAAGATCGGGGAACCCAGGAAGGATCACGTTGTCACCTGCACCGCTGTAGATTTCAAAGCGGTATGCATAACCAAAAGAATCACATAAGACAATTAACTTGATCCCCCATTTGTGTGGCTTATTGGGCATATACTGGCGCAAGTGGTGCTTCATCTTTGTGCTACACATTTGTTCATCTACGCAAAGGCGGGCCTTCTTTGGCACGGAGTCAAATCTTTTGTTGAGGCAGTCGGAAAGTTTTCGAGTGCGGAACAATGGATCGTAGCCTGGTTCACCCTTTTTGATCCGCTGGCTCTCATCACGCAAGGATAAGTACTGCTTAATTGCATCAAATTTTGCTCGAGACATGCTGGTTCGTATAGGTTCAAATGCATTTTTTCCCCAATAGCTTTTCAAATTAGGGTAGCGATAAATGGACATATATATCAGAATACCGATGTAATGGTTAATAGCATCATTGTTAACTTTGAACTTGGTTGAAATATCATGGTTTAAAGCTGAGCGCATGGTTTCCTCGACGATCATATTTATGACTTCAGAATTGAAAAAATAGCAGAATATCTGTAATGGTGTTTCGAGCTGTCTTATTTCGGGTGGCAATGAAGAATCTCCTCGAAAGGCTATGTTGTTGACATGTAACTGCATATAATGCTGTCGCCACAAAATCTTACTCGGCTCTTTTGATATTGATTCAATACCTACATATGCATAAATTAATTAGTCCCTTTTTGCCAATACGCAAGTACGTTTACTTACCAAAACCATTAAAACCACCAGCAGATGGTGAAAAAATACACGCAGAATCCTCAATAGTTGGCGATGGAGATCGAGACCTTTTCACAGTTTTCCGGCTAGGCTCAGACTCCTGTACTACAGTTTGTACATTTTGAACAACAAACGATATAGTGTCTGCATCCTCTAATGCAGTGGTCAGAGTTTCAACCACATTAAAGTCTTCGCTCTCGTCGTCACTGGATGCCCATGACACTTCCTCATCCGATGGGACTGACTCAAACAGTTCCAGCAACTGTTCATCAGACAAGTCTGATATTTTAAAACGAATTCGTGCTGCCATTTCTTCCAATATTCAACTATCTATTTAAAAAATCACACAATAAGCAAAAAAAAACGCAAAAATTGCAGTCAGCTGTGAAATAGATGCTAGCAACAAAAGTTAGCGTGGAGCCCCAAAAGTGCCTCAAGGCACTTATTACTATTTCGGTGCTAAAACGCACATCTTTTATGTAATTGCTGGTCTGGAACTTGTTTTTAATAGTAAACAAGCATAACTTTCACTTAAAAAATCACGGGACAGTTTGGTTTTATATACTTACTTTTATAAACAAAGCAAAACACAGAAGCGAATGGTCAAAATTTACTAGCGCAAAAACAGCTGTGCTGTTCGTACGAAAATAATAAGTACCGTTAAAAGCTTCTGAGAGCTTTCAAAGCTTCTGTACGTAATTATGTGCTTTTATTATGAACTGCCAAAAAATATTTAAAAAATAAAAAAGCTTTTAGTTTACTCGCTAAAATTAATAATGTAATAAGTGCCTCTAGGCACTCTTAAGTGTTAGAGGGTTAAAATTTGTGTGCGTTCACTTGGATTTTTTTTATTGGCATGCGGTTGTCGCATCCCGGGGTTTTTCTTCTAGCTGCCGACATAATGAACCATTTATACTCTTTCGGAATCTTTTGTGTGTAAACATAATTATTAAAATATAAATAATTACTAGATCACAACAGAAACACAGTTCTGAATACTCTTATGAAATTTGTGTGCATCTTTTGTATGTAAATGCTCAACTGTAATGTAGTTGTGTTGCAAAATTTTTTGCTAGTGTCATATAGTTAAAAACTTGAAGGAGTATGTATGAACAGAGAGTGAAAAACAAATATTGCCTGTCTGGGAAGCCTTGTCTCTTTTATGTTTTTGTAGGCAGATACAAATGAGCGCAAAATTTCAATTTGAGCAATGGCAATCGACATCCAAAATGAATTTACTTTCAAGGGTCGAAAATACATAATTATATAAATAAAATATAAATAATTGTGGCGACCCAGCCACAGCCAACACTTGTTCGTTGGGCAGCATCAGCGGGCCGTGCAGCTGTCATAGCACGGACGTTAAAGTCCGCTTCCATCAGCTCATCAGCAACTGCAATTTGCTTATCCATAGAGGCCGAATGTAGCACTATCAAGTTTCGTTGAATATGCTGTGGCAGAAGTGCAAGAAACGTACTCGTAACACATCACTGGAATAGCGGCCCCAGCAAGCATAGTCATTTGCCGAAGCAGAACAAGCTCAGACAGCGCTCTATTTAACTTACGGTCAGTCGATTCGGTGAACCGTTTAATAATAGTCGCCTTTAAATTGTTGTATTTTTCAGCCTCTGGTGGCTGCATAATGACATCTGATAATTCCGGCATGACGCCGGCATCAAGCACGCTCAACAAGTAGTAAAAGCGTGTGTTGTCGGAAGTAATGCGGTTGCATACAAATTGTGCCTCAATTTGTATAAACCACAGCTCGACATTATCTTTCCAGAAGGGTGGCAGCCTGATAGCACCAACTGATTCAACTGTTGGCAGGTTGCCGTATGGCTGAATTTGGTGTTGTTGCGAAGAGCTGGAACTTGACATGCCGCTTGGCACATTGTCGTTGTTGTAGCGTAGCAATTCACTTGAGTCTGGTGAACAAGCTGCGTTTGCGGAGTTGTTCAGAGTATTCATTTTGCTTTGCGGGGTAACCAATGTAGAACTTGTGGTTTATATCACTTTATTCTATAATAATAACATCTACCAGTATATTCACATTTGGCGGTAGACTTGGGAATAATATAACCGTCTATTGGTCAATGCTGTCAACTCATATATGTATCGATACATCATTAATATATATCTTACCTTATTGATTCCGGATCAGTCATCTCACTCATCCCAATCTCAATATTAAAAAGCAAACGACAAATGAGCGACCTTTAACTTTACGCAGCCAACAAGTCAATAATCAACACTTATGGTACGTTAAATGTAACAATTGATCTCAATCTGCAACGCAAGTTCAACTGGTCATTTGTCGTCGCTAACATCTAATCAGCAATCATCGGAGCTGATTTTCTCACGCACCATGGCTTTCTGCTTGATCTCAAAAGTAAGAAACTCATGGATCCAAAATCCGAGATGTCAACAACTGGGAAACTATCTCAAGTTAACGTCTCGACAATCAACTCACGTGAACTGCACGGAATCACTCGTCCATATGCGGATCTCCTCAATCGCTTTATTGAAATAACACGACCCAACACATCTCCAGCAACACGCATCGATAATGATGTTTCACACTACATAGAGACAACTGGTGCTCCAGTTTAAGACAAGCCAAGACGGCTTACTGGTGAGAAACTGAAGGCTGCACGTCGCGATTTGGATTTACTGCTTCAACATGGAGTAATCCGCCCATCCAAAGGCCAATGGGCCAGTCCAATACACTTGGTACCTAAGAGAAATAGCGGATGGCGCACCACAGGTGATTACAGAAAGCTTAACTCTCGCACCACTCCAGACCGCTATCCTGTCCCACACTGTGACGACATTCTTCACCGCCTGCACGGCTAAAACGTTTTTTCTACGATTGACCTTGAGCGCGCATATAATAAAATTCCAGTTGCTACTTGCGAAATCGCAAAAACAGCTGTTACAACGCCATTCGGGTTATTTGAATTCATTGGCATGCCACCTGGCTCCAAAATGCAGCACAAACATTCCAACGGCACATGGATAACCTGCTGCGTGGTTTTTCCATTGTCGGTTTCTACATAGACGATATAATCGTGTACTCCGCTTCGCATCAGGAGCATCTCCAGCACCTTACCAAAGTTTTCGAGATTCTCCGTTCAAGCAACTTGACCATCAACCCGCAAAAGGCCAATTTGTGCAAAGTGAGGTTACCTTCTTAGGTTTTACAGTCAACGCCGAAGGTTTTAAACCCCCCAAGGAGCGAACTCAAGTCATCAAAAGCCCAAGTCAATCATGGAATTGCGCAAGTTCTTAGGGATGGTCAACTATTATCGCCGACTGATTCCTAATGCAGCAGAAGCACAGATTCTGCTCACTGAGTTCCTCAAAGGCGCATCTAAGAATGACAAACGTGAGATCAACTGGACTCCATCTGCTAACTAGGCATTCGAGCATTGCAAGCAAGGCATAGCAAACGCCACGCATTCTACCTTTCTTTCGCCCTCAGCTCAGCTATCTCTAAGAACTGACGCCTCAGATACTGCAATTGATGCTGCGCTCGAGCGAATTCTACCGGCTCAAATAAAGACCAACAGGAATCAGCTGATTTATAATCAAAACAAATGTGCAAGAAAGTACAAAATTATTGAAAATACTAAATATTTTTAAAATTATTGTAATTAAACAAAAGACAAAAGAGGCTGATAGGAAAGCTTCGAAAGCATTGTCATAGAGATATGGATGAATAAAGCCGATGTGTATGCTATTTCTATAGGGTTTCAACTTCAAAATTACATTTAAGTGGAATATTTGGATGAAGAGTTCGTTGATAAGTCGTCACGTTCGACATGCGTGTCCCCCGAGAATGGTCCTTCTACTTCGAAGAGGAGACGGCACAACTCAGGAGGCGAGAAGATGCTGAAAATGGATCATGCGGTTGACGCAATACGCAAAATGGCAGAAGAGGCAAAAAAAAACAACAACCAGTGATTCTTAAAGAAAGTCCGCATGGCATTGCATTGGCACTGGTTTGTGCCTTCGAACAACAGCGAGAGGTGATGGATTTTATTAAAGTGAAAATTACCGAAAACAATCAAAAATAATAATTGCAAATACATTTTATTGTGATGAGAAAGAATCGGGTTTTATTCAACTATTTCAGCAAGTGATTCTGCTATTGCACCACTAATTGTAATTTTAATAATCTGTTGCATCCGTCTGTTTCGGTTTTATTTCACTGTGGTATCCATCAATTGCTCCAAAGCACTGCGGAAACCCAAGTTTTTCAAAGCCTTGCACCGAATCTTCAATTTTTGATTGGGTCCAAAAGCTTTTTTTTTTTTTTTTTTTTTTTAAACTTTGCTATTTATTTTTGGCTGTATCCCTTAACATAAAACTAGGAAATGTCAAAAAGTTTACAAATCTTACTAACATTACTTATCTACCAGTTACTTTTTGGACTGATAGCTTGGAGTCGCGGTCCTCAACTCATCGCTGGGTAGGAAGGTCATTACGATGAAGGCGGGATCGGCTGCACGTGTTTGTGAGGCCTCTCGCGAGATTGTTTGGGTGCGATGTGAGCTTCCTCAAGTACCTTTCCTTGTGTTCCGCTATGACTTCCCTGACCGGTGGTACGTTTAAGTCCTTTTGTATGTTTTCGTTGCGAACATACCACGGTGCCCCGGTGATAGTTCTTAGGATCTTCGACTGGGCTCTTTGGACGATGTCGATGTTACTGCTGCACGCGTTACCCCATAGCTGGCAGCCATAGGTCCAGATTGGTTTCAAAACGGAGTTGTAGAGCAGAACCTTGTAGTCCAGACTTAGCGGAGAGCGAGCGTTGATAAGCCAATGGAGGCTATTGGATTTGAGTTTAAGCTGTGTTCTCTTAGCTTCAATGTGCCTGCGCCATGTAAGTCTTCTGTCCAAGTGTACTCCCAAGTACGTTACTTCGTTTGCTTGCGGGAGTGGGGTGTTGTTAAGCGTGAGTGGTGGACAGTCTTGCCTGTTTAGGGTGAAAGTTACATGCTTACATTTTTGTTCGTTTACCTTAATACGCCAGTCGGATAGCCAGTTTTCTACGTTAACGATGTGACGAGCAAGTTGTGTTGTTGCTTGCAGTGGGCATCTGGAGCGGCTAAGAATAGCTGTATCGTCAGCAAAGGTTGATGTTGTCAAAAAACTTGGCCACAGTTACTTAAATGCCATGTTTTGCCAAACAAGTTTGCAGAACTCCTTCTGAATATTGCACAGGCTACCAGCCGATATGCCGAACAACCTGGCAACGGCTATGTACTCGACGGATGAGCCCAGGCTGTACAAAGCTACGGCAACCCGCTTGTCTAGTGGGATGCACGCTCTTAAATTGGAGTCTTTCCTTTCCATTTTAGGCAAGGCATCAACTAACTTTGTGGCTTCTTTCCATCCTGAAGCTCTCTTTGAACAAATCCTCACTTAATTTTGGCACATCCATATCCCAATAACAACCATTGCGCTCGAGCATCCAGACACTTCGCGTGCTAATAGAGTCGAACTACGACAACATATTTAGCGCAGCCGTTGCTGCTGCCGCTTCGTTTTCGCAATCAACAAAATTGCTTAATATGTATGTATTATTATTATTATTTATTGCAGTATTATTAATTCTATCACCAATTTGCGTTGCCAGCATCAATAAATTTAAATTATGCTCCTTATTTCAAATTTCTTCTTCTTCAGCAATCACAACAATAGTAAACAACAAGTAAAAACGTTGCAGTCGGACGCAACCGACTGCGGCATCCTTTGATACCAGTAAAAGAACGGTTGATAAGGGAGAATGCAGGGGCGAAGGGAGTGGGCCATGTGGTAAACATTGCCAGCTATCATGTTACCAAATTTGGTGACTTTAGCTCAAAAACTGTGGAAGATAACTTAACTCCGAAATTTAAAAGGTGGGCGGCAGAGGTAGGCGTGGCATCCAAATTTTTGAATCAAATGTTTTTAACTGTCACTATCTATCTGCCTACCAAGTTTGGTGGCTCTAGCTCAAAAACTCTTAGAGATATAGCCGATTCCGATTTTATAAGGCGGGTGGCTTAGGTGGGCGTGGCATTCAAAATTTTGATGCAGATCTTTGGTAGATGCTGCCTTCTATCTTTCTACCCAATTTACGAGCTCTAGCTTAAACACTATAAGAGATATCGAAATTTCCGATTTTAAATTGTGGGCGGCAGAGGTGGGCGTGGCATCCAAATTTTTCATGCAGATCTTTTGTAGATGTCACCATATATCTTCCTACCAAATTTGGTGACTCTAGTTCAAAATATGTGGAAGATACACGCATAACCGTTTTAACATCGGCGGAGGGTGGGGGGCGGAAGGTGTGGGCGTGGCATGCAAAATTTTGATGCATATTTATGGGGAACGTCAATATCTATCTTCACAAAAATTTGGTGGCTCTAGCCCAAAAAATGTGAAAACTATAGGCGTTTCCAATTTCATGGAGAAGAGGGGATGGGGGCGGAATTAGGGGCGTGGCATCCAAAATTTTGATGCATTTTTTGGGGAACTTCAATATCTATCTTGATACAAAATTTGATGGCTCTAGCCCAAAAAATTTGAAAACTATAGGCGTTTCCAATTTCATGGAGAAGGGGGGATGGGGGCGGAATCAGGGGGCGTGACATCCAAAATTTTGATGCATTTTTTTGGGGAACGTCAATATCTATCTTGACACAAAATTTGGTGGCTCTAGCCCAAAAAATGTAAAAACTATAGGCGTTTCCAATTTCATGGAGAAGGGGGGATGGGTTCGGAATCAGGGGGCGGGGCATCCAAGTTTTGATGGGGAACGTCAGTACCTATCTTGACACAAAAACCATACATCTTGACACAAAATTTGGTGGCTCTAGCCCAAAAATGTGAAAACTATAGGCGTTTCCAATTTTATGGAGAAGGGGGGATGGGGGCGGAATTAGGGGCGTGGCTTCCAAAAATTTGATGCATTTTTTTGGGGAACGTCAATAAATATCTTCACAAAAAATTTGGTGGCTCTAGTCCAAAATATGTAAAAGCTATAGGCGTTTCCAATTTCATGGAGAAGGGGGGATGGGGGCGGAATCAGGGGGCGTGGCATCCAAAATTTTGATGTATTATTTTTGGGAACGTCAATATCTATCGTGACACAAAATTTGGTGGCTCTAGCCCAAAAAATGTGAAAACTATAGGCGTTTCCAATTTCATGGAGAAGGGGGGATGGGGGCGGAATCAGGGGGCGTGACATCCAAAATTTTGATGCATTTTTTTGGGGAACGTCAATATCTATCTTGACACAAAAATAGGTGGCTCTAGCCCAAAAAATGTGAAAACTATAGGCGTTTCCAATTTCATGGAGAAGGGGGGGATGGGGGCGGAATCAGGGGGCGTGGCATCCAAAATTTTGATGCATTTTTTTGGGAACTTCAATATCTATCTTGACACAGAATTTGGTGGCTCTAGCCCAAAAAATGTAAAAACTATAGATGTTTCCAATTTCAAGGAGCAGGGATGATGGGGGCGGAAGGAGTGGGCGTGGCATCCAAAATTTTGATGTAGTTTTTTCAGGGACATGACTAGCTATCTGCTTGCAAAATTTGGTAACTCTAGCTATAAGAATGTGAGAAATATTTGGTTTTATCGGTTTTCAGTTATCGAATTTATCGATTTCCCAGCCTCCTAGTAGGCGTGGCAACCCAATCTTGACACTTTATCTGTACCGTCTATAGATAAACATAATTGCAAAGTTTCAAGTCTCTAGCTTTACGGGTGTCGAAAAAAGTTGCGTTCATACGGACGGACGGACAGACGGACAGACGGACAGACAGACACCATGACGGACATTGCACAAAACCAATATACTATGAGACCTTCGGTATCAAAGTATAAAAAACAGCTGATTCTAAAGACTTTTTGCCAATGAAAATAACTTTCGTCGCTAACTACTAAAGCCGAGTGTCCACTAGCAAGATTTCTTGCGCAAGTTGCTTCCAGAAGTGACTTCCAGAAGTTTTTGTCGGTTAAACACGTATTATGTGGAATTTATGTGGAAACACGTGTTCGTTGCTTGCTGAAAGTAACTTGCGCAACGTGCTGTGAAGTGCAAGTGTTTTGAAGACTTGCGGAAGAAGTCAGGTATACGTCGGGTTTTGTATTGTGTTTTTTTTTGTCGAAGTAAATAAAAATGGAAAATAATAAATTTATTCGGAGTAAGGAAAAAAAAATTTGGTTTTGGAACACCAAGAAAGTAACCCAGAACTATGGGACACGTCCTCAAAAGAATATAAAAATAAAATTAAAAAACAAAACGCTGTAAAGGCAATAGCCAATGCTATAGACGCGCCCGAAGAAGAGGTAAAAAGAAAATTACGTAACCTCCGAACGCAGTTTGGTCAAGAGGTCAACAAAGAAAGAAAAAACAAGTAAAAACGTTGCAGTCGGACGCAACCGTCTGCGGAATACTTTGATACCAGCATAGACAATGTTATTCAACTAGACTGGACAAATCTCTCTTATACAAAAAATTATATGCGGCACGATTGGGTGCGAAAGCAAAACAAGGCCAAAGAAGAAGTAGGAAGCTAGCAAACGCCATTTGGCAGCTTTTGATATACACACAGGTGCAAGCCCAAGCTGCCAAATGGCGTTTGCTAGCTTCCTACTTCTTCTTTGGCCTTGTTTTGCTTTCGCACCCAATCGTGCCGCATATAATTTTTTGTATAAGAGAGATTTGTCCAGTCTAGTTGAATAACATTGTCTATGATACCAGTAAAAGAACGGTTGATAAGGGAGAATGCGGGGGCGAAGGGAGTGGGCCATGTGGTAAACATCGCCAGCTATCATGTTTCCAAATTTGGTGACTTTAGCTCAAAAACTGTGGAAGATAACTTAACTCCGAAATTTAAAAGGTGGGCGGCAGAGGTAGGCGTGGCATCCAAATTTTTGAATCAAATGTTTTTAACTGTCACCATCTATATTCATAAAAAGTTTGGTGGCTCAAGCTCAAAAACTGTTAGAGATATAGCCGATTCCGATTTTATAAGGCGGGTGGCTTAGGTGGGCGTGGCATCCAAAATTTTGATGCACATCTTTGGTAGATGCTGCCTTCTATCTTTCTACCCAATTTACGGGCTCTAGCTTAAAAACTATAAGAGATATCGAAATTTCCGATTTTAAATAGTGGGCGGCAGAGGTGGGCGTGGCATCCTAATTTTAGGTGCAGACCTTTTGTAGTTGTCACCATATATCTTCCTACCAAATTTGGTGACTCTAGCTCAAAAAATGTGAAAACTATATGCGTTTCCAATTTCTTGGTGAAGGGGGGATGGGGGCGGAATCAGGGGGCGTGGCATCCAAGTTTTGATGGGGAACGTCAGTACCTATAGGCGCTATAGGCGTTTCCAATTTAAAGGAGCAGGGATGATGGGGGCGGAAGGAGTGGGCGTGGCATCCAAAATTTTGATGCAGTTTTTTCAGGGACATGACTAGCTATCTGAGTGCAAAATTTGGTAACTCTAGCTGTAAAAATGTGAGAAATATTTGCTTTTATCGGTTTTCAGTTATCGAATTTATCAACCCAATCTGGACACTTTATCTGTACCGTCTATAGATAAACATAATTGCACAGTTTCAAGTCTCTAGCTTTACGAGTGTCGAAAAAAGTTGCATTCATACAGACGGACAGACGGACAGACAGACACCATGACAGACATTGCACAAAACCAATATACTATGAGACCTTCGGTATCAAAGTATAAAAAGTGGTCAAAGTGCTGAAGATGCATATGTTAGCAAGTGGGAGTTTTATCATGACATGAAATACATGACAACATCTCATGTACCAAAAGAAACTGAGGACAATTTGGTAAGAATAACAAAATACACCTTATATTTGACGTTTTTATTTTTATTATATATTCATATATTTATATAACTTTATTTTATATTATACATTACATATTCACTTGTACATAGTTATTAAATATGCCTATATTGCCAATCCACTTCTCCGTCTGGTGAAATAAAATATTCAGCAAATTCGTTACGAACATTTTTCGGATCTTGTGCTTGACTGCGTGAATTATGTAGTTGAAGTGGTAACATGTTCCTTTCTGGTATCTCTTCTGTACGGCTCTCTTCTTGATTACCGGCAAAGACCATACACTCTCTAGACTGGACAAGTCTCTCAATTTTGGCTCTGCTTGAAAAATGTATGCGGCGACGATTAGCTTTGTCGTTTACTGCTTGCGTTTAACGGTTTTTTGCATGCAAATGACCGTTAAACCACTGAGCATAGAATACATAGAGACCTTAAATCGACTCAAATCTTATTGCCGTCAAAATGTTAAACATCCGATCCAGGAAGAAGAAGAGTCGAAAACTTAACAGACAGAGCTGGCCGCGCAAAAGCGCAACGTCATTCTCTTTCTTGCACTGCTGTAAGCAACACAACGGACTTGGGCTGGAGCTAAAGTCGCGTGTATGTATGCGTGCATATGTGAGCGAGCAGTTAGTCACACGGACACATGACATGTATGTGTTAGTGCCTTCTTGGCCGCTCTTCAATGATGAGAGAGCGAGACAGCAGCAATTGCAGATGCTTTTGTTTCAGTTGCTGTTCGTTTGCAGCAGCCCGACTAGTGTTTTGAGGGTAGAGAGCGCACCATCGGAATGCAAGTAACGGTAAAAATACATTTGAGTATACTTGCACTTGCGCTGGCTTCATTTTTTGGTGGGCTAGCTTTGCCGAGATTTTTGTGATTTTGTTTCGTTTGCTCAGCACAGCATATACATGTGTGTGTGTGTACATGTATGCAAAGACAGAACATTTTTATGTATGCGTCTTCGCAATTGTCTTGTTAGTTTTGACCTGTCTCAACTTTTAGAATTTTCAGCAATTTTATAACAAGTTGAGGATACGAATAAAATTTATATTATTATTATATTTTTTTATTAATTATTAAAATACATTTAAATCGTTAAGAGGTGCATAATTAATCATTTGTCTAATCATTATTTATATTTTATTTATACATATAATTATGTATTTTCGACCCTTGAAAGTAAATACATATTTGATGTCGATTGCCAATGTTCAAATTCAAAATTTGCGCGCATTTGTATCTGCCTACAAAAACCTAAAAAAGACACTATCTGTTCATACATACTCTTTCGAGATATTAACACTAGCAAACAATTTTGCAACACAACTACTTTTTATTTGAGCATTTACATACAAAAGATGCACACAGATTCCGAAAGAGTATTCAGAACTGTGCTTCTGTTGATATCGTTGAAACTTGTGTGCGTTCACTTGTGTTTTTTTTGGCATGCTTCTCTCGCGAGCCAAGGTTTTTCTTCCAGCTGCCGACATAATGACCCATTTATACTCTTTCTGAATATTTTGTATGTACAAATAATTATTTAAATATAAATAATTATTAGATCACAAAGGATCGACTCTTCTTCTTCCTGGATCGGATGTTTAACATTTTGACGGCAATAAGATTTGAGTCGATTTAAGGTCTCTATGTATTCTATGCTCAGTGGTTAAACGCAAGCAGTAAACGACAAAGCTAATCGTCGCCGCATACATTTTTCATGCAGAGCCAAAATTGAGAGACTTGTCCAGTCTAGAGAGTGTATGGTCTTTGTTACCGGATACACGAGAATCAAATGCCATAGACGACGCATATTGTGAATTGCGACTTAACAGGCAGTTATGCAGAGCGCAAATGTCCTTAACAATTTTTCTTGTTTTTTGTGGACTTAAAGGAATGGGCTTACGTAAAATTCTAAACCGAGATGCAATTTGTCCAAAAAAAATGTTCAACCACATTTCTGGCCCTAGAAAGGCGATAATTGAAAACACGATTTTGCAGTGGCGGGCTCTTGCAAGGAAATGGCTGCATAATATATTTCTTAAGAGCAAATGCGTCATCTGCAACTATAACGTATGGACTTGGAATAGTTCTACCAGGAAGTGACCGTGGAGATGGCAAATGCAATGTATTTTGTTCAAGGCATTTCGATAATTGACAATTATAAACTCCTCCGTCCGAAATTCTTCCATTACACCCCACATCAAAGTAAATAATTTCATAATTAGGTCCAATCAACGCCAACAGTACAATGCTATGTGTGCCCTTATAATTGAAGTAAACAATGCCTTCTTTCTTTAGTGCCTGTATCACCACATGTTTCCCGTCCATAGCAGCTAGGCAATTGGGAAAATTCCATTTGATTTCAAATCCGTTGGAATATTGAAGCCAATCTTCTTCCGTTGATGGAACCTAAAAAAAACCGGTGTAATTCTTAATAAATGCTTTTATTTCTTTTTAGGAGCTTTCAATTACATTGGACAACGATGGAAATACCACCGATCAGTCCGAAAAATTGGAATCAGTACCACGAAAACCACGAAAACGCCCGAAAAAAAACCATTTCACAAAACGAACAAAATGACGTCGTACTAGAAAATGCTCTGCAAATGATGCAAAAACCGTCTGATGAATATCAAATATTTGGTGACTTTGTCGCCTCAGAACTTCGAGGTTTGAAAAAAGATGAGAGCAAGTGTAAGCTTAAACGATTAATTCAGCAGGCTATTCTAAAAGTGACGGATGAAGACGATGAAGCCAACAACGACACGATACTACTTACCATAGTACAGATACAACTGAAAGCTGCACTCAATCATCAATAATACTGCCACAATTATTCTTAGCTTCGGACAACGCACAAGGTATTTTTGGAAAATGCTTTTTCTATAAATTGTTTTAATATTTACATTCAAATATTTTAATTTCAGATATTGGTACAGAGCTTCGCAACATTCCAACACAATCCTTGAGATCGTACATACAGGGATTCGAAACAGATACATAAGCGAAGTAAAGGAATCGCCTGCAAAATAAACATATTCATAATTTGCATAAAATTTAAAATACTTATGAAAATAAAATGAATTAAAAATATTTTTGTTGTTTTTTATGAATAAAATGATTTAAAAAATATTTTTCTTGTTCTTTTCTTACCTGTTGCCAAAAATCGAAGAGTAACTAACAGCCGGTCTTTGGGAGGTATAGACAATCTCATTTTAGTATCCTTCTTTTGAATACTTGTTTGAATTAAAGATAACCTGTATTCAAAATCATCATTCGACATTCTCAGGAAATTTTTTAGCTGCATGGAATCTTCACTCTGCAATTCATCAAGTAATGTATTTTGGAAACTTAAATCTACTCGTCGCAGTACCCAATCTCTCACCCAAACTCTTCTTTTTGTGTATTTTTTTTTAAATTAGTTGTTTCTTTCTTATTAAATATGCTGCGATGGCAGCTGCCACTCTTATTTTGCCCCAAGACATTTTTATACTGTCACTCTTTAAAGAAGCTAACTCTACTGCAAGCTGTACTCACATTGTGTGTAAACACGTCTGCAAGTTCTTGCTGCAAGTTCGTCGTAAAACTTCTACAAACTACTTCTGGAATCAAACTTCCGCAAGTTTTGGTTTCAGTGGAAACACCTCAGCAAATACTTGCAGAAGTTCTTCCGCAAGTAACTTGCTAGTGGACACTCGGCTTAAGGCTTTTTTTTAGCGGCGCCAGTGTAAAGCACTATTAGGGATGTTAATATTATATAAAAATATCGATATATCGATATTTGAAGAAATACGATACGATATAATGTGGCGATATTTTTGTGGGGCGATATTATCATATTCGATATTTAAAGTCGATATATTAAGTCGACATTTATATGGTGTTCACAATACGGTTGCGTTTTGCGTTTTGCGTTAAATGCCAACAAGCAGCTTCTTTCCCATACAAATAGCATAGGGGCCTAGTGGTGACAAAAAGTTGAGTTTAGTTTGGATGCAGTTGCGTGTATTCAATGTACGTAACTAGTACATTCGATTGACTCAAAAGGAACTGCCCATATTCGTATATCGTTCTCAACTATCACCACTAATTCAAAAAACGGCAAACAAAAAAAAAAATTAATTGTAAACATGTCGCAACAAAATGGTAAGTAATTGTTTATTTTTATATATTATATGTATGTTTAGCCCATTTTAACTTAATTACAGGCTATGATAAGAGATTTTTGTGGTCGACTGCCGCAACATAAGCTCTTATAGAACTTTGGCAGGATAACATTGATGGGTTTCGGGGAGCTGAGAAGAACTGCTATATTTATAAGGAAATGGCGGAGATATATAGGGCTGAATGTGCAAAGGTGGGACCTTCCGGTGGCACGCCGTCTTCGTGGGAGTATTTTGAGAGCTTGGCCAATGCACTGAACATGTCGGACACTGTGGGCTACCGCCCCATAGCCGATAGCCTAGGTAATATATTGAATTAAAACTATTGCATATATATAATATAATAAAAATCTTACAGACTTCTCGCGGTTAATTGAAGAAGGGCCTTGCAGCAGCGAAAACTCGATGACAGAGCAAATTGGCGGTTATGGAGCGAATGGCGGAAGATTCAGCCAACTTTCAAAAAGAAGTTTTAAATATTCTTAGAGCCCGTCATGTGGAGTAATTTATAATAAAATTAAAAATAATGGCTTAAATTTGAATTGTTTAGTTAATTTTTTATTATTATTTAAAAACTATATAGCTAAAGCTTGACGAACTGCTTCGGAACTAGCAATCATATTGCCCACAAGCACTGACCAAATAATGTTATAGATGGGACATTTCTAGTACGGTTTCGGTTTCCACTACACTGTGAACGTGAGTGACCCATGATTGTTAACATTATGTTATGCTCGCTCGAAATGTTAACTCATAGCAGAGAGATCTGTTTCAGTTTGTATTTACTTTCAGCGGCTTTTAGGGGAAAGGGGGTAGTGGCGGTAAAAATACATTTGTATTTGTATACGTGTGCATTTGCTTCATATTTTGCTGGGCAAGCTTTGCCGAGGTTTTTGTTTCAATCCGCTTGTTGCTGCCTAGCAAGGAAGGGTAGTTTGACTTTACTTTAAATTTCGTTTAATAACTAGATAAAAGCAATATGATATGTATAATATATGTTTACTAATATTTTGGATATTAGGTAGGGCATTATTAAATCATCCAACACGTTGAATATAACATAATAAATACGAAATAAAATAAACTTGTTTTGTATTTGAATACCTAAAATAAATTTTATCAGCCACATACAGTGTAGTGGAAACCAAAACAGTACTAGAAATGTCCCATCTATAACATTATTTGGTCAGTGCCACAAGTGTCCAAATGCTACGACGGCGTCCTGGGTCACCCAGCAAATCAAATGTTGCTGCAGACGTTCCCGCCATATTCATGCATTTTGTCAACATTGCATTATTCTGCTCCATTGCACATAATAATTCCAAAAGATTGCTTGAATTCATATTTTTCTTTTAATATAATTATTTTCTATCAGCGAAATCAAAACAAAGCTGCTGCTGCTCACTTCACGTATAACGCATAACGCACTTTTGTGCCAGTGTGAACACCAATTCTGCGTTATTGCGTCGATGACGATATCGATAGCAAACTCGATGTAGTATAAACGCCACATTAGAGTATAACATAACGGGAAAAATTTGTCAAACAAAAGAATTTATTTGTAAAGGCTACCTGACCTCGGTGAAAAATTTCTTTATAAAAGTTGACGGGCGCAGTTCCACTTGCACTATTTGCAATAAAGTTGTAAAAACAAATGGGAATACAACAAATTTAAAAGTCAACTTAAAAAATAACCATTGTAATGCTGCACCTAAATGCAAACTGGTGACTGTAAGCGAGCCGCCAAGAAAATAAAACACGTAAGTACAGCGCACGCTCAATATCGTGACTTTATTAAAACCAAGAGATATCATGGTAACCAAATCATTAAAACAAATGTTATTTGTTTTTAGGTCGAATCTACCAAAGCAACAGACGCTGCAGTATTGCAACCGACCATTAGCAACCTTAAACACAGTTGCGTCAATGACTGGTATGAAAGTTTACTCTTTCGTTTTAATTTGTATACCCCGAACACATAAAATGGGTAAAAAGGGTATAATGTTTTTGCGCAAATGTATGTAACAGGCAGAAGGAAGCATCTCCGACCCCATAAAGTATATATATTCTTGATCAGCATCAACAGCCGTCCGTCTGTATGTCAGTCTGTTTGTCCGTCTGTATAATAGCGTCGATCTCAGAGACTACTAGAGTTAGACACTTCAGATTTTGAATATAAGTTCTCCTATACCATAAGCAGAACAAGTTTGTTTCAAATTATCGATAACTATTCTAGTTTCAGATATACACATGCAATCGATTACAAAAAAATCTCGAATTTGGAAAATGTAAAAATGGGGGTTGAAATAATGGGTAACGATAGAACTTTTCTGAAAATTTCGTCCAAATCAGTTGAGAAACATCAGAGATATCAAAGATTGAAGTTTAGTTTCAGATGCATACATATGTATGTTACAATGGCTGAACGCGTTATGTAAAGGGTTCGGGGTATCTCCTAGTCGGGAAATCTCGACTAGAGCCTTCTTGCTTGTTAATTTTTTTTTTTTTCTAGAAAATTGACCTAAATGAAAAGAAATCCCAGCAGATCTTATCTATATGATTTGCATGGATAATATGCCAGTGCGATGCGTCGGGAAAGAAGGACTTACAAAATAATCGGCTTAGCTAAGTGCAAAATATAAACTGCCAAGCAGATCGATGGTGTGACTGATTTAACATTTTTATCAAACTTATCAGTGTCAGTGTCCGTCTGTATGTATTAACGCGTAAATTTCAGAGAATATAAAAGCTAGAGACTTCACGTTTTGAACATAAGGATATCTAAGTCCTATGCAGTTTGTTTGTGTCTGATTATCGATACCTCTTCCGTATTCGATATCTACAGGTGATTAAAAACAATATGAAAAACGTGAAATGTATTCTAGAAACTCAATGCAAAAAAAAATATAAAAAAATCTGTGGAATTTCATCGAAATCGGATTGGGGTGCTACGGCGAAAGGGAAGTCGAAAAAATCTATCACTGAAAATCTATGAAACCATATACATATTTCCCACATTCCTACAATACTGCTACCAAATATAGTAAAATGACAGACTTTGCTGTTCCTTAAAAGAAAATTTCACAATTTTGATGCCACCCATGCCTTCCGCCTTTCAAAACCAGAAATATCTATGAAAATTTCATCAAAATCGGTTGAGAAAAACCAGACATAATAGAGATTGAAGTTTTGTCACACACATAAACATAGAATGATTGTTGGGCTCAGGGGATCTCCTAGTCGAGATTTCTAGACTTGACTCTTCTTACTTTTATGTACAATACTAATTCTACTATGCAATCGACAAAAAGACTTTGACGGCCTATTTAATTTCATTATCAATTGCAGTTGCATTTTAATTAAAGGCATACTCAAAGACATCGTCATTGAATGCCAATGTAAATGCAAACAGATAGCCACAAAATAGATGAAAGCTTTCGAGTAAGCGAATACTCTGTCAAAAAGGTCAAAAAGATTACAAAAGAATTAAGGTATATATCTTTGCATTTACACTGACAGGGTTATAAACAAACAAGGTCTTTTGCACTTTATGAATGATCCAATAAAAGCTATTATACAAACTGATAGACAAGAAAAAAGAGTACAAATGCTTTTTTATTTATAAGAGGAAGAGTAAAAAAAATGACCGTCACTGCTGGAATATGTGCCTTCACGTCTAAATTAAGCGAAAGCTCCCGCGTCAGTTCATTGCAGTTATTTGCCGTAATAAGACGTGAGTTCCGCACGAAGTTTTTTTTATCGTTGTCGTTCATTATCTTAATGGTAAATTTGTCTGTGTTTCCGCAGCCTCAACTAACCTTGAAAAGTATAGATTTCGGGAACTAATTCACAATACCGCTAATAAAACAAGTCAGAAGGCTCTAGACAAGACAGCTGCCTTAATATGTCCGGTGTTTCTTTCGAATGTTATTAAAAAAATGTTTATTGTGTTAAAAATTTCGAAACCCAGTTCGCAAATTTCAAAGTAAGATTTGATTGCTATCGGTACCATATAATTTAAATGCGAAAAGGGCTATCTTACTTTGAAACACACTCGTTTTGCTTATGTGAGCTAATATTCCAATTCTGGCGTCTTTAGCTCTTAAAAATTTTAAGATCGACGCGATCTTACATACGGACCTGGGCAAATCAACTTGGCTGTTGTTGCTGATCAAAAATATATATACTTTTAAATGTTTTTAGTTCCAACACGAAAGTTGTTAGTGTAAATACATACAAATGTGAGTGTATGTTTGAGCTAGGTAATAAAAACTGATAAAGACAATAAACATTAAATGCCAACACGTGAGCAGTGGGTGAGACGATTATTTAAAACATTTGTTAGTTCTTCCCATGACATGGTTATGTCTTCTGATTTTAGGTATGTATGTATATATGTATGTATCTGCGACTAAATAAATGTTTTTTTTTTTAAATAAATATAGTTAGTTATAACTTTTACATACGTGTGAGTTTAAGACCAAAATTGTTTGTTGATCATTTAGCATCTCGCCCCCATTGGCACACAATAAGACTTAAAAATATATGCACAGAAAATATTTTAATACATCTTTTTAATACACCTGGAAAAATGTATTATAATATTATATGATATATTTGTATCTCATAGGAGGAAGGATCTTAGACTCCATAAAGTACCTATATTATTGATCAGCGTTGGGAGCTGAGTCGAAATACACTTGTCTGTCTGTTCGTCATAGCTTTTGAGCTATCAGCAGAAACTGGTCTTCTTTTTGCTTCAGTTAGATCATTTATCATCATGTTCAAAAATAAGATCCGAACAGTGGTTTGTTCCACCTGCATCATATATATTAATATTAAAAAAAATTTCTTCTCATCAAATTTGGTGACTAAATTTGTGGATAATGTATGTTATACTCGAATTTAATACCCTTTACACAAGAAACGGATAAACAGGGAATAATAGATAATAATAGATAGATAATAATAACAGGCTGAAGGAAGCATCTGCAACACCATGAAGTGTAAACTTACTTGATCAGCATCGATGAAGCCATATCTTTCTGTCCATTTGCCTGTGGCTATGTATGAACGCGTCGCTTTCAGAGACTTTAAGAATCTGTAGGTACCATAGGCCAAACCAGTTTGTTTCAATTTATCGAAAACTCTTCCGGTTTCCGTCACGCAAATTAAATTGATATCAATGTAAACTTATAATTGGAAAAGTGTATAGTTTTCAAAACGTACACAAAATAATTAAAATTTGTGCAATTTTCATAGAAATCTTTCGAAAAACACCGTCGATATCGAAGTATAAGGTAAAGTAATGATGCAGCAGCGCAGTGTTGCCCACTTTCTTAATACATTTGGTAAATAGATTGATTCCAAAGGAGGAGTTGGTGGCCCGAGGAAGCGAGGGTGGGTGTTGACCTTCAAATTTTGATGAAAATCCAAAGAAGATATTAAATTTTGGGGCGAAGGCACCAGTTATCTTGCCACAAAATTTGATGGCTTTAGTTTTTTTAATGTGGGAAATATGTGGGATTCATCGATTCTTACATTGATCTACAAGTTTGAAGTCTCTAGCTAAAAGGGTGTCCAAGAATTCGCTTTAATAAGAACCGACAAACGGACAGACAAGCGGATAGCATGACGGACATTGCACAAAACTAATTTACCATTAAGTAAGAAGGCTCTAGTCGAGATTTCCCGACTAGGAGATACCCCGAACCCTATACTTAACGCGTACAGTCATTGTCTGTATGCATCTGTGACCTAAACTACAATCTTCGATATCTCTGGTGTTTCTCAACCGGTTTCGATGGAATTTTCGCAGATTTTCATTATTTTGTATTAAATTTCTAAAACGTGTTTCAGATTTTCGATATTCGACATTTTTATGTTATCGTTCACATGTGTATATCGGAAACGGAGATAGTTATCGAAAATCGGAAACAAACTTGTACTGCCGAGGACTTAGATGAGCTTATATGCAAAATCTGAAGTCTCTAGCTCTTATAGTCTCTGAGATCGACGCGTTCATAAATACGGACAGACGGACATGGCTATATCGACTTGGCTGTTGATGCTGATTAAGAATATATATACTTTATAGGGTCGGAGAAGCTTCCTTCTGCCTGTTACATACTTTTGCACAAAACCATTATACCCCTTTACCCTTTTTATGGGTTCGGGGTATAATTACCCTCGGTATCAGCGTACTAGCGACTGGATGTTTATTTTTGAGTCTGTTACCCACTGAGTCGAAACAGTGCAGTTTTTTATTTGTATGTGTATATACAGTGGTTCACACTTCATTTCGTAACGGTATACAAAAAATTGAAAATGGCTGTAACTTATAACTACAAGAGGTATCGAAAAATTTATTTATTATTATTTATTATTATTGTTTTTATTTATTTATTTTTAATAGTTTAATTCTTCAAGAGTAATCTTATAATTCAAATCACTAGTCACTATGGCAAAACATAGGATAACTGTTTGATTGTTGGACTACAAATTAAAAATGTTTACTGCTATTATCGTTTTTTCTTTTTTCTTATTATATATATCTTAATATATATAAATTACGTGTCATGTTGTTCGTTCGCGATGGACTCCTAAACTACTTAACCGATTTTAATCAAATTTGCACACCGTGTGCAGTTTGATCTAACTTGAGAGATAGGATATTTGTATCTCAATTATTTATCGTTTGGATAAAGTGAAAAAAATATTTGTAATTTATTGTTTATAATTATGTTATTTATTGTTTAGTTCTTTGAATCCGTCATAGGTGTCTGTGACGTAAACGTCAAAGAGAATAAAAGCTACTGATACGATTCAAATGAAATTCTGGATATAAGCTAAAATTTAGGTTTGTTCTTTTTGGGTGCCCCAGGAAGTACTGGCAAAACCTATATTTTAAATTTATTATAAGCTTAAATCCGAAGAAAAGATTAAAAAGTTGCTGCTGCAGACAGGTGCGATGCACTTACCAAAATCCGCGGAATGTAAAAAAAAAATTCTGTTCCTGTCAATTTTTAACAATAATGTAAGAGATAGATAAAATTAATAACTGCTACAAACTAGGCACATTAAATAACAAAAATTTTTTTGTTGCGTGGCAGAACAACGTCTGCCTGAGTCACCTTGTATATATATATATATATATATATATATATATATATTAGTTCCATTGACGAAAAGAATGGATGTAAAATTGTCACTCCGACACAAGCAACGTAATTCTGGGGCAGAGTAGATTTTCTGTTCGTTCCGAATTCGCATAAAAAAAAAATTATTATAAAAAAATTTTGCACGAAGATAGCTAGTCACATCCCTGAAAAAAACTGCACCAACATTTTGGATGCCACGCCCACTCCTTCCGCCCCCCTCCCAGCTCCTTGAAATTGGAAACGCCTATAGTTGTCACATTTTTTGGGCTAGAGCCACCAAATTTTGTGTCAAGATAGGTAGTGAAGTTTTCCAACAAAATGCATAAACAATTTGGATGCCACGCCCACACCTTCCGCCCCCCACCCCCCGCCGTTGTTAAAACAGTTATGTGTGTATCTTCCACATTTTTTCAACTAGAGTCACCAAATTGGGTAGGAAGATATATGGTGACATCTAAAAAAGATCTGCATCATAAATTTGCATGCCACGCCCACCTCTGCCGCCCACTATTTAAAATCGGAAGTTTCGATATCTCTTACAGTTTTTAAGCTAGAGCCCGTAAATTCGGTAGAAAGATAGAAGGCAACATCTACCAAAGATCTGCATCAAAAATTTTGGATGCCACGCCCACCCAAGCCACCCAAAATCGGAATCGGCTATATCTATAACAGTTTTTGAGCTAGAGCCACCAAACTTGGTATGAATATAGATGGTGATAGTTAAAAACATTTGATTCAAAAATTTGGATGCCACACCCACCTCTGACGCCCACCATTTAAATTTGGAAGTTCAGTTATCTTCCACAGTTTTTGAGCTGAAGTCACCAAATTTGGTAACATGATAGCTGGCGATGTTTACCACCCGGCCCACTCCTTTGCAAGCAGACTCCTTACCATCCGTTCTTTTATTGGTATGAAAGTAGTCCGCAGTCGGTTGCGTCCGACTGCAACGTTTTCACTTGTTTTTTTTATTTTAACTAATGAGGGAAGGCACACCCAATACTAATTTTAAGTTTTATTTTTATTTTTGAAGAAGATTTTCTAAGCTTAAATGAACGGTCCCAACTGAGCTGTGACCAAAAAATTGTCCTATTTTTTTATTAAGCGCCTTAAAGTTAACCTTTAAGCATTATAGGCAAAAAAACTTTATATGTGCTTAAAAGAGTTTTGAATTTTTTCTCAAACTCGTAGAAGTCTTCGAATGTTGTAGCCGTTTCTTCAAAAATCTTCCGCTTTTCCAATTCATGGCTTTTTTTAAATAACATAGTTTGTTTGTTGTTTGTACTTACCTGTTTATATGATGACTTGTTGATGGAACTATTGTATTCATTTGAACACTTTCATTACTCAAACAAGCCTTTTGGAATTCTGCTTCATAAAAAAATAAGCAATTCAAGTGTCAGCTTGAGTCAGCTGTTCGCCTCACGATGATTGTATCGTATTTATATACAGAAATGACATATAGATGAAAGGTAACTTTAGCTTTGAGAAAATCAAATAACTTAAAATTATTACGTATTTTCCCGATGAAATTAAGCCTTTTTCCGTGGTAAAAAGTAGCCTATGTTCTTTAGGGATAATTTCGGCTTCTACGGGTAAAAGATTTTTTCAAATCGGTCCAGTAGTTTCGGAGCCTTTTCAATCCAAACAAACAAACAAACAAATCTTTCCTCTTTTTATATTATGGATGGATGGATAAATCTAAAATCTATATATATAAAACAATGTCAAGTCGTGTTTGTTACAACACTTACAACTCGAGATCTGCTGGACCAATTTTAATGGTTTTTGATTCGTTGGATTTGTCTCCGCCCCGAATAGCAGAATACATCTTAAAAACAATGAAAACTCGCGACATGGCGGTTTTTGGTATCCAAACATCCAATATTCATTTCAATCAATGCTCATTTATTTTATGTCAAACATTTGTTGTCCAATCCTGTCAAATACTGTAACAACTATTCGTGTGTGCGTTCAGAAATTTATTTTGTGTAAAAAGTTCAGGCACTGTTATTATATTTGGTTGTTTTATGTGGTTTTGTGCGAGTGAATATTCAGTATTATTTAGTATTTTTATGATTCAAGGCCAGATTTGCCATCGCGTTGGATCATTGCAACCTATTGAAGATGCACAGCATAAATTCTTTCAAATATACTTCATGGGCAATGTGGAAGAACAACTTGACCGGCGTGCAGCAAATGCTTCATGAACATCATGCATTGGTCAGGCTGTTCAAAACTGCTTTAGAGCGCATGCCAAGTGATGACTATTAAGTTGTGATCAGAGCAGATAAAAGACCAGCTGGAACACATGAACGCACATTTAATGCTCCAACAATCGATGAAGTGGCAATCCTGAATGTTGGTGAAAACTTGGAAACACGTGATATTGTACTAACACGACGCAATACTGGGCAACTACAAAGAATATATGAAACACACCGTTCATATGACGCGTTACAATACCCGCTGATGTTTTGGCAAGGAGACGATGGATATCACTTTAATATCAAAATGATTAATCTATTGAATGGTGAGGAAACTACCAAGAAGGTTAGTTCGATGAATTATTACGCATATCGTTTGATGATTCGTGAAAATTCTGATAATTATTTGTTGCGATTTCGTCGACTGCTTCAACAATATTGCGTTGACATGTACGTTAAAATCGAAACGGAGCGCCTGACTTTCATTCGAGTGAATCAAGCTAAATTGCGTTCGGAAGAGTATATTCATTTACGCGATGCAATTAGCACATAATGAGATTCAGAAAATGTTGGTCGATTGACTATTTTACCGGCGACATACACAGGTAGCCCGCGTCAGATGCATAAATATGCGGAAGATGCAATGACATATGTTCGTCATTATGGTCGGCCAAATCTATTCATTACATTTACATGTAATCCGAAATGGATGGAAATTATTCAATTGCTGCTTCCTGGACAAACATCAAGTGATCGACACGACATCACCGCACGTGTTTTCAAGCAAAAAATTCGGTCACTAATGAATTACATTGTTAAGCAACACGTCTTTGGGATTACTCGATGCTGGATGTATTCAGTCGAATGGCAAAAACAAGGCCTACCGCATGCTCACATTCTAATTTGGTTAGTCGAAAGAATTCGGCCAGATCAAATAGATGGCATCATAAGTGCGGAGATTCCTGCTCCTGAAACCGATCCAGACCTACATGATGTTGTAATCACGAATATGATTCATGGACCGTTTGGCACTATCAACTGCCAATCACCGTGCATGGTCGACGGCAAGTGTTCCAAACGGTATCCACGAAAATTGACGGCAGAAACCATTACAGGCAACGATGGTTATCCATTGTATTGGCGTCGATCGCACGATGACAATGGTAGAACTATCACAGCTAAAGTGAAAGGAAACGATTTCGTAGTTGATAGCAGTTGGATTGTTCCATATTCGCCACTTCTTTCCAAAACATTCAAGGCACATTGTAATGTTGAGTATTGCCATTCGGTCAAGTCAATTAAATACATTTGCAAATATGTCACGAAAGGGAGCGACATGGCGGTTTTTGGTATCCAAACATCCAATATCAACGATGAAATCACGCGAACATTAAAAGATCTGCGCAATGACTCGAGATGTTTTGGTGGTGCAATGATTTTATTATCTGGCGATTTCCGGCAAACACTACCAACCATTCCAAGATCTACTGCTGACCACGAAATAAACGCTTGCCTCAAAGCATCAAATCTGTGGTGATATGTTAAGAAACTTCAACTGTCTGTAAATATGAGAGTTGCATTGTTGAACGATCTATCTGCTGATGATTTCTCGAAGCAATTGCTGACTATCGGTAATGGCCGTGTTCCTGTTGACGAATGGAGCGGTTTGATTTAATTTCCTCCAAATTTTTGCAATTTCGTCTCATCAAAAGACGAGCATATCAACAAAGTATTCCCGGATATCATTGCTAACCACAAAAATATTAAATGGTTAAATGAGCGAGCAATTTTAACGGCTAAAAATAAAGATGTAGATGACCACAATTTTGTAATTCAAAATCAAATCGTAGGTACTCTGTATTCATTCAAATCTATCGACTGTGTAACAAACGAAGAAGAAGCCACTAATTATCCAACTGAATTTTTAAACTCCTTGGATGTGCCTGGTTTACCAGCGCACAATTTACAACTGAAGTTTGGCTCGGTAGTCATCATGCTTAGAACCAACCAAAACTGTGCAATGGAACGCGTTTGGTTATAAGAAAACTGATGAGCAATGTGATTCACGCGTCGATACTTAAAGGAAAATTTAAAGACAAGGAAGTTCTTATTCCAAGGATTCCGATGATCCCAACGGATATTACCTTTGAGTTTAAACGAATTCAATTCCCGATTCGTCTTGCCTTCGCCATGACGATCAACTAATCACAGGGCCAATCCTATTTGTGACTATTTGTGGCCTCAATCTAGAAAATGCATGTTTTTCTCATGGTCAATTGTACGTGGCATGCTCACGTGTCGGCAAACCATCCGCTTTATTTGTTCTTGCGCCTGGCCAAAAAACAAAGAATATCGTTTACCACAAGGTGCTTGAATAAAAATCCGATTAATGAATAAATACGAGTGTATCCCAATCTGCACAACATAGTTTTCAATCATTTTTTTCTGACATGTGTTTGAAGTACTTAATTATTATTATTTTCTCAGCTAAAAGGTAACACGACATTCATTGGCTGTTAGGCTGTACGAAGTTCGCCGGGTCATCTAATATAATATATAATATAATATAATAATTATAATATAATATAATATATATAATATATAATATATAATATATAATATATAATATATAATATAAATATAAATATAAATATAAATATAAATATAAATATAAATATAAATATAAATATAAATATAAATATAAATATAAATATAAATATAAATATAAATATAAATATAAATATAAATATAAATATAAATATAAATATAAATATAAATATAAATATAAATATAAATATAAATATAAATATAAATATAAATATAAATATAAATATAAATATAAATATAAATATAAATATAAATATAAATATAAATATAAATATAAATATAAATATAAATATAAATATAAATATAAAAAATATAAATATAAATATAAATATAAATATAAATATAAATATAAATATAAATATAAATATAAATATAAATATAAATATAAATATAAATATAAATATAAATATAAATATAAATATAAATATAAATATAAATATAAATATAAATATAAATATAAATATAAATATAAATATAAATATAAATATAAATATAAATATAAATATAAATATAAATATAAATATAAATATAAATATAAATATAAATATAAATATAAATATAAATATAAATATAAATATAAATATAAATATAAATATAAATATAAATATAAATATAAATATAAATATAAATATAAATATAAATATAAATATAAATATAAATATAAATATAAATATAAATATAAATATAAATATAAATATAAATATAAATATAAATATAAATATAAATATAAATATAAATATAAATATAAATATAAATATAAATATAAATATAAATATAAATATAAATATAAATATAAATATAAATATAAATATAAATATAAATATGAATATGAATATAAATATAAATATTAATATAAACATAAATATAAATAATAAATAATATAATATAGATTAAGTAACCTGGTTACTGCAGTCTTTCAAAAACACAATAGCAATAATTAGCGTTTTTCTCTCTCTGTATTTCGTTGCGTTCCCTCATCAGCTCAACGATCTCCTCCTGGTTAGTTTTGCGACGCTTAGCAGGTGTTGCCGTCTCCTCCTGAACCCCCAATTCGTTTGGGTTTAGCACAATAATATCGTCCCGAATCGATTGAAACTAACGCTCATGAGCATTGCTTATGGCTAACTTGTCCAGAAATTCGTTGTCCACTTTTATTCTTACTGTCACAATCTTCCTACCAAGTTTGGTGGCTCTAGCTCAAAATCTGTTAAAGATATAGATGATTCTGATTATAAAAAGTGGGTGATAAAGGTGGGCGTGGCATCCAATTTTTTATTGCAGATCTCTGGCAGATTTCACCATCTATCTTGCTATCAAATTTGGTGACTCTAGTTCAAAAACTGTTTAAGATATAGCCATTTCCGATTTTATGAAATTTTTTACAATTTTGTGCAGATTTTTGGTAGATGTTACCATCTATCTGCCTACCGAATTTGGTGACATTAGCTCAAAAAATGGAAGATACGCACATATATGTTTTAAAAACGGCGGTGGCTGGGGGGCGGCAGGTGTGGGCGTGGCATCCAAATTTTAGATAGAGTTTTTTGAAAAATTCCATTTAAATTCTGGAAGCCGCGGCCACTCCTTCCACCCCCATCCACCCTGCTCCTTGGAAACGCCTATAGATTTCACATTTTTTGGGCTAGAGGCACCAAATTTTGTGTCAAGATAGGTAATAACGTTTTCCAAAATATGCATCAAATTTGGATCCGTCCCCCCTGCCCACGCCATTTTTAAAACGTTAATGGCTTTTTCTTCCACATTTTTATACTTTGATACCGAAGGTCTCATAGTATATTGGTTTTGTGCAATGTCCGTCATGGTGTCTGTCCGTCTGTCCGTCTGTCTGTCTGTCCGTCTGTCCGTATGAACGCAACTTTTTTCGACACCCGTAAAGCTAGAGACTTGAAACTTTGCAATTATGTTTATCTATAGACGGTACAGATAAAGTGTCAAGATTGGGTTGCCACGCCTACTAGGAGGCTGGGAAATCGATAAATTCGATAACAGAAAACCGATAAAACCAAATATTTCTCACATTCTAACAGATAGAATTACCAAATTTTGCACGCAGATAGCTAGTCATGTCCCTGAAAAAGCTGCATCAAAATTTTGGATGCCACGCCCACTCCTTCCGCCCCCATCATCCCTGCTCCTTGAAATTGGAAACGCCTCTAGTTTTCACATATTTTGGGCTAGAGCCACCAAATTTTGTGTCAAGATAGATATTGACGTTCCCCAAAAAAATGCAATAAAATTTTGGATGCCACGCCCCCTGATTCCGCCCCCATCCCCCCTTCACAATGAAATTGGAAACGCCTCTAGTTTTCACATATTTTGGGCAGGAGCCACCAAATTTTGTGTCAAGATAGGTACTGGCGTTCCCCATCAAAACTTGGGTGCCACGCCCCCTGATTCCACCCCCATCCCCCCTTCACCAAGAAATTGGAAACGCCTATAGTTTTCACATTTTTTGGGCTAGAGCCACCAAATTTTGTGTGAAGATAGATATTGACGTTGCCCAAAAAATGCATCAAAATTTTGGATGCCACGCCCCCTGATTCCGCCCCCATCCCCCCTTCACCAAGAAATTGGAAACGCCTATAGTTTTCACATTTTTTGGGCTAGAGCCACCAAATTTTGTGTGAAGATAGATATTGACGTTCCCCAAAAAAATGAATCAAAAAATTTGGATGCCACGCCCCATGATTCCGTTCCCAACCCCCCCTTCTACTTGAAATTGGAAACGCCTATAGTTTTCACATTTTTCGAGCTAGAGTCACCAAATTTGGTAGGAAGATATATGGTGACATCTGCAAAAGGTCTGCCTCAAAAATTAGGATGCCACGCTCAACTCTGCCGCCCACTATTTAAAGTCGGAAATATCGATATCTCTTATAGTTTTTAAGCTAGAGCCCGTAAATTGGGTAGAAAGATAGAAGGCAGCATCTACCAAAGATGTGCATCAAAATTTTGGATGCCACGCCCACCTAAGCCACCCGCCTTATAAAATCGGAATCGGCTATATCTCTAACAGTTTTTGAGCTAAAGCCACCAAACTTGGTAGGCAGATAGATAGTGACAGCTAAAAACATTTGATTCAAAAATTTAGATGCCACGCCTACCTCTGCCGCCCACCTTTTAAATTTGGGAGTTAAGTTATCTTCCACAGTTTTTGAGCTAAAGTCACCAAATTTGGTAACATGATAGCTGCCGATGTTTACCACATGGCCTCCCTTCGCCCCTGCATTCCCCCTTATCAACCGTTATTTTACTGGTATCAAAGTATTCCGCTGTCGGTTGCGTCCGACTGCAACGTTTTTACTTGTTTGAGCTACATTTACCAAATTCGGTTGGAAGATAAATGGCAATATCTACCAAAGATCTGCAAATTTTTGATGCCATGCCCACCCAAGCAACCCGCCTTATAAAATCGGAATTTTCTATATCTTTAACAGTTTTTGAGCTAGAGCCACAAAACTTGGTAGGAAGATAAATGGTGACATATAAAAAGATATGATTAAAAAATTTGGATGCCACACTCACCTCTGCCGCCCACCTTTTAAATTTGGAGCTGTTTAGTTATCTACCTCAGGTTGAGCTAAAGTCACCCAATTTGGTAAAATAATACCTTGCGATGTTTACCACATGGCCCACCCCCTTTCGCCCCTGGATTCCACCTTTGCAATATGACTCCTTACCATTCCGACTGCAACGTTTTCACTTGATATTAATAAGGTTTCTAAAATGTGTTTCACATTTTCGATATTCAAGATTTTAATGTTATCGATCCCATGTGTTTATCGGAAACGGAAATTGTTATCGAATATAGGAAACAAACTTGCATTCCGACTGCAACGTTTTCACTTGATATTAATAAGGTTTCTAAAATGTGTTTCACATTTTCGATATTCAAGATTTTAATGTTATCGATCACATGTGTTTATCGGAAACGGAAATTGTTATCGAAAATAGGAAACAAACTTGTACTAAGACTAAGATGAGCTTATGTGCAAAATCTGAATTTTCTAGCTCTTATAGTCTCTGAGATCGACGCGTTCATACATACAGTCGGCCGGACGGACGGACAGACGGACATGGCTATATTTACTCGGCTGTTGATGCTGATCAAGAATATATATACTTTAAGAGGTCGGAGATGCTTCCTTCTGCCTGTTACATACTTTTGCACAAAACCATTATACCCCTTTACCCATTTCATGGGTTCGGGGTATAAAAATTATTTGAAGTGAACACAAAAACTTACAAATAAACAAAAATAAAATCAAAGACCAAAACAAAAGCTTAACCCCGTTCAAGACAATGAGCCAACAAGACATTCGCTCTCAGCGACAGCTCGAGCAAGACGAGCGCCGGCTCTCTATACAACGGAACAACAATTACTTTGCTTATGTCGCCCAAGAAACTGAGAGTGAGCTAGCAAACGAACTCTTGCTCTCAGCGCGCGACAGTGAACGTTCGTTCGTACTCCCCTTCTCTGACCCTACTCTCGACGAAATCCGACCGCGCGCGGTCAACTACTCCAAACGCAACCAACGAACTCTTGCACGTAGCACGCGACAGAGTTCGATCGTGCTCGCTGTCTCTTTTGCCCACCACGGCTGAAACAGCTACTGCAAAAACAATTGCACCGGTGCCGACTGCCCGCTCTGCAAACACAAAGACTGCTGCGCAAATGTAAAGCCGGCTATACAGACAGGTATGGATCGCTACATACAGATCAAGCGTAAATTAAGCCCCCAACACTCATCAAGTAAATCAAAAATCACTCGTGGCAACTCATGTGAAAGTCCAAACACCACCAATAGATTTCAAATCTTAGCAGATAATGCTGTCGACCTGCCGCCAGAATCAGTTGGAGGTGACAAAAAAAAGCCAAAGCCACCACCAATATTCATTCGAGAGAAAAGCTAATTGGTCATGATAATTTCCACATCATTCCCCTAAAGAGGGGTAACATCCAGGAGATTAAAGTGCAGACAAAGACCGAAGACAACTTTAGAGTTTTGTCAAAGTACTTAAATGAAAGCAAACAAAACTTTTACGCGTACCAACTAAAAAGCTGCAAGTTGTACTGAATGGCATAGAGTCTGATGTCACGCCAAATAAAATCCTTAAGGATTCTGCGTTAAAAAAGTTTTTAATATTCTAATCAAGAACTGACAGCCTCAACCCCTCTTCAAAGTTGAATTTGAGCCTGAGACGCAGATAACTTAAAAATATAAGGTGCAACCCATCTACAAGCTTCAGTTTATATTGTTCAATCACACAGCTAACTACAGAGGCTGCCCAATTTAAGATAATTTAAGTCAAGCTTTGAATCCTTAAAACGCACAGGCTACCTAAATTTTATCGAAAACCATCCCAGACGTATTTTTTTCGACTGCAGCCAGGTCCTCTTTTGGTCCCGTATCCGTTACTAAAAACAGGACCTTCGCAAGCACCGGAAGATCAGGACTGGTGCCTCCTGCCTCTAATGCACTGTTCTCCTAAGCAAAAAATTTGGATCTAAATACTGCACAAGACAACAAGCCACAGGAGTATCAACAAAGCAACTTCGAAGCAACAACTACGCTGCAGCAGAGCTTGACAGAGTTAATGTCATTTATGCGAACAACTATGCAAGATTTAATGAGAAATCAAAATTTGGTACAAATGCTCCAAATAATCAATGGCTTCGCTACGTATATCTTCTTGGAATGCTAATGGCGTCTCACAGCACAAACTTGAGTTAGCACAATTCTTACTCGACAAGCTCATGCTATTCTCCGAAACACACCTTACAAACAAATACAATTTTACAATAAGCGGATACAATCATCCCGATGGTAAGGTACATGGCGGGACTGGTATGATGTCACCTCGTCATATAGACCTATAAGCCTTTTATCGTCTCTATCAAAACTCTTCGAAAAATGTTTGCTGTCTCAGACTAGTCAATTCCTGAATCTCCATAACATAATCCCATCACATCAATTCGGCTTTCGTGAAAAACACGGAACTAATTATTATTGGACGTAGATGTACTAAAAAAAAGACAGTACATTCAAGTGGCCCAACGATACCAATCGCCGACTTTTTAAAGCGCGCACCCAAGCAAAAAGCAACCAACCCTCCGCCCAACCGACCGAGGGGCACACCGCATAGCGTACAGTTACGTAGATCGCGAAAATGTAGTCAAATGACATATGACTAACTTTTTAAGAGAACTAATAGAAGTGACACCGTTTATTAAGTGGGAAAATTCGTTATAATTTGAACATAAAATCCGAAAAGGGTTATGAATAGCATAGTTAGATTGACAAGCTTGAAGAGCAATGGGTAGAAAATTCCTTGTCCTTCTGATCGGAACAGCAAAACTAATTTGGCTGATTAATTCGGAGGAATCAATTTCACCATTTATTAGTTTATGTAAAAATACTACACCTAGCATTGTTCTGCGATCAGAAAGAGAAGGAAGATTTATTAGTAAAAGTCTACTGTGGTAGGAAGGTAGGTTAATGTTAGTATCCCAGTTAAATCTCCTAAGGGCAAAGAGCAAGAATTGTTTTTGCACTGATTCTATTCTATCCTGGTGAATCCTGTATTTGGGATACCAGATACAAGATCCATATTCAAGAACAGGACGTACCAAAGACGTGTAAAGTGTTTTGGTTATGTAGGGATCGTCAAATTCTTTCGACCAGCGCTTAATGAACCCCAAGGTACTAGAGGCTCGATTTGCAACTGAAGAGATATGCTTGTGAAATTTAAGTTTCGGATCAAAAAGGATAACTAAGTCATCAACCCATTCAATGCGATCGAGTGGGCTTCCATCAAGAAAATATATATTTGAAAAAGGAAGGCATCTATAAAAAGACATGACTTTACATTTGTTGCAATTAAGATTTAGTAAGTTAACACGACACCACTTTTGAAAGTTATCTAAATCAGTTTGTAGTTTTAGAGCAGACAACAGAGCAGTACCCGACATGCATAATTTTACATCGTCAGCATACATCAGCACTCGAGATTGGTCAATAACAGATGGAAGATCATTGATGAAAAGTGTAAATAATAAAGGTCCAAGGTGACTTCCTTGCGGAACACCGGAAGTGACATGAACCACCTTAGAGACAGCGCCATTAAAACTGACTCTCTGTGTTCTATGAATTAAATATTCCCTTATCCACCGAATAAGATTGCTAGGAAAACCTAACAGTTGAAGTTTATGAAGTAAAAGGTAGTGATTAACCGAGTCAAATGCCTTGCTGAAATCAGTGTAAATAACATCCGTTTGCATTTTATTTTGAAAACCATTAACAACTAGTGAAGTAAATTCTAACAGGTTAGTGGTAGTAGATCTTTGTTTCATGAATCCATGCTGGCACGGTGAAATTAAAGATCTGCAAAAATGTTGTCATTGAGAAGTTATTAATTTCTCAAACATTTTTGGTATAGCAGACAATTTGGATATACCCCTATAATTTTGAACATTAGACTTGTCTCCTTTTTTATGGAGCGGAATAATAAATGATTCTTTCCAGATATTAGGAAATGAACATTTCTTAATAGACAAACTCAACAATTTATGAGCAGGTCAACCGCATAACATCCGAAATATGAGGCGCATTCGAAAATCGAGAATACTGTGCTGCAATATGTTTGGATGTGTCTCAGGCGTTCGACAGAGTCTGGTTGGAAGGGCTGATCAACGCTCCCAGTCAATACACATAAACTGTTACAGTCGTACCTCTACGACGGGAAGTTTGCAGTAAGATGTAACACTGCAATATCCGACAAACACCGTGTATAAGCTGGCGTTCCTCAGGGCAGCGTACTTGGGCCGACACCATACGTTCTCTATACAGCAGACATCCCTACATGGAGAGGCCTAACAACCTCAACCTTTGCTGACGATAGAGCTATTCTCAGCCGCTCCAGATGCCCACTGCAAGCAACATCACAACTTGCTCGTCATGTGGTTAAAGTGGAAGACTGGCTATCCGATTGTCGAATTAAGCTAAACGAACAAAAATGCAAACATGTAACTTTCACTCTAAACAGGCAAGATTGTCCACCACTCACGCTCAACAACACCCCACTCTCGAAAGCTATCGAAGTAACGTACCTGGAAGTACACTTGGACAGAGGACTTACATGGCGCAGGCACATTGAATCTAAGAGAACACAGCTTAAACTCAAAGCCAATAGTCTCCATTGGCTTATCAACGCTCGCTCTCCGCAAATCTGGACTATAAGGTTCTGCTCTACAAATGCGTTCTGAAACCCATCTGGACCTATGGCTGCCAGCTATGGGGTAATGTGTGCAGCAAGTAACATCGACATCATCCAAAGAGCCCAGTCGAAGATCCTGAGAACTATCAACGGGGCACCGTGGTACGTTCGCAACAAAAACACACAAAGGGACTTAAACGTAAACGGTCAGGGAAGTCATAGCGCAACACAAGGAAAGGTACTTGAGCTAGCTCTCATCGCACCCAAACAATCTCGAGAGAGGCCTCACAAAGACGTACAGCTGATCCCTCCTTCATCGTAATGACCTTCCTACGCAGCGATGAGTTGAGAACGCGATCTCAAGCTATTAGTCCAAAAAGTATCTGTTAGATAACTAATGCTTGTAAGATTTGTAAATTTTTTTTCATTTCCTAGTTTTTTAATTTCTTAAAGGATAAATCCAAAAAATAAATAGCAAAGTTTAAAAAAAACACCCTAATTTCGGCCACGAAGCCAAATAAATGATATTTATATTAATGGATATTTCGATGCATATATGTTTATTTACTTTATAGTTGGAATTTCTATAGCTATTAAAAAAAGCTTAATAGCTCAACATTTGGTGACCCCGACGTGATTAGCTCTGTATTTTTTCGAATAAATACAAACTATTTAAATTAAAGAGATAATAAAGCGCACGCCTGCACTCTTTGTATCGTTTTCGCTGTTCTCGCTTCGTTTTGCGTTCGCATGTGATTAAAGTGTTTGTCCTCAAATTGAAAGTGTTATTTTGGTGCAATTTACATTATGTTTCTACCAGCTGCATTGCCATGGATATTACGTCGTTTGAACGTCAGGCAATAAAGTGATAGTTTTTGACATTTACTGAACATTGAAATACACCGTGCAAGTGTTTGACATCGAGTGAACATAAAACTGTATCTTGCAAGTGGATGACATTCAGTGAATCTTAAACTATATTTATAAAGTGCGTATATATTATAAACGTATATTTCAAAATGCAAAATACCGCTGCAGTTCTTTCGGTGCACCGTTTTACTAGACCAAGGTCAAAGCTATTGACAACCAGGTAAAACGGATGGCCAAAGCAATCGCTCTGGAGCAAATTGTGCATCTCATGCTCAGCAGGCATTTAACAATATGCTTACGTATTGGAGGAGCTGGGGAAGCTGAGATCAAGCTTCCAGAGTTTAGCGGAGGACACACAAAGTTTGCAGATTCCATAGCAATGTTCTCGTCAATCATTGACGGGGACTCAGGACTTTCAGATGTGGAGAAGTTTCAGCATTTGCGATAATAGGACCAACCAGCCTTAGACTGTGTTTCTTCGTTGGAAAGCAGCAGCGCTAACTATCCAGTTGCATTAGAGCTACTTAAAAAGCGCTTTTATAACAAGTGTCTTATTTTCCAGGCACATTTCACTGAGATTTTGGGTTTGGATTGCATCGAGAAGTCTTCAGCTGTAAAACTTCGAACCCTTTCGGATACGCCAACATCCACGCTCTGCAAAGCCTGGGCAGCGTTGAGCAGATTGCTGGCTTTATCATCGTGCACAGCTTGCTGCAGAAAGTGGACAGGGCAACGCAGACCAGTTGGGAGGAGACAGCACCGATGGATACTATCCCGACCTGTGAGCAGTTCATGGCATTTCTGGATCGACGATGTCAAAGGTTGGAAAATGTGGAACACGCTATGGCAACGTATACGCCTAGCTCTAAGGTGGGAAAAAGTTGCAAAATCTTTAACACCAGTAGAAAAGCCTTTGTCGCTACTAACTCCAACACAAATGAATGTATGTTTTGTGAGACCTCTGGCCATTTAATATACAACTGTTCCCGTTTTGGAAATCTGTCTCCGCAACTGCGTCTTCGCTAGGTAAAGAAGCTCTCTCTTTGCATTAATTGCCTGCGCAAAGGTTATCGGCTAAAAGAGTGCAGCTCCACTGCCTGCAACCGTTGTAGGGACAAGCATCATACGCTTCAGCATTTTGAAAATCAGATTGACGGTTCTCCAGTTTACTTTGCTCCGCATCTGCCTGCTGCAAAACCTACTCGATTCTGGGTCGCAGGTGCACATTATTACTTCTCGTTTAGCTCAACACCTCCAGCTGCGCAAGCATCGGTCGCCTACTTTAATTTCTGGATCAGGGGAGACTAGTGTTGCCTCAGAAGGCTATTCAGCGGATAAAATCGCGAGCATCTGAGTACACTGCTAACATTTCAGTTTTAGTAGCTCCGTCTATAACTGGAAGTCAGCCGAGCTACGAAATTAGCATTGATCTCTGGAATATACCCTTGGCTGATCCAGAGTTCTTTAAGCCGCAAAAAATCGATCTGTTAGTTGGAGCTGGCATGTTTTTTGAATTGTTATGAGTTGGTCAAATCAAATCAAAATCGCTCCTGGTTTGCCTATTCTGCATAAAACTCAACTGGGCTTGATAGTGACAGGAGGAACGTCTTCGACAAGCCCTGCCTCATTGATGGTCACTCGATCGGTTTCGATGCCAAATCCCAGCCCTGATTACAAGCTTGATGTAGAATCTGGTTCTCTTTCAGTTAACGAATCTACCAAGGAGGAACTTGATTGTGACGCGCATTTTAAATAAAGTTCTGCTCTTTTGGACACTGGCTAATATTCGGTTCGCCTTCCAGTCGAGCATGCTGTGTATCTGATTGGGGACTCGTATCAGCAAGCACCCTGAGTTATCTTGAGTTTAAGTCTCAATATTCAGCATTTATAAAAGAGTATGTGGATTTAAATCACATGTCTCCTGTTAAGTCGCCTATGCTATGTCGCTGCAAGTATTATCTTCCTCATCATTGCGTTCTTAAGGAAGACAGCAGTTTAGGACGTTCCCAATAGCCCTGACTAGCGACATTTGCCAAATGTATAGGTGCGTTAGGATGGCTGAGCCCGATTCGTACTTGCAATGTATTCTGTGGCGTGATTCGCCTCATCAGGAAATTCAAGTTTTCAAGCTGGATACTGTCACCTACGGCACCAAGCCAGCTGCTATTGATGAAAGAAGATCGTTTCCTGCTGGATCTAAAGTGGGCTTGAGCGATTTTTATGTAGATGATCTCATCACTGGAGGCGACACTGCCGAGGAAGTAGTTGACATTACGGATCAAACAGTCAGTCTGCTTCGAAAAGGAAATTTTAAGCTTAGGAAGTTGTGCTCCAATGATCCTCGCGTGCTTCAACAGGCTCCTGATGAGGAAAAGCAGACTTTTCTAAAGTTTGACGATGGCACGAATGTCACGAAGACTCTCGGACTTGCATTGGATCCAGCTTCTGACTGCCTTCGGTTCGACTTCACTCCTATGAAAATGCCTGGCAAACCTAGCAAACGGTCTGTACTGTCTACCATTGCTTGTTTCTATGACCCGTTTGGACTTATCGGACCCGTGGTAGCCAAGGCCAAGATCTTTTTGCAGCACCTTTGGAGAGAGCATTTGGATTGGGATGAAAGTTTTCCTGATTCCTTGCACTGTTCTTGGAATAGTTTGTGTACAGAGATTTTTAATACAGAGCAAATAACACTCCCTTGACTGGTCATCATTTCAAAGCCGTCATCGAAGTTCATGGTTTTAGCGATGCTAGCATTGAAGCTTACGGTGGATGCATTTGTTGTACTCTCAGTCTCGAGTGGCACCCTTGCGAACTCTCACAGTACCAAAGCTGAAATTATCTGCAGCAGCACTCCTATCTCAGCTTATTCGGGAAGTAGCTCAATTGAATTTGTTCAATTGCAGATTCGGCAGCTGTATTATCCCTGATACGTGATGAGCCTTCTCGATTCCAAACGTTAACAGCTAATCGCATATCTTTAGTACAATAACCAACGACTGGAATGAAATGGCGCCACGTACCTACGGCATGCAACCCGGCAGACATTCTTTCTAAAGGAGCACTTCCAAGCGAACTTGAAGAATGAAAGTTTTGGTCTAATTGTCCCGATTTTTAAACGAAAGGAGAGTGAGAATGGCCTGCATCATGTCTACCGGCCGGACGCTTCCTGAGCTGCGGCAAAAGGCCCTAGTTGGTATCTCTAGATGCTGTGATGTCAGCATAGAATGCAAGCTCTTAAATTCCTTTCATAACCTGCGTCGCGATTTCGTTTATATACATAAATTTCGAATTCGCATCAGACATTCCAGTCTCACAATAGAGTGTAAACACAAAGGCACCCAATTACTCTTGCGGAGCATCCAGATGGCTGACCTGAGCGATTAATATAAGTCTCTTTATGGCGGACGGATGATAAAATCATCCAGCTTTGTTGCCTCGCTTACCTAATTCATGCATGAGCTTGGACTTCTCCGCAATGGATTCCAATTTCAAGAACAACGTGATCTTGACGGAATCACCAAAGCGTAAGAGGCCGTTAGTTAGTCGGTCCCCTGGATCTGCCACTGCAGATAATCCGAAAAGAACTCCTAAGTATATCGTAAAATGTTCAAAAAAAAACTTCAATCCCTCCTCCAGATACTGGCGAGATACCGGATGTTAATGCTATCTGTCCCATGGATGTAGCAACATCCGATCCTGGTCTTTCGGTTCAAAACGAGCCAGAAAATCCTATACCTCAGACTGCTGCTTCTATGGTGGGCTCCGTCGTGGGTGTTTGGTTCCTCCGGAGGTCAGTTGCGTTAAGGTAACTGACATACGAAATGAACCGAATGATCATATACCTCAGACTGTGGCTCCTAAAGTTGTTTCAGCTGAGAACATTATAAAAAAATTTCTAGGTGTTCCTCCAAAGAAACATGTATTTATATCTAGGCTCCCCCCTGATTTAACATCAGAAGATGTAAAGGTCTATGTTCAGGCCAAATCTAAAGCCAAAGTTTCGGTGGAAAAATTTAAATTTGCGTATGACCGTGAATATCTCGTCCTTTAAAATCAGTGTTTAAACCAAGATTTTGATGCCATCTGCTCAAAAGAATTTTGGCCGGAATACATAATAGTAAACGAATATGCTGCAAACAAAAATAAAAAGAAAAATCGGCCTCCGATTGTTTCCCCCTCCTTGGTGGTTGGGCCTATTACTTCTGATAGTTCAAAAAACTAACAACCTCCTTCTCACTGGGCTATCAGAATGTTAGAGGACTTTGTAGTAAACTTAGTACTTTGTACCTTAATAGTCATTCTTTTCCCTTTCATGTCGTTGCCTTCACCGAAACGTGGTTAAGACAAGACATACTTAATTTTGAAGTATTATCTAACAGATTCTGTATCTATAGAAAGGACCGCCCTCTGCGCCGTGGTGGTGGGGTGCTTACTGCTTTTGATGTGGACTTTTCCTCTGAGACAGTAATATTAAGTGGCTCTATAGATATTGAGTTTGTTGCTGTAAAGTTAAATATTAACGGTGTTGGTATTTATATTTCTTGTTCCTATATACCACCTTTATCTGACAGCTATGTTTATGATAAACATTTGTCAGCAATACTTTCCATATCTTCTATGCTCTCTGATCGTGATATTTTTTAGTTCTTGGTGATTTTAATATTGCTGAAGCTACTTGGATTTCAAGTCCGGACTCAAGCGTGTTGACCCCCATGGTGCAGACTGATTTTCTGGATGGTTTATTTGAAATGTCATTGGGTCAGATCAATGGTAATCCAAATTCTCTTGATAGAATGCTTGATTTGGTATTTGTTTCGGATCCATCCACTCTATCTATGACAAGATCCCTTCCCATATCCACTCCCGAAGACTTATACCACCCGACGTTGGAGGTGTTGATTACTTTGCCTGCCTGTGCCGTACGCCAGTGTAGTGAACCATTAAAACGAGTACGTCAATTTCGGAAAACCGATTTTGTAAAACTTACGGCTTACTTACTACGGCTCTTAGTACTGGTTGACTGGTCGCCCCTCTATGGTTCTGAGGACTTGGATACGGCAAGCAGTATTTTTTATTGCACCTTAGAAAACTTATTCGACATGTGTGTCCCTTTTGGTAAGCCAAGTAGGAAAAACAAACCTGCGTGGCTTACACGAGAGTTGACAGCCCTTAAAAATCGAAAATCTAAGCTTTATAAGAGTTTCAGAAAATCTGGCTCTTTTGTTCATTACTCATCATACTTGGTTGCGCGTTCCAGTTTTTCAGTCATGAATAACTCATGTTATAAAAATTACCTAAGTCAGTGCAGACTACAGTTTCAGCAAGATCGTAAGCAGTTTTTTGACTTCGTTAATGCGAAGCGAAGGTCTTCAACACTTCCATCTGGTGTATCTTTTGAAAAAGAGTCGGCCAACACAGATCAGGCCATTCCCGATTTATTTGCCGAATTTTTCCAAACAACATACAGTTCATTTGATGATCAGGTTGATCTGCCTTACCCGTATCAGGCTAACGGCTCCAGTTGTATTTTTGAACCAAGAATCACGGAGTGTTCATTACTACGTGATCTACAGAGTATTAAGCCCGTATTTTCCCCGGGACCTGTAGGTGTACCAAGCTGTGTGCTTAAGTACTGTGCTGATGGTCTCTTAAAGCCGTTGCATGAATTGTTGAGTTTGTCTGTTGAGAAATGTTAATTTCCTAACATCTGGAGAGAATCATTTAATATTCCTCTCCATAAAAAAGGAGACAAGTCTAATAATCAAAATTATCGGGGTATCTCCAAACTGTCTGCTATCCCAAAAATGTTTGAGAAATTTATAACTTCTCAGTTACAACATTTTTGTAGATCTTTAATATCACCGTGCCGGCATGGATTCGTGAAAAAAAAATCTACAACCACTAACCTGTTAGAATTTACTACACTAGTTGTTAAGGGTTTTCAAAATAAAATGCATTATTTAATTCATAAAACACAAAGAGTTAGTTTTAAAGGTTCTGTCTCTAAGGTGGTTCATGTCACTTCCGGTGTTCCGCAAGGAAGTCACCTTGGACCTTTATTATGTACACTGTTCATCAATGATCTCCCATCTGTAATTAACCATTCTCGAGTGCTGATGTATGCTGACGATGTAAAATTATGCATGTCAGGTACTGCTCTGTTGTCTGCTCAAAAACTACAAACAAATTTAGATAACTTTCAAAAGTGGTGTCGTTTTAACTTACTAAATCTTAATTGCAATAAATGTAAAGTCATGTCTTTTTATAGACGCCTTCCTTTTTCAAATATATATTTTCTTGATGGTAGCCCACTCGATCGCATTGAATGGGTTGATGATTTAGGTATCCTTTGTGACCCAAAACTTAAATTTCACAAGCATATCTCTTCAGTTGCAAATCGAGCCTCTAGTACCTTGGGGTTCATTAAGCGCTGGTCGAAAGAATTTGACGATCCCTATATAACCAAAACTCTTTACACGTCTTTGGTACGTCATATTCTTGAATATGGATCTTATATCTTGTATCCCAAATACAGGATTCACCAGGATAGAATAGTATCAGTGCAAAAACAATTTTCGCTCTTTGCCCTCAGTGGACTTATTTGGGACTCTAACATTAACTTACCTTCCTACCACAGTAGACTCGTACTAATAAATCTTCCTTCTCTTTCTGATCGCAGAACAATGCTAGGTGTAGTCTTTTTACACAAACTAGTAATTGGTGAAATTGATTCCTCTGAATTAATCAGCCAAATTACTTTTGCAGTTCCGATCAGGAGGACAAGAAATTTTTTACCCATCGCTCTTCAAGCATGTTACTCTAATTATGCTATTCATAATCCTTTCCGTATTTTAAGTTCAAACTAAAACGATTTATCCCATTTTATAAATAGTGCCACTTCTATTGGTTCTCTTAAAAAGCTAGTCTTGTGTCCTTTGTCCACATGTTCGCGATCTAAGTAACCGCACGTTATGCGGTGTGCCCCTTGGGCGGTCGGGCGGGAGGTGGTTGCATTTTGCTTGGGTCCGCGCGTTAACAAGCCGGTGCTTGGTATCGTTGGGCCACTTGATTGTACTGTTCGTCAGTACATCTACGTCCAAATAAATAAAGGATGAAAACTTGCCACCCCTCGTCGTGTGGTCGAGCTTGTTGCTGGTGATGACGGCGCGCCGGCGTATCGGCGTTTCTCGAGTAGCTGTTATCGAAACGTCAACTGGAACCATAAAGAGAGCTTTGCCCAAATTGTGTGCGCTTCCGAATGAGGATGTTGCTGAAAGCCCGTGTCTTCCAACGGGGGGAGAATGTTTGGTTACGCAGTTATCCGCACAAAACAACAACAAAGGCAGTTTCATCTCCTAATGTTAAATCTCTTTAGTCAATTAAGCTCTGCGCATACTGTTGCATGACTGTTGTTTGCATACGCTCATCGTAGTTTTTTTTGACTAGCATTTTCTATTGGCTGTCCTTGGGCTTAAGCTGAGTGCAAGCCGCTGCTGCAATTCGGCAGCAAATTAGTTCTGGTCGATCGCTCGAGAATTCAAGTCGCGGTATTCGACGCCGCTAGCCAAATCATTTTTTGTATTTAATCATTGCACAGTTCAAGTCGGAACTTGCAATAAACTAGTAAAACATTTTGTAACTAAATTTAAGTTAGGCCACGAAGGCAAATAAATTATATATATATTATTACAAATTTCGGTGCATTTATAATTATTAACTTTATAGTTCGGAATTTCGCTAGCTGTTGAAAAATCTCAATAGCTAATAGGTGTTTAGGAGCTACCCCAAGGAGCGGTCGGATCTGGTCCAGATTTGGCATGCATTAGTTTTCTACAAGCCCCTATGTTTTGAACACGGTTCGTTCAGATTGATTAGTTTTAAGGCATAGCTCCAGAACAAAAGTTCGAAAAAAAAACATAGTTGGAATGGAGGTACCCGAAGGAGAAATCGGATCGAGTCCAGATTTGGTATGCAAAATTATACACTTTCTTATGTTCTGACCATGTTTCGTTCAGATTGATTAGTTTTGAGGCATAGCTCCAGTACAAAAATTGAAAAAGGAACAAGTGAAAACGTTGCAGTCGGACGCAACCGACCTATGATAGATGTGACCATCTATCTTAATACCAAATTTGTTGACTCTAGCTCAAAAACTGGGAAAGCTATAGGTGTTTCTAATTTGAAGCTGCAGTGTTGCCGGAAGCGGAAGAAGTGGGCGTGGCATCCAAAATTTGGAAAATATCCCACAAAGTTTTGTGGCTTTAGCTCAAAAACTGTTAAAGATATTGCCGATTCCGATTTTAAAAGGTGGGCGTGGCATCGAAAATTTTTGTTGTGACTGGCAGCTATTGTGAGGTCGCAAAAAGGCTACTTCACACCCGCCCCTTTCTTCGGGTGGCGATGACGGACGGTGACCTTACCGGCCGCGGACACCTTCACCTGGAAGCCCTGGTTGTCCACCTCCATAAGGTATTTCACCCCTTGTGGCTGTTATGCTGGACGGCGTGTTGGACGCTTTCCAGGACTTCCTGCGGCAGTAGTCCTCCGGTCCCAACCACCCGCCATGCTTTCGGGGCCATCACCCAACCAATAGTAATAAGAGGGAGGTCGTCTAGCCCGACATCATCCTGCATGCTCGTCAACGCTTCATCCATGGCGCTGTCGTTTAACCAGCCGAAATCCATTTCGATAGCCCTCCTGATCCGTGTACCGTCGACAATGACCTTCTAAGCCGAAGAGGACGTGTCCTTCGGCTTCCGACATCTCGTCTGTAAGTACCACAAGTTTGAGATTTGCGTCTAAGTCTGCGACTAGTGGATTTTCTCGGGTAACAAGAGTTGGAGAGGTTGGAAGGGGAACAGAAGTTAGGTCGAGGGTAATTTCGTGGGCTTCCTCGTCATGGGCTGCGTGGAACGGCTTTAAGTCTGTCAGATTGGCAACGCGACGTCGTTTCGTTTTTTCATGTCGGATTCTTACGACGTTTGGTGAGACGAACTTCATGACCTGATATGGTCCATCGAATTTTGGTGGCAGCTTCGCTGCAAACCCTTCCGCTGTGTTTGACAATACGTGGTGCTTAGCCAAAACTCGTGTACCCAGGGTAGGTCGCCAATCCCGACGGCGGAGGTTGTACTCCTTCGCTTGGTCCTGAGAAGCCCTCTCTGTGTTTCTCTTGACGATATTGTAGACTTCCTTCAGCTCCGTGGCCCGTGTCTCGAGGTTGTCAGACACGCGGTGTTCCGAACCGGCACAGTGTTCTCTCCCTAAAGGCCTTTTCCAGGTGGGCCGTCGTGGCCTTGCGCAGAGGTACCAGTTCGACCCATTTCTAAAAAAGGTTGAAGAACACCAACAAAGGGTCCGACAAAATCTGCGCAAATCTGGCTCCTCCACTTGTCTCGTCAACATCCTCAGGGCAGGTTTGAGCTGGCTCACTTTGTACCGCTGGCACTTGGCGCACTGTCGGATGTACTTAGTAACGTCTCGAAACAGGCCAGGCCAGTAGTACCGCTGCATGACACGTCCAATGGTCTTCCGAATCCCAAGGTGGCCGGCAGTAGGGCCATCATGACATTCGCTTAGGACGCGGGGACGTTGGTCAATAGGCACGCAGAGCTTCCAGGGTACGTACTCATCTTCCAGGAGGCGATGACCAATGTGCCGGTATACCTGCCCGTTTTCCAGCGCATAATCCGGGTACTTGTCCGGGTGATCCTTGATCCGTTGGACCAACTTGCGTAGCCAAGGGCAGTTGGGGGTGTCGAACTGCACTGTTTGCAACGCCTCCTCCAGTGGTTGCCGAGATAGCACATCTGCGACCACGTTCAATTTTCCCCGTCGGTAGTGGATGTCGAACTGGTACTGCTGCAGTTCCAACGCCCACCTTGCGATTCGGCCAGTCGGGTTTTCGATGCTGTTCAGCCACTTGAGCGCCAAGTGGTCCGTCACTACATCAAAGCGGTAGCCCTCGAGGAAGCATCTCAATTTACGGATGGCCCAAACGATGGCGAGACACTCCTTCTCTGTCGCCGAGTAGTTCTCCACGGGCTTGGACAGTCTCCGGCTCACGCACGCTATGACTCGTTCAGTTCCGTCAATCTCCTGCGTCAGCACGGACCCGATAACAAAGTCGCTGGCGTCGGTCTGCAACACGAGCTTGGCCTCAAAGTCGGGACACGCCAGGACAGGTGCCTCCGTAAGGCGCCGCTTGAGCTCGTCGAACGCTGCTTGCTGTGGTTCTCCCCACTCCCAGCGTTTGCTCTTCCTCAGCAGGAGCGACATTGGCCACAAACCTCCTGTACCACGACGCTATGCCCAGACATCGTCGCAGTTCCGGAATGTTGGTAGGGGGTGTCAGCTTCCGGACGGCGGCGATCTTGTCCGGATCGGAATGGATGCCTTGCTTGCTGACGACGTGGCCCAATTAGGAGAGACTGCGCTTGAAAAATTTTCACTTGGCCTTGTTCAGCCGCAGGTTCGCCTCCCGCAGCCGTCAACGGACCTCTTGCAACTTTCGTAGGTGATCCTCTATGTCGGACCCGGTAATGATAATATCGTCCAGGTAGGCGAAGGCGTATGGTTCCATCTCCGGTCCGATGACTCCATCGAGAGCACGTTGGAAGGTGGCTGGGGCAGAGTGGAGACCGAAGGGCATGACCTTCCAATGAAACAATCCTCGTCCCGGTACCGTGAAGGCGGTGTATTGACGGCTATCTCGGGCCATCGGGATCTGTCAATATCTACTTTTCAAATCCAATGTGCTTATGAACTTTGCATTCCGCAGCCGTTCCAAGATGTGATGGATGCGCGGCAAGGGGTAGGCGTCGGAGTTGGAACGTGCGTTCAACTGCCGGTAGTCGATGCACATCCTGATGTCACCCGTCTTCTTCCCTACCAGCACGATGGGGGCGCTATGGGGTGACTTGGAGGGCTCTATGCATCCGTTCTTTAGCAGTTCATCCACTTGATCATAGATGACCTTCTGCATGGCGGGGTTTTTCGGGTAGTAGCGCTGCTTGATGGGTCTCTCGTCCCACATGGTGATGACATGCTCTGCGATGTGAGAGACTCCCTTCAACTCATCAAACAGCGCCAGCTCCCGCTCCAAAAATGCTTGTACTCTGTGGTCAACCTCCTCGTCGGCTTCAGTCGGTATCTTCGGTGGGTCCTTAACTACTGGCACCTGGTCAACTGCTACCACTTGCAAATGCTCGGCGGCCACCTCGCAACTGCAGACTTCGGGCGTCTCGGCAGTGCTTGCGTCTTCCTCCCTTGGAGTGGCTGTCGGGGGCGGTACCAGTTCTATGGATGGGGCAGGATCTTCCGCGGTAGTCCTTCGTTTCCGGCGTCCGGCTGGGCTCAGGAACATCTCCTTCGTCATCTGTAGCTCAGATGACTAGAATGCTAGAGTGGCCTGTATCGCGTAGAGGAAGTCGATGCCCAAGATAAGCTCATCAAGAACAGTAGGCATTAAAAACAGTGGCAGGCGTATGCGCTTGTCTCCGAGCTCGACCTCCGTGATGCATGCTATAATGAAGGTCGTGCGCGATGCGTCCGCCAAACTTACCCCTACCTGGATTTTCCGGAATCCCTCTGCCGAAAGCTGTTGGGCGACCTTCTCGCTGACAAAACTACGAGTTGCTCCAGTGTCGATAGTAGCCAGGAAGGGTTAGCCTTCCATGCTAGCCTTGGCTACTATCCTTGCATTTTCGAGCCGAATGGCTCCGTTTATTTCAGTTACTTTTTGGTCGCCACTACCCCTGGTTCGGAATCTAGGAGGGGGGCACTTCGTTTCCCGATGTCCGTGTTCAGCACTCAATTGTAACAGTTGCCGAAACCGGCCAGTGTGGACGGGGTGTCCCGGCTGTCCGCATCTTCGGCATGCGGACCCCCCCCTTTCTGTACAACTATTGTACTAGTGGTTCTTTAGGCCACAAAAAGGGAAGGGGCTCCTTCTCAACAGAGTCTTCCAGAGTCCCTGCTCGGGCGCCTTCTGTAATGACGTTTCCTTGCCGATGTCGGCGTCTCAGTCGCGTCCGGGGTTTCTTTACAGATAATTTGGGTCGACACCCTCAGAGCAGGCTAAAGGAAGGGGTTGGGGGGTCCAGGGTGATAACCCGGAGGACTCCTCAACTCCTCTCCTCAGACCGCCTCGGCATCGACCAGGCGTAAAACCTTAGGCTTCGGGGACTCGAAGAGAATCGGGGCCAAGTATTAATGGATCGCAGTGCTACACTTCTTCTTGGCCGTAGGCCAACTTACCCCGCTCTAATGGGTGTATGAGTGTGTCTGTGTGTGCGAGTGTGTGTTTTCCTGCGTGTGTACAAGTGTGTGTTGCTGCCTGGGTGTGTGTGTGTGTGTGTTTTTTTTTATATTCTTTATTATGCTAATCATGCTAAAACTAAATAATAAAAATAATACGACAGTAGTTTGCGGTACGTCCGTTAAGAATTGCTTCGCAAACAACAGTCGCCACCTATACTGGAGTGAGGCTCCGCTCCACTCGCCGTAGTTCCTTCATAGTCACCGCTGCAAACGTGCTGACCGCTACCCACTTCGTCCAAGACTCAAGCATACCTTCAACAAGATTATCCACAGTGATGGGGCCACCCATGATTTGCTCAAGCCTTCTTCGCTGGTTGGCGAACCGCCCACAGAAGAACAGCACGTGGTGTGCGTCCTCTTGCACGCCCAGTCCGCACCATGAGCATTCGTCGCTTTGCACGTGGCCGAACCGCTTCAAGTAGCTCCGAAAGCACCCATGACCAGATAGGAGCTGAGTCAGGTAAAAATTTACCTCGCCATGCCTACGGTTGATCCATTGTGAGAGCTGTGGAATCAAGGCGAATGTCCAGCGCCCCTTCTCTGCAGTGTTCCAGCGTGCCTGCCATCGCTGAATCGTGCTTGTTCTCGCCATAAGACGACCACTGCGCGCCGCTGTACCGTCTGTTTGGCTTGCTAGCGCCCCGGACTCAATAGCTAGCTCTTCAATGCAATAGCCAAAGCAGCCTCGTCGGAAACTGTCCTGAACGCACAGCATACCCTGATAGCGCATAGGCGGTAAGTTGCGCCTATGTCACGGCAATAGGTCTGGACCTGCACGGCTCTCCACCAGATCGGCGCTGCGTACAAAATGGTGGCACGGACTACGCTCATTAGAAGGCGGCGGCGCTCCTGCTTTGGCCCGCGCGTGTTGATCATTATGCGCGACAGTGCTCGACAAGCTCCAGCTGCCTTGGATGCATTGTATTGCATGTGCTCCTTGAATGACAATCTCGTGTCCAGCATCACACCGAGATATTTGATGGCCCGCTTGGATATATATGGCCCGCTGATTCTACCGTCTTGCGACTACTCACAAGGACCGCCTCCGTCTTGTGCGCAGCCAGCTCCAGTCCCGCCTGGGTAAGCCAGTCCTACACGCAAGCAATGCATATATTGCATGTGATCTCAGCGTCTTTTTTTTTTTTTTTTTTTTTTTTTTTTTTTTTTTTTTTTTTTTTTTTTTTTATTTTTTTTTTTTTTTTTTTTTTTTTTTTTTTTTTTTCTTTATAATTTTTGTTATTTTTTTTTTTTTTTTTTTTTTTTTTTTTTTTTTTTTTTTTTTTTTAATTTTTAATTTTCATAGAAAGCAAAAAACAAACCTCCATTTCTTTTTTTTTTTTTTTTTTTTTTTTTTTTTTTTTTTTTTTTTTTTTTTTTCTTCTCTTTTTTTTTTTTTTTTTGTTGGTTTCGGCCCCTTTTTTTTTTTTTTTTTTTTTTTTTTTCCTTTCTTCCCCCCCCCCCCCCCCCCCCCCCCCCCCGCTTTTTTTTTTTTTTTTATTGTTTTTTTTCAAAAACCCCCCTTATTTTAAGGGAGAGATCCGGATTGCGGTCATCCCAGCAATCACCCGCGCTGCATCCGAGGACACAGTGCGGTGTAGCATGCATAAGAATGTATCACGTATGCATGACAATCGGTCATATACCCACTATATTGCAGGGTATTTAACCTTCAGACATAGTGACACTTTGTTGCTATGTATATACAAATATAACGCAACTACACAAACGGTCAGCGCACTCAAAATATGATCAGCCACCTTATGAGCTGATCGCGAAGTGTGGGATCCGCAACGTAAGCGCTTTAGCCCTTACGAGCCAGTGCTTGCCTTATATATGTATATTAAATGTATATGCATTCCTTGCCTTCTGCATAGACACATATACATACATACACACATATACATATACATAAGCCGCTCTGCTGCGACAGAGCATTATAGGCTAAGCCCAATTATATTTTTGAATAAAAGAGGATTCCTAAAAATCAAACGAATGAGCACAGACGTGCAGCGTTATTATTTCCGCCTTAAATTATATAATTCCACATGGCGACCGTGACATGGTCACGAAGACTGCAGGGGCAGTAAGTGGCGCAAAAAAAAAAAAAAAAAAAAAAAAAAAAAAAACAACAACATACTAAAAACTACTACAACAACACAACCAAGATGGTTACAAACAAACAAAATGATGGTTATAAACATATAACGAAGAAAAACCCATAACAAGAAAAAAATCTCAAAAAAAAAAACCCAACAACAACAGCAGCAACAACAGAGTGACAACAGCAGCAACAACAGTGTGGCAACAGCAGCAACAACAGAGTGAAAACAGCAGCAGCAAAAACTACAGCAGCAGCAACGGCAGAAATTGAAAAAAAAATCATGCAAACTGAGTGAGTAGAGTTGAGTGTTATGGGAAGACGCGGAGGCTTGCAAAGCAAGTTAAAAAAGAGGGTAGAACACATAAAGTGGCTACTGTACACAAGTACACCACCTCCCGCGTGGGCAACAGCCCAAAATTACAAGCCGAGCTTGATTTTCTAAAATCAAGCCTCGCAACCAAAACCCCAAACACTAACGCTCACTCAGCAAACATTAACATTATTCACAACAAAATAATAACCAAACCTCCATCACCAAAGCAGCTGCCAAAGAGAATTAAACGCTGCCCGGATGACTGCGAGGGACCACTGGTCTGTGGTGAGTTTACCACATTGTGAGTTCACCTGTGCTGCCGGCACCGGTACCCCATCACAAAAATAGAAGCCTGTGCGACGACCAGACGACCAAAGGCCCAGGACATCAGCAGCAGTGACCACCAAGCGCGGGGGCACACCGCCACTTGCGTCATCGAGGGAGCATCAGCATGCCAGACCGGCGACGCCCAGCTGATGCAACAGAAGCAACAGAAGCGGAATTAATATTAGAAATAACTATAGAAATATTGTCATAAAACATTTTTGTAAAATCGAGCGGAACCATTTCTGCCCGACTAATAGCATAGCCCGTAAAGCTATGCCAAAAACCAGGCAGGGAAAATGTACATTCACTTTATGTGAATTAATTTTAAATTTCTCTCCGCCAGTTGGCGTCGAAAATTCTGACATATTTAAAAGCGTCAGATTTTCGTATATATAAGGAATTATAAATAACAAAAAAAAATACATAGGAGAAACACAAAATATTTATATTTTAAACAACAAAAAAAAAATTTTTCAAAAAAAAACATTTTCATGATCAGAAATCTTCCTTACAGAGTAAGGCACAGACCATTTTTTTATGCAGTTAGAAGTAGACCACAAAAAAACATTATGGGTGTGGTCGATGTTAAGTCGGTGGATTCCACCGCAAATGTAATAAATAAGGTAGAATCCAATAGCATAGAATTAGGATTAACAAATACCTTGCTTATAATAATAGTTGTAATTCTGAGCGCGAACGTATTTTTCAAATTGTATAAGCTTCATAATAAATGCCTCAGAAAAAAATATATAAGCAAGGCTAACGATCTAGATAAAATCTAGAATCGAAAATTTAAATTTGAATTTAAAAAATATATATAAATGTAAAAAACAAAGAAATTCGATTATAAGAGAAATATGAAAATAAAAACAAAATTATTTTGATCTAATAGATTTATATATATAGATATAATTATTAATGTAGAAATGGAAATTATAAAACGAATAGAATAAAAATATAAATCCACATAAATATAAATTTGTCTAGTTAAAAAAAAAAAAACAGAAGAATTGTGCAGGTAAAAAAAAAAAAAAGAGGGGTAATGGAGATATACATAATTAAATAACAATTTCAAAATGCATCCAACAATAGCTGAAACATTTGAAAGAGACCCACAGTTTATTATGCGAGCTATAAGTGTGCTACATCAGTTTCACGAAATCATTTCGATATCTGATTTTGAGTACGCCTATATGGACTCGTTTAATAGACCAGCTAGCCCACTATACCACTGTACCAAAACAGAAAAAGGTATAGTGCTATCTACTTTGCCATATGTGAAGGTAAAGGAAATAATAGAAGAGAACGTTATTTTGGGTCCAGTTACAGTATTAATGGTGCGATTGCACCGATAAAATCAGTAACTTATGGAATGGATAGAAATTCGAAATAAGATAATCCAGATAAGGACAGAATATGCAAAGTCATACAAGTGCCTGAACAAAAACGTTCCAATAAAACCTATAACAATCGTAAAACACACTAAGATATTAGTCGAACAGTTCAACGAACTCAGAGAGCTCGTCCAAGAAAACTATAGTAGACTGCTTAGTGAACACAAATTACAGGCGGAAGAAAACGTCAGAATCTTGAGATCAGGACTTGTTCATTTGAACAAAAAACATACCCTACATCTCTTTTTACCTTCGGTGTTAACAGCACCAGTGACGTTTGACCCATCAATGCTTTTTGACGAAGAACCGTCAACGTCAAAGTCAGACCCCCAAGTTAATCTTGAGGAATTTCTCTATCAAGATTTAAAAGAAAGTTTACCACACAAAACAAAAATGACGAACTCAGCAGCAAATGCACGGGAATACGTGCGACAAATTTCGTCCACGATCCCAGAGTTCGATGGTAAAAAAATAAGCCTAAACAGGTTTCTCACAGCATTGAAATTAACAGATCTCACCAAAGGTGAAGATGAACTGTTGGCCGTAGAAGTTATAAAAACGAAAATTATCGGCCCATTGTCATATAAAGTACAGAATGAAACGACCATTTCCAGAATAATAGATATTCTGAAGACATCAGTTAAGGGTGAGTCACCCGATGTAATTAAAGCCAAACTGTTAAACACTACACAGCGAGGCAAAACCGCCAGCCAATACACAACAGAGATCGAAGCTCTACGTAGGTCGCTTGAGGCTGCCTACATAGATGACGGTCTCGACGCAGATAATGCAGACAAATTTGCCTCAAACGAAGCAATATCTGCACTTACCAAAAATTGTGAACACGAAAAAATTCGTACAATTCTGGAGGCAGGAAACTTCAAAACTTTCAATGAGGCAATGGGTAAATACATCCATTGCAGCACTGAAATGACTGGAAGTGCCAGCTCAGTGTTTTATCACAGAGGCAACGGTGGTCGCGGTAACCAAAGAGGTTACAATAACCGCGGGTTTAATAGACCAAACCGAGGTAATTACCATAACAGAGGAAATTACCAAAATAACAATAATTACAATAACCGTGGAGGAAGACGAGGCCAAAACAGAGGAAACTCTAGAGGCCGAGGAAACTCCAACCAAGGTTACAATAATAACAATGTGAGAATGGCGCAAAATACGCCGGAAAACTCTCAGAACCCTTTAGGAAACAATCAATAAATGTAAAGGTTCATTCCATCAACTACAGTCTTAATATATTTGTCACTTTTTATAACCATTCAACTGGTAATAAACTTACATTCTTAATAGATACTGGTGCAGATATCTCACTTTTAAAAATAAATTCAGATAATTTCAAAATTCAAGAAGAAAAAATTATAAACATTCAAGGCATAGGCCAAGGTGTAATAAAATCTCAAGGAACAACTTCAATAGAACTTCAATCAACTAAATACATGATTCCACACAAATTTCATTTAGTAGATTCCGATTTTCCAATACCGTGTGACGGAATAATAGGCATTGATTTTATAAAAAAATTCAATTGCCAATTAGATTTCAAACCAAGTGAAGACTGGTTTATAATTAGACCACAAAATATAAAAAATCCTATTTATGTTCCGATAACATATAGTGCTGGCAACAATACAGTCCTTCTGCCAGCCAGATCACAAGTAATTCGAAAAATAGACATTAATACACCTAATGATTATATATTTGTTCCTAATCAAGAAATACATAATGGAATTTATGTTGCAAATACAATAGCAGCATCCAAACATGTATACATCCGACTTCTAAACACAACTAATTTCGACCAATTGGTCAAAGTAAACAAAATTAATTATGAAAATTTAACAGATTATGAAATTCAAAACATTAATCTAGAAAATAGAAGCGAACAAGTACTTGTAAAATTAAAGAAAAATTTTCCAGAACAATTCAAACGTCAACTAACACAATTATGCACCAAGTATATTGATGTGTTCGGACTGGAAACCGAACCAATTTCGACAAATAATTTTTATAAACAAACGTTAAGACTTAAAGATGATGAACCCATTTACATTAAAAATTACAGAAGTCCGCATAGCCACGTTGAAGAAATTCAAAAACAAGTAGGAAAATTAATAAATGACAAAGTCGTAGAACCGTCTGTATCCGAGTATAACAGCCCACTCTTGTTAGTTCCGAAAAATCATTACCAAATTCGGAAGAAAAGAAATGGCGATTAGTAATTGACTATCGCCAAATCAACAAAAAACTACTTTCTGATAAATTCCCGCTCCCCAGGATTGATGATATTCTAGATCAACTGGGTAGAGCAAAATATTTTTCATGCCTTGACTTAATGTCAGGTTTCCACCAAATTGAACTTGAAAAAAATTCAAGAAATATAACGTCTTTTTCAACGAGCAATGGCTCATATCGCTTCACGCGATTACCATTTGGTCTCAAGATAGCACCAAATTCGTTTCAGAGAATGATGACTATAGCATTCTCGGGTTTAGAACCCTCTCAGGCATTCCTTTATATGGATGACTTAATGGTGATAGGATGTTCCGAAAAACACATGATTAAAAACTTAACTGACGTTTTTAATGTATGTAGAAAATATAACCTAAAGTTGCATCCAGAAAAATGTTCATTTTTCATGCATGAAGTGACATTTTTGGGTCACAAATGCACTGACAAAGGAGTTTTGCCAGATGACAAGAAATTTGACGTCATCAAAAATTATCCTGTCCCTCATGATGCGGACAGCGCGAGACGATTTGTAGCATTTTGCAATTATTATCGTCGATTTATAAAAAACTTCGCCGATTATTCACGGCACATAACTAGATTATGTAAAAAGAATGTTCCTTTTGAATGGTCAAGTGAATGCCAAAACGCATTCCAGTACCTTAAAGAAATGCTTATGAACCCCACATTATTACAATATCCTGATTTTCGCAAAGAATTTTGCATTATAACAGATGCTAGTAAACAAGCTTGCGGAGCGGTTCTAACTCAGAACCGTGATGGGATTCAGCTCCCAATAGCTTATGCATCCCGTTCATTTACAAAAGGGGAAAGCAATAAGAGCACAACAGAACAAGAGTTAGCGGCAATTCATTGGGCAATTACCCATTTTAGACCATATATTTATGGCAAACACTTTACTATTAAAACGGATCACAGACCATTGACATACCTTTTTTCTATGACTAATCCCAGTTCGAAATTGACTCGCATGCGGCTAGAGCTTGAAGAATACGACTTCACAGTAGAATACCTAAAGGGGAAAGATAATTTCGTAGCAGACGCACTTTCGCGTATTAACATAAAAGAACTCAAAGATATGCAAAATAAAGTCCTGAAAGTCACTACCAGGCAACAGACTAGACAGAAAAATTCCTGCGCAGGAAATGTACAAGAAGATTTGCCTATGCAAACTCTTGACAACGCTTCTAAGCCCAACGTATATGAAGTCATTTGTAATGACGAAGTACGAAAAGTAGTGGCCTTGCACATAAACAATCAGACATGTTTTTTGAAACATGGAAGAAAAGTTGTAGCAAGAATTGATGTTAGCGATCTGTATACCAATGAAACCATTGACTTAGGTCAGTTCTTTCAAAGGCTTGAAATGCAAGCCGGTATACTTGGGATCAGCCAACTCAAAGCGGCACCGAGCGAAAAGATCTTTGAATTAATTTCAATTGAATCTTTCAAAAATATGGGCAATAAAATATTAAATACTTTAAGAGTAGCGCTACTCAAGCCGGTGACCCTATTAGAAAATGAAAAAGATCAAGAAGCAATACTGTCTAAATTTCATGACGATCCAACTCAAGGAGGTCATAATGGCATTTCGAAAACGCTAGCAAAAATAAAAAGACACTACTATTGGAAAAACATGACGCGTCATGTCAAAGAGTACGTACGTAGATGTCAGAAATGCCAAACATCGAAAACAACAACGCATATAAAGACCCCAATGACATTAACAGAAACACCAACAATGGCTTTCGATAGAGTGATAGTAGACACCATAGGTCCACTTCCACGCTCAGAGAATGGAAACGAATATGCAGTTACGCTAATATGCGATTTAACAAAATATTTAGTAACCGTTCCAATTCCCAATAAGAGTGCAACAACAGTTGCCAAAGCAATTTTTGAAAACTTTATTCTGAAGTACGGTCCAATGAAGACGTTCATTACGGACATGGGAACAGAATATAAAAATTCAACTATAAATGACTTGTGCAAATACCTTAAGATTGACAACATAACGTCAACTGCACACCATCACCAGACTTTAGGGACAATAGAACGAAGTCATAGAACATTCAATGAATACGTTCGTTCATACATATCTGCGGACAAAACCGATTGGGATGTTTGGATACAATATTTCACTTATTGTTTCAACACAACACCCTCGGCAGCGCATGAATATTGTCCATATGAACTAGTCTTTGGAAGATTACCAAGACAGTTCATAGATTTTAATAAAATAACTAGAATAGATCCGTTATATAACGTAGAAAATTACGCTAAAGAAATAAAGTTTAGACTAGAAATAGCATATAAGAGAGCTAGAATAATGTTAGAAAAACATAAAGCTAAGAATAAAATATATTACGACAATAATGCTAATAATTTTAATTTGGAAATAGGAGATAAGGTCTTGTTAAGAAACGAAACTGGCCATAAACTAGAACCAGTTTATATAGGCCCCTACGAGGTAACAGGTATAGAAGATAGGGATAATATAATAATAAAAGATAAAAAACAAAAGATACAAAAAGTACACAAAGATAGGTTAAAAATGTTGAATTCTTAATTTTTAATTTTTAATATAAGTATACATAAATATATATATATATATATATATATAGGTAAGGCCTGATCAGCCGAAAAAAAAAAAAAATTCGAAAAAAAAAGTAAAAACAAAAAAAAAAATAATAATAATAATTCATTTTCATATTTTTCTATTTTTTATACTTTGCAATTTTGAATTTGTTTGCACTTATATATTTGTACATTTTATACAATTTTAATACATTAAAAATAACTACACTATGTTACGTTATTTCTTTAAAAAAGGGAGGTGTAGCATGCATAAGAATGTATCACGTATGCATGACAATCGGTCATATACCCACTATATTGCAGGGTATTTAACCTTCAGACATAGTGACACTTTGTTGCTATGTATATACAAATATAACGCAACTACACAAACGGTCAGCGCACTCGAAATATGATCAGCCACCTTATGAGCTGATCGCGAAGTGTGGGATCCGCAACGTAAGCGCTTTAGCCCTTACGAGCCAGTGCTTGCCTTATATATGTATATTAAATGTATATGCATTCCTTGCCTTCTGCATAGACACATATACATACATACACACATATACATATACATAAGCCGCTCTGCTGCGACAGAGCATTATAGGCTAAGCCCAATTATATTTTTGAATAAAAGAGCATTCCTAAAAATCAAACGAATGAGCACAGACGTGCAGCGTTATTATTTCCGCCTTAAATTATATAATTCCACAGCGGAAGGTACAACATACACGCAGGGCAGAGACTCTAAGCCCCTCATGTCGCTGGCCACCGACGTTGCGCCTACCCAGATAGGTGCAGCGTACAGTATCACCGACTTTACTACGTGCATGAGCAGCAACCTCGTGTACTGCCTCGGACCTCGCGTGTTTCGGATCATCCTTGCTAGTGCGCGCCCGGTAACCGACGTCATCCTATTGACAAAAGCGAGATGCTCTCCGAAGCTGAGGCGCCTGTCAATAACAACGCCGAGGTAGCGGATCCAATCCTTGGACCTCAACGTGACGCCATACACCGTAAAGTCCACGTACTCTACCATTTTCCTGCTACTGATGAGCACCGCCTCCGTCTTATGAGCAGCCAGCTGAGGACCCACGGATGACAACCATTGGGTCACGGCGTCCATACACCAGTTGCAGAGCTCTGTGACTCGCCGTAAGTCCTTTGCCACAAGCACCAAGGCAACGTCATCAGCGTAGCCAACTGCGGTAGTCCCCGCTGGTAGCTGAAGCCTAAGTATGCCATCGTACATGATGTTCCACAGTAGAGGACCTAAAACAGATCCTTGAGGAACTCCTGCAGAGACAGCATACTCCTTTTCACCCTCGTCCGTTTGATACCGCAGCATGCGGCTATCAAAATAGCTCCTCACGATCGCTACTAGGTACGCAGGCACCCGAAGTAGCACCAGGGCATCCAGGATGCAGCTCCAGTTGGCGGTGTTGAACGCGTTCTTCACGTCGATGGCCACAACAAGACAATACTGTTTGCTGCCAAATCGCCAGCGGGTGCCAGCTATTGCCTCTGCCGCTATTTTGACAACCGTTTTTATGGCATTGGTTGAAGATCTTGCCTTCCTAATACCATACTGTAATGGCGACAGACCACCAGCGTTCCGTACGGCATCATCCAGCCTAGCACAGATCAGCGACTCCAGAACCTTGCCACCGTTGTCGATGAGGCATATAGGCCTGTATGCCGAGGGGTCATCGGGAGGCTTGTCGGGCTTCGGTAAAAGAACAAGCTTCTGCACCTTCCACCTGTCCGGGAAAGTACCTTCGCGCAGGCATTTAGAGTATAACTCTGCAAATATACCAGGCTGCAAGGCGATTGCTAGTTTGAGGCAACGATTTGGCGCTCCGTCAGGACCCGGGGCCTTGTTGGCGGTGAGCTTGCGTGCAGCGGTCTCCAACTCCTCCATCGTGACCGGAATGAAGCCCTCATCCGTGGACGGTCCTTGAACAGGTAGTGAACTGACTCTCTGAGGAAAAAGAGCTTCCACTGTGTCCCTCACTTGAACGAACTCAGTAGGCGCTCCACCTCTGCCTCTGCCAATCCGCTTAACCACCATCCTGTAGGCTATACTTCAGGGATCCGTGTCCGCAGAGTCGCAAAGCTTGAGGAAGCACTCCTTTTTGCTGACCCTGATTGCATTCCTTAGTACTGTCCTTGCCGACTTATACTTCAACTGCAATGAGTGTGTTGCACTCGAGCCTCTTAAAGCTGCTCGCTGATAACGCCTTCTCGCCCTCAGGCATACACGACTAGCCTCGGCTATCTCCTCGTTCCACCAGAACATGCTGGTATGATGGCGATTGTATGCCTTACGCATGGGCATGCTTGCTGCGCAAGCAGCACCCAGTTGCTCAGCTACCTGTTCCACCATAACCAGCGCCGGTCCGCCTGCTTCCATACGTGAGATGGCGTCGACAAAGTTGGCCATGTTTAGTGACTCAACACGGAAAGCTCTTCCAGAGGGGGCCTTCCCGGCGTCCGCAGAGTTTTCCCAACAGAGAAAACAATGGCCTCATGGTCGCTTCTAGTGTAGCAGTCACTTATACGCCACTGGGCCGTACGGGCGAGTGCACTACTAACATAGGTTAGGTCGATGATTGACCCAGCACTGCCCCTGCTGAACGTATTTCTGGTTCCATTGTTAAGGAGACCCTCGTCCAGATTTGCCAGCGACTCCACAAGGATGGTTCCTCTGGCGTTCGTTGTCAAGCTGCCCCACTCCATGCACCACGCGTTGAAGTCGCCAGCAACTATGACGTTGCTACGGCCCCTTGCATTCTCCACGAAATCCGATATCACCGCCTCGAAAGCTTCGATCGTTAGACTGGGCGCCAAGTAGCAACTGTATAACCACAGGTCGCCCACCTTCACTCGCACAAAGCTGTCAAAGGCTAGCGTATAAGTGAAGGGAGACCGCTGACAACCGCAACTCCACAAAGCGGCCTTTCCAGAGTTGTCTGAAGCCCACAACCCGCAGTTAGTGGACGCCCGGTGATAAGGCTGGCTTAGCTTGGCGACATCGATGTTCTCCTCAAGGATCGTTTGCTCCAGCAAAGCTTGTGCAGCGACACAGTGATTTAGGTTGAGCTGCAAGACTTTCACCATTTTGCGTGCTTGACTGCTTCCCGGAAGGCAGGACACCTGTAGCTGCCAGTCGCATGGTCGGTCATTCGCTCTCCTTTTCTAGAACATAGGGCACATTTTGGTTGCTGGTTGCAGACTCTCGCAACGTGTCCAGAACCTCCGCACTTATAGCAAGCCTTGCTACGGTCGGCTCCGCTCTTGCAATGGACAGCTATATGTCCATACTCCAGGCACTTGTAACAGCGCCTTGGCTGAATCAGGGGCCTAATGCGGCACACCGCCCAACCGTTGCGTATCTTCGCCTTCTGCACCAGGCTATTCGCCTTCGCCGGCGGTAGGCCCAGGGTTGCCGTTTGCAGGCCAGTCCTCGTGCGACGAAGCGTCTTAACGACGTCGATATCCATCGTTGGGTCTCCTAGAGCAGACCTGACAGCGTCCAGGACCTTTTCCTTCGTCGCCAGCTCGTCAAGGTCGCAGATCTCTACCTGGCTAGAGTCGGACAGTGTTTTCACTGTTGCACGCTCACCCATCACCTTGCCAACTGCGAGCTGTAGCTCGTTAGCACTGTGCGCCGGCTGCTTGCTAAGCCGCAACAATAGGTCGCCCTTCACCGTCTTGCGGATAGTCTCCACGTCTCCTCGAAGATGCGCCAGAGATGGCTCGCTCCTGACCACTTTTAGTATGTCAGCAAAGCTGCAGTCACCCAGACCGGATACGGTGACAGCATCCGCCCGCGTGCGTGCTGCCTTTCCTAAAAATTTTTGGTCCCAGCAACTCTATGGTTACCACCAGAAAGCGTTGGCGTTGTTTGTGCAGCCTTCTCCAAAACTGCATTTCCCACCAGACTCATGGCTCGCTTTTGCAGCTCTATGAGCTTTTCAAGCTCTTCACGCTCCAAGTTGTTGATGTGCCTCTTGGTATCAAACCGAGCACTAATACCTCCGATGCAATCGCCCATCTGCTCCAGGATACACCTAAGAGTGACAGGTGGCTTAGAAGTGCAGCCTGTTGCCGCCGAATTAAAAACTCCTCGGGCATTCGGCAGCGCCACTCTTGCTACCACTGCAGCTGGAGAGGTTGCCTCCATAGCTGGGGATACTGCCTCTAGGCAAGGCAGGGCTGACCCTAAGTTCAGCTGCAACGCCGGTGGAGAACGTTGCAGCGCCGGCCTACGGTTGAAGGGTGAGGGATCATCCGCCATTTTGGTAACAGCGGGTACCTAGTAACGCTTCGCAAGCAATCCCACGGTGACCCAAAGTTTCCCTTAGGTTTTTGTACCGGTGGGGGTTATTCCGCCCCTATCCGGTCACCAGAGCCCCACAGAGCACCGCTTCAGCGGGGGGGGTTGGTTATAGTCGGTTCCGTGACTTTTTGCTGTTTTCTGCTTGGAAGCTCCTACTTAGGGCGAAGCAAAAAGAGACGCGCCTGTGTGATATGTTACACTCAGGGTATGCAACAAATTTTTTATTTATTTTCCACCCGGTCTACCAACCAAAGACAGTGGAACAACACGGGGAACCAGGTAAACGCAGCTTGATCGGTTGGCACTGCTATCGCAAGACACCAGCCCTGGGATGCTGCACTATCAGCTGGCACAGCAGCTGCGGTCAGCCTAAAATACACAAATAGCACACAACAAGCAATAATGGGTTGCACTGTGTGTATTTTGCCAACGCACACCAACGAAATCGGACAAAAAAATGGCGCGAGCGATCAGCCTCCAGAAAAGGTTTGACGAGACGACGATGGGCACTTCCAAGGATCGCGCTTGGCGGCAACTCTCAGGTACACAGGTAAGTGGCCCGGCACTTTCAAAGAACTGGTACACTTGAACTGTTTCTTTTGTTTTTCACAGACACGCACCGAAAAACATCAGCATGTGTGTGTGTGTGTGTGTGTGTGTGTGTGTGTGTGTGTGTGTGTGTGTGTGTGTGTGTGTGTGTGTGTGTGTGTGTGTGTGTGTGTGTGTGTGTGTGTGGTGTGGTGTGTGTTGTGTGTGTGTGTGTGTGTGTGTGTGTGTGTGTGTGTGTGTGTGTGTGTGTGTGTGTGTGTGTGTGTGTGTGTGTGTGTGTGTGTGTGTGTGTGTGTGTGTGTGTGTGTGTGTGTGTGTGTGTGTGTGTGTGTGTGTGTGTGTGTGTGTGTGTGTGTGTGTGTGTGTGTGTGTGTGTGTGTGTGTGTGTGTGTGTGTATGAGTGTTTGTGGCTGCCGGTGTGTGTGTGTATGGCTGCCTAGTTGTGCGTAGCGTGTGAGTGGTAAGCCAAACAACTCTACCGTCACTTGCACTGTTCACTTTCACTGTTCGTTTCACTGTTTTTCCACTTGCACCACTCTTTCTACACTCGTTGTCCTCGTTGCTCGATGTTGTTGTTGTAGTCGCACTTGGTGTAGATTCGCGTCGTCACTGGCTGTTTGCCAAAATCCAGCTCCTCTTTTCCAAAGCTGCAAAAATCGCTGGCTCATTCCCCTGCCTTACGTGAAGTTGGCGTCAAGTGGGCTGTCACGGCAAGTGCTCCCTTGCTCACTTTTGCGTTTTTGAGGGCGCGCAACGATCAGACCGATCGTGTTATCGATGTCGTTTGGCGCTCTCTTTTGAGCAAAAAGTGGGTGACCATAGTACGGTGCGATGAGGTATTGTGACTGGCAGCTTTTGTGAGGTAGCAAAAAGGCTACTTCACAATCTGGACACAAAATTTGGTGGCCGATTAGTTTAAAGGCTCCATAGCTCCATAGCTCCAGTACAAAAGTTGGAAAAAAGGACATTGGTGTATGGGAGGTATCCTAAGTAGCGGTAGGATTTTGTCCAGATTTGGTATGCATTAGTTTCTTACACGGCCTTATGTTTTGACCAAATTTCGCTCAGATTGATTAGTTTTAAGGCAAAGCTCCAATACAAAAGATAAAAAAAACAAAAAAAAATGGTTCTCTGTAATGACGGTTTACGGACCATAAATTTACGTGGTAACGTCATAAGAAAACATTGATAAAATTTTAAAATTTTAGATATCCTTATTGAAAAAAGCTTAAGCGAAATATTTGAATTATATTAAGGATTCTCCAATTTGCTTCATTTTGTTAAGGATAGGACGATGATAGAAAAAGTAAGAAATGAAGGGGAGTGTTTCAAGGGTCATGTGCCCTGAAAAAGTCAAATCAATGGATGTTCCTCTCAGCGTTGTTGACTCATTAACATCTGAGACGCATTCGAGATTGTACATATCTTTCATGAATTTCAGAAATGTGTCATTATTTTTCACATTTGTGTTGAAGTCGCCGCAAAGAAGAATGGGTACATCGGCATCAATATTCATTAAGAACGGTGGTGTAATGTTGGGCCTTTGTGTTTCAGATCGGAACGACTGTTGTTATCGCTCCGATTGCTTTATTCTCAATGATCTTACAACGTGGACTTAAACATATCGTAAGCTAACAAGAAGGCTGTACGCTGCTTTGGGTGGCAGCGCAGCCGTTTGTATATAAGCGTATATAAAACATATAAAACGAATATATACATATTGTCATTGTCTTTCTTTGGTGACGGTTGTGTTTCTGTGTGCGCCTATAAATTTCGAACTTTGTGAGTGTTTAAACTGTGTTTTTAATTGGTATTATTGTGTTAAACAATTGTAACAGTGATAGTGAATGTAATTTGTATGTATTTACGCGTGGATATTGTGATTTTGCTTTATTAAATTGTTTTAATTTGCAGTCAGTGCCTAAACACACGTACATACATACATACATATATTTTGCTTTCGCTTGTTCTGTGCCTACTAACATAAAATATCTATTTACGCGCTCTTGCTCTCACGCTCTTTACCACGCACTTGCGGTTTTTATTAGCCTACGCTCTGACGTTCTCTAACGTAAGCGCTCTCTCACTCTCTCTTGTGTCCGTTATATTACGCTCATTGCACGTGTACCCTACTTTTTTTTGATCAAGCATATTATTTTGCACATTATTAAGTTTTCCAAATTATTTTACATATTTCTTTTAACATGTTTGTCTGCTGCAGTAAAAACTGTAAAATTTCTGGTGGATCCACCCAAGATTTTATCCTATGTAGGGCGTGTGATAACATGATTCACATGAAATGTGCTAGTTTCAATGCCAAAATCAGGGACAGCTTAGCAGCTGATTCTGGTCTTAAGTGGTATTGCCACACCTGCAATGAGATAGAGAAGGAACAGTCAAAGTTCATGAGGCTGACCTTCAATTACTTCAAAGTTGTCCGAAATAATTTCGATACGCTTCGTGGCAGTATTAAAGAGTTGGAAGACCACATTAATACTGCTAAAACGTTAAATGACTCGCCGAAGCGCAAAAAGACTTCGGGCTCTTGTCCGCTTGCAGTCCCGCTGGTGTTGCCCCCCAATCCTCTTCTGCCGGCTACTGCCTCTACCCCTGCTGCCACATCCAAGCCTCCCCTAGCGGCTATTGTTAGTACCCCACACCTGCTGCCAGCCCGTTAATGGTATTTAACTCACCGGCAACTAACCCGGTGTTAACTAAAACTAATGTTCTTCCCGTAGATCCCTGTGGTTCAAACGATAGTCAGCCTACTGATTCTACGTTAGGTTCAACTCTTAAGCCCATTAGGGTTGTACTTCAGAGTAAATTTGTTTTTGTTTCTAGGCTAGCTTCCGATAATTCTGCGGAAGATGTAAGCGCCTATATAAAAGGTAAAATTGATTCCCCGCGAATTGTTGTCGACAAATTTAAATTCAAGCTCGCCCGCGATATATCGTCCTTTAAGCTGAGTGTTCCGCCGGAACTTTTCTCAACGATTTGTTCTGAAAAGTTTTGGCCGCCACACATCATAGTGAAGGAGTATGTTAGTAGGCGAAGTAATAATAATAACAATGTTAGGATCAGTAGTGCTCCGCCTGTTGCATCCACTTTAGTAGCAAAAAACTAACACAGTTGATTACCTCCCTCTTACTGGGTTATCAGAATGTAAGAGGACTTTGTAGTAAACTTAGTACTTTGTACCTTAATAGTCATTCTTTTCCCTTTCATGTCGTTGCCTTCACCGAAACGTGGTTAAGACAAGACATACTTAATTCGGAAATATTATCAAACAGATTCTGTATCTATAGAAAGGACCGCCCTCTGCGCCGTGGTGGTGGGGTGCTTATTGCTGTTGATGTGGACTTTTCCTCTGAGACAGTAATATTAAGTGGCTCTATAGATATTGAGTTTGTTGCTGTAAAGTTAAATATTAACGGTGTTGGTATTTATATTTCTTGTTCCTATATACCACCTTTATCTGACAGCTCTGTTTATAATGAACATATGTCAGCAATTCTTTCCATATCTTCTATGCTTTCTGATCGTGATATTTTTGTAGTTCTTGGCGATTTTAATATTGCTGGAGCTACTTGGATTTCAAGTCCGGACTCAAGCGTGTTGACCCCCATGGTGCAGACTGATTTTCTGGTTGGTTTATTTGAAATGCCGTTGGGTCAGATCAATGGCATTCCAAATTCTCTTGGTAAAATGCTTGATTTGGTATTTGTTTCGGATCCATCTACTCTATCTGTGTCAAGATCCCTTCCCATATCCACTCCCGAAGACTTATACCACCCGACGTTGGAGGTGTTGATCACTTTGCCTGCCTGTGCCGTACGCCAGTGTAGTGAACCATTAAGACGGGTACGTCAATTTCGGAAAACCGATTTTGTAAAACTTACCCGGCTCTTAGAATTGGTTGACTGGCCGCCCCTCTATGGTTCTGAAGACTTGGATACGCAATCAGTATTTTTTATTGCACCTTAGAAAATTTATTCGATAAGTGTGTCCCTTATGGTAGGCCAAGTAGGAAAAACAAACCTGCGTGGTTTACACGAGAGTTGACTGCCCTTAAAAATCGAAAATCTAAGCTTAATAAGAGTTTCAGAAAATCTTGCTCTTCTATTCATTACTCATCATACTTGATTGCGCGTTCCAGTTTTTCAGTCATGAATAATTCATGTTATAAAAATTACCTAAGTCGGTGCCGACTACAGTTTCAGCAAGATCCTAAGAGGTTCTATGACTTCGTTAATGCGAAGCGAAAGTCATCAACACTTCCATCTAATTTATCTTTTGAAAACAAGTCGGCCAATTCGGACCAGGCCATTGCCGATTTATTTGCCGAATTTTTTCAAACAACATACAGTTCAATTGATAATCAGGTTGATCTGCCTTACCCATATCAGGTTGATGCCTCTAATTGCATTTTTGAACCAAGTATCACGGAGTGTTCATTACTACGTGATCTACAGGGTAGTAAGCCTGTATTTTCCCCGGGACCTGACGGCGTACCAAGCTGTGTGCTTAAGTACTGTGCTGATGGTCTCTTAAAGCCGTTGCATAAATTGTTGAGTTTGTCTATTAAGAAATGTTCATTTCTTAATATCTGGAAAGAATCATTTATTATTCCGCTCCATAAAAAAGGAGACAAGTCTAATGTTCAAAATTATAGGGGTATATCCAAATTGTCTGCTATACCAAAAATGTTTGAGAAATTAATAGCTTCTCAATAACAACATTTTTGCAGATCTTTAATTTCACCGTGCCAGCATGGATTCATGAAACAAAGATCTACTACCACTAACCTGTTAGAATTTACTTCACTAGTTGTTAATGGTTTTCAAAATAAAATGCAAACGGATGTTATTTACACTGATTTCAGCAAGGCATTTGACTCGGTTAATCACTACCTTTTACTTCATAAACTTCAACTGTTAGGTTTTCCTAGCAATCTTATTCGGTGGATAAGGGAATATTTAACTCATAGAACACAGAGAGTTAGTTTTAATGACGCTGTCTCTAAGGTGGTTCATGTCACTTCCGGTGTTCCGCAAGGAAGTCACCTTTGACCTTTATTATTTACACTTTTCATCAATGATCTTCCATCTGTTATTGACCAATCTCGTGTGCTGATGTATGCTGACGATGTAAAATTATGCATGTCGGGTACTGCTCTGTTGTCTGCTCAAAAACTACAAACTGATTTAGATAATTTTCAAAAGTGGTGTCGTGTTAACTTACTAAATCTTAAATGCAACAAATGTAAAGTCATGTCTTTTTATAGATGCCTTCCTTTTTCAAATATATATTTTCTTGATGGAAGCCCACTCGATCGCATTGAATGGGTTGATGACTTAGGTATCCTTTTTGATCCGAAACTTAAATTTCACAAGCATATCTCTTCAGTTGCAAATCGAGCCTCTAGTACCTTGGGGTTCATTAAGCGCTGGTCGAAAGAATTTGACGATCCCTACATAACCAAAACACTTTACACGTCTTTGGTACGTCCTGTTCTTGAATATGGATCTTGTATCTGGTATCCCAAATACAGGATTCACCAGGATAGAATAGAATCAGTGCAAAAACAATTCTTGCTCTTTGCCCTTAGGAGATTTAACTGGGATACTAACATTAACCTACCTTCCTACCACAGTAGACTTTTACTAATAAATCTTCCTTCTCTTTCTGATCGCAGAACAATGCTAGGTGTAGTATTTTTACATAAACTAATAAATGGTGAAATTGATTCCTCCGAATTAATCAGCCAAATTAGTTTTGCTGTTCCGATCAGGAGGACAAGGAATTTTCTACCCATTGCTCTTCAAGCTTGTCAATCTAACTATGCTATTCATAACCCTTTTCGGATTTTATGTTCAGACTATAACGAATTTTCCCACTTAATAAACGGTGTCACTTCTAGTAGTTCTCTTAAAAAGTTAGTCTTATGTCATTTGTCTACGTTTTCGCGATCTACGTAACCGTACGCTATGCGGTGTGCCCCTCGGTCGGTTGGGCGGGAGGTTGGTTGCTTTTTGCTTGGGTTCGCGCGTTAACAAGCCGGTGCTTGGTATCGTTGGGCCACTTGAATGTACTGTCTTTTTTTAGTACATCTACGTCCAATAATAATATGAACGACGGATACGTCGCTGCGGGCAGAGTGTGTTATGCACATATATACTTAAGCGGTCAATGCATGGGACACATGCTGACGCTGCCTAATTCTTGTAGGATCATATTTCGGTGCGCTTGAAGAGTACTTGAAATGTACTTGAAGGCGTATGTCCGAATATGTTTATGCAACGACAAAGTTTCGTTGCCTTTTTGTGTTATGTTTATACAGCAACAAAGTGTTACTAATTAGGGTACATTTAATACAGTGCACCATGGATATATGTGCATACTACATCTCCCTCCTTTTGAAAAATAACGTTACTTAGTGAATATATATTTTTGAATACATTGTATAATTAATTGTTTTTTGTTTTTTATTTTTTTTATGAATTAAATATTTTTAACCTATCCTTATGAACTGTTTGATTTTAACTCTTATTTCCGGAAATAACTATGTTATCATTATCTTCTATTTTTTCAACTCTATAGGGCCCTGTGTATTTAAAATCTAGCTTATGGCCTACTTCGTTTTTTAGTAAAACTTTATCTCCTATTGACAAAATTATGTTCCTAGTTTTTAAATCATATATTTCCTTATTTTCCTGTTTTTTTAATTCGAGCATATTTCTTGCTCTTTTGTATGCTACTTAATCTATATTTACTTTCTTTAGCGTAGTCATCTATGTTATATATAGGTTCTATATTACTTATGCTGTTAAAGTACTTTGGTAGATTATTAGTCTTACCAAATACTAACTCATATTGACAATAATTGTGTGCCATAAAGGGGGTTGTATTGAAGCAATAAACAAAGTATTGGAGCCATACGTCCCAATCTGTTTTATTTACTGATGTGTAGGATCGTATGTACTCGTTGAATGTTCTGTGGCTTCTTTCAATTGTTCCAACAGTTTGATGATGATGTGCAGTTGATGTTATATTCTTTATTTTTAAATATTTGCACAGATCATTTATAATTGGATTTTTATATTCCGTTCCCATGTCCGAAATGAACGTCATGAACGAAATGGACCGTACTTGAGAATAAATGATTCAAATATTGCTGTTGCAACTGTTGCTGCGCTTTTATTTGCGACAGGTATAGCAACTAAATATTTGGTCAAGTCACATATGAGCGTGACTGCATATTCATTGCCTTTTTCTGACTTTGGTAGTGGACCAATTGTATCCACTATCACTCTGTCAAAAGCCTTCATCGGGGTTTCAGTAATTGTTAAATGGGTCTTAGTATTTGTCGTTATTTTTGCTTTTTGACATTTTTGACATTTCTGGATGTACTCTGTTATATCACGAGTCATACCTTTCCAGTAATAATGTCTTTTGACCTAGGCCAAGGTTTTTGCAATGCCTGTATGACCTCCTTGTACTGGATCGTCATGTAGTGTAGACAATATAGCTTCTTTCTCTTTAATATTTGTTAATGTGGTCACCGGGTTGAGTAGCGCTACTCTCAATGTGTTTAATGTTTTATTGCCCATAATTTTGAAATTATCTATTGAAACTGTTTCAAAGATATTTTCCCACGGTGCCATTTTCAATTGGCTGATTTTTAATATACCGGCTTCTTTTTCGAGCCTTGGAAATAGTTGTCCTAAGTCAATATTTCCATTATTAGTATATAAATCTCCAATATCAATTCTTGCTATAATTTTCTTACCATGTTTAAAGAAACATAGCATATCTGTTATATGCAAGGTCACTACTTTACGTACTTCATCATTATTAATGACTTCATATACGTTGGGCTGAGAAGCTGTTTCGGTAGGTTGCTTTGGCATCTCTACTTTATTGTTTTCTGCGCAGAAATTTTGTCTACTTTGATACCTGGTAGTGACTTTCAGGATTTAATTTTGTATTTCTTTTAGTTCAGATATTGTTATCCGTGACAATGCATCGGCTACAAAATTATCTTTGCCTCTTAGGTACTCTACTGTACAATTATACTCCTCTAATTCAAGTCTCATACGCGTTAATTTAGAACTGGGGTTTGTCATTGAAAACAAAAATGTTAGGGGTCTATGGTCAGTTTTTATTATGAAATGAGTTCCGTAGATATAGGGTCTAAATTGGCTAATTGCCCAATAAATAGCTGTTAACTATTGCTCCGTCGTACTCTTGTCACTTTCTCCTTTGCTAAATTATCTCGATGCGTAAGCTACTGGAAGTTGAATTCCATTGTGGGCTTGTGTTAGCACTGCACCACAGGCCTGCTTACTAGCATCTGTTATTATACAAAATTCTTTTGTAAAATCTGAATATTGTAACAGAGTAGGCTATATTAATTGAGCTTTAAGATATTCAAATGCATTTTGACATTCATCAGTCCATTCAAATGGAACATTCTTTTTATTTAATCTTGTTATATGCCTAGAATAATCGGCGAAATTTTTGATGAATCGTCTGTAGTAATTACAAAATGCTATAAAGCGTCTAGCGCTGTCAGAGTCATGTGGAACTGGATAATTTAATATGACATCAAATTTTTTGTCATCTGGTAAGATTCCCTTATCTGTGCATTTGTGTCCCAAAAATGTGACATCATGCATGAAAAATGAACATTTTTCAGGATGTAGCTTCAAGTTGTGTTTCCTACACATGTCAAAAACACTAATTAAATTGTTAAGCATGTGTTTTTCGGAACAACCGATTACTATTAAATCATCCATGTAAAGGAATGCTTGTGATGGTTCAAGTCCAGAGAATGCGATAGTCATCATTCTTTGAAATGAATTTGGGGCTATCTTTAAACCAAGTGGCAATCGCGTGAAGCGATAGGAGCCATTGCTCGTTGAAAAGCATGTTATATCTCTAGAGTTTTCGTCTAGCTCAATCTGGTGGAATCCTGACATTAAGTCAAGGCAAGAGAAATATGTTGCTCTTCCTAGTTGATCTAAGATTTCATCGATCCTAGGAAGTGGAAACTTATCGGATATTAATTTTTTTATTAATTTGACGATAGTTAATTACTAAAGGCCATTTTTTATTTTCATTGTCTATGGATTTCTTTGGTACTAGTAACAGTGGACTGTTGTATTCTGAGACTGAGGGTTCAACTATTTTATCTTTAATAAGTTTATCGACTTGGTTCATTATCTGCTTATAAAAATTATTGGTTGTTATTGATTCGGTATCGAGTCCGAATATGTCTGTGTAATTATAACAAAGTTCTTTTAATTGTTTATAAAATAGTTTTGGAAAATTTTTAGTTAGCTTTGACATAACATTTTTCGCTCTAGTTTCATTATTTATTTCGGATATTTCATAATTTGCTAATGGTTTATAATTCAACTTATTTATATTAACCATTTGATCGGTACCAGTTGTATTAAGTAAACGGACGAATGCATTTGCAGTTGTTACGACTGTGTTTGCTGCATATATACCGGGTTGGATTTCCTGGTTTGGAAATAAAATGCTATCTTCATTTGAAGTTAACTCAATTTTTCGGACAACTTCGGATCTTGCTGGTAACACTATTGTATTGTTACCAGAGCTGTAATTTATGGGAACATATATAGGATAGTTTAGATTGTCTGGTCTTATTATGAGAAGATCTTTTGAAGGTGTGAAATCGAGTTGACAATTATATTTTTTAATAAAATCTATTCCTAAAATTCCATCACACGGTATAGAAAAAGTTAAATCGACAATATGGATGTTAATTAATCCTTGATTGATTCCTTGAATATTTATTTTGTTGACTATGTTTATATCATTAAAAGTGTCTGAATTGTCTTTTAGCAGAGATATGTCTGCACCAGTATCTATCAAAAATATTAATTTCTTTCCTGTAGCTACGTTTGTGAATGTTACGAATATATTTACACTAAGATTAATCGAATGAACCTTTTTGCTGTCTATTGCTGTGTTGTGAGTTGTGAGTTTCCCGAAGCATTCTGGGCAGTTCTCACATTATTGTTATTACCATTATTATTGTTGTGGCCTCTGTTTGAGTTAGCACGGCCTCTAGAGTTTCCTCTATATTGACCTCTATTTCTGTTGTTGCCATAATTATTATAATTATTGTTATATGTGCTACCATTGTTTTGGTAATTTCCACGGTAGTTTCCGCGGTTATACCCTCGGTTAGGTTTAAACCTTTGTTGCTGCGCAGCATATAGGACGGTATTTGGGTGTCCTACTGCGTCAGTGCAACTATCGACGAACACTGTTGTTATTTCACTCATTGAATTGAAATTTCATGCTTTCATTACAGTCCTAACTTCGTTAATTGTGATGTTCGTTATGATTGACTTTACAGCAACTTGTAGGCTTAGTTCTTCGGCATATTCTTGCGATACACCGTTAATCATATGAGCTGATTGCAACGCCCTTGTCAACTGTTCAACTTCTTGAATATATTGACTTGCAGTTTTTTGTTTTTGCTGCAGATTAAACAATTTAGTGGATAATGCTTTGGCTGATTCGCCTTTAATACCGCCTTTTAGTTTGTCTATTATGGACACTATTGTTTGTTCGGTGTTGATTAAGTTTCGAACGTGGCCTTTGAGTTAAGTCTTTATTAGACTGATTGCTGTAGTTTCATGTGTTCCTTTTAGTGAATCCACTAAAATACGAGCATCAATGAAACTCTGTAGATTATCGGACTTTCCACTAAACTCAGGTATGAGTGAAGAGGCTAGCTTAAGAAATTCTACTTGTGTCATGGCCATATTTAAAGTTTTTATTTCAGTAATAGACTCTGATTCAGACTCAGATAGTTCTGGTAGTGTGATTACCGCTTGTATTGTAAGATCACCTAGGTCTTCTTCTTTGATATCTGTATGTGAACCGCTTGCGATTTCAGATTCGCTTACTGTCTCTAAATCTGTGTTTGTTTCTTCCTCGACTAATATTGGAGTATTCAAAATCGAAGGTATAGTTATGTCTAGCGAATATTTTGATTTAATGCTATTTAGGTTTGTTTTTAATCTATGCAAAAATCTTTATACATACCACCAATGCTCCTTATTCAACCTTTCTCTATTGTCGTGTATCAGGGAACGAGCTTGGTTAAAACATGAAACTAGTATTGTTGCGAGTTTATTTATAGTATCGTTTGAAATATTCCTATTTTGTGCTAGACACTTGTATGATTTATCAAAATTTTCTTTTATTTTAATTAATGTGGCATTAATATTTTGCCATTCCATTTCATTTTAAAATAAATTATAAAATGTGCAAAAACATATATACTTTTCAATCAAATAATTTTTTTCTTTAATTTTTAATCAATCTTGTTATTGTTGTTTTTTTGTTTTAAATTTTGTCTAGGTAATTTTCCTGGCTTTGATAGCGTTTTTTAATGCATCTATTATGTAGTTTATACAATTTATATAATAGATGTACTATGATTATTACGAAAATGATGGCAATAAGTATTGTTATTAATTTCATGTCGGTGTTAGTGACTTCGACTTTATTTACTACATTGGGTTATTACATTGGGTCTACCGATTTTCTATCTACTATGCCCACTTTGTCACAATTTTTAAATATTTCGTCAAATTTACTTATTCTATTTGTTTCTATTGCCATTAATTTTATAACAAAATTTTTTTACTTTTATATACTCATGTATGTATATATTTTAAGTTAATTATACTTTGATACCGACGGTCTCATAGTATATTGGTTTTGTGCAATGTCCGTCATAGTGTCTGTCTGTCCGTCCGTATGAATGCAACTTTTTTCGACACCGGTAAAGCTAGAGACTTGAAACTTTTCAATTATGTTTATCTATAGACGGTACAGATAAAGTGTTAAGATTGGGTTGCCACGCCTACTAGGAGGCTGGGAAATCGATAAATTCAATAACTGAAAACCGATAAAACCAAATATTTCTCACATTCTTACAGCTAGAGTTACCAAATTTTGCAAACAGATAGCTAGTCATGTCTTGGATGCCACACCCACTCCTTCCGCCCCCATCATCCCTGCTCCTTGAAATTGGAAACGCCTATAGCTTTCACATTTTTTGGGCTAGAGCCACCAAATTTTGTGTCAAGATAGATATTGACGTTCCCCAAAAATGTGCATAAAAATTTTGGAAGTCACGCCCCCGGATTCCGCCCCCATCCCCCCTTCACCATGAAATTGGAAACGCCTATAGATTTCACATTTTTTGGGCTAGAGACACCAAATTTTGTGTCAAGATAGGTACGGAAGTTCCCCATCAAAACTTGGATGGCACGCCCCCAATTCCGCCCCCAACCCCCTTCTCCAAGAAATTGGAAACGCCTATAGTTTTCACATTTTTTGGGCTAGAGCCACCAAATTTTGTGTGAAGATAGATATTGACGTTTCCCAAAAAAATGCATCAACATTTTGGATGCCACGCCCCCTGATTCCGCCCCCATCCCCCCTTCTAATTGAAATTGGAAACGCCTATAGTTTTCACAGTTTTTCGAGCCAGAGTCACCGAATTTGGTAGAAAGATATATGGTGACATCTACAAAAGATCTGCATCAAAAATTAGGATGCCACGCCCACCTCTGCCGCCCACTATTTAAAATCGGAAATTTCGATATCTCTTACAGTTTTTAAGCTAGAGCCCGTAAATTCGGTAGAAAGATAGAAGGCAGCATCTACCAAAGATCTGCATCAAAATTTTGGATGCCACGCCTACCCAAGCCACCCGCCTTATAAAATTGGAATCGGATATATCTTTAACAGTTTTTGAGCTAGAGCCACCAAACTTGGTAGGAAGATAGATAGTGACAGTTAAAAACATTTGATTCAAAAATTTGGATGCCACGCCAACCTCTGCCGCCCACCTTTTACATTTTGAAGTTAAGTTATCTTCCACAGCTTTTGATCAAGAGTCACCAAATTTGGTAACATGATAGCTGGCGATGTTTACCACATGGGCCACTCCCTTCGCCCCTGCATTTCCCCTTATCAACCGTTCATTTACTGGTATCAAAGTATTCCGCAGTCGGTTGCCTCCGAAAGCAACGTTTTTACTTGTTTTTTTTTTACATCATTGCCTGCCTAATTTTGCGTATGGTTTTCAGGCCATACTCTAATCGGGCAACTGTTATATTGCTCAATTTTACAAAGTTTTTCTTTATATATTATGCATCGCAGTGCAAATATTATAATTATATAAAAAAAATTTATTGTGGTGCACCGTTGGTAGCGATGTTGGCTCTCTTTTTCCTGGTCTGGCTTGGAACGCCAGACGGGACCCGTGCTGTCTGCACAGGTGTATTCAGTTGTCGGCTCTCTTTTTCCTGGTCTGGCTTGGAACGCCAGACGGGACCGGTGCTGGCTGCACAGGTGTATTCGCAATAGGGGGAGCCCAATGGTCCCTCGCAGTCGTTTTCTTCAGCTTCGGTATTTCCTTAATTGGTGGTGGAGTTTGTATTACTTTGTTTTTTAGAGATATTATGTATAGCAGAGTAGGTGGATGTGTTTGTGGATGGTGGGGAATTTTTGCGGACAATTAGTTGGTTTTTTATAAACTCAATTTCGGCATGCAGTTTTACCAAATTGTTCCAGCTTATACTGTCACCGCTGTTCAGCAGTTTTAACAGTTCAGCCTTTCTGGCTTTTAACCGCTTTACCACGCCACTTTTTTTACACATTCCACTCTACTTACTGCGTTTATTTATTGTCGTATGGGGATCCTTATTCATCTGGAGCTATCCCTCGATGTCCACGTCCGCTGTTTTGACTAAGTTCGAAGATCGGTCGAGTTTCTCCTTAATCGTCTATTTGTCCATCGATGTTCACGGTCGCCATGTAATGTTGGGCCTTTGTGTTTCAGATCGGAGCGACTGTTGTTATCGCTCCGATTGCTTTATTCTCAATGATCTTACAACGTGGACTTAAACATATCGTAAGCTAACAAGAAGGCTGTACGCTGCTTTGGGTGGCAGCGCAGCCGTTTGTATATAAGCGTATATAAAACATATAAAACGAAAATATACATATGAACGACGGATACGTCGCTGCGGGCAGAGTGTGTTATGCACATATATACTTAAGCGGTCAATGCATGGGACACATGCTGACGCTGCCTAATTCTTGTAGGATCATGTTTCGGTGCGCTTGAAGAGTACTTGAAATGTACTTGAAAGCGTATGTCCGAATATGTTTGTGCAACGACAAAGTGTCGTTGCCTTTTTGTGTTATGTTTATACAGCAACAAAGTGTTACTAATTAGGGTACATTTAATACAGTGCACCATCGATATATGTGCATACTACAGTGGTACATACTGGCTGTTGTGCACATATGGGAAAAGTGCTGGTATAGCATCATACCAATGTTTTGGATACTCGCTCCATGATGAATATCGACGGCGCCAAGTACAAATTTAAACGATGTATCCGCATTGAAGCATGTAATTTCGGCCAATATGCGCGGAGTGAGCTGACAAACTTTGAGAGTTAATGTTTGTCACTACAATTTGTCCAGCGTTGTTAGCATCATCCCAGAATTTTACTGCTTTCTTTGTGATTGTTTGAAGTACGTGTGCACGGAGTCGAATGTATTCGTTACGAATATCTGAGAGTCGTTACCATCTTGACCGTGTTTGAAGATGAAAGGAGCATCTTTGTCCGTGATGATGTGCAAGCCGTCTATATTCGTTACCCGACTCATCGCCAAGTACACCAACTGTTGTGGTTGTTTCGGGGAGTATTTATAAAATCATTTCATATTCTTCTCTGCTCAGTCGTCGATTTTCTTTAATGAACAATTCCGAGATCACCTCCAGTTCTGCCACAGTGATGGGTTTGCGGTCGTTCTTGAACCTCAGTGTGTCGCAAATCGAACAAGCGTAGCCAAATCGTTGTCCAGAAAAGTTGATTTGAATCTCAAGATCGAGGATGCCCTTTGGTGTTCCAGGTAGCTTGTACCTGTTGTACTTCAATTTGATCAGAAGAATTACCTGGTTGACCAGTGATTTGTGCTGGTTCTGCTGCTGAAGTTTGACGTTGTTGGTGTGTGAGCTGTCGTTGTGTACCAATTTGAAAGTCGTTTGACCTTGCCCCTGAAAGAGAAGAGGATACAGCAGCATTGCGTAGATTGTAGTTGTGCTGTCTTTCGGCACTCGATTTCCTCACAGCTATCGCCTGTGCAGGAGTTCTGGATGCTGCTATACGCTGTCTGTAATCACGTTGTTTCTGTGCCTTTGATTTTGGAGAAGCGTCTTGCGCCTCCATGAGTACATTACTTCTTGAAGGTAGTGGATGATCCGTGAAATCCATAGGTTCGTCAGGTTGGTCTGCCATGGTGTGGTTATAAGCGGTTGAATACTCAAATAAAAAATATGTATATAGTAAAACAGTTCACTTGTATGTTTCAAAAATAACTGTTTGTGACTAGCGATATGCAATCGCTATCGATAATATCGGAATTTCGATATTTTTAAAAAAAGTAGTTTTATAAATCAGGCGATTTTTTTATTTCGATAATATCGATGTATTGATATATTTGTTGCATATTGGTTGGCGACATTTTTCGTTTAACATACCAGAGACCTTCTGCTTAGAATTATTTAAAATCAATCTGATCGTATATGAAACTATAGTCTGGGACAGGCTATTGATTTATAAATAATTCTATGCCTTTGGTCACTGATAATAATGTTTCGCAATATTCGAAGAAACGCTATCTGGCCCTCCTAAACTCTTTATTCGCAATTTTTAAATTGTTTCAAATCACCTTCTTGATTTATGACGTCGAGCCTGCTAACGCAATTCTTTATGACTTTGATTTTTGTGTTGTAATTTTGATATGTGAGGGTCGCTTTCTACGCTTGGCCATGGGCCAACTTACCCTGTAATGGGCGTATGCGTGTGGGTGTGTGTGTGTGTGTATGTGTAGGTGTGTGCGTGGGTGGGTGCGTGACTGCAGCTCGGGTGCGTGTGTGCCCGTGTGTGTGTCCGCTGCGGCTGCCCAAGTGTGTGTGTGACTGCCTGCAGGTGTGTGTGTGACTGCCAGTGCGTGGGTGTATGGCTGTCTGGGTATGCGTGGCGTGTGTGTGAGTGTGTGTATGGCTGCCGGCGGGTGCGTGTATGCCAAACAACTCTAACGTCACTTGCACTTTTCACTTTCACTATTTCACTTCACTCTTGTTCCTTGATGCACTTTCCTCGCTACCTCCGAATCCCGTGTCTCCTTGCTGCTATTCCCTGTTGTTGCGGGTGTCGCCGCGGTCGTGGCTGTGGCTGCTTGAGGCGCGCAACGATCAGACCGATCGCTCACTCTTTTGCGCACAAGTGGCTGGCCACGGTACGACGCAGCGGGTGTCGTACCACTCAGCCTTTTGTGGGGTAGCCAGAATGCTACCTCACAATAGTTAAATCGGAATAAAAGGCCGTTGTTGTTCTTGGTGGTTTTTAATGGCTTATTTTAAGCGTTCTTCAGGGAGCCTGCACATACATTATATTGTAATATTTGTTTTTATAATAATATACAAAAAACAATCACTTATGAAAGAATACACGCATACATACATCTTTTTCACTAAAAAACATAACATTACAGATTTAAATTAATATTGCACATATTTTTATCGACGTTGGTCGTTTTTGTCCGTTTTGTTTGCTTGCTGCTGTAGTCATCTGTAATTACTGTAGAGTATTTTTTTTTTTGTTCACTTAAAAAGTGTATGTTAATTTTGAAGAAGGAAGCGTGTCCGAACATAGTGAGCAGTTAGATCTTATGTGAAGATCAGCCAGATCAAAGCACTACACTACATAGATGACATAAAAATATAAGACATTTAATAAGATTTAGGTATGAACAAGTAAGAAGGCTCTAGTCGAGATTTCCCGACTAGGAGACACGCTTCTCCAAAATCAAAGGCACAGAAACAACGTGATTACAGACAGCGTATAGCAGCATCCAGAACTCCTGCACAGGCGATAGCTGTGAGGAAATCGAATGCCGAAAGACAGCACAACTACAATCTACGTTCAAATTGGTACACAACGACAGCTCACACACCAACAACGTCAAACTTCAGCAGCAGAACCAGCACAAATCACTGGTCAACCAAGTAATTCTTCTGATCAAATTGAAGTACAACAGGCACAAGCTACCTGGAACACCAAAGGGCATCCTCGATCATAAGATTTAAATCAACTTTTCTGGACAACGATTTGGCTACGCTTGTTCGATTTGCGACACACTGTGGTTCAAGAACGACCTCAAACCCATCACTGTGGCAGAACTGGAGGTGATCTCGGAATTGTTCATCAAAGAAAATTGACGACTGAGCAGAGAAGAATATGAAATGATTTTATAAATACTCCCCGAAACAACCACAACAGATGGTGTACTTGGCGATGAGTCGGGTAACGAATATAGACGGCTTGCACATCATCACGGAAAAAGATGCTCCTTTCGTCTTCAAACATGATGGTAACGACTCTCAGATATTCGTAACGAATACATTCGACTCCCTTTTACCCATTTTATGGGTTAGGGGTATAAAATGTAGGCTGTTCAAGTGGAACGTTACAATGAGTATTTTTTTTTTGGTCATCGTGTAAAAGCTACCAGATTTGCGAAGAACTTTTGAAACAGAATAAAAAAAAAGTTATGAAAAAAGTTCAACGTGTAAATCGGGTCTTAGTTAGGTTAAGTTAGCATTAACATTTGTTAAAAGTTAAATTTTAAATCTTAAATGTTATTTATGGTTATGTTTCAAATGTTAAATGGTATAAAGCCAAGCTTTAAAAAATGTTATAATCAGGGGTGTGCCAGCCATCAAAACCAACCGAATTTCAACCTAAAACCAACCTCGAGCTGGTTTTAGGTGTGCCAGAGCCAAGTTCGAGATGATTTTGAAACCTCAAGAGATTTGGCCAGAGATTTGGTTAGTTTAACCAATATTAAATGTCTAATGAATAACAAGTGTTACTTTTTCGAAAGGTAATTTAAGCTTAGTAGCATATTGCAAATACATTTGAATTTAATATGGTACATGTTTTAATTCATGGATTTTTGATTTTAATAAATCTCAAACAAATCTCTAAAACCTTTTGATGATCTGTGTAAACGTGCAAAACCGTCCCTAACAAGAGAGGTGCCAAGCAAGCTATCACGCCAGGGTTGTCAAGCAACATGAGTTACTTGGCGGGCTAAATATTAAATATTTATTTTGTATAGGAACTACAAGAGATAAGACCTAACATATTTGTATTATATCGTTAATTAAAAATAACACTAACGCACTAAGGCCAACCTTGAAAACAATGACAAAAATAGATAATACATTTTAGGCAATTTACATTTTTGAAAGGTAGCAACTCTTTTTGGCCATTTTCGTTTTACGTATTTGCTCCGAAAAATGAAATCTCCCTAACTTCTGGCACACCGAGGGTTTTTTTTTTAGAGATTTGAAAACCTGCTCGAGCCAAAATCTCTAGAGATTAATAAAAATAATAAGTGAAATTATATCACATCGTTTTTAATACGTTTTCGAAATATTTTCGATAGCTGCAGAGCTACCATAAACGGGTCCGTTTACTGTCCGTTTTCTAATTCATTCTCGAAACTTTTTCGTTAGCTAGCTATAGTTTAGGTATGGGCCCATTTACGACACATTTTTAATACCAAAACCCGAAGGCTTGGGGGATTCTACGGTTACTGGGGCGCCGAAGTTTGATAATTTATTCTTCTAGAACGCAACAAATTAAGACGAAATATCAATTAAATTTTTCGATAGCTCGCTTGGTTATCGAGATATAGTTACTACAAAATCGAAAAAATTTCGAATAATCTAATTTTTTGGAGAAGTTTAATAAATTTCCGGAAAAAAATGAAAATACTAAATTCAATTTATCAAAATATCGATTTATCGAATATAGAGTTATCGATAAAAAATTTACAAAATTTGTTTGTTAAATGAAGTTTAATAGACTTTTGAAAAATAAGACCAAAATATTAAATACAATTTATCGATATATGTATGTATATATATTTTATTATTTAATTAAATAATCCATACATTTCCATAGTGTCGAATGCGAATTCGTACGCATTCAAGTTGAGAAAAAAAACCATTTACTGACACCATTTTTATTTTGACCAAAGGCCAAACTTATAGCTTATAATAAGCACTTAATTTTTTGTACAAATAGATTTTTGGGCGAGAGTTCGTTTTCGAGATATTTACAAAAAACCATGACGTTCGCACGCGACAAAAATAGAAGTCGCTTTTAAGCCGAACAGTTCAAACACCGATTTTAGCGAAACCTGAAAGAATATTTTATTGCGAACTTTTTTAAAATGTTAAGCAATAATGAATGTTTATATTGTCTTTGGGTTCATTCAAAAATATTAAGTAGTTATTTTTATACCCCTAACCCATAAAATGGGTAAAAGGGGTATAATGGTTTTGTGCAAAAGTATGTAATAGGCAGAAGGAAGCATCTCCGACCCCGTAATGTATATATATATTCTTGATCAGCATCAACAGCCGAGTCGATATAGCCATGTCCGTCTGTCCGTCCGTCCGTCTGTCCGTCCGTCTGTCTGTCTGTATGAACGCGTCGATCTCAGAGACTACAAGAGCTAGAGACTTCAGATTTTGAATATAAGTTCTCCTATACCATAAGCGGAACAAGTTTGTTTCAAATTATCAATAACTATTCTGGTTTCCGATATACACATGCGAGCGATTACAAAAAAATCTCGAATTTGGAAAATATAAAAATGGGGATTGAAATAATGGGTAACGATAGAACTTTTCTGAAAATTTCATCGAAATCGGTTTAGAAACATCAGGAGATATCGAAGATTGAAGTTTAAGTCACAGATGCATACAGACTATGACTGTACGCGTTAAGTATGAGTTCGGGGTATCTCCTAGTCGGGAAATCTCGACTAGAGCCTTCTTACTTGTTTTATTTAAGTTTAATCAAATTCGCACGCTACGGGTCGCCCTCGACACTTTTTTCCTTCAAATCGAAAACTAATTTATCTCTGACATTTTTTGAGCTAGAGTCACAAAATTTTGTAGGATGATAGATGGTGACATTAACCAAAGATTTGCATCAAAAACTGTATTGCCACTCCCACATCTGCCGCCCAAATGTCAATGCATTATGTCTCTCATTTCGAACATTTATCATACAAAATTGTCTAAAAAATAACAGAAATTTTGCACTTGATCGGATTTTCGTTTGAATATTTAAAAATAAATTATAAATAAATGCAATATTTGTTAATTGAAGTTGAATTAAAAAGATTCCCTTCACATATATGGTAAAACAACCAACTTTTGCAGACTTTGCATTTTTATACTTTGATACCGAAGGTCTCATAGTATATTGGTGTCTGTCCGTCCGTCTGTCGGTCCGTATGAGCCCAACTTTTTTCGACATCCGTAAAGCTAGAGACTTGAAACTTTGCAATTATGTTTGTCTATAGGCGCGACAGATAAAGTGAAAATATCGGGATGCCACGCCTACTGGGAAGCTGGGAAATCGATAACATCGATTACTGAAAACCGATAAAACCATATACATCTCACATTCTTTCAGCTAGAATTACCAAATTTTGCACGAAGATAGCTAGTCACGTCCCTGAAAAAACTACATTAAAATTTTGGATGCCACGCCCACTCCTTCCGCCCCATCCTCCCTGCTCCTTGAAATTGGAAACGCCTATTGCTTTCAAATTTTTTGGGCTAGAGCTACCAAATTGTCAGGACAGCTGGTGACAGATCCAATAGACTTACATCAATAAATTTTATGCCAGGCCCACCCATGACGCCACTTTGTAAAATCGGAAATTCTGCTATCTCTCACAGTTTTAAGCCCTTAAATTTGGTTGGAAAATAGATGGTGATGTCTAACAAAGATCTGCATCAAAAATTTGGATGCCAAGCCCAGCTTTGCCGCCCACCGTTTTAAATCGTAAACTCGTTAATCTTTCACAGTTTTTGAGCTAAAGTCACCAAATTTGGTAATTAGATATGTTTAAGATTACCAGCTCCAATAATAATAAAAACACAATCAATTATATTTAATTTCTTTAGACTTTTTAATATTCTTCTTTTTTGATGTGCTGCGGTGTGCATTTAATTCAAGAGACAAAAGTAATTAGAGATGATACAATAGTTTTCTAGATATGTGTTTTCGGTATCGATTACTAACAAACATAAGATAAATCATCGATTAAACTATTTATTCTTTTATATGATTTCTTTGCATATATTCAATATATTCAAAGAAAACATAAAAACTAAATTTTAAATAAAAATATTTAACATCAATAATAATATAATGATATGACACACCGAGCGACTGGGAGTAACCTATTGTGGTCCAATATTCATTGCAAAGGGAAGGGGAAAACCCTGAAAACCCCAACAAGACCAACATAAAATTATTAAAATTACATACATTATTCATTTTATAGTAATGCAAAATATAAAGTAAATAAACAAAATATTCATTTGGAATTTAAATCAATATAAAAAATATTCATTTAGAATTAAAATCTAAATAAAAAGAAAAATAAAAAAATATTCATTTGGAATTTGAAGTAGAATAAGACTTTCAGTTGATCCAACTCGTTCATCAATTTTGCAGTCTTAACTGGTCCCTCAGGTCTTCAAAACGTGGTCCAGGCAATGGCTTGGTTAAAATATCCGCAAGCTGCTTATCTGTAGAAATATACTCAATAGTAATAAGGTTACGTTTAATCTGTTCTCTTGAAAAATTATATTTAATATCAATATGCTTTGTTCTCTTATGGCATGTGGGATTATTAGCAATACTTATACAACCTTGGTTGTCTTTAAAAATGTTTATAGGCTCAACTATTTCTAACTTTATACTTGTTGCTAAGGACTTGAGCCACATAGCTTCTCTTATGGCCTCGAATAATGCCATATACTCAGCCTCAGTAGATGAGGCTGCAACTGAATTTTGCTTTCTCGTATTCCAGCAAATTAAACATGTATCAAACATTTTAAATAGGTAACCAGTAGTGCTCTTTCTGTCGTTCTCATTTCCAGCCCAATCAAAATCAACGTACCCAGCAAAAATATGTTTATGATTAATGACTTTTACAAAAGTTAACCTTAAATTGACTGTATCTTTTAAATACCTTAAAACCCTTTTTAGACATTTCCACAACTCTTCATTATTTTTGCTTGTGAATCTACTTAGAATACCAACAGATATACTTAGATCAGGTCGAGTACATAACATAATATACATTAAACACCCAATTACACTTCGACATGGTGCATTATATACTTCGTCTGAATTTAATGCTTCATAGTTAAGTTTACTTGGAAGTGGAGTGTCAACTGGCTTGCACTCATCCATACCAAACTTCTTTAAAACATTAATTATATTAGCTGACTGACTAAGTTCCAATTTGCTTTCAGATCTACTTATTTGAATACCTATAAAATGTTTGATTTCTCCCTTATCAGTCATACGAAATCGACCAATTATATAGTTTTTAAATTTAGACATTGTTTCTAAATTTTCAGTTGCAATAACAAGATCATCTACATATAGTAGCAAATATATATTCTTTTTAATATCTCCTTTATCAAGAATGTAAATACAATGATCTACAGCAGAACTAACAAATCCAACAGTTTTTAATATTTTCTCAAACATCTCATACCAGCATCGAGCTGCTTGTTTAAGACCATAAATTGATTTGTTAAGTTTCCAGACTTTGTTATCATTGTCACAGGCCAACCCTTGAGGAATTGTCATATAAGTTTCCTCCTTTAATTGCCCATTTAAAAATGCCGTCTTCACATCCATGTGTCTTTAAATTAAATTGATTTGATAAGGATAAAATAAAACGAAAACTAGTTACCCTTGCTACAGGCGCAAAAGTTTCATCGTAATCAATCAAATATTGTTGCGTAAAACCACGTGCCACAAGTCTGGCTTTATATTTATAAGGGTTACCCATTTCATCATTCTTTATTGTGAAAACCCACCTACAGTCAACAATATTTTTACTTTCAGGTCTTTCAACAAGGTTCCAAGTATTATTTGAATAATGAGCGTCTAACTCTTCTTTAATAGCTTGTTCCCATTTTAACCTATCATCTCTATCTTTTATATCATTAAATGTTTTCGGAATATCACTAAAAATAGTTTGTGAATATAACAGACAATTGTTTAAAAGTTTATACGGTACTGGGGGCTTATCTTTTAATCTTTCACTTTTTCGAATTTCAAAATTTTCAATTTCTGACGTCAGAAATATCCCTTTCCTCTCATTCGGGAATCTTTGACCAGCCGTAATCTCATTCGGGACATTTTGACTATCCGTACTCTCATTCGGGACATTTTGACCATCCGTACTTTCATTCGGGACTCTTTGACCATCCGTACTTTCATTCGGGACATTACAATAAATAATTTCATTATTTTCATTCTTGGCCGTACTCTCACAGTGAACATTTCTGATATTTTCATTCTGAGAATCAATATTATCCGTACTCTCATTCAGGATATTACTGTGAATATTTCTCATACTTTCATTCTGAGAATCTAAATTATCCGTACTCTCATTCAGGATATTACCCATACGTTCATTCTGGATAATTGGATCATTATTGGGGTGTTCAACTACGAAAGTTTCCGCGTAAATTTCGTCTACAACTACGTCTCTGGCTACAATAAATTTCTTGTCTTCAATAGCCCATAACTTAAAACCATTTGGCTCATAGCCAACAAGAATTCCTTTAATTGACTTCTCGTCAAATTTTCTTTTCCTTGTTTTGTTATGTATATATACTGTAGAACCGAACACTTTTAAGTACTTTAAATTTGGATTTTTATTATGCCACATTTCAAAAGGAGTTTTCTTTTTATTAATTAAAGCATTAGTTGGACTTGTATTTATCAGATAAGTAGCTGTTAATACAGCTTCACCCCAAAAACGTTTTTCTAATCTAGCTCCATTTATCATAGCCCGCGCCTTTTCTGTTATTGTCCTAATCATACGTTCAGATACACCGTTTAACTGTGGCGTATGCGGAACTGTTAAATGATAACGAATTCCCTTCTGAACGCAATAACTGCGCATTTCATTTGACAGATATTCTCTGCCATTGTCAATGTACAAATTAACGACTTTAAGGTTGAAATGATTTTCACTTTTCGCAACAAAATCTTTGAAAAGGTAAACACATCAGATTTATGTGTTATTAAATAAGTTACAGAATAATGTGTGAACTTATCAACAAAGACAACATAATAATTTTTACCATCAATTGTAGGAGGAGTAATCGGACCACAAACATCCGAATGTATTATGAAAAAAGGTCTTTGAATATATTCTTTACTCTTGAATTTCGAGAATGGTAGCCTAGCTTGCTTTCCATTAATACAAGCTTCACATACTTCATCACTATATTGAATATTATTTAATAAATTTATATCTTCACACATATTATTTCTTTTTAATTCCATTAATTTTCCTTTGCTAATATGTCCCAATCTCTCATGCCATAATTTATACATATTTATGTTATTTTTATTTGTTAGGTATGCCCTTTGGCATAGTTCAAATTCAACATAAGGAACATTATAAGCATACATACATTTAAAAATTGTTTGGCCGTCTTTAGATACTTCCACACCTCCTGCCGAAAATACAATTTCCATCCCAGCGTCTTGCATTCGCTTGACCGACAGCAAATTATGAGGAATATGTTCACAGAACAGCACGTCCTTCAGGGTGATTTTGGATTGGTATCGGTTTCGGACCTCCACAGCACCTTTTGCTGTTGCATATATGTATTCATCTCGTTTGGCAGTTGCAATCTCTATGGGTTGCTCCAACTCGTTGCAATTAACAAATAAACTTTTATCGTTGATTATGTGATCCGAAGCACCCGAATCCAGTATAAACGATATTCCGTTATTATTTGACTCATTTATTACCCTTTTTTTAGCATAATGGCAAAACCTGTGTTTGGTTGTGCATTGGCCGTTTGTGCTTGCTTGCTATTATCTTTATTTTTATTTGCTATGTTTTTATTCATATTATTATTGTTATTATTTTGCTCAATTCTTTTCAAAAGAAAACAGTCCCTTTTAATATGCCCCATTTTATTGCAGTGGTGACATTTCAGATTAGCATTTCTTTTAATTTTATTTTTTAAATTATTTTTATTTTTGTAAAAGTGGCTTGCTTTTATTTGATTTTTATTTTGGCTGCAATTTCTAACTGCTTGTAAGACTTTCAAACTAGTGTCTTTGCTAGCACTTTTCAATTTTATTTCATAATCTAAAAGTTTATTCTTGACAAGAGCTAGCGATAAACTTTCTTCCGATAAAGTTTCTACTGCTGTAATAATTCCATCATAGGAAGAAGGAAGAGTTAAAAGCAGATGTGACACCTTGTCCATCTCCTCAATTTTTGCCCCCGCAGAAATAAGTTCCGAAAAAAGATTGTCAAAAATACTAAAATGTTGCATAAGAGTAAAATTTGGTTTTAACTTTAAACTTAATAATTGCTTTCTGATTGAAAGCTGTGATGCTAAACTCTTCCGTTCGTATATGCTATCTGACTTAGCAAAAATTTCTCTTGCTGTGCACCCTATGGTAACAAAGCTAAGGAGAGAATCATCTAAATATTCGATTATAACACTTTTTGCAACTTTTTCGGCTTTCTCCCACTGGTCTGAAACATTTTCTGGCAATTCATTTTCAATAACTTTAATGGCATCACTTTCGGCTAAAAACTCCTTAACCCTAAATTTCCATATGGAATAATTTTTGCCATCAAATGGTCGTATATTTCTCTTCGCCTTTTCCATAATTTTTAATTTATTTTATTATTTAATATACATATATTTTTTTTTAATGTTGTTTCAATTTTTATAAATTAATTATATAAAGATGTCACTGCACTGGAAGTTTAAGCAGGCCCCGCTTCGATCGAGCAAATTTTTTTTTTAGTTTTGTACGCACAAGTACACTTCTGGCAGTCCCCGCTTCGACCGATGCACACGCACACACAGACAAGTTTCTTAGAAGCGTCACTTTTAATTTTTTTTTTATTTTACCACGAATTACTTAAATGTTTATTAATTATATTATTATTGGTGACTGGGCCCATAACCTGTTAAAGATTACCAGCTCCAATAATAATAGAAGCACAATCAATTATATTTAACTTCTTTAGACTTTTTAATATTCTTCTTTTTTGATGTGCTGCGGAGTGCATTTAATTCAAGAGACAAAAGTAATTAGAGATGATACAATAGTTATCTAGATATGTGTTTTCGATATCGATTACTAACAAACATAAGATAAATCATCGATTAAACTATTTATTCTTTTATATGATTTCTTTGCATATATTCAATAAGATAGCTGGCGATGTTCCCCCACCCGGCGCATCCCTACCGACCCTACATTCACCCTTTGCCATAAGACTCCTTACAGTCCGTTCTTTTACTGGTATCAGAGTATTCCGCAGTCGGTTGCGTCCGACTGCAACGTTATTACTTGTTTTACTTTGATACTGAAAGTATCATATGTAGCACATTGGTTTTGTGAAATGTCTGTTATGGTGTCTGTCCGTCTGTATGATCGCAACTTTTTTGACATTCGTAAGTCTAGACACTTGAAACTAGGAGGCTGGGAAATCGATAAGATCGATAACTCGAAACGAATAGAACCAAATATTTCTTACAGTCTTACAGCTAAAACTACCAAATTTAGCACGAAGATAGCTAGTCACGTCCATCAAAAAACTACATCAGATTCGGATGCCACGCCCACCTCTGCCGCCCACCTTATAATTTTGAAGCTCAGTTATCTTTTACAGTTTTGAGCTAAAGTCAATAAATTTGGTAACATAATAGCTTGCGATGTTTACAACCTGGCCCACCACATCCGCCCTAGCATGCCGCCTTTGCAATAAGACTCATTACCGTCAGTTCTTTTACTGGTATCAATGTATTCCGCAGGCGGTTGAGTCCGACTGCAACGTTCTCACTTGTTTTTTTTTTTTTGACTCATGAATAATTACACTTTGGGAATTGTTTTTCCGCTGTCACAAATGAGCTCAACCATTTAATTACACTATGTGTGAACCGATTGACTTGAGTAGCCCAGTGTTGCAAACGCCAATTCAGTACAATTTAATATTGTTTTGGGCTTTTTTTTATTTTAATAAAGAGAAAACGCGATATTAAAGTAAACAGTCATTCTACTGTGTTTACTCATCGACATGATGTATATGTACCATATATGTATAATTAAGTCGGCTGGGAAACTGCTGGTAAAATTGGCGATTGCACATACGACATGATAACAGCGAGTTGGAGTTTTCTTTATCGAGTTGGGCCAATACTTTTTACATACATGAATTCATATATAGCTTTGACCGATGGTGCAATTTCGTTAAAAGGTTAACTAATATTAATTATGTTTTGTTTTCTTTTGACACTTAAAAAGTCATTTAGAGCTTAAAACCAAACACCTGAATAGAAATTTAAATATAACGCATACAAGACGATGGCAATGGGGGAATATTTGCTGTATTTACATTAAAAGCAACTGTTTATTTGCCTTTAGCTTTAGTTGTTAATTGTGCGCATTAGCATTTATAATCACCGGTCTTTTAAATGAAAGAGATGCTACAATGCTCACACAATTAACAAAATTAAATTCATAATCTATCGTGCCCGAGCAAATATTGCGCTTGTTTGCCTCTAGCATCATAAATAAATCGCATCTCGCCAAATATTTAAGTACGCCATTTGCCACTTAGTCCCACTTGTCTGATAGGTTTCCTACATTTTGGATAGAATTTCACTATTGCATACATACATACAGCTGCGAACTTTAGAATAGAACCAACAATCTTCTTTAACTTACAGGCCAAAAAAAAAAACAACATCTAATGTTCGAATTTTAACTATTTTTTATGAATAGCTGAATGTGTGGCCTAAAAGTATATCTTTGTCCAGATATTCGTATCGATACATTTTTTATTATTTTTGTTGTTAAATAAACTATAATTTAAAAGAAAAACCAACTTCAAAATAAAACAAGTGAAAACGTTGCAGTCGGACGCAACCGACTGCGGAATACTTTGATACCAGTAAAAGAACGGATGGTAAGGAGTCTGCTTGCAAATGAGTGGGCCGGGTGGTAAACATCGCCAGCTATCATGTTACCAAATTTGGTGACTTCAGCTCAAAAGCTGTGGAAGATAACTAAACTTCCAAACTTAAATGGTGGGCGGCAGAGGTGGGCGTGGCATCCAAATTTTTGATGCAGATCTTTTGTAGATGTCACCATATATCTTCCTACCAAGTTTGGTGACTCTAGTTCAAAAAATGTGGAAGATACACGCATAACCGTTTAAACAACGGCGGGGGGTGGGGGGCGGAAGGTGTGGGCGTGGCATCCAAATTTTTGATGCAGTTTCTTGGAAAACTTGACTACCTATCTTGACACAAAGTTTGTTGGCTCTAGCCCATAAAATGTGAAAACTATAGGCGTTTCCAATTTCAAGGAGCAGGGATGATGGGGGCGGAATGAGTGGGCGTGGCATCCAAAATTTTGATGCAGTTTTTTCAGGGACATGACTAGCTATCTGCGTGCAAAATTGGTAACTCTAGCTGTAAAAATGTGAGAAATATTTGGTTTTATCGGTTTTCAGTTATCGAATTTATCGATTTCCCAGCCTCCTAGTAGGTGTGGCACCCCAATCTTGACACTTTATCTGTCGCGCCTATAGACAAACATAATTGCAAAGTTTCAAGTCTCTAGCTTTACGGCTGTCGAAAAATGTTGCGTTCCGTCATGGTGTCCGTCTGTCCGTCCGTCTGTATGAACGCAACTTTTTTCGACACCCGTAAAGCTATGAGACCTTCGGTATCTAAGTATAAAAACTTCCACAAAGAGGTAAAAAAAACAAGTAAAAACGTTGCAGTCGGACGCAACCGACTGTGGAATACTTTGATACCAGTAAAAGAACGGATTGTAAGGAGTCTGCTTGCAAAGGAGTGGGCCGGGTGGTAAACATCGCCAGATATCATGTTACCAAATTTGGTTAAAGTCACCAAATTTGGTAACAAAAACTGTGGAAGATAAGGAACTTCCAAATTTAAAACGTGGGCGGCAGAGGTGGGTGTGGCATCCAAATTTTTGAATCAAATGTTTTTAACTGTCACCATTTATCTAAATTCCAAGTTTGGTGGCTCTAGCCCAAAAAATTTGAAAACTGTAGGCGTTTCCAATTTTAAGGAGCAGGGAGGATGGGGGCGGAAGGAGTGGGCGTGACATCCAAAGTGATGATGCAGTTTTGTCAGGGATGTGACTAGCTATCTTCGTGCAAAATTTGGTAACTCTAGCTGCAGGAATGTGAGAAATATGTGGTTTTATCGGTTTTTAGTTATCGATTTTATCGATTTCCCAGCCTCCTAGTAGGCTTGGCAACCCAATCTTATCTGACTAGCCCATAGACAAATATATTTGCAAAGTTTCAGGTCTCTAGCTTTACAGGTGTCGAAAAAAATTGCGTTCATACGGACGGACAGACGGACACCATGACGGACATTGCACAAAACCAATATACTATGAGACCTTCGGTATTAAAGTATAAAATCGCACCTGTTTTTTCGCACTCTGCAAGAATCGTATTCCACACTTTTTGTTTTACCAAAATATTGAAATAATTCTTGTACATTTTGTCGTACAATAACGGATGCGGTTGCATAGACGCTACGAGTCTATCAAAAAACTGGTTTTTGTCAATTTTTGTGCAAAACAACCACCAAAGAAACAATCGCCCGTATTCCCGTTGTCGTCGTCGACGTAAAACGTCGTCGTCTGACGACGACAAACCAAATTTGGTATTCTCGAAGTCGTTATCGTTAACTATCGACAACTGTTGTCACATAATCGGTATTCTGTAAGTAAAAGTGACGACGACATTGTCTTGACACGACTCTTTTTTAGTCGTTGAGATTTTTTGTGACGACTGCCAACGACAGTTTAAGAAATAAATTGGTTTTATTAACACGCATATGTCCCTTGTGTCAATTTGACACAATTTTGAGATTCAAAATGCTTTTGCGGCTTTTCTACTTAATACAATTTTGGCTCACTGAACGAATTTTGACGAATTTTCAGAAAATCATGATTTAAATATATTTCCATTGTTATTTTCGTTGCAAATGAAAAAGTTACAAAAGAGTCCCTGGCGTGTCAATTTGAAACATATGGGAAAATTACGGGGACTTTTGTTTTTCCTTATTGCCTGCTACCTTCAAATACCTAAATAGTTGGCAAACTATGGTTTTTCCTTATTGCTTGTTACCTACTATGTACTACCAAAATAGTTGGCATGGGTTTTTTTCTTCTTGTAATTCACAACTGGTTCAAGCTTGAACCTATAGAGGACCTACAAAAAATGTACCAGGATATATATAAAATATAAATTGATTAAAAATGAAAATAACAAATTTAAAACAATTTGAAAAGCTTGTTAAAGAATTGGAAAAAAATCCATCGCTTGCAAAGGGATTCCGAAGAGGAACAGTGCCATCAAATTTCAACGAAGAGTGTAAAAACATAAGCAGTTTATTAAACGCTTTTGACCGCCGATAAGAAATGGCGATGGCTGGCAGAAGGTATATTAGTGTATCGCCTTAGATTTTCGCGATTTTAAAAATTTTATTAAATTTCAGGTTTGGAGAGACTTAAAGTTTAAGGTGTAGAAAAAAATGATAAATAATAAGGCAGAATGTAGGGCAACCGGAGGTGGAATAAACAAGCAAGTTGCGCTAAGCTCCTTGGAGGACTCCATGGCAAACTTGCTGAACTTTAAAAGACAGCTAATCCCCGAGGGAAGTGCTCAGGGAATTGCAATTGCTAACGATTGCGATGTGTTGTAAGAACTGCAAAAAAAAATTCCGGACAATTGTAAAGTTGAATCGGCGGGTGACGAAGAAATACCAACAACATCGCGAAACGCCGAAAAGTCAACCACTCTATTGGCAAGGAAAAAAACAACAAGCAAGGTACAATTACTGGAAAGTAATAGTGACATGCTGCACAAGGTGCTTTCAGATATTTCAAACAGCTTAGCATTCATCAAGCGCACTAAATAAGATGCGTCCCTCTACTCCCACAAACTATTGGAGGTCGAGGAGAAAAAACTTAAGCTCGTGGAAAAGCGGGATTTACGAGAAATCGAGCTTCACGAAAAAGAGCTGCAATTAAAATTGCTTTGAAAGAATAAAAACTAAAAATGTTAAATATAAATAATTAAAAATTAAACTTTATTTTTGTTATATTTAAATGAAACTTAATTTTATTTCGTTGCGGATATCCGTAGCTTCGGAACTTGGTAAATGGTCAATGTCACCGATTCCAACGTCCATTTGACCAGTTTCTTCAGTTTCTTCGATTTCCTCATGTACACTTGTGACATATTTAATACATACATTATGCAATGCTGCACAAACATTTTATACATCAGAATATGTTCTTCAAAACACCAATTGTGCGCTCCACAACATTTCTTGCCTTGGCATGCTTTACGTTGTAAGCCGCCTCAGCACTTCTACTTTCCGCAGATCGATAAGGCGTCATAAGATAAGGTTGCAGCGGATATCCATCATCACCTATATTAAAAACTTTTAAAATGGTGGGCTTTGTGTGTTAATCATTCTTACCTAAATGCCAATTGTGTTGATCACCAGCACGATAATTTTCCTCCAAAACGCGTTTGGCATGGCTTACATTCCATATTAGGCTATCATGCGCTGAACCAGCATACCGGGCATCCACAAAGCGAATATTCATTTTGTGATCGCAAATCTGGATTAAATTGAAACAAATCTTGATTTATATAAATTTTATATACTTATAAAGGATACTAACAATCATAGCATTCAAACTGAAAAATCCTTTTCGATTATAATCGAGGTGCTGGTCTTCCTTGTTTGGAGCCAAGATCTTAATGTGGGTGCCATCCACACACCCAATTACTCCGGGAAATCCTATTTTCTCAAAAAAGTTGAGTTTGGCCTCAGCTTTTTTCACCTCAGTCATCTCTAGCTTTATCCAAAGGGGACAAATAACTCTTTCCAATATGTCAATCGTCTCCGACAATATCCTTGAGACAACCGGCTGCGACAAACCAAGATTAAAGTCGTTTCTGACACTAAGTTGGTAGGATCCCTGACCTAAAAACCACAATGTTGCAGCCAACCTAGATTTGTTGCTCACGGAAGACGACCTGACTGCATTTTTCATCCTAGGCTCTATTTTTTGGAGAACATTCCTGAATGCCTCTTTGCTTAGGCGAAAGTATATTTCAAATCTTAAAAAAAAATAAAACAAGTTAGCGGGTAACATTAAACCCAAATTGTGATTTTATTACTTACTTCTTATCAGGCAAGTTCATTATGTCTGACCTCATCCTTATGTTTCTCCTTATTTTAATAAGATTCGATTTTTTTCATCATCACTAGATGAATCAGATGCGAAAAACATATTTATTAACTTATAAATTTATTAAAACTTGCAAACAACTGTCAAATTTCTGTGTGAATGGTGTTTTTGCGATAGAACTATCGATAACGAGACGTCGTCGTCACAAGTCTGTTACAGAATACCGAAATAGCATCGAAGTCATACGATATTGATGTGATGTGACAACGACTCTAAATTGACAACGACGTCGACGACGACAACGGGAATAAGGGCGATTGTGATAAATAGAAAAGACAACGAAACATTCGAAAAAGTATCACCTTTTCTTATTTAAAAAAAAAAAAACACAATATACTACACATGCGGAGGTGAAGTGGAATCTTGCAAAAAAAAAACTCGAGCCGTTTTCTTACTGGTAGAAACGAAAAACAACATACAGGCAATTAAATTACTTAAACTCAAAAGCATAGCAAATATGGAAGTGACAGCGTCCAAACACAAATCCCTTAACCTATCTAAAGGAGTAATTTACAGCAACGAATTACGCAACATCGACGAAACAGAAATATTTAACGAATTAAAATCACAAAACATAACCGAAGCTCGAAAAATACTAAAAAAAAAAAAATAAAACAAAAACAAACACTGGTAGAAACCGGACTCATAAAAATCACATTCGCCTCGCACACTGTTCCAGAGTCAATAAGAATTGGCTACGAAAGAGTAAGAGTTCGCCCTTACATCCCAATGCCCCTGAGATGCAAAAAATGCCTTTGTTTTGGACACCCAACACCGATCTGCAAAAGCCCTGAAGAAATATGCAAAAACTGCTCCGAAAAAACACACACAGAGGAAAACGAGACCTGTACCTACGAAAAAAGTTGCATAAATGGCATTAGTAACCCAGAAGTCGACTACAAGCACAGCCCACTAGATCGAAAATGCCCAAAATTTCTCTAACTTGTAGCGTTTAAAACAACAGATAAAGTCGATCACAAAACAGCGTTAACCATATACCACACCCGACACACACAACAACTAAGAACCAGCTATGCCACAACACTATCAAACCCAACACCAAAACAAAACAATAGCACAGCAACAACAAACAAAACTACAACTACATCAAATGAAACAACGGCCACACACTCCCGCGCCCCAACGACTAACAACAAAACACACCATGATCTGCCAAAATACTCACCAACCGCATCAGCCCACACACACTACAACACAACACCACCAAAACGCACACCCGCAAACCGCCACCTTTAAGATATGGATCTAGACGACCCCGTCAACACAAAAAAAACTAGCATGCTAATAATCTCAAGACTTAAAACTACGAATTTTACCCAAAGAAAAAAAAAAACAGCCTAGCACTAACCTTTAGCCCTCAAAACACAACATATTAAAATCAAAAACCTTAAATAAGAATAAGAACAAAAACAACGGCGTCCACCCGTTCACGACATTGGCAAAGACAAACGTCAAAAAAATGTCGTGAACGGAGGGACGTAGATTCCCCAACACTTAGAGCCATAATAGGCAACCAATTGGTGGCTCCCACACGCTGTAGTCATAACAACCACACATGCAAGCTATCTACATCCCAAAAATAAAAACAAAAACAGCCATCTAAATTAACATTAGAATTATAAAATGGAACATCAACGGATATCTCAACAACTACAGCGAACTCCAAATACTGATAACTAAACACACACCACACATCACATCCCTACAAGAAACCCACAAAATAAACATCCTACACACACCCACACCTACCAACTACCAACTGTTAACAAAAAACACCGCCTCCTTCTATGGAGGTCTAGCATTATTTTGACTTAATTTGCTGATATCAGCATACATTTTCTCTCTACAACCTCCAAGCCGCACTAGAAACGTCACACATACCAACGCTGGTCACTGGCAACTTCAACAGCTGGCACAAGAACTGGGGCTCAAATACAAACAACTCTAGACGGAAACTCATAGAATAATTCATTGCCCAATCAAACTACATTCTACTAAATGACGGATCACCAACACATCTCAGCACCCACAACACACTAACGAACATCGACCTAACCTTTAGCAGCCCTATACTAAAAATTGACAGCACATGGCAAACAGAAGACGATATCTATGGCAGCGACCACCTCCCGATCATAATATCCCTCTTGGCTTCTACGACAACAAACACACTGCACACAACAGCCAAACCTATCTTTATCACCGACAAAGCAAACTGGGAACAATTCTTAACAGAACAGCACAAACATAAACAAAGAAGCAGCTACAATACACAAAATAATCATAGCACAGACTAAAAATAAAAATAACAACAGAAAACATCATACAATTTAAACGAGTAAGAAGGCTTTAGTGGAGATTTCCCGACTAGGAGATACCCCGAACCCTATACTTGACGCGTACAGTCATTTGTCTGTATGCATCTGTGACTAAACTTCAATTTTTGATATCTCTGGTGTTTCTTAACCGATTTCGATGAAATTTTACAGATTTTCATTATTTTATATCAAGTTTCTTAAACGTGTTTCAGATTTTCGATATTCGATATTTTTATGTTATCAATTTCATGTGTATATCGGAAACGGATATAGTTATCGAAAATCGGAAACAAACTTGTACCTCCTAGGAGTTAGATGAGCTTATGTGCAAAATCTGAAGTCTCTAGCTCTTATTGTCTCAGAGATCGACGCGTTTATACATACAGACGGACAGACGGACATGGCTATATCGACTCGGCTGTTGATGCTGATCAAGAATATATATAATTTATGGGGACCGAGATGCTTCCTTTTGCCTGTTACATACTTTTGCACAAAACCATTATATCCCATTTACCCATATATAAAGCTAACGCACTATTTAGACTAACCCTGAAAAAATCAAAAAAAAATTGTTCTAAACAATTTACCTAGCAAATAGCCCCCGACACCCCAAAAGAATTTGAAGCAATATAAGAAGATTTTGCGGGATTAACCTCCAAAAACACATCCACTGCATCCTCAACCCCAGCACAAATACACACTCCACTAACAAACAAGAAACTGTAGAGCTTTTTTGCAAAAACTTTTCAGAAGCAGCATCCGACCGTAACTTCACCACCAAATTCACCAGCTCAAAACGTACAGCACTCAACAACATACACAACCACACTTATACCCTCAAAACAAGTAAGATGGCTCTAGTCGAGATTTCCCGACTAGCAGATACCCCGAACCCTGTACATAACGCGTACAGTCATTGTCTGTATGCATCAGTGACTAAACTTCATTCTTCGATATCTCTAGTGTTTATTAACCGATTTCAATGAAATTTTCAGAAAAGCTATATTGTTACCCATTATTTCAACCCCCATTTTTACATTTTCCAAACTCGATAAATTTTTGTAATCGATTGCATGTGTATATCGGAAACGGAAGTAGTTATCGAAAATCGGAAACAAACTTGTACCTCCTAGGAGTTAGATGAGCTTATGTGCAAAATCTGAAGTCTTTAACTCTTATAGTCTCTGAGATCGACGCGTTCATACATACAGACAGACGGACATGGCTATATCGACTCGGCTGTTGATGCTGATCAAGAACATATACTTTATAGGGTCGGAGATGCTTCCTTCTGCCTGTTACATACTTTTGCACAAAACCATTATACCCCTTTTACCCATTTCATGGATTCGGGGTATAAAAAGAGCATCAGAAATTGAAATGTCAATAACCCCAGAATTATAGACCTAGAGAACGCAATACTTAACAATTACATTCCCCAAGCCTACAAGAACAGTATAATAATTCCAATACCGAAACCCAGCTTTGGCAAAACCTCACTAAACTCCTACCGACCCATATCCATTAATCCATGCCTTTCAAAAATCCTAGACAAAATAATAGCAAAGAGACTGTGGTGGTTTGTTTCCAATAATTAACTCATCCATGACAGTCAAACTGGTTTTAAGAAGGGGAAATCGGCTATAGACAGTCTACTCCTAGTAGACCATCTACTAACTAGAAGCATCTCCAGAAAAAACCACACATTAAACACATTAATAATATCCCTTGACTTTGCAAGAGCCTTTCAGAATGGTAAACTGGACCACAAATTCTTAACTACGTCAAAAACTTCATGAGCAACCGAAAAACAACAGTAAGCATCAACACAGCCTTCTCCTCTTTTCACCCCATCCCTAACGGCATTCCAAAGAGATCACCACTCTCGGATGTCTTATGTGTAATAGCAAACAACAAACTCACCGAAATGCTCACCCAACACCCAAACATCAACCTAAGTGCATACGCGGACGACTTCAACCTCATATTAAAACTAAAAAAACAGAAGAAACATAAATATAAATCTAGTCCCCATTCTTAACACAATAATAAACTGGGGCGATTACTCAGGCGCTATGCTCTCCAGCACAAAATGCAAGCACATGCATTTTTGCAGAAAGCACAACAGGACATATACAAATTAAAAATGAGACATCAATAAAAATACTTGGCCTACACTTCCACAACAAATACTGGTGTTCTCACCCAGAACAACTCACACACAATCTCAAACATGCAACCAACATAATAAAATGCCTCTCAAGTCCAAAATTCAGCTGCAATACATCCACTCTGTTAGATATAACTAAATCAATTCTGGTCGCAAAAGCAGACTATGGGCTCCCAATATATGGTAACTGCTCAAAATCAACACTACGACCCATGAATCGCTCTCGGAGCATTTAAAACAGCTCCCACCCAAAACATCCTTTGCGAACCACGAGCTGCCACATTAGAGGACAGAAGAGAACTCCTAACGGCCAACCTCACCAAATCACTGATCACAGCAAAAAACTCACCAATCATAAGAATTCTAAAAATATACCGACCACCAAAAAGACTCAAACACAGCTCTACAATAGACCATATAATAGAATACTGTAAATACAATTTACCCTTCCAGCCCATAACCCTACGCCACCAAACCACACCACACTGGAACACAAATAAATTAAACATTGACACAATACTAAGAAAACTCAGCAAACAGAACACACCGCCAGAAATATACCGGGCAGAATTTAGCTTAAAGAAAACAGAAGACACCAAAAAATACACATACATATACACAGACGGATCCCAAACCCACTCAATCTCCACTCTCGCCATCACATACGAATCAACACACATAAAATTGAGCCTTCTGCCCCACTACTCGTCGGTCTTTTCTGCCGAAATTATAGCAATCGCAGAAACCCTTAACATATTCAAATAAAAGAGGTAAATATTGCGTATGATCGGACTCTTTATTCGCCATATACGTAATAACCAATGCAAACAACAGCGATTACTACAACTCACTCATACGCAACATCCTACAACAAACATCCCCAAAATTTAAACTACTATGGGTACCAGGACACGTAGGAATAACGGGAAACGAACAGGCAGACACTGCGTCAAAAAACGCAGCCAGAGTACCTCTAACAACAAATGATAGCTACAACATAAAAGACATACTCAAATACATAAAAAAAAACATACCAATCATCAATAGAAAATAATCTTACAGAAACCTCCACCTGGTACCAAAACATAAATCACAACAGCTACCACCTCTTCAAAAAAAAAAAATCAACTTTCCCTAACACGACTCGGACACACAAAAATCACACACAAATCCTACATTGACCACACCCCCTGGACATGCCCGCACTGCAACCAACACATCTCAATAGAACACATATTTACCACTTGCAACTCTCTCAAAACACAAAGACATGCAATATTCCAGAACACCGACCCGCTACAATGCCTGTCAAACCCCACACCCCCAAACACTTCAAAAATTCCACAATACCTTAAAAACACTAACCTATTCTTTAACATATAAAACAATCGCAAAACATACACATACAATATTTTAGCACACAAACAAAACTCAAATTATGATATCTGTAAATATGTAAATATTCTAGACTATAGTTTTAATTATAAGTTAGCTCTTAATAAATAAATTAATAAAATATATATTGATAGACAAGAAACAAACTAGTTCCACTTCTTAATAATGAGGGTGTTCAACAGTTCGTTTTATCGTTTCATGTTTCATGTTTCAAGCGTCCGGCAACAACAACTTACATAGAAAATATTCTTGAAACCATGAAACACCCCAGCCTATGTATACAAAAATTGTTTCATGTTTCATGAAAGTGAAGATAAGAAGACCACGATATTTAATCGATATTTGCTATCGATGTTCAGTATTTTTCAGTATATTTGGTGTAGTGCTGTGCAAAAAAGTATGAAAACATCTGATTAATGGCCGCCGCAAACAAAAGTAAGTAAAACCGGTTTTGTTTAATAAAAATTAATTTTATTTTTCTTTCTTTACAGCGGAAGCAACAACTTTTGTGAAGCGCAAGACACCCGAGCGAAAAATTGAGCATAGGAAGTGGTCAGAAATCGAAGTGCTTGATATTTTAAATTACATGCAAATGCATAGAAACCTGGAGGTAAGAAATAACCAACATTTCAATTTAGTTGTAATTAAATAAATTTATTCTTACAAATCTTGCAGAAACCAACCGCTCAAATTTATTATAATAAACTAATTACCGAAACCAAACTTGTTGCGACGTGGAACTCGGTCCTGCAAAAGGTTCGCAAATTGGCTGGCAGAAGGCAAACGCGTTTATTTCTTTTAAACTACAAAATCTGCCTTTAAGGACTCCAAAGCAGTTCTCCACTCTCACTCGATATTGGCTGTGCCTTTTATTAAATCGCAGCTGCCTGTCAACCTCCATGATCCGGGAGTTGCTGCGAAAGGCTGTTACCATGAAAGTCGACTGGGGGTATGCAGAGTCCCCTGCAATCCACTGCTCTCCCAACAAATACCGCTCGGGGTGCTTACCAATCGAGCTATTCTTGTAGACTTTTGCATTGTGGTAGCTTCCCGGACTACCAACAACGGCATCTCGAATGCGCAGCTTGTCGTCGAATTGAATATTGTCGAATATTGATTAAATGCGCTGGCGAGAAAAATAAATTTCGTGCATTTTGGCCGGCTTCTCAAAAAGCTTAATCTCGCTGCCATCAATGTAGCCCACGCAGTGTGGCAATTCTTGAAAAGTGCGCTACACAATCTGCTGGCGCTCGGCCACATCAGGCCAATTTAAATATCTGGGCATCAGTCGGAAAATTGCAGTGAACACCCTGTTAGTAATATTGGCCAAAGTTCCACCGTCACCAACCCCAAAGACTGACGCACTGTTTCCGGATGAGCCCAGCCAGCACAATTGCAAGCTGCAAATCAACCTCAAATTGTTTTTGATGGGGAGACGTCTTGAACACTTCATCATCTTTTATCAAGTTAACCAAATTAACAAATTGGCTTCTTGACACACGAAGCATTTGTTTAAATCGCATGTCGTCGAATGTGCTAAGAATGTTGGTGCGCCAATCGATGGATTTCGGTACGTTTCCGCATTCTCCCTGACGGCACAAATATATTGTTACAACATTGTCAACGAAGTCATCCATGACCTCATCAATCTCCGAATCAACTTTGTCTTGCCGGGATCCATCTACAAATGTTAAAAGCATGTAACTGAACAACCAATTTAAACAACGAGCTCTTATAACCTTCAATATCCTCTATTTCCCTATTTCGCATAGCATATCTTTCACACTTTTAAATGGCATTTTTTATAAATTATAAATTTTTTATAAATCGAGGCAATATAAGCGCAGTAAACAGTAACAGTGTCGAAAATTGAAGTAAAAGAAATGTAAACAAACAACAGCTGACTGCACAAATATGAAATGCATTGAGATGCAAAATGCCGTTCACGAGTTATGCGTTTCATCCATGAAACATGAAACGATGAAACGGAACTGTTGAACACCGCTAATGTTTTTTTTTACATGCTTTTATTTAACTTGACTTGTCGGTTTGTATGTTTGTATGTTTGTACCGGAATCTTGTAATCAAGTTTTCACCAAGTTCCCGACTTGCTAGAGCTCTGAAATTTCCACCAGTTTCACACAGTTTTCCCTTTTGCTTAACTTACTAATTTGACTGACAAAATTCTCAAGCTTGCCAACAGAGCGAAGATTGCCGTTTCACAGGCCGAAGGTCGTCGATTCGAGCCCCGACCGAAATATACTTATTTTTAATGTTTTTTTTTTTATTAATTTAACTTTTTTTACATGCTTTTATTTAACTTGACTAAGCTTGCTTACCATTGTATGCTAGAAAGCATATAAAAGCATGTCTTCAAAATTTTTTACTTATATATTTTAGACTTAAATTTAAATAGCTCAGTGTGACCTAGTACGTTTAAGCTATTTAAGTCAAAATGCCATATTTTTATCACAATTTAGTGGACTATGGTCGCACTATAAAAACTTGCGCATTCAAAATATAACACAAATTCCTGCCTGGACCTATGGACCTTTAAAATTGAAGATTCCGATGGTGAAATTGAAAAAAGAGCGCTGTTGGCCACGTGTGCTTTTGCAACGTTGATACCATGGTCAATCTGCTGCTGATGCTGAACCAAAGAATGATGATTGCGATGGCAGATCCGACACGTGTGTTTCGATGTAAAATGTCTTGGCGAGCTGTGATGTCCTATGCTAAGAACTGGTTGCACCTCAAAAGTTGATGATTCTGCTGGCATGCAGAACACTGTGCCTCATCCCGTCTGTGGTGCGCGTCCTAGTGGTGCCTTGTAGCTGATCGTCAAGCCTGTGGTGTACGGACGAGTGAGAATAGGATATCAGAAATTCGTTGATGGACATGTTTCCTCAGATTCTGTGCGCTGTGCCCCTGCTTGACGAGATTGGCATTCAACTTTTATAACAAAATTAAAATTAGAAAGGGATCTTGTCGTCAACATTTAAGTGCACGCAGTCCGCGATTTACTTCGTCTGCAACGTCTGCCAATTTAGCGATTATTTGTTGTATCGCTTTTCTAGCCTGTCCGAAGATTCACTGTAGTTTTCGTTAGTAATAGCAATATGCTCAGGTAACGCAATCACTTCGCCTGATAGGTCAAATTTTAGATAATGAAATCGTTGGAAATCAGTGAGGCTTGTATTAGACACAATCAATCCAGCAAACATGTCCGAAAAAAGTTTCGAATCGTCATAGTTTCCCGAAAAAGTCGGAAGCTTGATACGCTCAAACTAAAAGTCCACGTGCCCTTTCTGAGAAGTATTCGGCGTTTGATCTATTATGAGCGACCTCAGCCCTAAATTCCACAGGAGAATTACTTAAAATGACATATGTTTAATAATGCTTCCCTTCACTTGAATCAAAGTCGTTTTAGGGGTTTTCTTGAATTATTATGCAAGTGATTAATTTGGCTTTTGCAGAAGACCCTTCTATAAGACGGTTCTATAAGATGTAGAAATCTCTAGTCACCGATGACACAATACAATAATTTTATTTAAATGTCCCGAAAACAAACGTTCTACTGGCTCGATAGTCGGAAACGTTTATGTGTTTAAGTGAAACGCCGGAAGTTTCACTGATTAATTGTTACTTATTTGGTTAAATCGAACACTTTCTTATTTTTGTTGTTGCGCTACGAAATTTCAAGGGATTTTTTTGTAGCTTTTCAGACGAGACTAAAAAAAGTGTTTGCGACAATCGGTTTACGCACATAACTGCATGAGTAAAGGTCATTATTACTACATTTTCTTGTCACTCAAATGCATATAACATATTTTCAGTGATACCTGCTTTATTTGTATTTGTGTATTTTCTGCATTTGTATCTTTCATAAGCATCGTTTTGACGTCTATGCCCTAGGACATGCCCATATTTAATTAATGACTCAAAAGCCTGTAGCTGCAATTATTATTCACGCATTTCAAGGTCTGATTTACTTAGGGCTCAGATCTGAAACAAAGTGCATTGTAAGGTCTGATTCACTTCCGTTTCAGACCTTAAAAGCACTTCAGGGTACCTTCTCGCAAAGAACTAAAAAGATTTCGGCTCCAGAGACTCGAGACTGTTCTTTTGCTTGCCAAAAAAGCTACAGAATGGCTTGCATTATCTGCACGGCGTATTCGGTCTGCAGAGTTTGCGACGCATTGAGTTCTGCGAACCGAGACCGTAACGATTATTTCATATTTTCTCTTATTTTAGTCTTAAATTAATGATTATTTTTGATTTTTATTAAAAAAATTAAAAATAATTATTAATTTTTTATTTTTTTTAAGTCTTTTATAACGATTATCAAAGACACGTATTTTAAAAGTCTTTCAAAGACTTTTATTTTAATAAAAATTAATTTTAAAATCTTTTCTTCTCAAAAATAAAAGTCTCAAAAATTCATTATAAAAGTCTTTGCTTTGTATGTTTAGAACTACAATACGAAATTAAGAGAGAGCGAAGGTGGGGGGGCGGTGCGGCGGGTTGTTTCTTATTGCAAAAATCACCTGCTGCACTTTCTGGGGCCTAAAGGAATGCGGTATTTTAAGCAAAAGACTTTTATAAACAAGTAAAAACGTTGCAGTCGGACGCAACCGACTGTGGAATACTTTGATACCAGTAAAAGAACGGATTGTAAGGAGTCTGCTTGCAAAGGAGTGGGCCGGGTGGTAATCATCGCCAGCTATCATGTTACCAAATTGTATGACTTTACCTCAAAAACTGTGGAAGATGACTTAAATTCCAAATTTGAAAGGTGGGCGGCAGAGGTGGGCGTGGCATCCAAATTTTTGCTTAAATCTTTTTAATTGTCACCATTTATCTTCCTACCAAGTTCAAAGGCTCTAGCTCAAAAACTCATAAAGATATAGCCGATTCCAAATTTATAAGGCGGGTGGGCGTGGCATCCAAAATTTTGATGCAGATCTTTGGTAGATGTTGCCATCTATCCATCTACCGAATTTAGGAGCTCTAGCTTAAAAACTGTAAGAGATATCGAAATTTCGGATTGGATAAATGGTGGGCGGCAGAGGTGGGCGTGGCATCCAAATATTTGACGCAGATCTTTTGTAGATGTCACCATATATCTTCCAACTAAATTTGGTGACTCTAGTTAAAAAAATGTGGAAGATTCACTCATTAACGTTTCAACAACGGCGGGGGGTGGGGGCGGAAGGTGTGGGCGTGGCATCCAAACTTTTTATGCAGTTTGTTGGAAAACTTCGTTACCTATCTTGACAAACATGTGAAAACTATAGGCGATTCCAATTTCAAGGAGAAAGGGGGGATGCGGGCGGAATCAGGGGGCGTGGCATCCAAAATGTTGATCCATATTTTTGGGGAACGTCAATATCTATCTTGACACAAAATTTGGTGGCTCTAGCCCAAAAAATGTGAAAACTATAGGCGTTTTCAATTTCAAGGAGCAGGGAGGATGGGGGCGGAAGGAGTGGGCGTAGCATCCAAAATTTTGATGCAGTTTTTTCAGGGACATGACTAGCTATCTTCGTGCAAAATTTGGTAATTCTAGCTGTAAGAATGTGAGAAATATTTGGTTTTATCGGTTTTCAGTAATCGAATTTATCGACTTCCCCGCCTCCTAGTGGGCGTGGCAATCTTGACACTTTATCTGTCTCGCCTATAGACAAACATAATTGCAAAGTTTCAAGTCTCTAGCTTTACAGGTGTCGAAAAAAGTTGCGTTCATACAGACGGACGGACAGACGGACACCATGACGGACATTGCACAAAACCAATATACTATGAGACCTTCGGTATCAAAGTATAACAATTAAATATACAAATTTGCGTTATTCATATATTTTGTATATCTGCAAAATCTTAATTGTTGCGGAAGGTCAGTGAATATTAGAGCAATGTGTGAATAGCATACACACACTTGCATATTCAGGGGCATAGAGAAACAAGTAAAAACGTTGCAGTCGCACGCAACCGGCTGCGGAATACTTTGATTCCAGTGAATGAACGGTTGATAAGGGGGAATGCACGGGCGAAGGGAGTGGCCCATGTGGTAAACATCGCCAGCTATCATGTTACCAAATTTGGTGACTTTAGCTCAAAAACTGTGGAAGATAACATAACTCCCAAATTTAAAAGGTGGGCGGCAGAGGTAGGCGTGGCATCCAAATTTTTGAATTAAATGTTTTTACCTGTCACAATATATCTGCCTACCAAGTTTGGTGGCTCTAGCTCAAAAACTGTAAAAGATATAGCCGATTCCGATTTTATAAGGGTGGCTTAGGTGGGCGTGGCATCCAAAATTTTGATGCAGATCTTTGGTAGATGCTGCCTTCTATCTTTCTACCCAATGGGCTCTAGCTTAAAAACTATAAGAGATATCGAAATTTCCGATTTTAAATGGTGGGCGGCAGAGGTGGGCGTGGCATCCTAATTTTTGATGCAGACCTTTTGTAGTTGTCACCATATATCTTCCTACCAAATTTGGTGACTCTAGCTCGAAAAATGTAAGAGCTATAGGCGTTTCCAATTTCAAGTAGAAGGGGGATGGGGGCGGAATCAGGGGGCGTGGCATCCAAAATTTTGATGCATTTTTTTGGGGAACGTCAATATCTATCTTGACACAAAATTTGGTGGCTCTTGCCCAAAAAATGTGAAAACTATAGGCGTTTCCAATTTCTTGGTGAAGGGGGGATGGTGGCGGAATAAGGGGCGTGGCATCCAAAATGTTGATGCATATTTTTGGGGAACGTCAATATCTATCTTGACACAAAATTTGGTGGCCCTAGCCAAAAAAATGTGAAAACTACAGGCGTTTCCAATTTCATGGAGAAGGGGGGGATGGGTTCGGAATCAGGGGGCGGGGCATCCAAAATTTTGATGCATTTTTTTGGGGAACTTCAATATCTATCTTGACACAAAATTTGGTGGCTCTAGCCCAAAAAATGTGAAAACTATAGGCGTTTCCAATTTCATGGAGAAGGGGGGATGGTGGCGGAATTTGGGGCGTGGCATCCAAAGTTTTGTTGAATTTGTAGGGGAAAGTCAATATCTATCTTCACACAAAATTTGGTGGCTCTAGCCCAAAAAATGTGAAATCTATAGGCGTTTCCAATTTCTTGGTGAAGGGGGGATGTGGGCGGATTCAGGGGGCGTGGCACCCAAGATTTGATGGGGAACGCCACCTATCTTGACACAAAATTTGGTGGCTCTAGCCCAAAAAATGTGAAAACTATAGCCGTTTCCAATTTCAAGGAGCAGGCAGGATGGGGGCGGAAGGAGTGGGCGTGGCACCCAAAATTTTGATGCAGTTTTTTCAGGGACATGACTAGCTATCTGCGTGCCAAATTTGGTAACTCTAGCTGTAAGAGTGTGAGAAATATTTGGTTTTATCGGTTTTCTGTTATCGAATTTATCGATTTCCCAGCCTCCTAGTAGGCGTGGCACCCCAATCTTGACACTTTATCTGTCTCGCCTATAGACAAACATAATTGCAATGTTTCAAGTCTCTAGCTTTACGGGTGTCGAAACAAGTTGCGTTCATACGGACAGACGGACAGACACCATGACGGACATTGCACAAAACCAATATACTATGAGACCTTCAGTATCAAAGTATAAAAATTCTTGGGACTTTTATTTTTCCAGAAGACTTACATTTATACCCCGAACCCATGAAATGGGTAAAAGGGGTATAATGGTTTTGTGCAAAAGTATGTAATAGGCAGAAGGAAGCATCTCCGACCCCATAAAGTATATATATTCTTGATCAGCATCAACGGCCGAGTCGATATAGCCATGTCCGTCTGTCCGTCTGTGTGTATGATCGCGTCGATCTCAGAGACTATAAGAGCTGGAGACTTCAGATTTTGCACATAAGCTCATCTAAGTTTTCGGCAGAACAAGTTTGATTCAGATTTTTGATAACTATTTCCGTTTCCGATATACACATGCGATCGATCACATAAAAATCTCGAATTTGGAAAATGTAAAAATGGGGGTTGAAATAATGGGTAACAATATAACTTTTCTGAAAATTTCATCGAAATCGGTTAAGAAACACCAGAGATAACCATTATAAGTGATTTCTTTTTCAATATAAAAATAATAGTTATTTATTATTTTTATTATAAAAATTAATAATAACTATAATTCTTAACTTTTATAAAAAAAATTAAAAATAACTATTATTTCTAACTTTTTTCATTAAAATCCCAAAATAAAAGTTTATTACGCAATTGACTTTTTGTGATCATAATAAGCTTATTGGTGTCCTTGAAAAATTTGTTGGATGATCGTTTCATAGGGATATAAATTTTACCCATATCTGTTATTTACGGTCTCTGCTGCGAACCGCTCTCAGCGCTATTTTGTCTGCAATACTTTTGACGTCGATTTGGTGCTTATATTACTCTTCAAGTACGCTTATGTGTCAACTTGCAAACCTTTGAGTGCATGTGTTGAGATTTTCCGAATTAGACTAAATTTTTAATAAGTCTATACCGTAATATGTTCAAAGAAAAATAAATATTAAAAGATCAAATTTTTTTAAAAGATCAAATTTTTTTCTTGTAGCTTGTCAACATCAGCTATCTTCGGTCTTACGTTGACGTTCTGCGGACATGCTCACCTTCATATACTCAATACAAATACACACTACGTCAAATTCCCAGTTGCAACAGTGTTTTCAGACAAAAACTAACTGTTATTATTAATCTTCGCCGCCACAGCAATGGCCGAGGACGATTTGCAAGTACTTGTGAAAAGCCTGGATGCAGCCTCGGCAGATAAAATCGAAGGTACAATTGCAAGCTTCTCATTAGACATAATACAGCGGGCTAGTGCTCTAATTGGCTCCCAGCAGGCGCATAGTGCAGAACTGTTGATTAATCGCACCCTAGAACAAGAGTGCATTCGACGGGCTGAGACTCAGGAACACTTAAGCAAACACTCAGATGCTAGGCACACTGTAGCAGACCACTTTAGCGGAAGCGAAGCATCTGTTGTCAAGCTGGTAAGTAATTTAAGGATTGATTAAACTCCAGCGTTGACAATCAAACTGATCGGGCAACGACAAAAGGTTGCATCGGTTTTATCAATGGAGCTGCCAAGTGATTTTAAAGTACGTAGAATTATTATTTATTAGTTCAAAAATCGGATAGCCACAGCAATTAAAGCCTCTAGTACAGTTGAATAATGCTCAACAATTTTTTGATGTCGTCGTTGACACGCTTGTATCCCTCACAATGCATTCGACCAACGACAATACACTTAGGTAGACTTGGCATCGCTCTCACTAATAATTACTCGCTGAATTTGATGCAGCGCATATTAGCTTTGTGGTTTGTAGCTAAAGTGTGTGGTTGTTTTGAATTTGTAAACAAAGCGCGGTGTATAAACAAGTAATAACAAGTAAGAAGGCTCTAGTCGAGATTTCCCGACTAGGAGATACCCCGAACCCTATACTTAACGCGTACAGTCATTGTCTGTATGCATCTGTGACCTAAACTTCAATCTTCGATATCTCTGGTGTTTCTTAACCGATTTCGATGAAATTTTCTGAAAAGTTCTATCGTTATCCATTATTTCAACCCCCATTATTACATTTTCCAAATTCGCGATTTTTTTGTAATCGATCACATGTGTATATCGGAAACTAGAAAAATTATCGATAATTTTAAACAAACTTGTTCCGCTCATGGTATAGGAGAACTTATATTCAAAATCTGAAATCTCTAGCTCTTGTAGTCTCTAAGATCGACGCGTTCATACAGACGGACAGACGGACGGACGGACGGACGGACATGGCTATATCGACTCGGCTGTTGATGCTGATCAAGAATATATATACTTTATGGGGTCGGAGATGCTTTCTTCTGCATGTTACATACTTTTGCACAAAACCATTATACCCCTTTTACCCATTTTATGGGTTAGGGGTATAAAAATAGGTATTCAAAACAAAGGGGCGGTGCATAAAATAGTGACACAACAGTAAACTTGGCCTTGAAAGTGTGCGATGTGCGAGACAAAGATTGATTGTTGCCTAAATGGATTTCTCTTTTTGTTGTCGTAGAAGTTGAGTTTAGCAAATTTTAGTCTTTTGGTTCAATCGCTTGCTGCTACCCTAGCAAGGAAGGGTAGTTTGACTTCATTTGAACTTGGCTTAAATAACTAGATAAATGCCGTATACCTAAACATGATGTTTACAATACATGTTTACTAACATTTTGGCAATTAGGTATTGCATTATGTACTTGAATATGTTGAATATAAATACGGAATAAAATAAACGTATTTTCCATTTAAATACTTCAAATAAGTTATATATTTATTTGAAAAATATATATTAGGAGATTTCATTGACTATACTTAAATATTGATACTAAGGGTATTTTTACTGTGTGCCGTTTTTACGTCTCAGCAACCAGCAAGTGCTGTTGTTTCCTTGTTTTGCATTTGCCCATTTTTTTGCATTTGCCCATTCTCTATGTGTATACACACAGCATTGTACAGACGAGAGGTGTATATTGGTTTTGGGGAATGTATGTAACATGTAAAAGGAATTATTTCCGACCAAATTATATATATATATATTATTGATCAGCATAATAAGGCGACTCGATTTGTCCTTGTCGTTTTTTATAGCATTTAGGGTATAGGGTATCTCCTAGCGAGCTAGTCAAGTCCATTGTGGATACAAAATTATGAAAATCTCGGCGAAGCTAGTTCAGAAAAAAATGAAGCAAGTGACACGTATACAAATACTTATGCATTTTTAACCGCTACTTGCTTTTCGCTGTCGCCCCCCCTGTCCTACAATCACATAGGCAAAGATGCACTGGCTGGCGCGCAGCAATTGCCAGTACGCAAACGCACAGCGTTATTCTTTTCGTTAATCGGCATATTCCTTTTTGTATTTCAATACATAAACACTTGCATATTCAAGGGTATAGAGCAGGGGTCGGCACGCATACACTCACATTTTTTCAGCGCGCCGTCAAAAAGACGAAGGCAAAAACGTTTCTTGCTTCTCTGCCGCTGCGGCAGCCGAGCTACTGTGCTTAGGCTAAGTCATAGCCAGAAACCGGTTTCTCTGCCGCTGCGGCAGCAGAGCAACAGCCGAGCAATTGTGCATAGGGCATACGAAGTTTCTGCGCTATGCACAGCCTACGCGTGTGCCGTCTGCGCTGCTCGAGACATTTTTTCTATGCACAGTGAATACGACGCACAGTGGGGCCTTTGCTCATTTTACATTGCAAAAATCATAACTTCCAAACTAATGAAGCGATTTACAAAATTTAAAAAGCACTGAATAGAAACCTTTTCAAGCTTTAAAATGAGTGTTTGTCAAGAGTGCCAGGTATCCGTGGGGCTTAAATATTCAAGGTCAAAGCTAAGAAATATTTTCGAGCATGTTTTACCTGTAAAATTCATATAAAAAACGTTTTTTTTAAATCATAGCTGAAAACTTTTTATAATTTCAATGACTATATCACTTTTTTAGTTGTTTTTATTCGATTTTCTAACTTAAATATATAAAACTAACTATTATTTTTTTTGATTTTTTGAGGTTAATTTTTAATATTTGCTATTCATTACAGATTTTCTTCAAAATAATCATCAACATTAGGGTTAATAATAATAAACTTAGCATTTCGGAACTATAGTTGTTATCTTCCAAATCCTTTCGTGATCGCACATGTCTCAGCGATGCAAGAAGTGGATCCGATGAGGCAGCCAGCATGTTGAAAAGGTGTTAATTTTGTCGAACCCGAGAAATTTTGCACGTATTAATGTATCTGAACCTTTTGTAGTCCTTGTTTCTACATTCCTGTGCTTCTTCGGACAGCTCTCCAATTGGTAAACACTGATACTCTATTAAGTCCTTTCCATGAGCCAAAATCCTATGTACCGTGGGGGTAAGTTTTTTCTGAGGATACAATTCAGTCAAAAGTTTAGCTGTTTTTGATGTGTATTCGCCAAATTTTGCACCATTTATCATTTCCTTGCAGTTTATAACGTTTAAGATAACAGCCAACCTTTTAATGATCTCACGATTAACACCTGTTATCATTTTCAAAAAATCTCCTCGAAGTATTTCCATCATTCGTGTTTCCGTATCCATGCTTTGGGCAGTCAACTTTTAATCCCAGCTTCCGAGAGAATTCAGCTTGTATAACTTCCTTTCTACTCTGTATATCCTCACGAGGTGTATTATCCGTTTGTGTTTCACCTGGCCGAGGAAGTGAGTAGGCTAGCTTCAGAATAAATTCCATACACTTTATTCTGCAATGCAACGGAGAAATTCCATATAAGTAGCAGTTCTCCTCACTCCTTGAGTCGTCTAAACTGTGAAAGTCTTTTTGAGTTTTTTTTACAAATAGGACACCTCAAAGTTGAGGAGGTGTTTGTAATTTCATTTAAGACTTTTCCATCAATCATCGTCAGGAAGAAAACAAACTTAACCGTGAATGGTTTTCCACTCTTGGTTTAAAAAACAATAATGAATCGATGATGGTCGAAGATTTCTCCAATATTCAGAAGTTTCACTCCTTAGGCGCAAGGGAACTACAGAAGCCATAAACATATTTTTATCAGAAATAGTTTCGTCATCTGTGTTTATAATTTGTTTGTATGCGCTTTGTCCAGACGATCCATCACATCCCCACTTATTGAGAAGTGTCAGATTTTCAGGAAGAAGCTCGACCTCTTCATCAGACAAACTTTCAACTAGACGCATCGCAGTGTGATCCATTAAATCCTAGAGTTTCACTTCTACAGATGTCTCCGTTATTATTGTATTAGGTGGCACTGCTTCCTTTTTGGCAAATCCAATTTTCTTATATCCGGGTTAAAAAAATACCAAAATTTAGTGTATTTTGTAAACGTTTCTAATTTAAAAAGTATTTGAGCTATATTTAAAATTTATACAACAAAATACTCAGATTGAACATACTTTTCAGATAAAATCGATTTATTATATCGCCCAATATTCAGTTTGAAAGTGGCGAATTTTCGTGAAAATTCTCATTTATTCGTACTCACGAAAAATTTCTCAACTTTGAGGAGCTCTAGCACCCATAATTATTAACCGATTTAAAAAATCTTTTGGATCCATAATCTTTGAAGTATTCTCTATCGATTACGTATTTCACTTTTGACAAACGCGTTCATGAAAAAAATGATTTATGCAACGCTTTCCGGGCAGAGGCCCCACTGTGCGACGCTGCCGGTCCCTGGTATAGAGGAAGAACAAAATTACGGCAATCTCGGCGAAGCTAGCGAAGGCAAAAATGAAACAAATGTATTACATATACACATACAAAGACCATATTATACAGTCAAAGCTAGCGTGGCTCGCACCAATTGCCAGTTAGCAAACGCACAGCGTTATTCTTCTTTGTATTGCTTCGCGCTTCCATCGCATATGAATATATACCTACTCGTTATAAGTAGCTAATCGTATCTGCAGCAAATTACAGCGAGTAAAAAGAGAGTGAGAGCGATGCCAAGTCTACCTAAGTGTAGTGTCGTTGATTCGACTGACGTATTTTGTTTGACGATGTCCGCTCAATACGTTAACGGCTCTCCAGGCAAGCTAAATTGACGCAATGCAATGCTTAAAAGTGACATTCGCGACGCTCGTTAGACGCAATGCCATGCAGAGAGGCGACATATGCGACCTTATGTAATGCATGGAGCGACGAAAGCGACGCTCGCTTGATTTAATGCCATACATAGTGCGCATAATCTGTGCCTTGTAGGTTTTTTTTTTTATCCTATGTACCGTGGGGGTAAGTTTTTTCCGAGGATACAATTCAGTCAAAAGTTTAGCTGTTTTTGATGTGTATTCGCCAAATTTTGCACCATTTATCATTTCCTTGCAGTTTATAACGTTTAAGATAACAGCCAACCTTTTAATGATCTCACGATTAACACATGTTATCAAAGATGTAATGTTATCATTTTCAAAAAATCTCCTCGAAGTATTTCCATCATTCGTGTTTCCGTATCCATGCTTTGGGCAGTCAACTTTTAATCCCAGCTTCCGAGAGAATTCAGCTTGTATAACTTCCTTTCTACTCTGTATATCCTCACGAGGTGTATTATCCGTTTGTGTTTCACCTGGCCGAGGAAGTGAGTAGGCTAGCTTCAGAATAAATTCCATACACTTTATTCTGCAATGCAACGGAGAAATTCCATATAAGTAGCAGTTCTCCTCACTCCTTGAGTCGTCTAAACTGTGAAAGTCTTTTTGAGTTTTTTTTTACAAATAGGACACCTCAAAGTTGAGGAGGTGTTTGTAATTTCATTTAAGACTTTTCCATCAATCATCGTCAGGAAGAAAACAAACTTAACCGTGAATGGTTTTCCACTCTTGGTTTAAAAAACAGTAGGTTTCAGTTGGCTAATTTGATTTTGTATGTCGCTTACAGTTGATTTTATCAGTTCAGAGGACTCCTTCGCATATTTGAAGAAAAGAGGGCGACAATAATGAATCGATGATGGTCGAAGATTTCTCCAATATTCAGAAGTTTCACTCCTTAGGCGTTAGGGAACTACAGAAGCCATAAACATATTTTTATCAGAAATAGTTTCGTCATCTGTGTTTATAATTTGTTTGTATGCGCTTTGTCCAGACGATCCATCACATCCCCACTTATTGAGAAGTGTCAGATTTTCAGGAAGAAGCTCGACCTCTTCATCAGGCAAACTTTCAACTAGACGCATCGCAGTGTGATCCATTAAATGCTAGAGTTTCACTTCTACAGATGTCTCCGTTATTATTGTATTAGGTGGCACTGCTTCCTTTTTGGCAAATCCAATTTTCTTATATCCGGGAAGAACGTCGACGTTATGTTTTTTAAGAGAGCTGCGTAGAATATCATATTTCTCCTTAGTCAATCCCAAGGGAAAACGCTTCTTCACCAGTGTACTTAATGGCGACTGAGTTTGGGGGCGTTGGAATACTTTCTTTAATCCTATTTAGCCGTAAAGGACTGGCGATCTGTACAGCTTTCGTGATTGTCGCTTTTGTCCTCTCCTGTTCCTTCACATACTTTGATGACAGTGCTTCCGACAGATGTTCAGTTTTAATGCTTTCCGTAGCATCCTGAAGCTTACGTTTCCTTGTAAAAGCCGAACACTCTTCCATAGTTTTATGCGGCCTTCCTCTTCCTCGGCTAGTCGATGGGTAAACTTCTTCCTCTTCTGAATATCCGAATGTTGTATATCCCTCAAACCAGATTTCATTCTTATTTATGAAAGACGGTATGTTTCTATGGACTGAGTTCCATTTTTTCTTCAAGTTAGGATGAATGTTCTTAATTTTTGCCTTCAGCTCCTTACTAGCGTTTTCGAGTACGCCCATCTCTTTAAGCAATGCCACTTTGAAATCATTTTTATTTTCCGAGGCACGAAAAAGTTCAAAAATCGTTGAATTTTTTAAATCCATTATTGCACTTTTAAATAAATATTTCGTGAATTATATTGAAAAATACTATTCAATCGGGAAATTTCTTATAGTGTTTCCTCTTATGAAGTTAGGAAATAACTGTCGCAATGAAGTGAAATAATTTGCACTATATACCATTAGCTAGGTAAAAAACAAAATTGGTATAGCCCTTTTCCAATAAGTTACGTAAAAAACAAAATAAACATAAGGTATTGATTTACATTCATAATAGGTAGTACTTATAATACAACATTTAGCAATGTTATCAATTAACAACACACAAGCTACAACCAAATTTGCATGCGCTCTTCTTCTTCCTTATACCTACCGCGTGTTTTTAACGCGAGGTAGCCCTAGTTTTTTGGCCTTAGCTTCCATTCCGCAGATTTCCGCACATTGAGACTACATGCATATGAAAGGTAAATATTTCACCTATCACGTGTATGTGGTCCCTCTTTTACGCCGTCTTACGCACAGGAGTTCTATTCCACCAAAGTTAAAAAAATACCAAAATTTAGTGTATTTTGTAAACGTTTCTAATTTAAAAAGTATTTGAGCTATATTTAAAATTTATACAACAAAATACTCAGATTGAACATACTTTTCAGATAAAATCGATTTATTATATCGCCCAATATTCAGTTTGAAAGTGGCGAATTTTCGTGAAAATTCTCATTTATTCGTACTCACGAAAAATTTCTCAACTTTGAGGAGCTCTAGCACCCATAATTATTAACCGATTTAAAAAATCTTTTGGATCCATAATCTTTGAAGTATTCTCTATCGATTACGTATTTCACTTTTGACAAACGCGTTCATGAAAAAAATGATTTATGCAACGCTTTCCGGGCAGAGGCCCCACTGTGCGACGCTGCCGGTCCCTGGTATAGAGGAAGAACAAAATTACGGCAATCTCGGCGAAGCTAGCGAAGGCAAAAATGAAACAAATGTATTACATATACACATACAAAGACCATATTATACAGTCAAAGCTAGCGTGGCTCGCACCAATTTCCAGTTAGCAAACGCACAGCGTTATTCTTCTTTGTATTGCTTCGCGCTTCCATCGCATATGAATATATACCTACTCGTTATAAGTAGCTAATCGTATCTGCAGCAAATTACAGCGAGTAAAAAGAGAGTGAGAGCGATGCCAAGTCTACCTAAGTGTAGTGTCGTTGATTCGACTGACGTATTTTGTTTGACGATGTCCGCTCAATACGTTAACGGCTCTCCAGGCAAGCTAAATTGACGCAATGCAATGCTTAAAAGTGACATTCGCGACGCTCGTTAGACGCAATGCCATGCAGAGAGGCGACATATGCGACCTTATGTAATGCATGGAGCGACGAAAGCGACGCTCGCTTGACTTAATGCCATACATAGAGCGCATAATCTGTGCCTTGTAGGTTTTTTTTTTTATCCTATGTACCGTGGGGGTAAGTTTTTTCTGAGGATACAATTCAGTCAAAAGCTTAGCTGTTTTTGATGTGTATTCGCCAAATTTTGCACCATTTATCATTTCCTTGCAGTTTATAACGTTTAAGATAACAGCCAACCTTTTAATGATCTCACGATTAACACCTGTTATCAAAGATGTAATGTTATCATTTTCAAAAAATCTCCTCGAAGTATTTCCATCATTCGTGTTTCCGTATCCATGCTTTGGGCAGTCAACTTTTAATCCCAGCTTCCGAGAGAATTCAGCTTGTATAACTTCCTTTCTACTCTGTATATCCTCACGAGGTGTATTATCCGTTTGTGTTTCACCTGGCCGAGGAAGTGAGTAGGCTAGCTTCAGAATAAATTCCATACACTTTATTCTGCAATGCAACGGAGAAATTCCATATAAGTAGCAGTTCTCCTCACTCCTTGAGTCGTCTAAACTGTGAAAGTCTTTTTGAGTTTTTTTTACAAATAGGACACCTCAAAGTTGAGGAGGTGTTTGTAATTTCATTTAAGACTTTTCCATCAATCATCGTCACGAAGAAAACAAACTTAACCGTGAATGGTTTTCCACTCTTGGTTTAAAAAACAGTAGGTTTCAGTTGGCTAATTTGATTTTGTATGTCGCTTACAGTTGATTTTATCAGTTCAGAGGACTCCTTCGCATATTTGAAGAAAAGAGGGCGACAATAATGAGTCGATGATGGTCGAAGATTTCTCCAATATTCAGAAGTTTCACTCCTTAGTCGCTAGGGAACTACAGAAGCCATAAACATATTTTTATCAGAAATAGTTTCGTCATCTGTGTTTATAATTTGTTTGTATGCGCTTTGTCCAGACGATCCATCACATCCCCACTTATTGTGAAGTGTCAGATTTTCAGGAAGAAGCTCGACCTCTTCATCAGGCAAACTTTCAACTAGACGCATCGCAGTGTGATCCATTAAATCCTAGAGTTTCACTTCTACAGATGTCTCCGTTATTATTGTACTAGGTGGCACTGCTTCCTTTTTGGCAAATCCAATTTTCTTATATCCGGGAAGAACGTCGACGTTATGTTTTTTAAGAGAGCTGCGTAGAATATCATATTTCTCCTTAGTCAATCCCAAGGGAAAACTCTTCTTCACCAGTGTACTTAATGGCGACTGAGTTTGGGGGCGTTGGAATACTTTCTTTAATCCTATTTAGCCGTAAAGGACTGGCGATCTGTACAGCTTTCGTGATTGTCGCTTTTGTCCTCTCCTGTTCCTTCACATACTTTGATGACAGTGCTTCCGACAGATGTTCAGTTTTAATGCTTTCCGTAGCATCCTGAAGCTTACGTTTCCTTGTAAAAGCTGAACACTCTTCCATAGTTTTATGCGGCCTTCCTCTTCCTCGGCTAGTCGATGGGTAAACTTCTTCCTCTTCTGAATATCCGAATGTTGTATATCCCTCAAACCAGATTTCATTCTTATTTATGAAAGACGGTATGTTTCTATGGACTGAGTTCCATTTTTTCTTCAAGTTAGGATGAATGTTCTTAATTTTTGCCTTCAGCTCCTTACTAGCGTTTTCGAGTACGCCCATCTCTTTAAGCAATGCCACTTTGAAATCATTTTTATTTTCCGAGGCACGAAAAAGTTCAAAAATCGTTGAATTTTTTAAATCCATTATTGCACTTTTAAATAAATATTTCGTGAATTATATTGAAAAATACTATTCAATCGGGAAATTTCTTATAGTGTTTCCTCTTATGAAGTTAGGAAATAACTGTCGCAATGAAGTGAAATAATTTGCACTATATACCATTAGCTAGGTAAAAAACAAAATTGGTATAGCCCTTTTCCAATAAGTTACGTAAAAAACAAAATAAACATAAGGTATTGATTTACATTCATAATAGGTAGTACTTATAATACAACATTTAGCAATGTTATCAATTAACAACACACAAGCTACAACCAAATTTGCATGCGCTCTTCTTCTTCCTTATACCTGCCGCGTGTTTTTAACGCGAGGTAGCCCTAGTTTTTTGGCTTTAGCTTCCATTCCGCAGATTTCCGCACATTGAGACTACATGCATATGAAAGGTAAATATTTCACCTATCACGTGTATGTGGTCCCTCTTTTACGCCGTCTTACGCACAGGAGTTCTATTCCACCAAAGTTAAAAAAATACCAAAATTTAGTGTATTTTGTAAACGTTTCTAATTTAAAAAGTATTTGAGCTATATTTAAAATTTATACAACAAAATACTCAGATTGAACATACTTTTCAGATAAAATCGATTTATTATATCGCCCAATATTCAGTTTGAAAGTGGCGAATTTTCGTGAAAATTCTCATTTATTCGTACTCACGAAAAATTTCTCAACTTTGAGGAGCTCTAGCACCCATAATTATTAACCGATTTAAAAAATCTTTTGGATCCATAATCTTTGAAGTATTCTCTATCGATTACGTATTTCACTTTTGACAAACGCGTTCATGAAAAAAATGATTTATGCAACGCTTTCCGGGCAGAGGCCCCACTGTGCGACGCTGCCGGTCCCTGGTATAGAGGAAGAACAAAATTACGGCAATCTCGGCGAAGCTAGCGAAGGCAAAAATGAAACAAATGTATTACATATACACATACAAAGACCATATTATACAGTCAAAGCTAGCGTGGCTCGCACCAATTGCCAGTTAGCAAACGCACAGCGTTATTCTTCTTTGTATTGCTTCGCGCTTCCATCGCATATGAATATATACCTACTCGTTATAAGTAGCTAATCGTATCTGCAGCAAATTACAGCGAGTAAAAAGAGAGTGAGAGCGATGCCAAGTCTACCTAAGTGTAGTGTCGTTGATTCGACTGACGTATTTTGTTTGACGATGTCCGCTCAATACGTTAACGGCTCTCCAGGCAAGCTAAATTGACGCAATGCAATGCTTAAAAGTGACATTCGCGACGCTCGTTAGACGCAATGCCATGCAGAGAGGCGACATATGCGACCTTATGTAATGCATGGAGCGACGAAAGCGACGCTCGCTTGACTTAATGCCATACATAGAGCGCATAATCTGTGCCTTGTAGGTTTTTTTTTTTAATAATTCTGAAAAAATCTATACAAATATTATAAATGCGAGACTAAGTCTGTTTGAAGCGTAAGTTAATGGTTTGGGATGAATGAACCATGTCCGACAAAAGAGCAATTGAAGATCTAGATGAGGAATATCAAAGGCAACCAGGATATAATGGGAGGGATGGTGGTACTTTTAGCTGGTACTTTAGACTGACCCCACCAGTGATAACTAGGGGTACGCCGGCAGATGAAATAAATGCCTGTGTGAGTAGAAACAAATAAATGCCCGAGTAGGCCCCCTCACATGAAGAGCGTTAATAGTATTTAGTCTAATAGTATAAGAGTTATGAATTTAATGTATGTAAGTTATTGAATTTACAGAATGTATGTCATTAAGTAATTGTACGTTAATTTCAAACGCGAGAAGAGGCTGATAAAACTCGTAAATACTTAGGCCCAATTTCTCAATGTCCAGTTAAGCTTGCAGTTACTTGACTGCGGAATAACTTTGTTACTCGAGCTATCCGGGAGATAAGCAATTTGGTTATCTCAAAGCCAAAGTTACCTATCATCGATATATCTCTATTGCCGAATGGTGTTGCCAACCTTAAAGGGGATTCAGCTGTTCTGTTGGTTTTGTTTTTGCCTGTGACTCCTAAACTGCTACCTGTTGCACATCAAAATGTATATATAATAACTTTCTATTAGCCCTGTTGTAAACGGCAAAGAGGGAAAAACTTTTTAGCTGTTGATGAGCATGTGTTTGTGGACCTAGAAGACTCAAATAAGCATTTTGAAAATTTGCTTCATAAAAAAAAAAAATTAAACAATGCAAGTGTCAGCTTGAGTCAGCTGTTCGCCTTACGATGATTGTATTGATATTTATATATCGTTACTTAGCATCGGTATAAGTAGTTACCGTACCTCCATGCATCGGATAAGTAAGTGCTAACCGAACATTGAGAAACTCAAATTCGACTAAACTTAGAATAAGTTGACTAACCGGACATTGAGAAATTGGGCCTTAAAAGTAAAAACAAATCCAAAAATATTATTGTTATTATTATTGGACGTAGATGTTCTAAGAAAAACAGTACATTTAAGTGGCCCAACGATACCAAGCGCCGACTTTTTAAAGCGCGCACCCAAGCAAAAAGCAACCAACCCTCCGCCCAACCGACCGAGGGGCACACCGCATAGCGTACAGTTACGTAGATCGCGAAAATGTAGACAAATGACATATGACTAACTTTTTAAGAGAACTAATAGAAGTGACACCGTTAATTAAGTGGGAAAATTTGTTATAATTTGAACATATAATCCGAAAAGGGTTATGATTAGCATGGTTAGAGTGACAAGCTTGAAGAGCAATGGGTAGAAAATTCCTTGTCCTTCTGATCGGAACAGCAAAACTAATTTGGCTGATTAATTCGGAGGAATCAATTTCACCATATATTAGTTTATGTAAACCTAGCATTGTTCTGCGATCAGAAGGAGAAGGAAGATTTATTAGTAAAAGTCTACTGTATTAGGAAGGTAGGTTAATGTTAGTATCCCAGTTAAATCTCCTAAGGGCAAAGAGCAAGAATTGTTTTTGCACTGATTCTATTCTATCCTTGTGAATCCTGTATTTGGGATACCAGATACAAGATCCATATTCAAGAATAGGACGTACCAGAGACAAGTAAAGTGTTTTCGTTATGTAGGGATCGTCAAATTCTTTCGACCAGCGCTTAATGAACCCCAAGGTATTGGGGCCCGATTTGCTTGTGAAATTTAAGTTTTGGATCAAAAAGGATACCTGAGTCATCAACCCATTCAATGCGATCGAAATGGCTACCATCAAGACTATATATATGAAAAGGGCAGGCGTCTATACAAAGACATGACTTTACATTTATCGCAATTAAGATTTAGCAAGTTAACACAACACCACTTTTGAAAATTATCTAAATCTGTAATTTTAGAGCAGACAACATAGCAGTAACTGACATGCATAATTTTACATCTTCAGCATACATCAGCACTCGAGAGTGGTCAATAACAGATGGAAGGTCACTTATGAAAAGTGTAAATAATAAAGGTCCAATGTGACTTCCTTGCGGAACACCGGAAGTGACGTGAACCACATTAGAGACAGAACCTTTCAAACTGACTCTTTGTGTTCTATGAATTAAATATTCCCTTATCCACCGAATAAGATTGCTTGGAAAACCTAAAAGTTGAAGTTTATAAGGTAAAAGGTAGATTAACCGAGTCAAATGCCTTGCTGAAATCAGTGTATACAACATATGTTTGCATTTTATTTTGAAAACCATTAACAATATTAAAGTAAATTCTAACAGGTTAGTGGTAGTAGATCTTTGTTTCACGAATCCATGCTTATAAAAAATATCTGGAGCGCGGTGTCGAACCCGGGGTCAAACAAGTGAAGCCGGCAAAGCAAAACATTCAACAAATTAAAAAATAATTGCTTTGCCGCCGACAAATTATCGTTTTAGTAAAAATAAACTATACTTTAACTTGCTTTAAAACTTGCATTTAGGCGCGGCTAGTCAACTTATTCTAAGTTTAGTCGAATTTGAATTTCTCAAAGTTCGGCTAGCACTTACTAAAAAGATTTTTCCTCGTTGCCGCTTACAACAGGGCTCATGGAAAGTAATTGTATAAGCATTTTGATGTGCAACGTGCAGCAGTTTGGGAATCATGGGAAAAAACATAACCAAAAGGACAGCTGAATCCCCGTTAAGGTTGGCAACACCATTCGGTGATAGTGTTATACCAATGATAGGTAATTTTGGCTTTGAGAAAACCAAATTGCTTAACTGCAGTATAGCTCAAGCAAAATAGTTATTCCTAAGTAAACTTATTCCAAGTTTAACTGGACATTGAGAAATTGGGCCTTAAATACACAATATGGCGGCAAACACGAAAAATAAACAACGAAGCCAAAATCAAAACGAAACCAGATAAGTTTCGTTAAAGGGGAAGTGGTTCTTGCGTCTTGCGTTTTTGTTTACCGGGCCTTAACATGAACAATTCTGGTTACCAATCTTGATGTTAATTAATCCATGACTAGAATAAAATGATGCCCACAGAAGTACCACCTAAATTATCCAATTTTTTATTATTATTATTTATTATTATTAAGTGTTGAAGAACGGTTTTTAAGTCGCGTTACATTTTTAAAGATTGTTAAAATTAATAAGCGTTTCAGTCAAATTTGGTGTAAGGGGCAGGTCGTTTTATTTGCAAAGGATTTTGTAGAAGTAGCTGAACAGTTATCACTGACACCACATAAACCTGGTTCAGTTTTGGAAGTAGAAAGTCTCGATAACCTTCGATGTATTAAAGTTATATGTGGCACTAAGTCGAGTCGAAAGTTTGGAAGGTATAGCCCTATCAGATTTGAACGCCAACAAATTATTAAATAGACCACTCCAAAAGATCGTTGACGGAAATAACGAGATTACGAAATCTGTCTTCTGACAGTGAAGATCCAACATAAGCAAGTAAGAAGGCGCTAATCGAGATTTCCCGACTAGAAGATACCCCGAACCCCATACTTAACGCGTACAGTCATATTCTGTATGCATCTGTACTAAACTTCAATCTTCGATATCTCTGGTGTTTCTCAACCGATTTCGATAACATTTTCGCAGACTTTCATTATTTCGTATCAAGTTTTTAAAACGTGTTTCATATTTTCTATATTCGACATTTCTATGTTATCGATCTCATGTTTATATCGGAAACGGAAATAGTTATCGAAAATCGGAAACAAACTTGTACTGCGTAGGACTTAGATGAGCTTATGTGCAAAATCTGGAGTCTCTAGCTCTTATAGTCTCTGAGATCGACGCGTTCATACATACAGACGGACGGACGGGCAGACGGACGGACGGTGAACCGACTACGTCATTTAACGGGATTTTTAACACTTTCAGTTTTACATTCACTTGACGTATCAGAATCTTTAGTAGATACTTCCTCTAAAGGAGTATAAACATTAAAATGTCCATTCATTAATGGACCGGTAAAACGCAATCTTTTTACAGGATGCATAATATTTCCAAATGCTTGTAATAAAATTGCATTTTGAAAAACTTGAAAAATAAATGCACATATTTCTGCTGCTGCTTGAAGCTCACTGCAGTACTATATGTATATGAATTTGACATAGCGGAGTCATATTGTTCAGAAGAGCTAGTACACTCTCCATTTAAGTTTAAGCTGAAGCAAGCTAAAGTTTCCCAGTTAGTTACAACATGGGCTACAATATGTTGGCGTATGGTGCCATGGAAGCCTTGCCTACCAAATAAAAGGTAGGAAATAGATCTAAAAAGGCAGGCTCCATCACCAATAATGGCAATAACTGAATTCGGCACCAAAATACCTCTAATATCTAAAGTTTCAATAGACATATTTAAATTTGGCTGTGAGTCAATTGACTTCACTGTAAAACGACTGTTACAACGTAACAGTGTCTACTTAAGTATAGAATTCAATAAAATTGAATATACCACCTTATATTATTTTAATAGAATATTCAGACTGCTTAGTTTTATTTGATTTTAGATGCACTTAAGCAGTGTCTATATAACTATTATATAATAAGCAAAATAGAAGACAACAATATATTATGTTGCTTCAACTATTAAGTCTAAAATCGATTTATTTTTCTTGTGTTTAAAAAACAACAAAAGAAATTAAAATACGTTGATCGTTATTTAAATATTTAAATAATAGCAATTAAATATTTTTTATAACTTATCATTAAATACGTATTTTAAATGAATGTATATATATATATATATAATACGAAAATCAGAATATTAAAAAACTCACTGATCCAAAAATCAACATTCTTTGTTCACATTAAATATAAACTAAAATGCATAACCAATTCCCTTACCATTGTATGTAAAAACATGAAGTGGGAAGGAGCATTACAGTTATTTCTCTTAGCAACAGACATCGAGCTCTTACATACAACGCTTGCACTTAAGAGCTAGGTATGGGTGGTGCAAATTAGGCAATGCCATTCCCTTGACTGCTCCTCTTAGTTATGCTTAGCTTAGCTTAGCTTAGTGGGTGCGGAGGAGGCAGGTATATTAAGATTTATGTTTGACATGCGCGCGCTCATAAACAAAAGAGTGAGCGTAAATGGGCAACAACAAAGGCGCATGATTGCAATCAAATTATTTTATATCTAGCGGCAGTCATAACAGCGACGCGCGCGCTGTTCAAGTTTTATGCCGCTGCGGCAGCAGAGCAACAGCCGAGCAATTGTGCGTAGGGCATACAAAGTTTCTGCGCTATGCTTAGCCTGCTCGAGACATTTTTCCTATGCACAGTGCATACGACGCTGCCGGTCCCTGCAATACACTCATCTAAACTTGACATCCCGCTCTTTTGAAAACTGCTAGCTATAAATAAGGAGTAGGTATAAATGTATATGCGATCGAAGCGCAAAGCAATATGCCGATAACAAAGAAGAATAACGCTGTGCGTTTGCTAACTGGGAATTGCTTGACGCCTGGCTAGCTTTGTTTGTTTAATATGGTCTTTGTATGTGTATATATCAGAGCTGCAAACCCCCTTTAAAACGGCAAGGGTTCGGTTCGGGTTCCGAACCCTAGGTTGAAAATTCGCAGAGGTTCCAAAACCGGGTTCTGAATATTTTGGAACCCAGGGTTCGGTTCCAAACCCGGGTTCGTCGAGGAAGAAAATGAAAAACATTGGAAGTCATTGACCAACAACGTTAATTTCTCTAATGCCAATAAATAACAACAAGGGATAGCTCAAAAAAGCGTACAACAAATTTTTTCTGAGAAATTTTAGCAAGTGGCGCCTTAATGCCAACTTATGCGCAGACACCGAGTAAGCAACAACAACACACAAATATAAGATAACAACGTAATACATACTTGTCAAACAAAATGCTTATGGAAGAGCTATCACAATACTAATAAAGAAAATACACTAATACAAGTAAGGCAGGTATCACTGCACAGATTTTTATATACATTTGAACGACAAGAAAAAGTAATAATAATGACCAGCACTCATATAGGGATGTGCGAAACTGATTGTTACACACGCTTATGTTTTAGTGCAGTCTCGTCTGCAAAAAAACAAAAAAAAATCCTTGAAATTTCGTTGCCCAACAACAAATATAAGAAAGATCCGTTACTTTGCTGCTGAGCATGGGCACTGAAGAGACGAACAAAAAATAAAATATTTTATTTTTTTGCATCGCTTATGGAACGAGCAGTTTATGCCTATGCCTGAGAGCCATTACATATACAAAGTAGGTATGGGAGCTATGGGTAGCGACATCACTGCTTTATATTCACTCATATTTAACTTTACATTTTTATACATTCAGCTGTAAAAAAAATCGGAAGATCTGTTTCTAAACAATTTACTGCAAACACCCGTTAGGGATTAATGAGCATAAGAAAACCAAAAAAAATTAACAGATATCTAGTATAAACATATGTACGTATGTATGAATATCTGTAGGTGTTATTTTGTCTCCTCTTTACTGAGTAACACATGGAAATTCGAATTTTGACAAAGTTACATTCAAATATTAAGCATATATATTTTTTTTGGACCGAACCCTTAAATAAAAATGGAACCGGTTCGGTTCACGGTTCCGATACGTTGTATTGGTTCGGTTCAGGGTTCGGTTCCACACATCGTGGAACCCGCAGAGAACCGGTTCCACAGGGTTCGGTTTCGGACCGGTTTGCAGCTCTGGTATATATAATACATTTGATTATTTTTTGCCTTGACTAGCTTTGCTCACATTTTCGTAATAATACCCCTAACTCATGAAATGGGTAAAAGGGGTATAATGGTTTTGTGCAAAAGTATGTAACAGGCAGAAGGAAGCATCTCCGACCCCGTAATGTATATATATATTCTTGATCAGCATCAACAGCCGAGTCGATATAGCCATGTCCGTCTGTCCGTCTGTCTGTCTGTATGAACGCGTCGATCTCAGAGACTACAAGAGCTAGAGACTTCAGATTTTGAATATAAGTTCTCCTATACCATGAGCGGAACAAGTTTGTTTCAAATTATCGATAACTATTCTGGTTTCCGATATACACATGCGATCGATTACAAAAAAATAATGGGTAACGATAGCATTTTTCTGAAAATTTTATCGAAATCGGTTGAGAATCACTACAGATATCGAAGATTGAAGTTTAGGTCACAGATGCATACAGACAATGACTGTACGCGTTAAGTATGGGGTACGGGGTATCTCCCAGTCGGGAAATCTCGACTAGAGCCTTCTTACTTGTTTTGTTCTGTCTCTATGCCCTTGAATATGCAAGTGTGTGTTAACATGCATACACATTACTTTTAAATTCACAGACCTTCCGCAACAATAGTAATTTTGCAGATGTATATTAAAAACGCAAATATGTATGTTTTATTGTTTTTTATACCCCTAACCCATAAAATGGGTAAAAGGGGTATAATGGTTTTGTGCAAAAGTATGTAACAGGCAGAAGGAAGCATCTCCGACCCCATAAAGTATATATATTCTTGATCAGCATCAAAAGCCGAGTCGATATAGCCATGTCCGTCTGTCCGTCCGTCTGTATGTCTGAATGAACGCGTCGATCTAAGAGACTACAAGAGCTAGAAACTTCAGATTTTGAATATAAGTTCTCCTATACCATGAGCGGAACAAGTTTGTTTCAAATTATCGATAACTATTCTGGTTTCCGATATACACATGTAATCGATTACAAAAAAATAATGGGTAACGATAGCATTTTTCTGAAAATTTTATCGAAATCGGTTGAGAAACACTACAGATATCGAAGATTGAAGTTTAGGTCACAGATGCATAAAGACAATGACTGTACGCGTTAAGTATGGGGTACGGGGTATCTCCTAGTCGGGAAATCTCGACTAGAGCCTTCTTACTTGTTTTTATTTATCATATTTATGACATTTAAAAATACATTAAGAAACGCGATTTAGGTCACTAGTTAGTAATAGAATTACATACAAATATATATAAAACAAGTAAAAACGTTGCAGTCGGACGCAACCGACTGCGGAATATTTTGATACCAGTAAAAGAACGATTGATAAGGGGGAATGCAGGGGCGAAAGGAATGGCCCATGTGATAAACATCGCCAGCTATCATGTTACCAAATTTGGTGACTTTAGCTCAAAAACTGTGGAAGATATAGCCGATTCCGATTTTATAAGGCGGGTGGCTTTGGTGGGCGTGGCATCCAAAATTTTGATGCAGATCTTTGGTAGATGCTGCCTTCTATCTTTCTACCCAAGTTACGGGCTCTAGCTAAAAAACTATAAGAGATATCGAAATTTCCGATTTTAAATAGTGGGGGCAGAGGTGGGCGTGGCATTCTAATTTTTGATGCAGACCTTTTGAAGATGTCACCATATATCTTCCCACCAAATTTGGTGACACTAGCTCGAAAAATGTGAAAACTATAGTTGTTTCCAATTTCAAGAAGAAGGGGGGATGGGGGCGGAATCAGGGGGCGTGGCATCCAAAACTTTGATGCATTTTTTGGGGAACGTCAATATCTATCTTCACACAAAATTTGGTGGCTCTAGCCCAAAAAATGTGAAAACTATAGGCGTTTCCAATTTCTTGGTGAAGGGGGGATGTGGGCGGAATCAGGGGGCGTGGCACCCAAGTTTTGATGGGGAACGCCAGTACCTATCTTGACACAAAATTTGGTGGCTCTTGCCCAAAAAATGTGAAAACTATAGGCGTTTCCAATTTCAAGGAGCAGGGATGATGGGGGCGGAAGGAGTGGGCGTGGCATCCAAAATTTTGATTCAGTTTTTTCAGGGACATGACTAGCTATCTGCGTGCAATTTGGTAACTCTAGCTGTAAGAATGTGAGAAATATTTGGTTTTATCGGTTTTCTGTTATCGAATTTATCGATTTCCCAGCCTCCTAGTAGGCGTGGCACCCCAATCTTGACACTTTATCTGTCTCGCCTATATACAAACATAATTGCAAAGTTTCAAGTCTCTAGCTTTACGGGTGTCGAAAAAAGTTGCGTTCATACGGACAGACGGACAGACACCATGACGGACATTGCACAAAACCAATATACTATGAGACCTTCGGTATCAAAGTATAAAAATTGGTGTGCTTCTAACGGTCTTAATTTCTAGTGGCAACTGATTCCAAAGTCGAGCAACGCATACAAAAAAGTGCTTGTCGGAGGATGCGAGCTTAGTTCTAGGACGAAAAACAACATATGCAGGATCTTAATGACTCATTCGTTTGATTTTTTTAGGAATGCTCTTTTATTCAAAAAATATAATTGGGCTTAGCCTATAATGCTCTATGGTCGCAGCAGAGCGGCTTATGTATATGTATATGTGTGTATGTATGTATATGTGTCTATGCAGAAGGCAAGGAATGCATATACATTTAATATACATATATAAGGCAAGCACTGGCTCGTAAGGGCTAAAGCGCTTACGTTGCGGATCCCACACTTCGCGATCAGCTCATAAGGTGGCTGATCATATTTCGAGTGCGCTGACCGTTTGTGTAGTTGCGTTATATTTGTATATACATAGCAACAAAGTGTCACTATGTCTGAAGGTTAAATACCCTGCAATATAGTGGGTATATGACCGATTGTCATGCATACGTGATACATTCTTATGCATGCTACACCTCCCTTTTTTAAAGAAATAACGTAACATAGTGTAGTTATTTTTAATGTATTAAAATTGTATAAAATGTACAAATATATAAGTGCAAACAAATTCAAAATTGCAAAGTATAAAAAATAGAAAAATATGAAAATGAATTATTATTATTATTTTTTTTTGTTTTTACTTTTTTTTCGAATTTTTTTTTTTTTCGGCTGATCAGGCCTTACCTATATATATATATATATATATTTTATGTATACTTATATTAAAAATTAAAAATTAAGAATTCAACATTTTTAACCTATCTTTGTGTACTTTTTGTATCTTTTGTTTTTTATCTTTTATTATTATATTATCCCTATCTTCTATACCTGTTACCTCGTAGGGGCCTATATAAACTGGTTCTAGTTTATGGCCAGTTTCGTTTCTTAACAAGACCTTATCTCCTATTTCCAAATTAAAATTATTAGCATTATTGTCGTAATATATTTTATTCTTAGCTTTATGTTTTTCTAACATTATTCTAGCTCTCTTATATGCTATTTCTAGTCTAAACTTTATTTCTTTAGCGTAATTTTCTACGTTATATAACGGATCTATTCTAGTTATTTTATTAAAATCTATGAACTGTCTTGGTAATCTTCCAAAGACTAGTTCATATGGACAATATTCATGCGCTGCCGAGGGTGTTGTGTTGAAACAATAAGTGAAATATTGTATCCAAACATCCCAATCGGTTTTGTCCGCAGATATGTATGAACGAACGTATTCATTGAATGTTCTATGACTTCGTTCTATTGTCCCTAAAGTCTGGTGATGGTGTGCAGTTGACGTTATGTTGTCAATCTTAAGGTATTTGCACAAGTCATTTATAGTTGAATTTTTATATTCTGTTCCCATGTCCGTAATGAACGTCTTCATTGGACCGTACTTCAGAATAAAGTTTTCAAAAATTGCTTTGGCAACTGTTGTTGCACTCTTATTGGGAATTGGAACGGTTACTAAATATTTTGTTAAATCGCATATTAGCGTAACTGCATATTCGTTTCCATTCTCTGAGCGTGGAAGTGGACCTATGGTGTCTACTATCACTCTATCGAAAGCCATTGTTGGTGTTTCTGTTAATGTCATTGGGGTCTTTATATGCGTTGTTGTTTTCGATGTTTGGCATTTCTGACATCTACGTACGTACTCTTTGACATGACGCGTCATGTTTTTCCAATAGTAGTGTCTTTTTATTTTTGCTAGCGTTTTCGAAATGCCATTATGACCTCCTTGAGTTGGATCGTCATGAAATTTAGACAGTATTGCTTCTTGATCTTTTTCATTTTCTAATAGGGTCACCGGCTTGAGTAGCGCTACTCTTAAAGTATTTAATATTTTATTGCCCATATTTTTGAAAGATTCAATTGAAATTAATTCAAAGATCTTTTCGCTCGGTGCCGCTTTGAGTTGGCTGATCCCAAGTATACCGGCTTGCATTTCAAGCCTTTGAAAGAACTGACCTAAGTCAATGGTTTCATTGGTATACAGATCGCTAACATCAATTCTTGCTACAACTTTTCTTCCATGTTTCAAAAAACATGTCTGATTGTTTATGTGCAAGGCCACTACTTTTTCGTACTTCGTCATTACAAATGACTTCATATACGTTGGGCTTAGAAGCGTTGTCAAGAGTTTGCATAGGCAAATCTTCTTGTACATTTCCTGCGCAGGAATTTTTCTGTCTAGTCTGTTGCCTGGTAGTGACTTTCAGGACTTTATTTTGCATATCTTTGAGTTCTTTTATGTTAATACGCGAAAGTGCGTCTGCTACGAAATTATCTTTCCCCTTTAGGTATTCTACTGTGAAGTCGTATTCTTCAAGCTCTAGCCGCATGCGAGTCAATTTCGAACTGGGATTAGTCATAGAAAAAAGGTATGTCAATGGTCTGTGATCCGTTTTAATAGTAAAGTGTTTGCCATAAATATATGGTCTAAAATGGGTAATTGCCCAATGAATTGCCGCTAACTCTTGTTCTGTTGTGCTCTTATTGCTTTCCCCTTTTGTAAATGAACGGGATGCATAAGCTATTGGGAGCTGAATCCCATCACGGTTCTGAGTTAGAACCGCTCCGCAAGCTTGTTTACTAGCATCTGTTATAATGCAAAATTCTTTGCGAAAATCAGGATATTGTAATAATGTGGGGTTCATAAGCATTTCTTTAAGGTACTGGAATGCGTTTTGGCATTCACTTGACCATTCAAAAGGAACATTCTTTTTACATAATCTAGTTATGTGCCGTGAATAATCGGCGAAGTTTTTTATAAATCGACGATAATAATTGCAAAATGCTACAAATCGTCTCGCGCTGTCCGCATCATGAGGGACAGGATAATTTTTGATGACGTCAAATTTCTTGTCATCTGGCAAAACTCCTTTGTCAGTGCATTTGTGACCCAAAAATGTCACTTCATGCATGAAAAATGAACATTTTTCTGGATGCAACTTTAGGTTATATTTTCTACATACATTAAAAACGTCAGTTAAGTTTTTAATCATGTGTTTTTCGGAACATCCTATCACCATTAAGTCATCCATATAAAGGAATGCCTGAGAGGGTTCTAAACCCGAGAATGCTATAGTCATCATTCTCTGAAACGAATTTGGTGCTATCTTGAGACCAAATGGTAATCGCGTGAAGCGATATGAGCCATTGCTCGTTGAAAAAGACGTTATATTTCTTGAATTTTTTTCAAGTTCAATTTGGTGGAAACCTGACATTAAGTCAAGGCATGAAAAATATTTTGCTCTACCCAGTTGATCTAGAATATCATCAATCCTGGGGAGCGGGAATTTATCAGAAAGTAGTTTTTTGTTGATTTGGCGATAGTCAATTACTAATCGCCATTTCTTTTCTTCCGAATTTGGTAATGATTTTTTCGGAACTAACAAGAGTGGGCTGTTATACTCGGATACAGACGGTTCTACGACTTTGTCATTTATTAATTTTCCTACTTGTTTTTGAATTTCTTCAACGTGGCTATGCGGACTTCTGTAATTTTTAATGTAAATGGGTTCATCATCTTTAAGTCTTAACGTTTGTTTATAAAAATTATTTGTCGAAATTGGTTCGGTTTCCAGTCCGAACACATCAATATACTTGGTGCATAATTGTGTTAGTTGACGTTTGAATTGTTCTGGAAAATTTTTCTTTAATTTTACAAGTACTTGTTCGCTTCTATTTTCTAGATTAATGTTTTGAATTTCATAATCTGTTAAATTTTCATAATTAATTTTGTTTACTTTGACCAATTGGTCGAAATTAGTTGTGTTTAGAAGTCGGATGTATACATGTTTGGATGCTGCTATTGTATTTGCAACATAAATTCCATTATGTATTTCTTGATTAGGAACAAATATATAATCATTAGGTGTATTAATGTCTATTTTTCGAATTACTTGTGATCTGGCTGGCAGAAGGACTGTATTGTTGCCAGCACTATATGTTATCGGAACATAAATAGGATTTTTTATATTTTGTGGTCTAATTATAAACCAGTCTTCACTTGGTTTGAAATCTAATTGGCAATTGAATTTTTTTATAAAATCAATGCCTATTATTCCGTCACACGGTATTGGAAAATCGGAATCTACTAAATGAAATTTGTGTGGAATCATGTATTTAGTTGATTGAAGTTCTATTGAAGTTGTTCCTTGAGATTTTATTACACCTTGGCCTATGCCTTGAATGTTTATAATTTTTTCTTCTTGAATTTTGAAATTATCTGAATTTATTTTTAAAAGTGAGATATCTGCACCAGTATCTATTAAGAATGTAAGTTTATTACCAGTTGAATGGTTATAAAAAGTGACAAATATATTAAGACTGTAGTTGATGGAATGAACCTTTACATTTATTGATTGTTTCCTAAAGGGTTCTGAGAGTTTTCCGGCGTATTTTGCGCCATTCTCACATTGTTATTATTGTAACCTTGGTTGGAGTTTCCTCGGCCTCTAGAGTTTCCTCTGTTTTGGCCTCGTCTTCCTCCACGGTTATTGTAATTATTGTTATTTTGGTAATTTCCTCTGTTATGGTAATTACCTCGGTTTGGTCTATTAAACCCGCGGTTATTGTAACCTCTTTGGTTACCGCGACCACCGTTGCCTCTGTGATAAAACACTGAGCTGGCACTTCCAGTCATTTCAGTGCTGCAATGGATGTATTTATCCATTGCCTCATTGAAAGTTTTGAAGTTTCCTGCCTCCAGAATTGCACAATTTTTGGTAAGTGCAAATATTGCTTCGTTTGATGCAAATTTGTCTGCATTATCTGCGTCGAGACCGTCATCTATGTAGGCAGCCTCAAGCGACCTACGTAGAGCTTCGATCTCTGTTGTGTATTGGCTGGCGGTTTTGCCTCGCTGTGTAGTGTTTAACAGTTTGGCTTTAATTACATCGGGTGACTCACCCTTAACTGATGTCTTCAGAATATCTATTATTCTGGAAATGGTCGTTTCATTCTGTACTTTATATGACAATGGGCCGATAATTTTCGTTTTTATAACTTCTACGGCCAACAGTTCATCTTCACCTTTGGTGAGATCTGTTAATTTCAATGCTGTGAGAAACCTGTTTAGGCTTATTTTTTTACCATCGAACTCTGGGATCGTGGACGAAATTTGTCGCACGTATTCCCGTGCATTTGCTGCTGAGTTCGTCATTTTTGTTTTGTGTGGTAAACTTTCTTTTAAATCTTGATAGAGAAATTCCTCAAGATTAACTTGGGGGTCTGACTTTGACGTTGACGGTTCTTCGTCAAAAAGCATTGATGGGTCAAACGTCACTGGTGCTGTTAACACCGAAGGTAAAAAGAGATGTAGGGTATGTTTTTTGTTCAAATGAACAAGTCCTGATCTCAAGATTCTGACGCAGTCTACTATAGTTTTCTTGGACGAGCTCTCTGAGTTCGTTGAACTGTTCGACTAATATCTTAGTGTGTTTTACGATTGTTATAGGTTTTATTGGAACGTTTTTGTTCAGGCACTTGTATGACTTTGCATATTCTGTCCTTATCTGGATTATCTTATTTCGAATTTCTATCCATTCCATAAGTTACTGATTTTATCGGTGCAATCGCACCATTAATACTGTAACTGGACCCAAAATAACGTTCTCTTCTATTATTTCCTTTACCTTCACATATGGCAAAGTAGATAGCACTATACCTTTTTCTGTTTTGGTACAGTGGTATAGTGGGCTAGCTGGTCTATTAAACGAGTCCATATAGGCGTACTCAAAATCAGATATCGAAATGATTTCGTGAAACTGATGTAGCACACTTATAGCTCGCATAATAAACTGTGGGTCTCTTTCAAATGTTTCAGCTATTGTTGGATGCATTTTGAAATTGTTATTTAATTATGTATATCTCCATTACCCCTCTTTTTTTTTTTTACCTGCACAATTCTTCTGTTTTTTTTTTTTTTTTACTAGACAAATTTATATTTATGTGGATTTATATTTTTATTCTATTCGTTTTATAATTTCCATTTCTACATTAATAATTATATCTATATATATAAATCTATTAGATCAAAATAATTTTGTTTTTATTTTCATATTTCTCTTATAATCGAATTTCTTTGTTTTTTACATTTATATATATTTTTTAAATTCAAATTTAAATTTTCGATTCTAGATTTTATCTAGATCGTTAGCCTTGCTTATATATTTTTTTCTGAGGCATTTATTATGAAGCTTATACAATTTGAAAAATACGTTCGCGCTCAGAATTACAACTATTATTATAAGCAAGGTATTTGTTAATCCTAATTCTATGCTATTGGATTCTACCTTATTTATTACATTTGCGGTGGAATCCACCGACTTAACATCGACCACACCCATAATGTTTTTTTGTGGTCTACTTCTAACTGCATAAAAAAATGGTCTGTGCCTTACTCTGTAAGGAAGATTTCTGATCATGAAAATGTTTTTTTTTGAAAAATTTTTTTTTTGTTGTTTAAAATATAAATATTTTGTGTTTCTCCTATGTATTTTTTTTTGTTATTTATAATTCCTTATATATACGAAAATCTGACGCTTTTAAATATGTCAGAATTTTCGACGCCAACTGGCGGAGAGAAATTTAAAATTAATTCACATAAAGTGAATGTACATTTTCCCTGCCTGGTTTTTGGCATAGCTTTACGGGCTATGCTATTAGTCGGGCAGAAATGGTTCCGCTCGATTTTACAAAAATGTTTTATGACAATATTTCTATAGTTATTTCTAATATTAATTCCGCTTCTGTTGCTTCTGTTGCATCAGCTGGGCGTCGCCGGTCTGGCATGCTGATGCTCCCTCGATGACGCAAGTGGCGGTGTGCCCCCCGCGCTTGGTGGTCACTGCTGCTGATGTCCTGGGCCTTTGGTCGTCTGGTCGTCGCACAGGCTTCTATTTTTGTGATGGGGTACCGGTGCCGGCAGCACAGGTGAACTCACAATGTGGTAAACTCACCACAGACCAGTGGTCCCTCGCAGTCATCCGGGCAGCGTTTAATTCTCTTTGGCAGCTGCTTTGGTGATGGAGGTTTGGTTATTATTTTGTTGTGAATAATGTTAATGTTTGCTGAGTGAGCGTTAGTGTTTGGGGTTTTGGTTGCGAGGCTTGATTTTAGAAAATCAAGCTCGGCTTGTAATTTTTGGGCTGTTGCCCACGCGGGAGGTGGTGTACTTGTGTACAGTAGCCACTTTATGTGTTCTACCCTCTTTTTTAACTTGCTTTGCAAGCCTCCGCGTCTTCCCATAACACTCAACTCTACTCACTCAGTTTGCATGATTTTTTTTTCAATTTCTGCCGTTGCTGCTGCTGTAGTTTTTGCTGCTGCTGTTTTCACTCTGTTGTTGCTGCTGTTGCCACACTGTTGTTGCTGCTGTTGTCACTCTGTTGTTGCTGCTGTTGTTGTTGGGTTTTTTTTTTTGGATTTTTTTTTTTGTTATGGGTTTTTCTTCGTTATATGTTTATAACCATCATTTTGTTTGTTTGTAACCATCTTGGTTGTGTTGTTGTAGTAGTTTTTAGTTGTTGTTTTTTTTTTTTTTTTTTTTTTTTTTTGCGCCACTTACTGCCCCTGCAGTCTTCGTGACCATGTCACGGTCGCCATGTGGAATTATATAATTTAAGGCGGAAATAATAACGCTGCACGTCTGTGCTCATTCGTTTGATTTTTAGGAATGCTCTTTTATTCAAAAATATAATTGGGCTTAGCCTATAATGCTCTGTCGCAGCAGAGCGGCTTATGTATATGTATATGTGTGTATGTATGTATATGTGTCTATGCAGAAGGCAAGGAATGCATATACATTTAATATACATATATAAGGCAAGCACTGGCTCGTAAGGGCTAAAGCGCTTACGTTGCGGATCCCACACTTCGCGATCAGCTCATAAGGTGGCTGATCATATTTCGAGTGCGCTGACCGTTTGTGTAGTTGCGTTATATTTGTATATACATAGCAACAAAGTGTCACTATGTCTGAAGGTTAAATACCCTGCAATATAGTGGGTATATGACCGATTGTCATGCATACGTGATACATTCTTATGCATGCTACACTAGGTCAAAAATACAATTTGCAAAACATTTAACATGATCATATCTTTTAAGTCCAAAAACGTTACGTGCTACACTGTTAAAGGCTACTTTAAGCTTTTGCTGACTAGCAATATCACAGGGTAACCAGAGTTTTTGCGATGGTCATTCTTGTTTTAACAGGCAGCCAAGGCTGTGTTAGAACAAGCTGCCGAAGAACGCCATAGGTCTTTCCCACAGCCTTATTTACCTGGTCTTTCCATGTAAGTGTATTGTTAAATGTTATCCCTGGATTGTCAGCCTTTTCTACATATTTTATTTCTACATTATCAACACACAGTTTACTTAAATTGCTAAAATTTAGTTTTTTCTTATAAATAACAATACATTTACACTTAGAAGGATTTAAACAAAGACCTTTGATACTTGCCCATTGACACACACGTAACAGATCAATATTACAAAACATGACACACTGGTTAATCTGACTTACAGGACGACTCACATATAATTGGACATCATCAGCGTACATATGAGCTTCACACATAGACAAGACATTTGGAAGATCATTAACATATATTACAAAAAGAAGAGGACCAAGAATTGATCCCTGTGGAACACCACAGGGTCGCAATAAGGTCAGAGGTGGAGTGCTGTACAACTACTCCCTGTTTTATATTTTTCAAATATGAGGCCATTAACTTAACTGCCGTTTTGGAGAAGTTATATAATTTGCTTAACTTTGTTGTCAAATTTTCGTGGCTAACCGTGTCAAAAGTCTTACTGAAGTTTAGAAGCGTTAAAAGAGTAACTTCACTATTGTCCATATGGCTTCTTATGTCCTCAAAAATTTTTAATACAGCGGTTGTACAGCTTTTATTTTTCCTTAACCCAGATTGCTTGTTGCTAAGTAAGTTGTTGGTGTCCATAAAAGTTGAAATTTGGTTTGCCAATAATTTTTCAAAGACTTTGGACAAGAATGGCAATATAGCTATTGGTCTAAACTCATCTTTGCCTTTAATAACAATTATAACATTTACATCCAAATCGTAATTTATCACAGATTTAGCCTTTCCAACTCCAACGTTCTTCAACTCCTTCCATAAATTTTGCGTGGAATTTATATTGACAAACTTTAAGCCATAATGTCTACGCATAGCACTACTGATTAATACATTTACATTACGCCTAGCAGTCTTAAAAATTTGAAACAATTGGTCAGTTTTATAACGTTTCCACCTCTCGTAAAGCTTGTCCCGGTGTTTTATTGCACTTTTAATATCATTGCTAAACCATGGATTTAGCTTAATAACTATGGTTCTAGGCGGTACATGCTTATTGTACAAATATTCAATATTATTTTGCAACAATCCTAATTGGGTGTCAACCGAGGGAAGAAAGTAAAAACTGTTCCAATCACAGTCCCTGTACAACATACTATTATCTACATTTTTAAAATCTCTGTATTGAATAATCTGACTATTGTAGTCAAGTTGAGTGTCATAAAAATGAAAAATTAGATTAAATTAAATTAAATTTGGTCATACAACATTACTCTGTTTGTTTTGTTTACAAAGATAACATCAAGTAATGTAGTAGTGGTTTGTGAGAAATGGGTCGGTGTTGATGCATTTACAAGTTTTAGACCCAGTGCATTAAATTCTCCTGATAAGTCTTGGTTCTGAAGCATATCGCTGTTTAGGTCGCCCATTATAATAATATCAGTAAAGGTCAGTGATAAGTTTGCTATTGTGTCAATCATGTCAGAGAAACTAATGTGATTATTTGCCCTATACAGACACCCTAGAAGCATCTTAATATTTTTATTAAGACTAATTAATTCTAAAAATAAATATTCAATTGGACTGTCAAGGGGATGACAGAACAACTTTACACTTAATTCTCTTAGCTACATACACTGCCACACCACCTGCATGACTTACACGATCAGAACGGAAAACATTAAAGCCATCACAAATAATAGACAAGTCACTTAATTCTGGGACAAACCACGTTTCAGAGACACAGACAACATCAACATTAGAATTAACAAAAATAATACGAAACTCATACATCTTCTTAACAAGACTCTGAGCATTTATATGGCAAATATTTAAACCGCTGTTTTGCTTACAAAGAACTCTAACCATGCGTGGCTGCTCGACTTGGATGTTATTAAAGATGCGGACATCTAAAAAGCTTGATTTTAAAACCTAACAGAAGCACATCAAAAAATTGTATAGAACCCAACGCTAAAAATGAACCAATGATAGTAATAACGACAACAACAACAAGTAAAAACTTTGCTTTCGGACGCAACCGACTGCGGAATACTTTGATAACAGTAAATGAACGGTTGATAAGGGGGAATGCAGGGGCGAAGGGAGTGGGTCTACTTTTTTCAAATCTGGCCTTATGCCATCGGCAGCTACGACATATCCTAAAAATTCTACTTGAGTGGATAAGAAATGTGCCTTTTCGAGGTTAACCTTTAAATCCACTTCACGAAGCGTTTTGAATATATCTCGCAAGTGTTCCCAATGGCTCCCATAGCTATCGCTGAAGATGATTATGTCGTCCACGTATACGTAACATATTTTGCCAATAAAAGGTCTAAGGACATCGTCGATCATGCGTTGAAATATAGCGGGGGCGTTTCGTAAACCGAAGGGCAACCTTGTACTTGCCATTGAGGGTTGAGAACGCTGTTTTTGGCATATCCGTTTCTTTCATAAGTACTTGATGGCACCCTGAGGTCAAATCAAGTGTCGTAAAATACTTGGCCTTACCCAGGCTAGCCAACGTTGAGGTAATGTCCGGTATTGGATACGTGTCAGGTATGGTTACCGCATTAAGGCGCTTGAAATCAACCACCATGCGATACTGCTTTTCACCATTGGGTTTGGGCTTCTTGGGCACCACCCAAATTGGAGAATTGTAGGGGCTTTTCGATGGTCTTACCATCCCTTCTTTTTCTAGTTCTGCTACCTGTCGCTCTACTTCTATCCGCATATGGGCGGGGTACGGGTAGATTTTTGAATATACGGCCTCTTGGGTCTTCGTACGAATTTCGGCCCGTACCGATGTCTTAACCGTTTTACCAGGAGCGAGGGGTTCAAAAATATCTGCAAATTCGTCAAGCAACAGGTCTAGTTTCCTTCTCACCTCCTCAGAGTGTATGTCGTCCAACAACAAATATACCGATTTGGACTTTCTAGCGAGTAGAGGGATTCCCATAATCAAGGAAAAGTGACCGTTGACCTTGTTGAAGAAGATGTCAACGCTGTTCGTGCCCTGGAACATTTTCCCTAATTGGAGCTCTAAAGTACTTAAGTCTCGTTTATCGGCGTAACCCAAGACCCGTTTCATTTCAGGCCAATCGTCGTCTAACACGCCATACGAAGTCAAAGCTACGTCTGCAGGACCCCTTATTATCTGTCTAATGTACGTTATTATTGCCCTGTACTGAGGCTTATCCCTTATCATTTCGTGGTCAGCTAGAATATTTTCGATCCTATTTGCCCAAGATTCAAATTCAGTGGCATTCCCTTAAAAAATCTGGAGATCTTTCACGCAATCGGGAATTTTCCCGCACTCTGCCAAATCAAAAATAGTCCGAGGGCGGGTTAAGGGTCTAGTCTCTTTTACTACTGGGTTCCTAGCCTCCCGTTCCCTAGCAAGGTCAGCTTCCAGAGAAGTTATCTTAGCCAAAGCTTGCTTTAAATCCTCTTTCTGGGCTATGTTTTGATTTGTGAGCAACGATAGGGTAGCTTCAAACCTCTCCATGGATTCTCTCATTGTTGACAATTCTGGCTCAGACATTTTTTCAATTTCTTAGAATTTTTTTATTCAAATGATAGTGTATGGTAATTGTATGTAAATTTTCTTTGTATGTCTCCTAAAAGTCTTTTTCTTATATTAATTGGTTTTTACTTTAATTTTAATTAATTTTATTACTTTGACATTAATTGATTTTAACTTTAATTTTAATTTTATTCTTGATTTTAAAAAATTTTATTGGAAAGTCAAAGCTGTTAGTTGAAATAGGATAGCCAAGGGGAGGGACAACGTCTCACTTACCCTTACAAAAATTGTATTGTGTTGACACGATGGTGTGTGTGGTGTTGTGTGGTTTTTTTTCTTCCTTTAAAATCTGTCGGAGATAAAATTCAAATTAGTAAAAGGTAGTGTAAATGGTTGAAGGTTGGTAGCGATTTCTTGCTTTAATTCAAGAAAAAACAAAAAAAATTTATAAAATTTTTCTTTCTTCTTTTGTTTTTTTTTTTTAAATTTATTTTGTTTCTCTTTTTTTTATTTAATTTTCGCGTATATGTGGCGTACGAGACACAAGGCTTCGTGTGGTGAAATGTGAGCCTAAAATTTTTGTTTTATATGCAAATTTTTTTTTTTTTTTTTATTTATTTTTGTATTGCACCTTGTGGGAGGTCCTTATGATCCTTTTTAGCCTTTTACAGCCTACTGGGGTAAGGATGGCTCTACGAACCGTTAGGCAGCCGTACGTGATTTTGGGAGGCATATTTTTTTATCACTAAGCCTTTCTAACGGAACATGGTGAATAGCTACACATTTCGCTGCACATGTACCACACTTGCACTCGCACTTACACACACTTTGGGTTTCTTGTTTCTTTTTTTTTTTGCCACTTGCAGGTCGAAGCTGCCACAGTGGTTATCTTTTTTTTTTTTAAACTAAAAATGCCACTTGCAGGTCGAAGCTGCCACAGTGGTTATCTCCTTAAACTAAGTTAGGACCACCTTAGACTGTAGATCGCACGCAAGTTATCAACTTTAATGGTTAACGGGCGGGGAGTCGAACCCCTGACATACAATGTCCACCAATATTTTTTAACCACCATCATTACGGCACGACAGGGAGTCGAACCCTGACAACACATGATTTAGTTGCCCACTAGAATTTGCCGTCGGTATTTTCACAAAAAAAAATTTTATTTATTTTATTTAGAGTTGGGACGGTGATTCGAACCCCCGTCTCTCTTTGAAAATCGAGAGAACGTGCACATTTTTATTTACACAACTCTTTTTTTTATTTTAATTACCGCACAAAATCTCGTCAGTGTTTTATATTATATTTTCTTATTTAGTGGAGGATTTATCACTTAGAAAAAATTTTCCACTTATTTTTTATATTTTTGTTGGTTTATTTAGAACTTGAGCACAATTTTTTACTTTTTTATATCGCACGATCACAATCATCAGTGGTCCCTGCTCGGGCGCCAGTTACGGAAACGATCGTTTCCTAACTTATAATTACTGTTGGTTAAAACTCATGATAAGAACAAGATTCGAATTAAACGTTATAATTATGTTTATTTAGGATTTGTGTCTTGCAACAAAAAGCTGTCAGCTTCGCCTCCAGGTTAGAACTGCCTGTTGCCTGGTCCGACGATTCTCATATAGCTGCCTCTGGCCGTCCCGACGTTGGCAGCGTAACGGCAGAGCGGCCGATGCAGCGGCCTTCGGTAAACTCCCAAAAAAAAAAGAAAAAGAATTAGGTGTTTGGGAGGAACCCGAAAAGTGGTCTGATCGGGATGAAAAATATATGTTGGCCGCTGCGCAGACCTAACCATAAGCACACAAAATTTCGCGAAAACCGGTCGAGGCATTAATGGAGTTTTATGATCTCCAATAGAATCTCCAGCGCTGATGTGGGACAGATCATCATCGCTCCCGTGATTCCTACACAGGCCATTCTTTGCTACTTATGAAGTTGATTTTGCAAAGTGATTTGCTGTGCCTTATCACCCCAAGCAACCACACCATACGTGAGCATGGGCCTTACTACCATTAGGCATAGCCATCTTATTATCTTTGGCGATGTTCCCCATGACTTTCCGGCTATGTTACGTCATGTATAAAGTGCTGTGCAGCACATCGCAAACGTGTTCTGCAAAAAGTGGCCTCACGATATTTAAATTCCTTGCTTGTTTCTACTGGACTCCCTGCGAGCCTAATTTCCCCCATCCTCTGTAACGTGCATCTTCTAGTGAACGAAACGGGTTAAGGTTGCGAGCAACCTCCATGAACATGTTGGGGGGCGTTGCACGTAGAAATAGTTTTAGTCGTTCTGTCGAATTAAAACACGTGAGGTTTTTAGATTATATATTGAACGTTGGCTGAAATTTATTTACGCGTGACCTCTGTTTGACACTTGTAAATGAATCCTAACTATAGCAACTTAAGCTCGAAAGAGGTGAAGCCTCTGTTAAAGGCTGCCGTCGGCTAGAAGGCTCCACTTGTGGTGAGTTTCTAGCGACGGCAGCAGTGCTGCGCGGTAAGCGGATTTTTTAGGTGTTTGACATAAACACTCCATATACCAGTCACTCGTGATCCTTAGTCCCTGTTGAACAAGAGACACAGAGAGTTTCTTCATAGTTGCCACGTGACATTGGATACCCCTGCTGTCGAGTCTACTTACTAGCTCATCTTATAGAATACTCCATAAGAGTGGTGATATAAACCACCCCCTTGGAAACAAGGGTACTATCTTGTATGGATGCGATAGCCTGCCTGGATCTTAGTAGGTATAAAAGCCATTTACTATTTTTTCTGTCCAAACCTTTTCTATTTAGGGTTGCACTTACAGTGTCATGTGACGTGCTGTCGAACGCTCACTCAATGTCTGAAAATGCATAGAAAGCGACTTACTTCTTAATTTACCACTGCCGAGCGCAAAGTGCGGTGTTGTTCTTCTGCAGAGTGCTTCTAATGTTATGGTCCACGATCTTTTCGAACGTTTTCAACCAAAACGATGTTAAGCTTATGGGTCTGAAGGACTTTATGTTGGTGATATCTGTCTTCCTTGCCTTGGGGATAATGACTACATTAGCTGTGCTCCAAGTACTCGGAGCGTGACCGAGTGCCAGGCTACAAACTAAGATTTTCCTCAGGGTGGGTAGGCGTATATCCTAACCTTGCTGGTGAATGCTGGTGATATGCCGTCCAGACCACGGGATTCGTAGGTCTGCAAAGCTCCGATTGCCCATCTCCAGTGTGAACGCCGTTGCGTTTCCTTTGGTCCTTACGGCAATTGGCACGCAGTCCCTGGTCAGGAATTCTGAAAGACTCGTAAAGTTCATACATTTTCTAGCCATGACGCATGCCCTAGGTATTGGATCTCTTTGATAAAAGATTACCCCAGATTCAGCGGTATACAGCCCTTTGATGCCAATGTTAACCAATTTCTCCTGTACGATAGAGGTCTATGTGGGTTAGCCCAGTGGTGGTGACGTATGGCGTCACCTGTAATGTTGGGCCTTCGTGTTTCAGATCGGAGCGACTGTTGTTATCGCTCCGATTGCTTTATTCTCAATCATCTTACAACGTGGACTTAAACATATCGTAAGCTAACAAGAAGGCTGTACGCTGCTTTGGGTGGCAGCGCAGCCGTTTGTATATAAGCGTATATAAAACATATAAAACGAATATATACATATGAACGACGGATACGTCGCTGCGGGCAGAGTGTGTTATGCACATATATACTTAAGCGGTCAATGCATGGGACACTTGCTGACGCTGCCTAATTCTTGTAGGATCATATTTCGGTGCGCTTGAAGAGTAATTTAAATGTACTTGAATCCTCTATTCTATGAAGCTCCTCGTTCAGCTCTTTCAAGGACAGAGGCAGCTCCTCATTACCTCTGCATTTGTTATGGACCAAGCGTCACCTCCGCCAGGTCTTCGTCCTAAGCCAGGTCCTCCGACAAATCGGTGGAATCTGCCAGGTGAGCCATGCCTGCTGCTTTCAGTGCCCGCGCTGGTGCGGGGTTATTCCTCGCACCAACACTCATATTTCTGAAACCGCTGACGGGGATGGTCCCGAAGCGGAATGAGACCTGGTGGCCTCTCGCTACAATCGCATCCTAATAAGGATTCGGTTGACCGACCCGCGCTTCTTGGGCAGCAGAATGTGATGGAATTTCAACACCAACTTTGCAGTCCAGTTAAGCTCCTTTCCACTACTGTAGTCTCGACGCCACGGTCCTCAGTCACTCCGCTGAGTGATCGTCGGAACTTTCGATGACCAGGTAGCCAACCCCGAATAAATGCCCACGAACGCGACCGCGGTATCCCATCCAGTAAAGATAACTTCGTCCAAAGTGGCCTCCTCCAATGCGGACAAGTCCTCATGGCTGAGCATTACTTGCGGGTATTCCACTGGAATCACGGCCACATTGATTTTCTTCGCTGGGCACGCCCTCTATGGGGGTGTCAGTTGGATGAGTCAGCGTATCATTCAGGCGTTTGGGCCTAGTTCCCTTGCCTCATTTCAAGTATTTGTTAATATTCAAAGCGCGTGAATGCGCTTAAAAGGCACGCATCGCATAGTGTAAAAAACGGCTATGTATTTGCGCATTGGAAAAACATGAAAGCAATAAACAAATATTAATAATCTTAATATATATAAGTTACGTGTCACGTTGTTTGTTCGCATTGGTCTCCTAAACTACATAACAGATTTTAATCAAATTTTCACAACTTGTGCAGTTTGATCCAATTTGAGAGATAGGATAGTTTTTATCTCAATTATTTATCGTTTGGCTACCGTGAAAAAAAAGATTGTTATTTATTGTTTATAATTGTGTCATTTATTGCTTAGTTCTATGAATCCATCATAGATGGCCGTGACGTAAACGTCAAAGAGAATAAATGCTACTGATTCGATTCAAATGATATTATGTGTAGCCATATTCCAGAGCCTGGGTGCCCCAGGAAGTACTGGCAAAACCTTTTTTTTAAATTTATATATATATATGGCATAAACACCCCTAACGGAAAACAGCCTGATGCACAATTTGCCTCCACGCCTCTCAGTCCTGTGCGCGACTCCGCCAGTTGGTGACACCAAGCGTTGCCAGAATTGCGTCCATCTGGTCCCTCCAACGTGCGCGTGGTCTTCTTCTCCTACGTTGTCCGCCAACCACCGCATCAAAAACAGATCGAGCTGGAGTTGTTCCCTCTATACGAGCAATGTGACCAAGCCAGCGAAGGCGCTGAATATTAATTCGCTTGACTATGTCCACATCGCCGTATAGCTCATACAGCTCGTCGTTCCACCTGATACGGTAGGTTCCGCCAACGCAAACAGGTCCGAAGATCTTGCGAAGGATTTTTCTCTCGAAGACACCAAGAGCGACTGCATCTGACCGCATCACCGTCCAGGCTTCCGCACCATATAGAAGCACTGGGATGATGAGTGCCTTGTAGAGTGTTAGTTTCGTCTTTAGAGATAGGGTTCTGTTGTTAATTTGCCTACTTCTGTTGGCAAGTCTGATCCTCCGCTTGATCTCCAGGCTGACATCGTTGTTGCTGGTCACTGCAGTTCCTAGATAGACAAAGTCCTTGACCGACTCAAAGTCATAGTCTCCAGCAGTAAGATGCGAGTCAAGACGCCGCGACCCTCTGTTACTGCACACCATAAACTTTGTTTTGCCCATATTCACTGCAAGACCAACTCTTGCCGATTCTCTTTCATAGCTCCAAAAGCCGCAATCACATCACGCTTGGTACGACCAATGATATCAATATCATCAGCGTAACCAAACAGCTGGACACATTTGTGTCCCAGTATTGTGCCCATCCGATGCACTCCAGCTTTCCTTATGAAACTCTCCATCAGCAAATTGAAGAGCACACAAGATAGCGAGTCGCCTTGTCTGAGACCCCGCCTGGTATTGAAGGTTTCGGATTAGTCATTTCCTACCTTGACAGAGCTGATGGTGATGCTCAATGTCATACTACAAAGCCGTACTAGCTTTGCAGGAATACCAAGCTCAGACATGGTGGCGTACAGGCGTTCTCGCCGTGGACTATCAAAAGCAGCTTTAAAATCGACAAACAGGTGGTGGGTGTCGATTTGGTTCTCATACGCTCTCTCCAGGATCTGACGTAGTGTGAAGATCTGGTCGACTGTGGACCGACCAGGACGAAAGCCACATTGATACGGTCCGGTCAATGCCTCAGCATATGGCTTAAGTCTCTCAAACATTACGCTCGTGAGAACTTTGTATGCGACGGGATGAAGACTGATGCCACGATAGTTGGTGCGTTGTGTTGCATCGCCCTTCTTCAGAATGGGGCAGATCATACTGAGATTCCAATCATTGGGCATGCTTTCCGCTAGCCTTACGTTGCAATTGAGCTAGTGAATGCACCCTACCAACTCATCGCCTCCAGCCATAAACAATTCAGCCGGTAGGCCGTCCGCTCCCGCGGCTTTATTGTTTTTAAGTCGTTTTATGGCGACTTCGACTTCCGTATAGCTAGGGATGGGAACTTCAACACCATTATCTCTGATTGGGGTTAGTGGATCTTCTTCATCTCCAGCCAAAAGACTTTCGAAGTGATCCCTCCATAACCTCAGTACGGTCTCTGCATCTTTGACAAGATTTCCATCATCACTCCTGCAGGCAAGCGTTCCAGACTTATACCCTGGAGTCATGCGTTTGACCCTCCGGTAAAAATCGCGGGCATCATTCCTGCTCCTGCTATTCTCCAACTTCTCACACTCAAGCCTTTCCATCTCCTGCTTTTTCCTCCTGAAAAGGCGTTTCTCATCTCTTCTCCGCGTCCTATAAATATCCACCACTGCCCTTGTGGCTCTTGCTTGCAGCGTCCGTCTGTATGCGGCGTCTTTTGCAGCAGTCGCTTCTCGACACTCCTGGTCATACCATGGATTCCGTTTTGGAGGACGTTGGAATCCAAGGGTTTCCACAGCAGAAGCGTTAATGGCGGTAAATATGCACGTCCACATATCTGAAGTATTTATAGACGTTGGAGGGAGGGCGTTGGCTAAGTCGGCCTGAGAGTCGAGTGGAGAAGGCATCCCTGAGCTGTTGTAATTGAAGCTTTCCGATGTCAAGCTTTCTTGGCATACCTTGACGTGAGATTTTCGCGACACACAACCATGCGCGAACACGATCTCACATCAAGAATGCTAGACGCATGTCTTGCATCGATCACAACATGATCAATCTGGTTGCAAGTCAGACGATCAGGTGACTGCCAGGTTGCTTTGTGGATGTTGAGATGACGGAATCTTGTACTACTAACTATCATATTGTGCGCAGCAGCAAAACCTATAAGTCTAAGCCCGTTTGCCGAGGTAGACTCATGTAGGCTATGCTGTCCAACGGTTGCTCCAAAGACGCTTTTCCGTCCGATATTGGCATTAAAATCTCCGAAGAGGATCTTAATGTCATGTGACGGGCAGCGGCTATACACTCGGTCGAGCTCTGTATAGAAAGCATCCTTGATAGCGTCGTCATTCTCCTCCGTTGGGGCCTGCGCACAGATAAGGCTGATGTTAAAGAATTTGGCAGCTACTCGGATCGTCGCAAGTCTCTCGTTTACAGGTGTAAACTATGAGACTCAGTGCCGTAGCCTGGCTCCTACAACAAATCCACCTGCATCATGAATACATTCATAAAATTGAGCGAATCTATGCATATCTGCGTCATACGTGTGAGTCGCGCTCTTGGTCCCAAACCAAAGAGGCGGCTTAAAATTTGAGCACGCACGCGCATCGCTCTTCATGTTCAGCGCTGGATGACAAATTATTTTTAAATCTGGCTCCGATCATGCGCCTTTGTTGTTGCCCATTTCGGCTCACTCTCTTATGTATGCCAGCGCTTTGCATGTGAAACAAAAAGCTTATCATCGCTACCTTCTTCGCACGCACTGAATCAAAGCAAAACATATCTATGAGGCTGCAGTTAAGTCAATTGCATAGCCTAAACTCTACATCATGAATCACGTGTACCTGCCTTTAGCTTTGATTTAGTGTGTGCGGAGGAGAAAGGGTTATTAAACTTTATGATTGACATGCAGAGCGTGCGCATAAAAAAGAGAGTGAACGTCAATGGGCAACAACAAAGGCGTATGATCGGAGCGAGATTTCAAATTATTTGATATTTAGCGCAGGGATGTTCACCGTGTGCGAGGTTGGCATGTGTCAGTGTACTGGTGTGCTTTACACTGCCCAAATGAGAAGTGTCGTTACTATTGCATGAAAAATTATTTAATTCATAATTTTTAGTTGCTTGTTTTGGGCTATTTGTAGCCTTTTGACGTGACATTTGGCAACATCCGGCCACACAGGGGAGGCCTAGAACATTACAGCCTAAAAAATGGACCGAAACAAGTATAGCTTGTTTTCAATAGATAGACGAGAGTTTCTATTAATGAAGGGATATAGGATTCATTCCAACATTCGTCGCAAGCAGACGTGTTTTCTTTCTGCTCCGGTTACAAATTGATAATTACAAGAGTGAAGTGCCTAAAACACCAAAAAATTATATTATAATTTACGCGAAAAGACGCTTTGTGCAGTAAAATGCACATAAAAAGTTATTTTGGTGAACACAATCTAACTATTTACAAATAAACAAAACTAAAATCACAGACAGAAAAAACAGTAGCTTAACCCCGCTCAAGACAATGAGCCAGCACGACATTCGCTCTCAGCGACAGCGTGTGCAAGACGAGCGCCGGCTCTCTATACAAAAGAACAACAAGTACTTTACCTATGTCGCCCCAGAACTTCCCAGCGAGCGAGCAAACGGAGCGTTGCTTTCAGCGCACGACAGAGAGCGTTCGTGCTCCCCTTCCCCGTCCCTACTCTCGACGAAATCTGACCGCGCGCGGTCACCTTCACCAAACTCGACCAACGAACTCTTGCACGTAGCACGCGACAGAGTTCGATCATGCTCCCCGTCTCTTCTGTCCACGACGGCTGAAACAGCTATTGCAACAACAATTGCACCGGTGCCGACTGCCCGCTCTGCAAACACAAAAACTGCTGCGCCGACAGCAAAACACTCCGCAGCCGACGCAAATTTAAAGCCGGCTATACAGACAGGTATGGATCGCTACATACAAATCAAGCGAAAATTAAGCCCCCAACACTCGACAAATAAACCAAAAATCACTCGTGGCAACTCAAGCGAAACAATTAACAACACCAACAGATTTGAAATTTTGGCAGATAATGCAGACGACCTGTCCCCAGAATCTGCTGGAGTTGAGAAAAAAAAGCCAAAGCCACCACCAATATTCATTCGCGAGAAAAGCTCCAGTGCTTTTGTAAACAAAGTTGTAGAGCTAATTGGTCAAGATAATTTCCATATCATTCCCCTAAAGAGGGGTAACATCCAGGAGATTAAAGTGCAGACAAAGACCGAAGACAACTTTAGAGTTTTGTCAAAATACTTAATTGAAAGCAAAAAAAACTTTTACACGTACCAACTAAAAAGCAGCAAGGGCCAGCAAGTTGTACTTAAAGGCATAGAGTCTGATGTCACGCCAAATGAAATCCAAGAGGCGCTAAATGAGAAAGGATTCCGCGTTAAAAAAGTTCTTAATATTCTTAACAAGAACAGACAGCCGCAACCACTTTTCAAGGTCGAGCTTGAGCCTGAGACGCAGATAACTAAAAAATATGAGGCGCACCCCATCTACAAGCTTCAGTTTCTATTGCACCGCAGAATCACCGTTGAAGAGCCACATAAACGCAACGGCCCGGTACAATGCATGAACTGCCAAGAATACGGCCACACAAGGAATAACTGCACACTGCGCCCGGTATGTGTAGTTTGCGGCGATCTTCATGAATCGTCGTGCTGCCCAGCAAGCAAAGAAGACTCCATCAAAAAAAAGTGTGGCAACTGCGGCGGCAATCACACAGCTAACTACAGAGGCTGCCCAATCTACAAAGAACTTAAGTCTCGCATCCACCAGCGCGTGAACACAGCACGCACGCAAAGCGCACAGCCTAACTACATTCCATCGAAAAGCAACCCAGACGTCTTCTTCTCGACTGCAGCCAGGTCCTCCCTTGGTCCCGTACCCGTATCCAAAAACGCGACTTATGCAAGCGCCTTGAGATCAGGACTGGAGCCTTCTGCCTTTAATGCACCGTACGCACAAGCAAAGCATGCGGATCAAAATACTGCACTAGACAACAAGCCACAAGAGCAACAACAAAGCAACTTTGAAGCAATGATATGTACGCTGCAGCAGAGCTTGACAGAGTTTATGTCATTTATGCGCGCAACTATGCAAGATTTAATGCGAAATCAAAGTCTTTTGGTACAAATGCTTGTATCACAACAGTCAAAATAATCAATGGCTTCGCTACGTATATCTACGTGGAATGCTAACAGCGTTTCACAGCATAAACTTGAGTTAGCTCAATTCCTACTCGACAAGCACATCGACGTTATGCTACTCTCCGAAACACACCTTACAAACAAATATAATTTTACAATAAGCGGATACACATTCTACGGAACCAATCATCCCGATGGTAAGGCACACGGCGGGACTGGTATTTTGATTAGAAGCCGGCTGAAGCACCACTACCACAAAGTGTTCGCCAGAAACTACCTACAGGCCACATCTTTAAAAATACATCTTGATAGTGGTAACCTAATTGCACTAGCCGCCGTCTACTGCCCCCCTCGATTCACCATATCTGAAGACCAATTTATGGAATTTTTCAACTCATTAGGAGAACACTTTAAAGCAGCAGGAGACTACAATGCCAAGCACACACACTGGGGATCTCGCCTTGTGAATCCAAAGGAAAAGCAGCTGTACAACGCACTTGTAAAAGTAAACAACAGGCTCGGCCATGTCTCTCCTGGCACACCAACTTACTGGCCCACAGACCCCAAGAAACTACCCGACTTGATTGATTTTGCAGTTACCAAAAATATTCCCCGCAGCCTGATAAGCCTCTCGGATCTTTCATCCGACCACTCGCCTGTTCTTATACAATTACTACGCCACCCAGAGTTTGTAAATCGCCCCGGTAAGTTGACCATACAAAAAACCAACTGGCTCAAATACAAAAATTATATAAGTTCACACATTGAACTGGATCCGCATCTGAATATGGAAGCTGATATCGATTCTATGGCAAACAAACTTGAGTCAGTCTTCGTCGAAGCAGCTCGCATCTCAACACCAACACCAGTAAATGCAGTACACGCCCAAATGACAACAAACCCCCAAATTGAACAGCTCGTTCATGAAAAGCGGCGCCTCAGGCGACATTGGCAATCCCACAGATCGCCGTCAGCAAAGCAAAATCTAAGAAGAGCCACACGTAAACTCACCAAAGCGTTAAAGCGAGAAGAAGAATATGCCCAACGCCGATACATTGAGCAACTATCAACATCTGGCACTAAAAACTCTTTGTGGAAAGCTCACCCAACTCTAAGTCCACCGACAGAAACAGTGATGCCTTTAAGAAACCATGCAGGCGGCTGGGCCCGGAGCGATGAAGACAGAGCCAACACATTTGCGGATCATCTGCAAAAAGTTTTCCAACCTAATCCTGCTACAAACCCGTTCGCACTTCCGACCTTACTAAACGACTCTCTGAGCCAACATCAGCCAATTGTGTTTCGCCCGAATGAAGCCGCAAGAATTATCAACCAGCATCTAAATCCAAAAAAATCCCCGGACTGGGACTTATTAACCCCAAAGATGATTATTGAGCTTCCCTATTGTGCAGTCTACATCATTGCCCAGTTATTCAATGCAATCACAAAACTTGGCCACTTTCCAGAGAGATGGAAAAAGTCTATCATCATAATGATTTCAAAGCTGGGTAAAGATCGGACAGTTCCCTCGTCGTACAGACCTATAAGCCTTTTATCGTGTCTATCAAAAATTTTCGAAAAATGTTTGCTGACTCGGATTAATCAATTCCTGAATCTCCATAACATAATCCCATCACATCAATTCGGCTTTCGTGAAAAACACGGAACTATTGAGCAGGTTAACCGCATAACATCAGAAATACGAGGCGCGTTCGAAAATCGAGAATACTGTACTGCAATATTTTTGGATGTGTCTCAGGCATTCGACAGAGTCTGGTTGGAAGGCCTGATGTATAAGATCAAAACAACGCTCCCAGTCAACACACATAAACTGTTACAGTCGTACCTCTACGACAGGAAGTTTGCAGTGAGATGTAATTCTGCAATATCCGACGAACACCGTATTGAAGCTGGCGTTCCTCAGGGCAGCGTACTTGGGCCGACACTATACGTTCTCTACACATCAGACATCCCAACATGCAGAGGCCTAACAACATCAACCTTTGCTGACGATACAGCTATTCTTAGCCGCTCCAGATGCCCACTGCAAGCAACAACACAACTTGCTCGTCACATCGTTAACGTAGAAAACTGGCTATCCGACTGGCGTATTAAGGTAAACGAACAAAAATGTAAACATGTAACTTTCACCCTAAACAGGCAAGACTGTCCACCACTCACGCTTAACAACACCCCACTCCCGCAAGCAAACGAAGTAACGTACTTGGGAGTACACTTGGACAGAAGACTTACATGGCGCAGGCACATTGAAGCTTAGAGAACACAGCTTAAACTCAAAGCCAATAGCCTCCATTGGCTTATCAACGCTCGCTCTCCGCTAAGTCTGGACTACAAGGTTCTGATCTACAACTCCGTTTTGAAACCAATCTAGACCTATGGCTGCCAGCTATGGGGTAACGCGTGCAGCAGTAACATCGACATCGTCCAAAGAGCCCAGTCGAAGATCCTGAGAACTATCACCGGGGCACCGTGGTATGTTCGCAACGAAAACATACAAAAGGACTTAAACGTACCACCGGTCAGGGAAGTCATAGCGGAACACAAGGAAAGGTACTTGAGGAAGCTCACATCGCACCCAAACAATCTCGCGAGAGGCCTCACAAATACGTGCAGCCGATCCCGACTTCATCGTAATGACCTTCCTACCCAGCGATGAGTTGAGGACCGCGACTCCAAGCTATCAGTCCAAAAAGTAACTGGTAGATAAGTAATGTTAGTAAGATTTGTAAACTTTTTGACATTTCCTAGTTTTATGTTAAGGGATACAGCCAAAAATAAATAGCAAAGTTTAAAAAAAAAAAAAAATATAGGATTCTGGTAAGGTAATTGATTATGTCTATGGTATACCCTACATGGTCCGTAAAGTTGAGTTTCGAATCTAAAGTCACACCGAGGTACCGTACCTTTTTTTCCCAAGGAATTTCGTTTTCATCCAGATCTAAGGGACTATTTGGTAGAAATCTGGGCAATCTTTTTCTAGTAAAATAGATTGCTTGGGTTTTGTCGGCGTTGACTTGGATTTTCCATCTTGTGAAGAAAGATTGGATGGTATCAAAAGCCTCCTGTAAATTAATAGTGACTTCCGCAGGTAGCAGCCCTGCGGTGATTATTGCTGTATCGTCAGCTAATATAGATGCGGTGCAGCCGTTTAGGGTCGGGAAGTCGGCAGTATAAATGTTGTATAGCAAGGGCGAGAGGCACGACCCCTAAGGGCATCCTGCAGGAATGTCTACAAGGACAGAATGGGCTCTTCCAATGTAGACTGAAAACGAACGCTTGCTTAGAAAGCTTTGAATTATTTTAATAAATTCCTTAAGGGCTGACATCTTAAATAAGAGTCCGTTGTGCCATACGGAGTCAAAACCTGCATCTATGTCATTCAGTACATCATTCCGATTGAGTTCTTCCTATTAACATTTTTTAAAGCAATCTTTTTGATTTTGACTAGCGGATGGATTGTGCTATGTTTCTTACGAAAACCGAACTGCTCCTTAGGGAGTAGCTCGGCATTGTCTACAAAAGATAAAATCTTTTCCTTATTTTATTTTATTTATTTATTATTAAAAACTAATTCTTAGTGCTACAGTATTATTACTATAAATTAAAGCACTAATCACTTTGACCAAATGGCAAAAACAAATATATATAAAATTATAAAGAACAAAACTTATGAATAGTAACATTTAACAATAAGATTAAGTATTTTTAAACATTTAACATTGAATAACTTTAATATAATTTAATACTATGTATATATATATAACTTTTATTATTTATCAATATTTTTTTTTTTTTTTTATTTTTTATATTATTTATATTTATTTATTTATATATTTATTTTTTTATATTTATTTAAGTTATTAGAATTAATTAGGATTTATCAAGTGAGCTATAACAATACGTTTAAATTGGTGTGCGCCTCTAATGGATTTAAATAAGTTAGGAAGACTATTCCACAGTCGAACAGCATATATATAAAATTGTTTTTCTGCACATGCTAACCGGGTTCTCAAACAAACAAGTTTCTTTACTTTTGGAGAGGAAGTAAACTTTAAGTTATCAAACAAATACTCAGGCTTTTGTGTAATAATTATTTTATGTAAAAATAGAAGAATTTTAACATTTATCAACGACGTTAAATTTAAGACAAATAGTTTGTTGGCATAGGCCGTAACGTGGTCCTTCCTTTTCAGGCCGTACACGTATCGAGACTAACAGCATCACAACTGCCAAAAATTTCAATCCCAAAAAAAACTATGGGTAATAATACTGCCTTAGCAATAATCATTTTTGTATGCACAGGAACATAATGCTTGGTTGTTGACAATTGTCTAAGTGTGCCATACATTCTGCCCACCGCTTTGTTGACCTGGTCATTCCACGACAGTGTCTTATTAAAGGTTATGCCAAGGTTTTCTGCCTTATTTACATAATCAATTCCTACATTGTCAATACTAAGCCTATTAAAATTTACAGTATTAAGGTTCTTATAAATCACAAGACACTTAGACTTAGACGGATTAATACATAGACCATTATCACACGCCCACTTACTAACACTCAAGAGATCAATATTACACAAATCAATACATTTACTTATTTGACTAAGTTTAGTACTCAAATACAATTGGACGTCATCAGCATACAAATGAACATTACAGTTAGACAGACATGACGGCAGATCGTTAATATAAATAGTAAATAGAGTACGTCTTTTTTTCAAGCTCCGCGATAAAAATATTTTTTAAAGCAATACACCGGCATTATTTTGTTATAAATTAATAAATTGAAAACAAACTTACGGACACTGCATTTGTTTAAAACTTCTACTCTATTTAATAAATAAACGATCACTATTTGCAAAAAACCGCGCGCACACAATAAACAACAACACATCTGGGAAGCTGAGAGCTATTCTTGCTCTCCACAAAGCATACGAAAACTACTCTGCTCGCAGCACGACAACACTTTTCCCTACTGCTTTGTTTTTATTTGCACAATAATGGCACCTGTTCCAAAACGTTTGCGCGAAAACTCCACTGGTGATCTCAAGGCTGGAAAGGGGACCGACTACAACTCGCTCATCCAGCTGATTAACCAACGCTTTGATGAACAGGCTGAATTAATATCAAGCAGGATGAGAGAGTCGGAGGAACACCTGCTCTGCACACTAAATGAGAAGCTGGATGGCATGAACGGTGAGCTTCACAGCATTATGCAGCGGGTGCAAAATCTGGAGCAAGCTGCGGAGGGTACTCGAGCACTACACGTGCAAGTTGCGGCGCTTGAAGCCAAGCTCAATGCGCAAGCCAATGCATCCATCGCCAAAGATGTACATGGTGTGCCCCTCGTAGAGGGTGAGCAGCTGCGGTCCATTTTCAACGCATTAGCATTCTCCTTTGGGGTCACCCCGGCACCGAGACTTAATGAGATCTTTAGAATCAGGCGATCTGGCAGAACAAATTCGGTAGTCGACCCGGAAATTATTGTAAAATTTGATAACACGCACGACAAAGTAAAAATAATGCGAGCGGCAGCAGAATACCCGCGAAACAACAACACGCAACTAAACTTGCACATGCTGTGCTTTGAAGCACATGGCAATGTACCAATTTACCTTAATGAGCAATTAAGCAAAGAGAACTATGAGATCTTCAAAAAAGCTATGCAAATGAAGAGGCAAAAGCTGCTGACAGCTGTGTTCTGTCGCCAGGGCATCGTCCACGTCAGACAGAGCGAGAAAGGAGATGTAGTCAGATTAGACAACCCGCAAAAGCTCGTTCCCTTACAAAGCTCATCTGCAGTCGCCACGTCTACACCACCGACCAATCAGGCGGAGTTTTTTCGCTGTTAAGTTATGCGCTTTAATATTGTCAAATCGTATGTTAATTCATGTTTTAAGTAATTTCTCTTTCTTTCCTATTTTAAGTTATTTCTCTCGTTTTAAAATTTTGAATCTTTTAAAAGAGGGCTCTCATCTCTCATATCTGAATGCGTCTGATGTGCATCTGATTTTTGTTGTTGTCGTTATTATTATTATTATCTCATTTTTAGCGTTAGGTAATATACAACTTTTTGATGTGCTTCTGTTAGGTTTTAAAATAAAGCTTTTTAGATGTCCGCATCTTTAATAACATCCAAGTCGAGCAGCCACGCATGGTTAGAGTTCTTTGTAAGCAAAACAGCGGCTTAAACATTTGCCATATTAATGCTCAAAGTCTGGTTAAGAAGATGGATGAGATTCGTTTTATTTTTGTGAATTCTAATGTTGATGTAGTCTGTGTCTCTGAAACATGGTTTGCCCCAGAATTAAGTGACTTGTCTATTATTTGTGATGGCTTTAATGTTTTCCGTTCTGATCGTGTAAGTCATGCAGGTGGTGTAGCAGTGTATATAGTAAAGAGAATTAAGTGTAAAGTTGTTCTAAGTCATCCCCTTGACAGCCCAATTGAATATTTATTTTTAGAATTAATCAGTCTTAATAAAAATATTAAGACGCTTCTAGGATGTGTGTATAGGGCACATAACCACATTGGTTACTCTGACATGATTGATACTATAGCAAACTTATCACTGACCTTTACTGATATTATTATAATTGGCGACCTAAACAGCAATATGCTTCAGAACCAAGACTTATCAGCAGAACTTAATGCACTGGGTCTTGAACTTGTAAATGAATCAACACCGAACCATTTCTCTCAAACCACAAATACTTTACTTGATGTTATCTTTGTAAACAAAACAAACAGAGTAATGTTGTATGACCAAATATAAGTACCTGAATTTTCCAAACATGACCTAATTCTTCTTTCTTATGACACTCAACTTGACTCTAATAATCAGATTATTCAATACAGAGACTTTAAAAACTTAGATAAAAGTATGTTGTTCAGTGACTGTAATAATTGTGATTGGAATAGTCTATACTTCCTTCCGTCGGTTGACACCCAGTTAGGATTGTTACAAACTAATATTGAATATTTGTACAATAAGCATGTACCGCTTAGGACCTTAGTTATTAAGCCGAAGTTAAATCCATGGTTTAGCAGTGATATAACAAGTGCAATAAAACACCGGGACAAGCTTTACGAGAGGTGGAAACGTTATAAGACTGACCAAATATTCCAACTTTTTAAGACTGCTAGGCGTAATGTTAATGACTTGATCAGTAGTGCCAAGCGTAGACATTATGGTTTAAAGTTTGACAATATAAATTCCACGCAAAAATTATGGAAGGAGTTGAAGAACGTTGGAATTGAAAAGGCAAAATCTGTGATAAATGACGACTTGGATGTAAATGTTCTTAATGGTAGTTTTGTAAATGTCAATGTTCGTCCAGCAACATGTAATCCGTACAAAAACTCTGTGTCGTTAAATAATTGTACTAGCTGTTTTAACTTTGTTAGTGTTAGTCAATGTGATGTACTTGAGTCAATCTTTAAAAAAAGTCAAATGCGTGTGGATTAGATGATATTAACCCAAAGTTTGTAAAAATAATAATTCCACTAATTTTAGGTCATATAACGCACATTCTAAATTATGCAATAGCCACGTCCACATTTCCTGAGATGTGGAAAATCGCTAAGATTACGCCCATCCCAAAAGGCAAGGATGAGTTTAGACCGATAGCTATATTGCCATTCTTGTCCAAAGTTTTTGAAAAATTATTGGCAAACCAAATTTCAACTTTTATGGACACCAACAACTTACTTAGAAAAAAACAATCTGGGTTTAGGAAAAAGAAAAGTTGTACAACCGCAATTTTAAAAATTGTTGAGGACATAAGAAGTCATATGGACAATAGTAAAGTTACTCTATTAACACTTCTTGACTTTAGTAGGGCTTTTGACACGGTTAACCACGAAATTTTGACAACGAAGCTAAGCAGACTTTATAACTTCTCCACAACTGCAGTTAAGTTAATGGACTCATATTTAAGAAATAGAAAACAGGCTGTAGTTGTTCAGGATTCTACGTCCGACATTGTGGTAACAACACGTGGTGTTCCACAGGGATCAATTCTAGGTCCTCTACTTTTTATACTTTGATACCGAAGGTCTCATAGTATATTGGTTTTGTGCAATGTCCGTCATGGTGTCCGTCTGTCCGTCTGTCCGTCTGTATGAACGCAACTTTTTTCGACACCCGTAAAGCTTGAGACTTGAAACTTTGCAATTATGTTTGTCTATAGGCGCGACAGATAAAGTGTCAAGATTGGGGTGCCACGCCTACTAGGAGGCTGGGAAATCGATAAGTTCGATAACTGAAAACCGATAAAACCAAATATTTCTCACATTCTTACAGCTAGAGTTACAAAATTTTGCACGCAGATAGCTAGTCATGTCCCTGAAAAAACTGCATCAAAATTTTGGATGCCAGGCCCACTCCTTCCGCCCCCATCATCCCTGCTCCTTGAAACTGGAAACGCCTATAGTTTTCACATTTTTTGGGCTAGAGCCACCAAATTTTGTGTCAAGATAGATATTGACGTTCCACAAAAAAATGCATCAACATTTTGGATGCCACGCCCCCTGATTCCGCCCCCCATCCCCCCCTTCTCCATGAAATTGGAAACGCCTATAGTTTTCACATTTTTTGGGCTAGAGCCACCAAATTTTGTGTCAAGATAGGTACTGACGTTCCCCATCAAAACTTTGATGCCACGCCCCCTGATTCCGCCCCCATCCCCCCTTCTCCAAGAAATTGGAAACGCCTATAGTTTTCACATTTTATGGGCTAGACCCACCAAATTTTGTGTCAAGATAGATATTGACGTTCCACAAAAAAATGCATCAAAATTTTGAATGCCACGCCCCCTGACTCCGCCCCCATCCCCCCTTCTCCAAGAAATTGGAAACGCCTATAGTTTTCACATTTTTTGGGCTAGACCCACCAAATTTTGTGTCAAGATAGATATTGACGTTCCACAAAAAAATGCATCAAAATTTTGGATGCCACGCCCCCTGATTCCGCCCCCATCCCCCCTTCACCATGAAATTGGAAACGCCTATAGTTTTCACATTTTTTGGGCTAGACCCACCAAATTTTGTGTCAAGATAGATATTGACGTTCCACAAAAAAATGCATCAAAATTTAGGATGCCACGCCCCCTGATTCCGCCCCCATCCCCCCTTCTCCATGAAATTGGAAACGCCTATAGTTTTCACATTTTTTGGGCTAGAGCCACCAAATTTTGTGTCAAGATAGGTACTGACGTTCCCCATCAAAACTTGGATGCCACGCCCCCTGATTCCGCCCCCATCCCCCCTTCTCCAAGAAATTGGAAACGCCTATAGTTTTCACATTTTTTGGGCTAGACCCACCAAATTTTGTGTCAAGATAGATATTGACGTTCCACAAAAAATGCATAACAATTTTGGATGCCACGCCCCTGATTCCGCCCCCATCCCCCTTCTCCAAGAAATTGGAAACGCCTATAGTTTTCACATTTTTGGGCTAGACCCACCAAATTTTGTGTCAAGATAGATATTGACGTTCCACAAAAAAATGCATCAAAATGTTGGATGCCACGCCCCCTGATTCCGCCCCCATCCCCCCCTTCTCCAAGAAATTGGAAACGCCTATAGTTTTCACATTTTTTGGGCTAGAGCAACCAAATTTTGTGTCAAGATAGGTACTGACGTTCCCCATCAAAACTTGGATGCCACGCCCCCTGATTCCGCCCCCATCCCCCTTCTCTTTTTTTAATTTTAAATTTTGTCACTCGTCCCCATCAAACTCCCCCTCCCTTCTCCAAGAAATTGGAAACGCCTATAGTTTTCACATTTTATGGGCTAGACCCACCAAATTTTGTGTCAAGATAGATATTGACGTTCCACAAAAAAATGCATCAAAATTTTGAATGCCACGCCCCCTGACTCCGCCCCCATCCCCCCTTCTCCAAGAAATTGGAAACGCCTATAGTTTTCACATTTTTTGGGCTAGACCCAAACGGATTAATACATAGACCATTATCACACGCCCACTTACTAACACTCAAGAGATCAATATTACACAAATCAATACATTTACTTATTTGACTAAGTTTAGTACTCAAATACAATTGGACGTCATCAGCATACAAATGAACATTACAGTTAGACAGACATGACGGCAGATCGTTAATATAAATAGTAAATAGAGTACGTCTTTTTTTCAAGCTCCGCGATAAAAATATTTTTTAAAGCAATACACCGGCATTATTTTGTTATAAATTAATAAATTGAAAACAAACTTACGGACACTGCATTTGTTTAAAACTTCTACTCTATTTAATAAATAAACGATCACTATTTGCAAAAAACCGCGCGCACACAATAAACAACAACACATCTGGGAAGCTGAGAGCTATTCTTGCTCTCCACAAAGCATACGAAAACTACTCTGCTCGCAGCACGACAACACTTTTCCCTACTGCTTTGTTTTTATTTGCACAATAATGGCACCTGTTCCAAAACGTTTGCGCGAAAACTCCACTGGTGATCTCAAGGCTGGAAAGGGGACCGACTACAACTCGCTCATCCAGCTGATTAACCAACGCTTTGATGAACAGGCTGAATTAATATCAAGCAGGATGAGAGAGTCGGAGGAACACCTGCTCTGCACACTAAATGAGAAGCTGGATGGCATGAACGGTGAGCTTCACAGCATTATGCAGCGGGTGCAAAATCTGGAGCAAGCTGCGGAGGGTACTCGAGCACTACACGTGCAAGTTGCGGCGCTTGAAGCCAAGCTCAATGCGCAAGCCAATGCATCCATCGCCAAAGATGTACATGGTGTGCCCCTCGTAGAGGGTGAGCAGCTGCGGTCCATTTTCAACGCATTAGCATTCTCCTTTGGGGTCACCCCGGCACCGAGACTTAATGAGATCTTTAGAATCAGGCGATCTGGCAGAACAAATTCGGTAGTCGACCCGGAAATTATTGTAAAATTTGATAACACGCACGACAAAGTAAAAATAATGCGAGCGGCAGCAGAATACCCGCGAAACAACAACACGCAACTAAACTTGCACATGCTGTGCTTTGAAGCACATGGCAATGTACCAATTTACCTTAATGAGCAATTAAGCAAAGAGAACTATGAGATCTTCAAAAAAGCTATGCAAATGAAGAGGCAAAAGCTGCTGACAGCTGTGTTCTGTCGCCAGGGCATCGTCCACGTCAGACAGAGCGAGAAAGGAGATGTAGTCAGATTAGACAACCCGCAAAAGCTCGTTCCCTTACAAAGCTCATCTGCAGTCTACACCACCGACCAATCAGGCGGAGTTTTTTCGCTGTTAAGTTATGCGCTTTAATATTGTCAAATCGTATGTTAATTCATGTTTTAAGTAATTTCTCTTTCTTTCCTATTTTAAGTTATTTCTCTCGTTTTAAAATTTTGAATCTTTTAAAAGAGGGCTCTCATCTCTCATATCTGAATGCGTCTGATGTGCATCTGATTTTTGTTGTTGTCGTTATTATTATTATTATCTCATTTTTAGCGTTAGGTAATATACAACTTTTTGATGTGCTTCTGTTAGGTTTTAAAATAAAGCTTTTTAGATGTCCGCATCTTTAATAACATCCAAGTCGAGCAGCCACGCATGGTTAGAGTTCTTTGTAAGCAAAACAGCGGCTTAAACATTTGCCATATTAATGCTCAAAGTCTGGTTAAGAAGATGGATGAGATTCGTTTTATTTTTGTGAATTCTAATGTTGATGTAGTCTGTGTCTCTGAAACATGGTTTGCCCCAGAATTAAGTGACTTGTCTATTATTTGTGATGGCTTTAATGTTTTCCGTTCTGATCGTGTAAGTCATGCAGGTGGTGTAGCAGTGTATATAGTAAAGAGAATTAAGTGTAAAGTTGTTCTAAGTCATCCCCTTGACAGCCCAATTGAATATTTATTTTTAGAATTAATCAGTCTTAATAAAAATATTAAGACGCTTCTAGGATGTGTGTATAGGGCACATAACCACATTGGTTACTCTGACATGATTGATACTATAGCAAACTTATCACTGACCTTTACTGATATTATTATAATTGGCGACCTAAACAGCAATATGCTTCAGAACCAAGACTTATCAGCAGAACTTAATGCACTGGGTCTTGAACTTGTAAATGAATCAACACCGAACCATTTCTCTCAAACCACAAATACTTTACTTGATGTTATCTTTGTAAACAAAACAAACAGAGTAATGTTGTATGACCAAATATCAGTACCTGAATTTTCCAAACATGACCTAATTCTTCTTTCTTATGACACTCAACTTGACTCTAATAATCAGATTATTCAATACAGAGACTTTAAAAACTTAGATAAAAGTATGTTGTTCAGTGACTGTAATAATTGTGATTGGAATAGTCTATACTTCCTTCCGTCGGTTGACACCCAGTTAGGATTGTTACAAACTAATATTGAATATTTGTACAATAAGCATGTACCGCTTAGGACCTTAGTTATTAAGCCGAAGTTAAATCCATGGTTTAGCAGTGATATAACAAGTGCAATAAAACACCGGGACAAGCTTTACGAGAGGTGGAAACGTTATAAGACTGACCAAATATTCCAACTTTTTAAGACTGCTAGGCGTAATGTTAATGACTTGATCAGTAGTGCCAAGCGTAGACATTATGGTTTAAAGTTTGACAATATAAATTCCACGCAAAAATTATGGAAGGAGTTGAAGAACGTTGGAATTGAAAAGGCAAAATCTGTGATAAATGACGACTTGGATGTAAATGTTCTTAATGGTAGTTTTGTAAATGTCAATGTTCGTCCAGCAACATGTAATCCGTACAAAAACTCTGTGTCGTTAAATAATTGTACTAGCTGTTTTAACTTTGTTAGTGTTAGTCAATGTGATGTACTTGAGTCAATCTTTAAAAAAAGTCAAATGCGTGTGGATTAGATGATATTAACCCAAAGTTTGTAAAAATAATAATTCCACTAATTTTAGGTCATATAACGCACATTCTAAATTATGCAATAGCCACGTCCACATTTCCTGAGATGTGGAAAATCGCTAAGATTACGCCCATCCCAAAAGGCAAGGATGAGTTTAGACCGATAGCTATATTGCCATTCTTGTCCAAAGTTTTTGAAAAATTATTGGCAAACCAAATTTCAACTTTTATGGACACCAACAACTTACTTAGAAAAAAACAATCTGGGTTTAGGAAAAAGAAAAGTTGTACAACCGCAATTTTAAAAATTGTTGAGGACATAAGAAGTCATATGGACAATAGTAAAGTTACTCTATTAACACTTCTTGACTTTAGTAGGGCTTTTGACACGGTTAACCACGAAATTTTGACAACGAAGCTAAGCAGACTTTATAACTTCTCCACAACTGCAGTTAAGTTAATGGACTCATATTTAAGAAATAGAAAACAGGCTGTAGTTGTTCAGGATTCTACGTCCGACATTGTGGTAACAACACGTGGTGTTCCACAGGGATCAATTCTAGGTCCTCTACTTTTTATACTTTGATACCGAAGGTCTCATAGTATATTGGTTTTGTGCAATGTCCGTCATGGTGTCCGTCTGTCCGTCTGTCCGTCTGTATGAACGCAACTTTTTTCGACACCCGTAAAGCTTGAGACTTGAAACTTTGCAATTATGTTTGTCTATAGGCGCGACAGATAAAGTGTCAAGATTGGGGTGCCACGCCTACTAGGAGGCTGGGAAATCGATAAGTTCGATAACTGAAAACCGATAAAACCAAATATTTCTCACATTCTTACAGCTAGAGTTACAAAATTTTGCACGCAGATAGCTAGTCATGTCCCTGAAAAAACTGCATCAAAATTTTGGATGCCAGGCCCACTCCTTCCGCCCCCATCATCCCTGCTCCTTGAAACTGGAAACGCCTATAGTTTTCACATTTTTTGGGCTAGAGCCACCAAATTTTGTGTCAAGATAGATATTGACGTTCCACAAAAAAATGCATCAAAATTTTGGATGCCACGCCCCCTGATTCCGCCCCCATCCCCCCCTTCTCCATGAAATTGGAAACGCCTATAGTTTTCACATTTTTTGGGCTAGAGCCACCAAATTTTGTGTCAAGATAGGTACTGACGTTCCCCATCAAAACTTTGATGCCACGCCCCCTGATTCCGCCCCCATCCCCCCTTCTCCAAGAAATTGGAAACGCCTATAGTTTTCACATTTTATGGGCTAGACCCACCAAATTTTGTGTCAAGATAGATATTGACGTTCCACAAAAAAATGCATCAAAATTTTGAATGCCACGCCCCCTGACTCCGCCCCCATCCCCCCTTCTCCAAGAAATTGGAAACGCCTATAGTTTTCACATTTTTTGGGCTAGACCCACCAAATTTTGTGTCAAGATAGATATTGACGTTCCACAAAAAAATGCATCAAAATTTTGGATGCCACGCCCCCTGATTCCGCCCCCATCCCCCCTTCACCATGAAATTGGAAACGCCTATAGTTTTCACATTTTTTGGGCTAGACCCACCAAATTTTGTGTCAAGATAGATATTGACGTTCCACAAAAAAATGCATCAAAATTTTGGATGCCACGCCCCCTGATTCCGCCCCCATCCCCCCTTCTCCATGAAATTGGAAACGCCTATAGTTTTCACATTTTTTGGGCTAGAGCCACCAAATTTTGTGTCAAGATAGGTACTGACGTTCCCCATCAAAACTTGGATGCCACGCCCCCTGATTCCGCCCCCATCCCCCCTTCTCCAAGAAATTGGAAACGCCTATAGTTTTCACATTTTTTGGGCTAGACCCACCAAATTTTGTGTCAAGATAGATATTGACGTTCCACAAAAAAATGCATAACAATTTTGGATGCCACGCCCCCTGATTCCGCCCCCATCCCCCCTTCTCCAAGAAATTGGAAACGCCTATAGTTTTCACATTTTTTGGGCTAGACCCACCAAATTTTGTGTCAAGATAGATATTGACGTTCCACAAAAAAATGCATCAAAATGTTGGATGCCACGCCCCCTGATTCCGCCCCCATCCCCCCTTCTCCATGAAATTGGAAACGCCTATAGTTTTCACATTTTTTGGGCTAGAGCAACCAAATTTTGTGTCAAGATAGGTACTGACGTTCCCCATCAAAACTTGGATGCCACGCCCCCTGATTCCGCCCCCATCCCCCCTTCTCCAAGAAATTGGAAACGGCTATAGTTTTCACATTTTTTGGGCTAGAGCCACCAAATTTTGTGTCAAGATAGGTACTGACGTTCCCCATCAAAACTTGGATGCCACGCCCCCTGATTCCGCCCCCATCCCCCCTTCTCCAAGAAATTGGAAACGCCTATAGTTTTCACATTTTTTGGGCTAGACCCACCAAATTTTGTGTCAAGATAGATATTGACGTTCCACAAAAAAATGCATCAAAATTTTGGATGCCACGACCCCTGATTCCGCCCCCATCCCCCCCTTCTCCATGAAATTGGAAACGCCTATAGTTTTCACATTTTTTGGGCTAGAGCCACGAAATTTTGTGTCAAGATAGGTACTGACGTTCCCCATCAAAACTTGGATGCCACGCCCCCTGATTCCGCCCCCATCCCCCCTTCTCCAAGAAATTGGAAACGCCTATAGTTTTCACATTTTTTGGGCAAGAGCCACCAAATTTTGTGAGAAGATAGATATTGACGTTCCCCAAAAAAATGCATCAAAATTTTGGATGCCACGCCCACCTCTGCCACCCGCCTTATAAAATCGGAATCGGCTATATCTTTAACAGTTTTTGAGCTAGAGCCACCAAACTTATTAGGAATATAAATAGTGACAGGTAAAAACATTTGATTCAAAAGTTTGGATGCCACGCATACCTCTGCCGCCCACCTTTTAAATTTGGGAGTTAAGTTATCTTCCACAGTTTTTGTGCTAAGTCACCAAATTTGGTAACATGATAGCTGGCGATGTTTACCACATGGCCCACACTCTTCGCCCCTGCATTCCCCCTTATCAACCGTTCTTTTACTGGTATCAAAGTATTCCGCAGTCGGTTGCGTCCGACTGCAACGTTTTTACTTGTTACAATTTATGTTAATGATCTCCCAAGTGTTCTGTCCATGTGTGATGCCCATATGTACGCTGATGATGTCCAATTATATGTAAGTCGTCCTGTTAGTCAGATTAACCAATGTATCATGCTATGTAATAATGATCTTTTACGTGTATGTAAATGGGCAAGTAGCAATGGCCTTCGTTTGAACCCGTCAAAGTGTAAATGTATCATAATGTATAAGAAAAAACTAAATGTTAACAATTTAAGTAAACTCTGTGTTGATAATGTAGATATTGCGTATGTGGAAAAGGCTGATAATCTAGGAATAACATTTAACAATACACTAACATGGAAAGACCAGGTCAATAAGGCTGTGGGTAAGACATATAGTGTTCTCCGGCAGCTTGTGCTAACACAGCCCTGGCTGCCGATTAATACAAGAATGACTATCGCGAAAGCTTTAGTTACACCAGTTTTGTTTTATGGAATTGAAATCCTTGCCAACTGTGATATTGCTAGTCAGCAGAAGCTAAAAGTAGCTTTAAATAGTATAGCACGTTATGTTTTTGGACTCAAACGATATGACCATGTTACATGTTTTACAAATCGTATTTTTGACTTAGACTTAAAAAACTGGACTAGATATAAAACTTTACCTTTGCTCCATCAGATCATAATTACAAAAACGCCTGATTACTTATATGACAAATTACGCTTTGCGGTATCTTTAAGGACCTGCAATATTGTTTGTCCCAGAATTAAACTTGCATCTTCCGACAGGCACTTCTTTATATGGGTTGCTCGTCTTTGGAATCAGACTATTAGAAGCACATCAAGTTTTCGAATCAGGCTAAAAAGCCATTTACAACAACATAGCTAATGATGTTGATTTTTCATCATTAGTAATGAAAATAAAAATAATAATGGTGATAACGATGACAATAACATTGTGAGTGAGGTTGCAGAGAGTAATGCCCATAATTATATACAATTTTTTATTTCCCTTTTAATTTTTAGTACATAAGTAGTATTATTATTATTATTATTATTATTATAATCATTGTATTAATCATATTTATAATTTCTGTTTAAATTTGTACAGGATTATTTAAATGTGACTAGTGCACTAATTTATAAGTACTCCCACTTGTAGCACTAGGAATAAAATTCAATAAATAAATAGAAGCGGACCTAATATTGATCCCTGCGGAACACCACGGGGCACTATCAGCACTATACGGCTTGTCTTCGTTGCTTTAAATAGGAGGACAGTAGTTTGGTGGCTGTTGAGCTAAAATTATACATTCTACATAGCTTAGTGAGTGGTTCACTGTGTCAAAAGCTTTACTTAAATCAAGAAGCGTCAATAATGATACCTCACTAGTGTCCATTTTTAACCTTATATCCTCAACTACTTTTACAATCGCCGTTGTGCAACTACGATTAGTCCTGAAGCCTGACTGATGATCGACGAGAAGCTTATTGGCATTTAGAAAATTGTTAATTTGTATGGCGATTAGATGCTCAAAAATTTTGGATAGATATGTCAATATGGATATTGGTCGAAAGTCTCCGTTAGACTTAGCAATAGGCTGAACTTTTGCAATTTTCCATTCATTAGGGAATGTAGAGGTGGTAATGGCAGTATTAAAAATATGCGTTATGTGGCCTAATATAAATGGTAATATCATTTTTACGAATTTTGGGTTAATATCATCCAAGCCAGTAGCATTGGACTTAATTTTTTGTATGGATAGCAGCACATCACATTGAAACACAGGACTAAAATGGAAACTATTTTGACAATTGTTAAAAGACTCAGAACGCACATAGGGGTTACATAGAGATACAGGGACATTTAGATTAACAAATTTATTATTTAAACAATTAACATCAATACTATCATTTATCACAGTTTGAGCTTTCCATTGTCTACTGTCAATTGCCTTCTTAAACCTATTACTAAAATATATACGCTTGGACCTATAAATCAAGTCATTTACAAATCGTCTGTTTGTAATGAATATGTTGTGTCGGTGATCAGTCTTGTATCTCTGCCATTTCTTGTATGCCTTATCTCTTAATATTATTGCACTTTGTATATCTTTGTTAAACCAAGATTTTATTGAAGGCTTAATAACTTTGGTTTTGATTGGAACATGTTTGTTGTACAACATGTCAATGAAATATTGCACAACATGGATTTGGGTGTCAACTGTAGGGAAGGAAAAAATGAGATCAAGATCAGAATTGCGGCAATCGTCGTATAAACTGACAAAGTCTATGTTATTGAAATCCCGATATGAAATTGTTTGTTGACAACAATTAAGAGGTAGGTCATACGTCAAAAATATTAAATCATGTTTAGAGAAAGCAGGTACAGAAATTTGATCATAGAGTAATACTAGTTCCCTTTTATTTACAAAGAACAAGTCAATTAAGGTATTACATGTGTCGGTGTTGATGTGTTCACCGGTACTAAGCCGAGAGCTTCCATACCATCCAACAAATGTCTTTCAGTAAATAGGTTACTATTCATATCACCTGTCAAAATAATATCAGTATAATTAAGTTGGCTATTAAGTCAATTGTGTCTGAGCAGTCTATATTTTTATGGGGCCTATAAAAGCAGCCAATAAGCATTTTTGTATCACAGGTTGGGTTAATTAATTCTAAAAAAAATATATTCTATTAGGCTATCGTTGGGCTGCTTAAGAATAACATTTCCTCGTAAACTTTTGCTTAAATAAATTGCTGCACCCCCAGCATGACTACGACGATCGGAACGAAACACAACATAACCATAACAACTAATTAACATGTTACTAAGTTCAGGTACAAACCACGTTTCGGACACACATACGACATCTACTTGAGAATTAACAAACAGATAACAAAACTCTTCTATCTTATTTACTAAGCTCTGAGCATTTATGTGACAAATCTTGAGCCCAATTTTCTGTTTGCTTAAGACCCTAATCATTGCATGGCTATTCGCTGTGGAGTTATGGCTAGAGGCCATCAATATTAAAATAAGTTTTTCCATAGACACACACACCAAATGAATATAAAATTATGCAAAAATCACACTGAATGTTAAGAGAAGATACAAAAAGAAAATAAAGCATGGTGCAGTTAGTGAAGATGTTGATGTTAATGATCTCAACAACAAATTTGTTAACCTTAATGTTCCAGTGTCTGAGTGCAATCCTTATTTGTGTTCGCAACCACTTAATAATTGTTGTAATAGTTTTGATTTTATTTGTGTAAATCAATGTGATGTGTATCTGTCTATAAGTAAAATGAAGTCCAACGCAACTGGCATGGATGGTTTAAATCCAAAGTTTTTTAAAATTCTTCTGCCGCAAATTATTGGCTATGTAACTCATATATTCAATACAGCCCTCACAACGTCTACGTTTCCCGACCAGTGGAAAATTGCAAAGGTAATGCCAATCCCAAAATCTACTCATGAGTTTAGGCCAATCTCGATTTTGCCATATCTATCTAAAATATTTGAGCACCTTTTGGGCCTCTCAAATTAACAAGTTCCTCTCAATAAATCGACTATTAAATGATAAGCAATCAGGTTTTAGGACTGGCCGAAGTTGTACTACGGCGATAATCAAAGTGGTCGAGGATATAAGATCAAAGATGGATAACAGTGAGGTCTCACTATTGACGCTTCTTGATTTTAGTAAAGCATTTGACACGGTTAACCACGATATTCTACTGACAAAGCTCAATACCATGTATAATTTTAGCCAAACTGCTACTAAACTCATATCCTCTTACTTAAGTAATCGTAGACAAGCCGTTGTTATTCCTTCTAAAACGTCCGACTTCCTTGTTCTCCCTCGTGGGGTCCCGCAAGGATCAATTTTAGGTCCACTGCTTTTTAGTATGTATATCAATGATTTACCAAGTGTTTTGTCTAAATGTAACATCCATTTATATGCTGATGATATCCAATAGTATGTAAGTCGTCCGCTTAGTAAAATTAACGAATGTGTCCAGTTATGTAATGAAGATTTGTTGCGTGTTAGTCAATGGGTCAATGTAAATGGTTTGTGTATTAACCCGTCTAAATCCAAATGTATCTTAATTTACAAAAAGCACCTGATTACTGACAACATTCCCAAGCTGCAAATAGATTCGACAGTAATTCACTACGTAGATAAAGCTGAAAGCTTAGGAATCACCCTGAACAGGACCTTATCATGGGATAGTCAGGTGAATAAAGCTGTGGGAAAAACGTGTGGCGTTTTAAGGCAACTTTGGCTCACCCAGAAATTCCTACCCCTTAACATAAGAATATTGATCGCGAAATCTTTAATATTGCCAAAACTTTTGCATGGCATTGAAATTTTTGGCAAATGCGACGCTGCAAGCCAAAGGAAGTTGAGGGTAGCGTATAATAATGTAGCCCGTTACGTGTTTGGCCTCAAAAGGGCAGACCACGTAACGGGTTACGCTAATAGACTGTTGGATCTAGATCTAACGTCTTTAATTAACTTTAGAATTCTTCGCTTAATACACAAAATTATATATACACAAGAACCTGAGTATTTGTATGGCAACATAAAGTTAACATCGTCCTAACGTGTGAACAACCTCGTTTGCTTGAGAACCAAACTAGCCTCTTCTGATAGGCAGTTCTTTATCTTTGCTGTTCGACTGTGGAACAATCTTCCTCCCTACATTAAATCTATACGCAGTGCACACCGTTTTAAAATTAATTTAGAATCATATTATAAAACTTAATTTTAACGCCTGAAACTACATTACAGTCCAACTTACGCATAACTTTCAATATGTAATTCTTTTTCATTTGATTCCATTTTATAAATAATTGTTTAAAATATATCATTTAGATTAATACTCTTACATTTTACATTTTAATATCTGTGATTAATGCTTTAATTTATAGTAGCAATACTGTAGCATTAAGAATCCTTCAAAAATTAAATAAATAAATAAATACAAAGCTCAAAAAGCTTACAGTTAAATATAATAAAGAAGGGCTGAGAGGAGGGGCAAACTAAATTAAGAGCGAAAAAGCTCATGCGCAGCTCCACTTAAATTTCTCTCACTCTCCCGCAGACGATTAAGATTTTGTATGCTGTCAACGCAGATAACATCTTCCGTTTCACTCCGTCTAACGTGAACGAGCGCTCGACGGCAGAAAACAGCTTTAGTATCCTTTCTAATATTTTACTGACTGCAGACAGAAGGCTAATAGGCCAGTACGATGGGTTCCAACGGTTGTTTTACTCTATCTGTTCGAACGAAAACATGCTTACACTGGTATAACTCAGGATGAACAAATTCTTGTGGTGTATGATGGTGCGCTTTCTTTGTTGTAGGTAATTGTGACATTGCCTTTCGGAGAGCTTCAGCGAACTCTGATTCGGTCGGTAGCTGTGTGCATGGTGATAGGAATCCGCCAGGGATTCGCAACGATGTACCGTAGACCATTTCTGCAGGACTGAGTCCGATGTCGTTTTTAACTGTGGTACGCAATCCCAGCAAAACAAGATGCAGTGCCGAGCTCCAATTGAATGGATCAGAGCATTTTAGTGCTGCCTTTAACGTGCCATCGCTCTACCATACCATTTGCTTGAGGGTGATATGCCGTTGTCCGAAGATGTTTGAATCCACACAACTTAGCCAGTTCTTTGAATATTGTCGATTCGAATTGGCGTCCTAAGTCGGTGGTGATGTACAGCGGAATTCCGTATGATGCAAACCAGCCAGAAATTAATGCTTTCGCTACTGACTGTGCTGTTATGTCGACAAGGGGAATCGCGGTCGGCCATCTTGTGAAACGATTGATGCAAGTAAGGCAATATCGAAATCCGTTCGACGACGGCAGTGGGCCAACAATATCGATATTAATGTGCTCGAAACGGGCATTGGTACCAGCATATTCGCCTAGTGGCGATTTCGTGTGGCGCTGTATTTTGGCTTTTTGACAAAGCAGACAGGACCGTACTATTTTAGCGACTTCATTTGCCATGTGTGGCCAGACATAATGCTTCGATACTAGTTTATTAGTAGCCTTAACGCCTGGATGGCACAGCGAATGCAAGTTCTGTACTACAGTTGGACGGAGGCTTTTGGGCACGAAAGGTCGTATCTGGTTGTCCGTAACGTGGCAATACAATTGCTTGGTTGAGCCTGGTATACTGAGTTTCGTGAGTGTTATGCGATTTTCTATACCTGAACCAAGAAGCGATTGAAGTTCTGTGTCGTTATCTTGCTCTAATGCCATCTTATCAAAATTAATATTTTCGAAAATATTGATGCGTGAGAGAAAATATGCAACGTTGTTTTCTGCACCGGAGATGTGTCGTATATCGGTGCTAAATTGGCCGATGAAATCCAGGGCTCGACGTGGTGATGCCTTTTCGCTGTTTTGCTTAAATGCAAAAATAAGTGGTTTGTGATCGGTCAAAATTACGAACTCTCTGCCTTCCAACGCGTACTTGAAGTGAAGAATAGCTTGATAGATAGCAGTCAGCTCTCTATCGTAAGTACTATACTTTTTTTGCGCAGGTGAAAATTTCCTGGAAAAAAATCCCAATTGCTGAATTTGTCCCTTGTCTATTTGGTGCAATACGGCACCCATAGCGTCATCAGATGCATCAGTGGTGATTGTGATGTGCGTATCTGGTGTCATGTAATTCAGCAATGTAGCAGATGCCAAGTCGTTTTTACATGCGTCGAACGCTTGCTCTGCTTCGGTGGACCAGTTAATGATGGTATTATCGTTTTTTTTGTTGCCTTGAATCAGCAACTGAAGTATCTTATGATTATCCGTTTCTTGTGGGATGAATGGGCGATAAAAGTTAATCATACCGAGAAACTTTTTTAAATCCTTAGCGATGAGTGGTTTCTTGTACATTCGTATAACTTCCACTTTGGCTTCAGACGGTTTAAGTCCCTGTTGGCTGACATCAAGACCAAGAAACGTAAGCTGAGGTTTTCCAAACTGGCACTTTTAAAAATTCACGGCGAGTTGAGCATGGCGAAGTCGATCAAGAATGATGCGGACGTGTTGCGCATGTTGCTCTGTAGATTCCGAAGCGATTAAGATGTCATCTATGTACGCAAAAGCAAAATCGAGACCGCTGATGACGTCATTGATATAGCGCTGAAACGTCTGCGCTGCGTTTCGCAATCCAAATGTCATAAACAAGAATTCGAACAGGCCAAAAGGCGTGATAATGGCTGTTTTCGGAATACCTTGCGGGTCAACGGGAATTTGATGATATGCTTTTTGTAGATCGAGTTTAGAAAATATCTTTTTACCATATAATATACTTGTTAGGTATTGGATATCTATCGGGTACGGTTACGCTGTTTAACGATCGGTAATCTCCACAAGGTCGCCACTCTCCGTTGGCTTTTTTTTTACCATAAGTAGTGCGCTAAGCCAATTGCTATTGGAAGGAAGGCATATTCCCCTTTCCATTAGAATAGAAAATTCTTTCTGTAATCGACGTGCTCGGGCGTGCGTGGGTGGACCACTTGTCTTAATGCAATGTGTAACCTTTGACGTTATGGGAAGCCTGTTGGAGTTGATTGTCGCCAGGTATCGGAATTCGTAAAGCAACTTAGCGTATTGGTCCGAAGCGTTGTATGAGGTGATAATCGCAATGCTGTTCTGAGATGTAGAGCATTTTGATTCCAAAACCGTTTGCCGATCGATTAGCTTGCGTCGTTTAATATCCACAAGCAGATCATAATGTTGCAGAAAATCGGATCCAATAATAGCACAGTTGACATTTGCTTCCACGAATGTCCAGACGAAATTTCTTCGGAGTCCGAGCGATAAAGAAATGCGTTTTTCTCCATACGTTTGAATTTTTGAACTATTGGCAGCGAACAGTTGTTTTGAAGTTGGAAATTACGTTAAATTTTTACTAGCAGGCAAAACGGATATATCGCCAGTATCGATGAGAAAATTAATTTTTGACAGCTTATCGTTAATAGTGAGGCGGGCAATGGTGCATTGACTGTCTTTGAACTTGCCCGCCGAGTCCAAAGATTGCATTAGTTATTTGTCGTATTTGACGAAAATGAGCATGGTTGGCGGCACTTCTGAGCTTTGTTGACAAACTTCATGTGATATCTACAGCTAGCTGTCGTTTGCGATGGAGCTTGTGCTGATCCACTGTTGCTGCGTCTAGCTGATTCCGATCGATAATGTTGCCTACCGCGGGCTTTGCACAAACTATTTAATTGCTGTTCGAAGCGTTCGAGACGATAGTTAACATCTGAATCGTTGTTTTGTGTGGACTTGGATTTCGCCTCCACAGCACGTACGTTGTGAAATTCGCCGACTTCCATAATCTTATCTGCGAGCTTGGCCTACGTCCGACGCTTGTAAAATTGCCTGTACTTGCTGCAACCATAAAGATTTAAGAAATCCGTCGTTGACTTTATTTTTTGCAAGCGAGCTTAATTCGTTAAGCAGCTGAGTGGGCCTCTTGTCACCCAGGTCAATCTCAGAGAGCAATTTTTGAATTTTCTTTTGTTCGCTTTCACAATAGCGTTCTAAAATTCACGCCTTGAGATGATCGTATTTACCAGTTTGTGGTTGATTTAAAATGGCGTCAGAAATTCGAACCAAAACTGACGAGTCTATTGAAGCGAGGATTGTATTAAACATTGTTTCGTCTGTCGTAATTCCAGCCAACATAAATTGTGATTCCACTTGAGACAGCCATAACTCGGGATGCTCAGGTCAAAACGGCGGCACTTTTACTGCTAAGCGATTAACAGTTGCATTTGAGTTATTTATGTGTGCAGTGTCTCGCACACTAACGGGATCAGACTGTCGCACATTGTTGGCGGCGTCGCGGGGCATCGAATCGTTTTCACGTTCCATCGTCGTGCTGGGTCTCAATAAATGATCGTATATGTTTTTTAAATCACGTCGGGGTCACCAATTTAGTGTGATGGTTAACCACTAATAATATATACATTTATTTAAAGTTATTTCACAATGTTATAAATATATGTGTGCGTGTTTTCGCGCTGAGGCCAAGCGTTCATTCTTCTTCTTCGTACTAGATTCTGAGTTAATGAACTGGTTCGCTTGAACCCTTTTACTTGAACTAACTCGTTGATGGTTGTTGAACTATCGATAAACTTGGTAGTGATGAGATGTGGATGCGAATGCGGATGTGAATGCGGATGTGGTCAGGCACCACAGGCTTGATATAAAAAAACAAATACAATTACATGTATGTACATACATATGTATGCAACTTTGCATATACAGGTGACCCTTCCACAACGCGGGGGTAAGGTTTCTAAGATTTGCCGAGTTGTAAGAAATCGAGTTGTAGGAGATATGAGCTCCATACAAAAATCGGAATTTGGTTTTAAACTGAAAAATTTGATTTTGTTCGTATATATCTGTGGTCACATGGAAGAGTAGCTTAAGTCGAAAATTGAAGTTTTGTGATATCGCCAATTTTGTGTATTTTTTTATCTAATTGATTTTTGTGAAAAATTTATATGCTGAAATGTTGCTAATAAGTTTATTAGAGAAGAAAGGTACAAGTTTCAAAAAATATTTGGGAAATAGAGAAGATTTGACACTTTTTATGCATAAGGTACCGTTTATTTGTAACGTCGCGACGCGTCGCTTTGAACTAACAGCTAATGTGTACATAAGCTGTTTTGCAATATTGGTTTTTTTTTTATTTTATCGAATTGCATTTCATCATAAGAACTAACACTCACTTAAAATTGCTCTATGCAAGAATAATATTTCATTAAAAAAACTTATCAGAACATAAGTTGTTTGAAAATAATTAGTTTATTTTTTTGAAGGTGAATATTTATGCAGCTTAAGTCTATATAAGTGAAATAGTTATATGATGAACGGAAGATCGAACATTATTTTTCAAAACTGATTAAACAGATTTATGCGCTTTGACATCTATATACCTCCTATTGCAATAACTCAATTCGCGCTAAAGACGACTTAAGCTACTCTTCCATGTGACCACAGATATATTCATACTAAATATATGTATTTTTATCAGAGCTGCAAACCCCTTGAAAATTCGCAGAGGTTCCAAAACCGGGCTCTGAATATTTTGGAACCCAGTGTTCGGTTCCAAACCCGGGTTCGTCGAGGGGGAAAATGAAAAACATTCGAAGTCATTGTCCAACAACATTAATTTTTCTAATGCCAATAAATAACAACCAGGGATAACTCAAAAAAACGTACAACACATTTTTTCTGAGAAATTTTAGCAAGTGTCGCCTTAATGCCAACTTGTGCGCAGACACCGAGTAAGCAACAACAACACACAAATACAAGATAACAACGTAATACATACTTTGTATCAGAGATGTCAAAACAATGCTTATGGGAGAGCTATCACAATACTAATAAACCAAATACACTAATACAAGTAAGGCAGGTATCACTGCAAAGATTTTTATATATATTTGAACGACAAGAAAAAGTAATAATAATGACCAGCACTCATATAGGGTTGTTTTAGTTGTTTTAGTGCAGTCTCGTCTGCAAAAGAACAAAAAAAAATCCTTGAAATTTTGTTGCCCAACAACAAATATATGAAAGATCCGTTACATTGCTGCTGAGCATAGGCAGTGATACATTCAGTTGTAAAAAAAAATGTGTAGATCTGTTTCTAAACAATTTGCTGCAAACACCCCTTAGGGATTAATGAGCATAAAAAAAAAAAAAAAAAAATTTTCAGATATCTAGTGTAAACATATGTATGTATGTATGTATGTAAGAATATCTGTACGTGTTATTTTGTCTCCGCTTTACTGAGTTACATATGGAAATTCGAATTTAGACAAAGTTACATTAAAATATTAAGCATATATATTTTTATTGGACCGAACCCTTAAATAAAAATGGAACCGGTTCGGTTCACGGTCCCGATACGTTGATTGGGTTCGTTTCGTGGCTCGGTTCCACACAGCGTGGAACCCGCAGAGAACCGGTTCCACAGGGTTCGGTTTCGGACCGGTTTGCAGCTCTGATTTGTATACCCTTAACCCATAAAATGGGTAAGAAGGGTATAATGGTTTTGTGCAAAAGTATGTAACAGGCAGAAGGATGCATCTCCGACCCAATAAAGTATATATATTCTTGATCAGCATCAACATCCGAGTCGATATAGCTATGTCCGTCTGTCCGTCCATCCGTCTGTCCGTCCGTCTGTATGAACGCGTCGATATCAGAGACTACAAGAGCTAGAGACTTCAGATTTTAAATATAAGATCTCCTATACCATAAGCAGAAAAATTTGGTTTCAAATTATCGATAGCTTTTCTGGCTTCGATATACACATGTTGTCGATTTTAAAAAAATCTCGAATTTGGAAAATGTAAATATGGGGGTTGAAATAATGGGTGACGATAGAGTTTTTCTGAAAATTTCGTCCAAATCGGTAAAGAACCACTGGAGATATTTTATATTAAAGTTAAGTCAAGAAAAACTGCATTTCTGCAAGTCACTTTAATACACGGGTTGAGGGTATCTTTTAGTCGGGTTTTCTCGACTAAAGCCTTCTTACTTGTTTTGAAATTATTTATTGAGTCATAACAACATATTATGTAATTTGATAACACTTTTTTATCAAATCTGAACAAAACAATAATACAATTTCAGTTTTACGTAACTTATTCAAGTTGAAAGAAATAATAAATTAAAATGAAAATAGAACCATAATTTTCAAAGTCATCACTTATTATGATTTGTCTTGGACGTTTTGTTCGTTCTATTTCAAAAGAACCGCGGGAAATAACCTTTTTTAAATAAGCAAACAATAACGACGCTACCGAAAAATTGTCGTCGGCGTTCAATTATACTCAGGGGAATAAGTGCATTCGTGAAATTCGCGTTGTCGGAGGCGCGTTGTTTTCTTTCGTTTTTATTTGTTAGTGTTTTTGTTTTTGCACGGAATATATTTGGTGAAAATTTTTTGCTTTCGTTTAGCGTGCTTCAGAAGTCATCAATGTATGCATGTTCTTTCATTTGTTAATATATATGTACAACAATGTACTTACATATGTATGTACTTACGTACGTGCATTTGCAACACCAACCAAAGTTACAAACGTCAGCTCTAAAATTATATCAAAACAATGGCAAATTTTAGATCAAAAGTCAAATTTCTTGTGCTTCTATGTATGTGTTTGTGTGTTACGTTTTGTCTGAGTTTGATAATTAGCACGTAGGTAAAACCACCCCCATAACATATTCTGGTGTGCAAAATTATTCTAGACGCACCAAGTTTTGTTTAAATTGATTAGTTTTAAATCAGTGACACCAACAAAAAGTAGCAGTGCGGGCCCAACAACAACACTTACATCAACAACAAACGCTACTTGGGTCGTAAATCAATTGTCAAAGGCACACAAATCTGAAAAAAAAAATGGTGCACTGTGCGAAGTGATACATGTACATAAAATTATGAAATTTAAATTTTCGACCGCATTATTCACTTATTTGTGTATGCACTTATTCATTAAGAAGCGGAAATTCGTTTCTTTCTTGCAAGTGTACGAACCTTTTTCTTATGACTTTGCTTGTGCGACGTGAAGACGTCACAGCGCATGTGCTTTGTTTTTGTAAACTCGCTCGCTCGCGACAATCAGGCGCCAGTAGTGGAATAAGTCATGTGTTTTGTTTTCGGACCTAGGTGTATGGGAGGTACTCTAAGGTGTTGTCCAAAATAAAAATCCTTTCCTAGTGCTTACTACCTGCATGGAATATTTTTTCCGTCCAACTGCAACGTTTTCACTTGTTACACTTTGATACCGAAGGTCTCATAGTATATTGGTTTTGTGCAATGTCCGTCATGGTGTCCGTCTGTCCGTATGAACGCAACTTTTTTCGACACCCGTAAAGCTAGAGACTTGAAACTCTGCAATTATGTTCGTCTATAGGCGCGACAGATAAAGTGTCAAGATTGGGTTGCCACGCCTACTAGGAGGCTGGGAAATCGATAAATTCGATAACAGAAAACCGATAAAACCAAATATTTCTCACATTCCTGCAGCTAGAGTTACCAAATTTTGCACGAAGATAGCTAGTCACATCCCTGGAAAAACTGCATTAAAACTTTGGATGCCACGCCCACTCCTTCCGCCCCCATCCTCCATGGGAAATGCCTATAGTTTTCACGTTTTTTTAAATTAGATACACCAAATTTTGTGTCAAGATAGGTAGTGAAGTTTTCCAACAAACTGCATCAAAAATTTGGATGCCACGCCCACACCTTCCGCCCCCACCCCCGCCGTTTTTAAAACGGTTATGCGTGTATCTTCCACATTTCTTGGTAGGAAGATATATGGTGACATCTACAAAAGATCTGCATCAAATATTTGGATGCCACGGGATCGGGATCGGCTATATCCTTAACTGTTTTTGAGCTAGAGCCAAATAACTTTTACCGGCCCTTTTCTGCCGCCCCTGTATTCCCCCTTTCGGTTAAGAAACACCAGAGATATAGGAGATTGAAGTTTAGTCACAAATGCATACAGACAATTACTGTACGCGTTATGTACAGGGTTCGGGGTATCTCCTAGTCGGGAAATCTCGACTAGAGCCTTCTTACTTGTTAAAAACGGAAATGCGTGTATCTTTTAGAGTTTTTAAGCTAGAGTCACCAAATTTTGTATCAAGATAGCTGATGGGGTTTCCCAAACATCTACACCACAAATGTGTTGCCGACCACCTCTTATCTTTCACAGTTCTTTAGCTAGAATCACTATTTTTGATAGGAAGACAGCTGGTGACAGCTCTTAAAAATTTGCATCAAAAATTTTGATGCCAAACCCACTTTTGCCACCCTCCTTTAAAAATCGACAGATTTTGAGCTAAAGCCACTAAATTTTATAGGAAGATAGCTGGCGATGTTTCCCATCCGGCTCATACCAACCGCCCCCGCATTCCTTCTCTGCAAGCAGACTCCTAACCATCCGTTTTTATACCCCTAGCCCATAAAATTAGTATAATGGTTTTGTGCAAAATTATAAGTTTGTTTCAAATTATCGATAACTATTCTGGTTTCCAATATACACATGTAATCGACTACAAGAAAATCTCGAATTTGGGAAATGTAACAAGTTTGAAGGCTCTAGTCGAAATTTCTCGACTAGGAGATACCCCGAACCCTATACTTAACGCGAACAGTCATTGTCTGTATGCATCTGTGACTAAACTTTAATCTTCGATATCTCTGGTGTTTCTCAACCGATTTCGATAAAGTTTTCAGAAAAGTTCTATCGTTACCCATTATTTTTTTGTAATCGATTGCATGTTTATTTCGGAAACGGAAATAGTTATCGAAAATCGGAAACAAACTTGAACTGCCTAGGACTTAGATGAGCTTATGTGCAAAATCTGAAGTCTCTTGCTCGTGTAGTCTCTGAGATCGACGCGTTCATACATACAGACGGACACACGGGCATTAAATAAAAATGGAACCGGTTCGGTTCACGGTTCCGATACGTTGATTGGGTTCTGTTCCTGGTTCGGTTCCACACAGCGTGGAACCCGCAGAGAACCGGTTCCACAGGGTTCGGTTTCGGACTGGTTTGCAGCTCTGATTTGTATACCCTTAACCCATAAAATGGGTAAGAAGGGTATAATGGTTTTGTGCAAAAGTATGTAACAGGCAGAAGGATGCATCTCCGACCCAATAAAGTATATATATTCTTGTTCAGCATCAACAGCCGAGTCGATATAGCTATTTCCGTCCTGTCCGTTCTGTCCTAACTATAGAACTTTTCTGAAAATTTCGTCAAAATCAGTTGAGAAACACCAGAGATATCGAAGATTTTAGTTTAGTCACAGATGCATACAGACAATGACTATACGCGTTAAGTATAGGGTTCGGGGTATCTCCTAGTCGAGAAATTTCAACTAGAGCCTTCTTACTTGTTTTTATTGGTATCAGAGTATTCCGCAGTCGGTTGTGGCCGACTGCAACGATTTCATTTGTTTTTTCTTAAATATAGCCTTTAATTTATAAAATATGATTTTCAGGCCTTGTATTGTCCAACTACTTTTGATTCGGTGCTTTGTTGGCCTCGTACCAGCGTTAACAGCTGGGCCATTTTGCCCTGCTTCGAGGAGTTCAAGGGTGTTCACTACGATACAACAGGTGAGAACGATTATATGTGGCGCCTTAAAAATACTTTAATAACTTCTTATTTAAATTGAAAATGTAAAATATAGAAAATGCAACACGCTTTTGTCATGCGAATGGTACATGGAACCATTACTCTAACTACAGCAGCTGCCATCAACACTCGAGCTCTGTGCCCATTGTCCCCGATTTCTCGGCCAGCGTAGACCTGCCGGCCATTATATATGCTTTTGGCTATTTTATAAGTTTTTCTACTTTAGTATTGGCACTTATTATATTTTTATGTTTTAAGTGAGTCTATTTACAATCAAAAATACTGCACTTTTCTGATATATATTTTGTTGCAGGGATTTGCGCTGCCTGAGAAACACAATCCATGCAAATCTATTTCTAACCTATATCACATCAGCGCTGCTGTGGATTTTAACTCTATTTCTGCAAGTGGTGGTACTCTTTTTTTGTAATTGATTTTTTATAAGACTCATAAAGTTCTTTAATTACTGTACAGATAAACAGTGAATCTAGCCAGGCTGGCTGCATAACGCTGGTCATTATGTTTCATTACTTTTATCTCACAAACTTTTTCTGGATTTTCGTTGAGGGTAAGTTCATAGAACTCTCCACTAAAATTTGATACTTCAAAGGTTTTCAAATCGTTACTTTAATGTTCATGACTTTAAACATAGGCACCACCTTTTTTGTGCTGTATGAAAAAAAAGCTTTATAACTTTGCTTGGTTTAAGTAGCGGTTTCTCTATTATTATAATATTATATGTTATGCATTGCAAATGCATTTAGCATTGTGAGCGCCAAATGGATAGCTGTACAAAGGACTTTGCGGCGTCATCCGGAAAGAGCATAAAAAATAAGAGCATAACTGATTGTGATGATTCCACTTTCGATAGATTGACCTAAGAAAACCGTGAAAATGGGGTCGCAATGGTCGTTATATTGAAGATAATTTTTTCATTCTGTCTATTGTTAATATAATTCATTTATCTTTGGTCTTTTTTTTTATACTTTGATGCTGAAAGTGCCATAGTATATTGATTATTTGCAATGTCCGTCATGGTGTCCGTCTGTCCGTATGAACGCAACTTTTTTCGACACCCGTAAAGCTAGAGACTTGAAACTTTTCAATTATGTTTGTCTACACACCGATCAGCTAAAGTGTCAAGATTGGGGTGCCAAGCCTACTAGGAGGCTGGGAAATCAATAAAATCTATAGCTGAAAGTCGATAAAACAATGTACCAAATTTTTCACGAAGAAAGTTAGTCATGTCCCTTCAAAAACTGCATCAAAATTTTGGATGCCACGCCCACTCCTTCCGCCCCCATCCTCCCTGCTCCTTGAAATTGGAAACGCCTATAGTTGTCACATTTTTGTGGTTAGAGCCACCAAATTTTGTGTCAAGATAGATAGTGAAGTTTTCCAAAAAACTGCATCAAAGATTTGGATGCCACTTCGTCTTATTTTTTAGAAATCTATTAAACTTCATCAAACAAAAAAAATGATGTTACTTTTTTTATTGATAACTCGATAAATATTGATAAATTGTGTTTAGTATTTTCGGTTTTTTTTTTTAACTCTATTAAACTTTGCCAGTCACAACACCTCATCGCACCGTACCATGGTCACCCATTTTTGCGAAAAAGAGAGCGCCGACGACATCGATAACACGATCAGTCTGATCGTTGCGCGCCCTCAAAAACGCAAAAGTGAGCAAGGGTGCACTTGACGTGACAGCCCACTTGCCGTGACGCCAACTTCACGCATGAGCCTGCGATTTTGGGATGATTGGCAAAAATATAGCGAGTTGTTGGATTTTGGCAAGCAGCCAGTGACGACGCGAATATACACCAAGTGCGACTACAACAACAACATCGACGACCCGCGCAGCACCCCCACAGCAACAACACCAACAGCAACGGCCATAGCAGCGGCCACAGCAGCCACCACCACAACGTTAGCCAGCCTAAGTCTGGCCGCCACAGCAACAACAACTACAACACAGCAGCCTACGCTTTGGTTACAGCAGCTATCAGTAGCCACGAAAGGAGAGTGACACCTTTAGCCACCGCAGCCCCCATAGCAACAACAACAACAGCGGCCGCAGCAGCGAGCAACAGCCACAGCAATGGGAGTAGCGACCACAGCAGCAGCCCGCCTAATTTTAGCCGCTACAGCAACAACAGCCACAGCAGCCTTCGCTTTGGCCACAGCATTCTATCAACAGCCACAACCGGAGGGTAGCACATTTGGCCACCGCGACCAAACGCAGCGGCGACAACAACAACCACGGTCACCTCCATAGGGAACAGCTACGGCCCCAGCCACCCCGGGCAATAGCAACAACAAAAACGGGAACCACAGTAGCGTGTAACGGCGAACACAACAACGGCACGAACCACGGCGGCAGCCACAGCAACGGCGACAACGACGACAACGGCAGTCTGCACCAGCGCATCAAGGAACAGGAGTAAAACAAAGTGCATGTGAAATAGTGCGAGTACAAGTGCAAGGTGCAAGTGCAAAGTGCAAAAGTCGGTTTTCGGAAATTGTGGCAAGTGAACGCGCCCCACACAAACGCACACCCAGCGGCTTCACGCATACGCACAAGGCGCACACGCACACGCACAGGTCGCCACACATACTCATACACACCGCACACACGCTACGCACACTCAGGCAGCCATACACACACGCACCGGCAGCCACACACACTCACACACACATGGCACACACACTGTTATGCACACCCAGGCGACACAGTCACACGCACCGGCAGTCACGCACACACTTATACACCCTGCACACACACGCTACGCACACCCAGGCAGCCATACACACACGCATCGGCAGCCACACACACTCATACACACCGCACACACGCTACGCACACCAGGTCACCTCACCTTACGGCCAACATGGGGGTGGTGCGAGGACCAGACTATCGAATCTAGATTCTGCGATGTCTGTTTCGTGATCAGTCCCGTGTGTAGCGACAACTGGGTAATACCCGTGCGTTGCAGGTTGCGGTGGGCTTGGGTAGGGGAAGCTGGGACAGCCACTCCAAAGGAGGAGACGCAAGCACTGCCGAGACGCCCGAAGTCTGCAGTCGCGAGGTGGCCGCCGAGCATTTGCAAGCGGTAGCAGTTGACCAGGAGCCAGTAGTTAGGGACTTACCGGAGAGACCGACTGAAGCCGACGAGGAGGTTGACCCCAGAGTACAAGCATTTTTGGAGTGGGAGCTGGCGCTGTTTGATGAGTTGAAGGGAGTCTCTCACATCGCAGAGCATGTCATCACCATGCGGGACGAGAGACCCATCAAGCAGCGCTACTACCCGAAAAACACCGCCATGCAGAAGGTCATCTATGATCAAGTGGATGAACTGCTAAAGAACGGATGCATAGAGCCCTCCAAGTCACCCCATAGCGCCCCCATCGTGCTGGTAGGGAAGAAGACCGGTGACATCAGGATGTGCATCGACTACCGGCAGTTGAACGCACGTTCCATCCCCGACGCCTACCCCTTGCCGCGCATCCATCACATCTTGGAACGGCTGCGGAATGCGAAGTTCATCAGCACCTTGGATCTGAAAAGTGGATACTGGGACGGTACCGTGACGAGGACTGTTCCATTGGAAGGTCATGCCTTTCGGCCTCCACTCCGCCCCAGCCACCTTCCAACGTGCTCTCGATGGAGTCATCGGACCGGAGATGGAACCATACGCCTTCGCCTACCTCGACGATATTATCATTACCGGGTCCGACATAGAGGATCACCTACGAAAGTTGCAAGAGGTCCGTTGACGGTTGCGGGAGGCGAACCTGCGGCTGAACAAGGCCAAGTGAAAGTTTTTCAAGCGCAGTCTCTCCTACTTGGGCCACGTCGTCAGCAAGCAGGCATCCATTCCGATCCGGACAAGATCGCCGCCCTCCGGAAGCTGACACCCCCTACCAACATTCCGGAACTGCGACGATGTCTGGGCATAGCGTCGCGGTACAGGAGGTTTGTGGCCAATGTCGCTCCTGCTGAGGAAGAGCAAACGCTGGGAGTGGGGTGAACCACAGCCAGCAGCGTTCGACGAGCTCAAGCGGCGCCTTACGGAGGCACCTGTCCTGGCGTGTCCCGACTTTGAGGCCAAGTTCGTGTTGCAGACCGACGCCAGCGACTTTGTTATCGGGTCCGTGCTGACGCAGGAGATAGACGGAACCGAACGAGTCATATCGTGCGTGAGCCGGAGACTGTCCAAGCCCGAAGAGAACTACTCGGTGACAGAGAAGGAGTATCTCGCGATCGTTTGGGCCATCCGCAAATTGAGATGCTTCCTCGAGGGCTACCGCTTTGATGTAGTGACGAACCATTTGGCGCTCAAGTGGCTGAAAAGCATCGACAGCCCGACTGGCCGAATCGCAAGGTGGGCGTTGGAACTGCAGCAGTACCTGTTCGACATCCACTACCGACGGGGAAAATTTAACGTGGTCGCAGATGCGCTATCTCAGCAACCACTGGAGAAGGCGTTGCAGACAGTTTAGTTCGACACCCCCGACTGCCCTTGGCTACGCAAGTTGGTCCAACGGATCAAGGATCATCCGGACAAGTACCCGGATTAAGCGCTGGAAAACGGGCAGGTATACCGGCACCTTGGTCATCGCCTCCTGGAAGAGGAGTACGTACCCTAGAAGCTTTGCGTGCCTATTGACCAACGTCCCCGCGTCCCCGAATGTCATGATGGCCCTACTGCCGGCCACCTTGGGATTCGGGAGACCATTGGACGTGTCATGCAGCGGTACTATTGGCCCGGCCTGTTTCGAGACGTTACTATGTACATCCGACAGTGCGCCAAGTGCCAGCGGTACAAAGTGAGCCAGCTCAAACCTGACGAGAAAAGTGGAGCAGCCATTCGCGACGCTCTGCGCAGATTTTGTCGGACACTTTCCCAGGTCGAAACATTGGTACACCATGTTGTTGGTGTTCTTCAACCATTTTTCCAAATGGGTCGAATTGGTACCTCTGCGCAAGGCCACGACGGCCAACCTGGATAAGGCGTTCAGGGAGAGAACACTGTGCCGGTTCGGAACACCACGATGTTTCGTGTCTGATAACGGAACACAGTTCACGACCCGGTCCTTTACCCGATTCTGCCAGCAACTGGGGATGGAGCTGCAGCATACCGCCCCCTACAGTCCCCAGAAAAACCCCCCGGAGAGGGCCAATCGGACGATTAAAACGATGCTGGCATAGTACTTCGAGGGACATCAAAATACGTGGGACGAACTGCTGCCGGAAATCATGCTGGCTATAAATACCAGCATCTCGGACACGACCAAGTTTAGCCCGGCCTACTTGGTGCAAGGACGTGAGCCCAGGCTACCCAACGCCATATACGAACAAGTCACCCCTGGGAGTGGTCGGCAGGAAGTAGACCTCGAGACACGGGCCACGGAGCTGAAGAAAGTCTTCAATATCGTCAAGAGAAACACACAGAGGGCTTTTCAGGACCAGGCGAAGGAGAACAACCTCCGCCGTCGGGATTGGCGGCCTACCCTGGGTACACGAGTTTTGGCTAAGCACCACGTATTGTCCAACGCAGCAGAAGGGTTTGCAGCGAAGCTTCCACCAAAATTCGATGGACCATATCAGGTCATGAAGATCGTCTCACCAAACGTCGTAAGAATCCGGCATGAAGAAACGAAACGACGTCGCTTTGCCAATCTGGCAGACTTAAAGCCGTTCCACGCAGCCCATGACGAGGAAGCCCACGAAATTACCCTCGACCTAACTTCTGTTCCCCTCCCAACCTCCTCACCACGTGTTACCCGAGAAAATCCACTTGTCGCAGACTTAGACGTAAATCTCAAACTTGTGGTACTTACAGACGAGATTTCGAAAGCCGAAGGACACGTCCTCTTCGGCTTAGAAGGGCATTGTCGACGGTACACGGACCCGGAGGGCTATCGGATTGGATTTCGGCTGGTTAAACGACAGCGCCATGGATGAAGCGTTGACGAGCATGCGGGATGATGTCGGGCTAGACGACCTCCCTCTTTTTTAGTATTGATTAGGTGATGGCCCCGGAAGCATGTCGGGTGGTTGGGACCGGAGGACTACCGCCGCAGGAAGTCCTGGAAAGCGTCAAACACGCCGTCCAGCTTAACACCCACCGAGGGGTGAAATACCTTATGGAGGTGGACAACCAGGGCTTCCAGGTGAAGGTGTCCGCGGCCGGTAAGGTCACCGTCCGTCATCGCCACCCGAAGTAAGGGGGGTGTGAAGTAGCCTTTTTGCTACCTCACAATAGCTGCCAGTCACAACACCTCATCGCACCGTACTATGGTCACCCACTCTTTGCTCAAAAGAGAGCGCCAAACGACATCGATAACACGATCAGTCTGATCGTTGCGCGCCCTCAAAAACGCAAAATTGAGCAAGGGTGCACTTGACGTGACAGCCCACTTGACGTCAACTTCACTTAAGACAGCGAATTTTGCAGCTTTGGAAAAGAGGAGTTGGATTTTGGCAAGCAGCCAGTAACGACGCGAATCTACACCAAGTGCGACTACAACAACAACATCGACGACCCGCGCAGCACCCCCACAGCAACAACACCAACAGCAACGGCCATAGCAGCGGCCACAGCAGCCACCACCGCAACTACGCTTTGGCCACAGCAGCTATCAGTAGCCACGACAGGAGAGTGACACCTTTGGCCTACGCAGCCCCCATAGCAATAACAACAACCGCGGCCGCAGCAGCGAGCAACAGCCACAGAAACGGGAGTAGCTACCACAGCAGCCACTACTACACCGGTCGCCACACACACTCAAACACACCGCACTCACGCTACGCAAACCCAGTCAGCCATACACACACGCACCGGCAACCACACACACTCACACACACACGGCACACACACTGTTATGCACACCCAGGCGACACAGTCACACGCACCGGCAGTCACGCACACATTTATATACCCTGCACACACAGAGATCTGTGATCTCTTGTTACAAGTGTGGAGCCCTCTGTCATATCGCGAGAGTGTGCAACCAGCCGCCAAAATGTGCCCTATGCACAAGAAAAGGAGAAAAGACGACTGACCATGCGACAGGCAGTTATAGGTGTCCTGCCTACCGGGAAGCTATCAAGCACGCCAAATGGTAAAAGTTCTGCAGCTAAACCTTAACCACTGCATGGCTGCTCAATCGCTTCTGGAGCAGACAACAAAGGAGCAGTGCATTGACGTATGCATACTGAGCGAACCGTACCGAGTGCCGCTTGCTCCATCATGCATCTGGGCGGCGGACACTAGCAAGAAGGCCGCGTTATGGGTGAGTGGTGCAGCTCAACAGCTTACCGATGTGCAACAGTTTGATGGTTTTGTGAGAGCAAGTCTAGGCAGCTTGTGCGTCTATAGCTGTTACCTTGCACCCAGCTTGCCACTCACTGCCTTCTCAGCTATCTTGGAGCAGCTAGCAGATGACGCCAGGGGTCGCAGCAGAATTATTCTCGCGGGCGACTTCAATGCATGGGCACTGGAGTGGGGCAGTGTTTCTACGAACACCAGAGGCAGGGTGCTCTTGGAGACACTTGCGGCACTGGATCTGGCGCTTTTGAACAGTGGCAACGGACACACCTTTTCAAGAGCTGGGGAGTAATTGACCTCACTTTCGTCAGCCCCTCATTAGTCAACGCAGCACAGTGGGTGATTAGCGACATCTTCACAGACTGCGACCACAATGCCGTCAAATGTTCACTTGGTGACCAGAGGGAGCGTGCTGTGCATAGCGAGCGAGCGTGAATGCTACCTGCAGCTGTGCGACTCTGCCGAGCAGGATCCCTGGGGGAAAGTGTACAAAACGGTGGTCAAGCGCATTTATGCGGGAAAACAACACCACCCTCCCATGGAGCCAGACAGGATGCAGGCCATAGTGGAGTGGCTGTTTCCACATGGGAGGCTTTGCCCGCAGCGTCATCGCACCACCCTGACAACACTGTTCCAGAGGCCATCACACCGGAGGAGGTTCACGTAATAGCCAGAAGCATCGCAGCGAATAAATCCCCAGGTCCAGACGGTATTCCAAACCAAGCGCTGAAGCTGGCTATGTCACTTCAAGCCGAACAGTTTGCAGCACTGTTTACTGCCTGCCTGCACGAAAGGACTTTTCCGCTCGTCTGGAAAGTGCAGAGCCTGTTGCTTTTGCCGAAGCCAGATAAACCACCTGGAGAGCCTTCATCATACAGACCAATTTGTCTATTAAACAACATTGCCAAAGTTTTTGAAAAGCTGCTGGGAGTAAGGCTAAGCAATGCGATAGACAGAGCTGGGGGGCTGTCCCCTTACCAGTTTGGGTTTCGCAAAGCGAGGTCAACCATCGACGCCCTAAGAATGGTTGTGGACTTAGCATCCAGTGCTATTCAAGGCTCCAGATGGGCAGGAGGAGGAAAAAAGTACTGCCTCATTGTCACGCTGGACATCAAAAATGCGTTTAACTCCGCCAACTGGGATGTCATCCTCAACGCTCTGGAGGCTCTGCAAGTCCCCTCATATCTGCGGGACACAGTTAGGAGCTACTTTGACGAACGGGTGCTGCATTACCGGACCTCAGAAGGCAGCAAAGCGTACAATGTTTCTGCAGGAGTTCCACAGGGATCAGTACATGGGCCACTACTGTGGAACATTATGTACGATGTCTTAAGGCTAAATCTTCCGGACAAGGGTCACATCGTTGGTTTTGCCGACGATGTTGCTATCGTCGTCGTGCACAAAGAGTTAGAGCGAGCTGAAGCCACGTGCAATATATGCATTGCACGCGTGCAGGACTGGCTTAACCAGGCGGGGTTGGAGCTGGCGGCGCACACGACGGAGGCGGTCCTTATGAGCAGCCGCAAGATGGTGGAAACAGCCAGAATAGTTGTAGGCCGGACTACGATACTGTCCAAACGGGCCATCAAATATCTCGGAGCTATGCTGGATACGAGATTGTCCTTCAAGGAGCACCTGGAGTACACCGCAGTCAAGGCAGCTGGAGTATGTCGCGCACTGTCGCGCATAAAGCTGAACACGCGCGGGCCCAAGCAGGAGCGCCGCCGCCCTGGCAGCCGTACACACACGCATCGGCAGCCACACATACTCATACACACCGCACACACGCTACGCACACCCAGGCAGCCATACACACACGCACCGGCAGCCACACACACTCGCACACAAACACACACTCATACACCCATTAGAGCGGAAGACACATGTGTGAATTCCAAGTGCGGTCGCGTTTTTAATTCGTTCCGGTCTTGTGACAATTTGCAGCGTATTAACTGGTTCGGAAATAATAAAAAACAGTCAGTGTGGTGTTGAGAGTGGCTGGGTGGCTTACCTGGTTACTCGTTTTTACCACCGCCTGGAGTGTGCCCGGTTGTTTCGACAATTGCGTCCTGCGGAGCCTCTATCTGGGGTATTCGGTGTTTTTGCTGGTCTGCGTGACGTTTTGCGGGTGTGTGTTCCTGTAGCATCTTTCACAATTGCACTTTCTTTGTGGTGTGCTATTTGTGTTTGTTCGCTCGAACACACTCTCAGCTATGATTTTCGGGTGCCCACTTTCCCAGCTGATCCCACTACCTGCCAGGGCCGTCAAGCTAAATCGCAGGGCAAGCTGAGCCTACATCACCTTTCGGCTTCTTCCGATTAAGCAGGTGGCGCTACTTTTGCTCGGTTCTTGTACCGACTAAGTGCGTGGTATACACCAGCTGTTGCATATCCTCGGGGTCAGCAAATTGTGTAGCAAAACGAACAGGCGTATTCTTTGCTAAGGAGACTCCTAGCTGATAGGTGCAAAAGTCCAAGGAACTGGTTATAACCAACCCTCCCCCGCTGCGACGGTGGACATAGAGGGGGCTCTGGTGACCGAAAAGGCGCGGTATAGCCCCCACCGGCTAAGCCGAAGGGAAACCTTTGGTCACCGTGGGACTGCTATCGGAGCTCTTAGCAAGGTACCCGCGGTATCTCTTGGATGGCAGATGATCCCCCGCCCCTCGCTCGTAGGCCGGCGCTGCCGCTGTCTCCACCGGCGCTGCAGCTAAACTTAGCCTCAGCTCCGCCTTGCCTAGAGGCAGTATCCCCAGCGATGGCGGCAACCTCTCCAGCTGCAGCGGTATCTTCAGTGGCCCGAGGAGCTTTCAATTATGCGGCAACAGGCAGTACTTCTAAACCACCTGTCACTCTAAGGTGTATCCTGGAGCAGATGGGTGATTGTATAGGAGGTATAAGTGCCCGGATTGATACCAAGAGGCACATGAACAACTTGGAGCGTGAAGAGCTTGCAAAGCTCTTAGAGGTGCAAAGGTGGGAGTTTGGTGGGAAATTCTGTTTTGGAGAAGGCAGTACAAACAACGCCAACGCAGAGTGTAGCTGGTGTGGAGATGGCAGGGAGGAGGACGCTCAGCACGTCATCTTTCACTGCGGGCGTTTCGCCCAGGATCGACTTGTGATGTATAACCTGACGGGCAAGCAACTGTCCCCAACCAACCTGGTGGCAAATATGATTGAGAGAGAAGAAGTCTGGCATGCAGTTTGCGCCTTTGCAGCCTCTACGATGGTTGAGCTTCAACGGTTGGATCAAGAAAGGGCGAGCTCATCATAGTTATTGGCACTAGTTCTGCGAAGCAATGCTTCACGGCGGTCCCGCAGAAGCTGACAATGACTGTGATGTTATATATTGTTATCAGTATTCGTAAGACCTTGTTATATTTTTGAAATAAAAATCAGACCGCCCCTCGGCATCGACCAGGCGTAAAACCTTTTGGGGACGCGAAGAGGATCGGGGCCAAGTGTTCACCTGGTTCAGCTGAGGGTAAAACCCGGAAGCCTCACCAAGTGATCACCTAGTCCCGTTCGTGGGGGGGGGAGAAAAGGTAATGGATCGCATTGCTACACTTGTTCCCCGCTCTAATGGGTCCGGGCTATCACCTTGGACCCCCCAACCCCTTCCCTTAGCCCGCTCTGAGGGTGTCGACCCTGTACTACCCCACTGACCCCCCTACATGTCTGCGTATTGGTGTTCGACCCAGGAGCGGCTCACTCCAGTGTCCCAGTATCTTACAAGTTATCTGTAAAGAAACCCCAGACGCGACTGACAAGCCAACCTCGGCTAGGAAACGTCCTTACAACTTCACCAAAAACAAATTAATTTCTCAATATTTTTTTCTAATCTCGATAACAGGGCGATTTATAGATACATTTTATTTAATATTTTCGTCTAATCTTGGCGAGTTCTACAAGAATCAATTATCAGACTTCGGGGACCCGGTAACACTAGAGTCCCCCTGTATGGGGATCACAAACACGATTTTCGTGACTCAAACAAAGAAAAAATGAGCATGGCAAAATATTTGCGAACAAAAGTGAATAAAAATATTTGGAATTATTTCCGTTTCCATTTTCAAACTGTTGATACTGAAAATATCATTGTATATTGGTTTTGTGCAAATTCCGTCATGGTGTCTGTCCGTCCGTCCGTATGAACGCAACTTTTTTCGACACCCGTAAAGGTAGAGGCTTGAAACCTTTCAATTATGTTTATCTATAGCCGGATCAGATTGTGTTAAGATCGGGTTGACACGACTACTAGGAGGCTGGGAATCGATAAAATCGAAAGCTAAAAACCGATTAAACCATATATTTCTCACATTCTTCCGCCCCATCCTCCCTTCTCCATTAAATTTGAACCGAATATAGTTTATACATTTTTTGGGCTATAGTCACCAAATTTTGTGTCAAGATAGGTAATGACGTTTCCCACAAAAATGCATCACAAATTTTGGATGCCACGCCCACTCCTTCCGCCCTCATGCTCCAGCTTGAAATTTGAACCGCCTATAGCTTCTACATTTTTTTTGGGCTAGAGCCACCAAATTTTGTGTCAAGATAGGTATTGACGTTCCCCAAAAAAATTAATCAAAATTTTGGATGCCACGCCCACGCCTTCCGCCCCCATCCTCCCTGCTCCTTGATATTGGAAACGACTATAGTTTTCACATTTTTTGGGCTAGAGCCACCAAATTTTGTGGCAAGAACAAGTGTGCATCAAAAACTTGAATGCCACTCCCACACCTGCCGCCCCCCACCCCCCGCCATTTTTAAAACGGCAGTGCGTGTATCTTCAACATTTATTAAACTACTGTCACCATTTTTGGTAGGAAGATATATGGTGACATCTACAAAAGATATGCATCAAAAATTAGGATGCCACGCCCACCTCTGCCGCCCACCATTTAAAATCGAAAGTTTCGATATCTCGTACAGTTTTTAAGCTAGAGCCCCAAATTCGGTACAAGATAGAAGGCAACATCTACCAAAGATCTGCATCAAAATTTTGAATGCCACGCCCACGCAAGCCACCCGCCTTATAAAATTGGAATATCTTTAACAGTTTTTGAGCTAGAGCCACCAATCTTGGTAAGAAGGTAAATGGTGACAATTAAAAAAATTTGATTACAAAATTTAGATGCCACACCCACCTTTGCCGCCCTCCTTTTAAATTTGGAGATTTTCAGTTATCGTCCACAGTTTTGGAGCTAAAGTCACCAAATTTGGTACCATAATAGCTGGCGATGTTAACACATGGCCCACCCCTTCCGCCACAGCATTCCCCCATTGATATAAGACTCCTTACCATCCGTTCTTTTACTGGCATCAAAGTATTCCGCACTCGGTTGCGTCGCGTTCACCAGGAAAATAATTGGTAGCCGATAAATGCTCCAAGAAAACCATTGGCTGGTGATCGCAGCCAAGAACTGGCGATGTTCTGTTAACTAACATAGCACTTTTTCGAAGAGTACACGGGGGGAAACAGAATATAGCGAGTAATTTTTTGTCATTTGCTTTGGCAGGTTTCCCCTCGAGCTCTAGTACAAAAGCTCGAGAAAAAATTTACATAGATAGATTTACGTTTATATATACAGACGGACGGACAGACGCACATGGCTATATCGACTCATCTTTTGATGCTGATCAAGAATATATATACATTATAGGGTCGGAGATGCTTCCTTCTGCCAGTTACAAAACTTTTGCACAAAACCATTACACCCCTTATACCCATTTTATGGGTTCTGGGTATAAAAAGGACATAGGTTCATGGGAGGTACCCAAAGGAGTTGTCGGATCGGGTCCATATTTGTTATGCATAATTTTTATACATGCCCTTATGTCATGACCAAATTGCGTTCAGATCGTCCCTGCGAAAGATACTCGCTTAGATGCAAGCACACGCACGAGTCTCGGCAGTATCCAGGCGAAAGAACAACTCCGACTGCAGAGAAAAACCTACGATGACAAACGGACGAAATACATGCTGAAACTCCAAAGTCATGAATGCCGACAGCTTGCATAAACGTAATAAGACTGGTAACCAGAGGCGGCGATGTTAACGCAACGGAGAGCCTCAGCACATTTTCGAAACATACACAAGTATCGAGTAGCGGCGAGTTCCCCTTAACATCGCACAGCTGCGTTTGTTTTGATTTTTGCTTTGTAACTGGCGAAAGTGAGCAGCTCTGACCCCATAAAAAATATATATTCTTGATCTGTCTGTCCATCTGAATGAACACATCTATGTTGACCAGTACTTAATACAAAATATTGAAAGTCTGTGACAACTTATCATTCATCGAAATCGGTTGAGAAACAGCATAGATATCGAAGACTGAAGTTAAGTTACAGAATACACAAACAATGACTGTCCGCACTAAGTATGAGTTTAGGGTATATTCTAGTCGCGAACTAGAGCTCACAGACCATGCCGGGTTCATTCCGCTACTTTTTAAATTGGCAACAGACTGACGCACAAGCTGTGGGTATGATCGCGAACGAATACATATGTACATGCATGCATTTGAAATAGGCAAAACACAACAAGACGCACAAATTGCACAAAGTAAAAATACATTGTGTCCCAATATGCAGTTATAGTCCATAACATCAAAAATTTATATTTTTTTATGATATAGACAATTTACTATATAAGTGCTTCTTATTAAAGGTATACATCCTGCGTTTAGTATTTAATTACAAGAAGTTAACTTTAGTCTATACTACCCTCTTGTGTTACGCAGCAGCAAGCGGAATGAAGCAATAGGGAAAACGCAACAAGTCAATATAATTACTAACACATAAGTGTAGTATTATAATTATGATTTTTCAGTATTTGATTATAAAATACCTTTCAATTAGTGTTAATTTAAGTTTTAAATAAAGTCATGTAAAATGCCCTTCCATATTTCCAAAACACTAGTAAGCATACGATATGGAAATCATATCTAAGGGTCTTGCATTTATCTAATCAAAATCGCAAAGTTAATATGAAATGTAGCTAACCTACCAACTAAGGCAGCAGCAACCAGATTGAAGCAAAAGTCTAAAATTGCCAATCTCGAGTTCTGTAACAACAACAAGAGAAATGAAGTGCGGCAACAAACAATCTTTGTCCGGCACATCGCACACTTTGCAATCAAAACAAAATGCAATACAATAATGGCCGACTTAATTTTACCGGCTCTTCTTTATGCGCCAGCTAGTTGTCGGCGAGTATGGAGGGGAAGCCTGCCAAAGCAAATGACAAAAACTACTCGCGATATTCTGTTTTCCCTCGTATGTGCTTCGCAATTGTGCTATGTTAGTTTAACCGCACATCGCCGGCTCTGGTTACCAGTCTTTTTACATTTATTCGTCTATGCAGCTAGTGAGTCTACAGACAGGCCACTGTCTGGTCGCATCTCATTCAAAGAAGCTAGGCATACTGAATAATGATGAATGCAGGAAATGCAGAATACCAGGTGTCATGGAAATACTGGAACACCTGATCTGCAGCTGCCCTGCATTGGCAGCAAAACGACAACGACACTTGAAGAAGTGTGCAGCCAAGAGCCACACACAAGCCGCAGGACAACGTACCATAGTCCCTACCTTCTCCATACACCGGCCCCACTGAGGACCCCGAGTGGCACTCCTCAGAGTTTGCATTTCGATTCTTTGCAACTTATGGAGAAATAGTCTCTTGCTTTATTATTTGTCAAATTTGCCTTCGGTTGGTTTATGTCTTTTGCTTTCTCTTCAGACATTTTTATACTTTGATACCGAAGGTCTCATAGTATATTGGTTTTGTGCAATGTCCTTCATGGTGTCTGTCCGTCCGTCCGTCCGTCCGTATGAACGAAACTTTTTTCGACACCCGTAAAGGTAGAGACTTTGCAATTATGTTTATCTATAGCCGGTTCAGATAAAGTTTTAAGATCGGGTTGCCACGCCTACTAGGAGGCAGGGAAATCGATAGAATCGTCAGCTGAAAACCATATTACTCACATTCCTGCAGCTAGAGCTACCAAATTGTGCACGAAGATAGCTAGTCACGTCCCTGAAAAAACTGCATCAAATTTTTGGATGCCACGCCCACTCCTTCCACCCCCATCCTGCCTGCTCCTTGAAATTGGAAACGCCTATAGTTTTCAAATTTTTTGGGCTAGAGCCACAAATTGTTGTGTCAAGATAGATATTGACGTTCCCCAAAAAAAATGCATCACAATTTTGGATGCAACGCCCCCTAATACCGCCCCAACCCCCTTCTCCTTGAAATTGGAAACGCATATAGTTTTCACATTTTTTGAGCTAGAGCCACCAAATTTTGTGTCAAGATTGGTAACGAAGTTTTCCAACAAACTGCATCAAAAATTTGAAGTCTGAAATTTCGATATCTCTTACAGTTTTTAAGCCAGAGCCCGTAAATTCAGTAGAAAGATAGAAGGCAACATCTTCCAAAGATATGCATCAACATTGTGTATGCCACGCCCACCAAAGCCACCCGCCTTTTAAAATCGGAATCGGATATATCTTTAAGAGTTTCTGAGCTAGAGCCACCAATCTTGGTATTTAGATAAATGGTGACAGTTAAAAACATTTGATTCAAAAAATTTTGATGCCACACCCACCTCTGCCGCCCACCTTTTACATTTGGAAGTTCAGTTACCTTCCACAGTTTTTGAGCCAAAGTCCCCAAATTTTGTAACATGATAGCTGGCGATGTTTACCACCCGGCCCACTCCTTTGCAAGCAGACTCCTTACAATCCGTTCTTTTACTGGTATCAAAGTATTCCGCAGTCGGTTTCGTCCGACTGCAACGTTTTTACTTGTTTTTTTTTAAGTTTTTGTATAAATGTTCCAAAAACTGGTCATTAAATTGTGCGGTTCCAGAGAATGGGGACTCTGTGGTTACTCCGGCGGTCTGATGATTGATTCTTGCAGAACTTAACAAAATCAGGGGTGTGCCAGCCATCAAAACCAACCCGATTCTAACCTAAAACTAACCTCGAGTTGGTTTAAGGTGTGCCAGAGACCAGTTCGAGATGATTTTGAAACCTCAAGAAATTTGGCCCGAAATTTGGATTATTTAAGCAATATTAAATGTCTAATGAATAACAACTGTAACTTTTTCGAAAGGTAATTTTAAGCTTAGTTGCATATTGCAAATACATTTGAATTTAATACATGTTTTAATTCATGATTTTCGATATTAATAAATCTTTAACAAATCTCTAAGACTATTTGCCGTTCTGTGTAAGCGTGCAAAACCGTCCCTAACAAAGGAGCTGCCACATTGTTTGGTTCGGAGTCTTTAATAGATCAATTGTAATTTTTTGTGACAAATAAACATACAAATATCGTACTTTGAGGTAACAAAATTGCATGGTTGAGCAGTGTACAGTTTGTTGTAAATTCAACTAAGTTATTGCAGCAAACCTTTTTTTATTAGGTGGCAACGGTGGTGAGGTGGCGGTGTTTGTTAGGTGTGTAAATGGCTACAGTAAGAAGAATTTTAGATTTAATTTATGGAAAGTCATTGAGCAGCCAAAATGTAGGTTAAATTAAAATTGCATTTACTTATTTGTTTTACATTTATTTAATTATTGGTCCATAGGGGAAAACACCGTTCACCTTTTGCACTTTTAAAATGTAAACAAAACTAGATTCGCCACTTACGAAGTACGTAGAACAGCTGTTCAAGCAAGCTATCACGGCAGGGCTGTCAAGCAACATGAGTTACTTGGCGGGCAAAATATTAAATATTTGTTTTGTATAAGAACTACAAGAGATAAAACGTAACATAATTTCATTTTACCATTTATTAAATATAACACTAATGCCATGAGGCCAACCTAGGCAATTTTAATTTCTGAAAGGTAGCAACTCTTTTTGGCCATTTTCGTTTTACGTATTTGCTCCGAAACATTTTAGCGAAAAATAAAATCTCCCTAACTTCTGGCAAACCGACGGTTTATTTTTAGAGATTTGAAAACCAGCTCGAGCCAAAATCTCCAGAGATTTCTGGCACACCCCCGAATAAGATGAAAATATGAAGTGATAATTTATCGATATCTCGCCTGACTATCGAGATATAGTAAAAAAAAAATGTGATCCGCCGACGATACTTCGAGTATCGAAAGTTTAAATATCGATATCGATAGAATTGGCCAACGCATGTATCGCCAATATCGTATTGACGATACTGCGATAAAACTAACAATACCTAAAGTATCGTATCGATACCTGCCATCCCTAATAACATATTACCGCTAAGCACTCATAAATAGAGGAGTCAAACGCAAAAAATCCAATTGCTTAATTGGTCCAATTTTGGGAGGAGCCACCCGCATTCGGCTGCTGAAAGCAGCGAGCCGAACGCAAGTTTTGACTCGATACAGACGGAGTGCGAGCAATTTGCTGTGTATACGTCTGTATGTCAGCGACAAGATCGCCGTTAGGTGTATATATGTATGTATGTATGTTTCTGTAGGCTGTTTGCTCTGAGCGGCTGCATATTGTGCAAGGGGGATAGCAGCAGCAGAGTGCGAACAACAACAACACATGTTCATGTTTTCTGTATTTGGTGGCTCCGAGCTCAAATGACGCAAAAATTCGGCACGATAAAATATGTAATATCATTTGAAAACCACGAAAAACAGTTTTCTCTTTTACTTAACTTACTAATTTGACTGATGAAATTGACAAGCTCTGGTGGCATGGAGGGAAGACTGCCGCTTCACAGGCTGAAGGTCGCGGGCAGTGATGTCATTTCCGCTTTTTTCCCGTCAGATTTGGATTTTTTGAAGTGTGATTGCGGGTAAAATTTGAAAATAGCGGGCAGCGGGAATTCTAGATTTTTTTAGCAAATTTAAGCACCTTTTTTAAATTTTACTTTTACTTAACTTTGAGAGTTGCTTTAATTGAGTTTTACGGTTGAAATGTTAAAAATTGGTAAAATAGTCATTTTTAGCTATTTTCAAAATATCATAACAAATACATGCTAAGAGATTATTATTCAGTCACTATTAGAATTGTTTGAAGTAACTTATTGCATCAAAACAATTTTAGTTAAAGCCCGGAGTAATGAAGTTTCTAAAGTAGATTTGAATACAATACAAAAGGGAGACGCGGGTTTTTCAATATTTAAGAACAATTTAATGTGGTGGCTTCTAGCATACAACGACAATTAATTCTAGCTTAGCATTAGATAGTAAATGTGAGCCACAGTCGGCTGCACGCAATGCAAATTGCCGACGCCAGATTGCCGATCGGCTTGCGGTTAACAGCGCAAGAGTACTTCATTTTTCTCTTAATCTATCTTATGCTATGCGACTATGTAACTACTTATAAATCTACTCCAACAGTAGACTTTTACAAGAATTGAAAACTTTCAATGGGTACTTAATGGGTTAAGAAAATTATTGTATCATTCAAACGGAAATTACATGACCTTTCTATTGATACCATACTTCCCACTAAGTAAGTTGAAGTTATGGGTAGAATTAACTTTAAGTGTTGTGTAAACATATTCTTGGCTTAATGTATATAATACGTGAATTTATTTTTTTGTTAAATATGAAAGTATGTCTTTATTAATGAATAACAAACATCAGCTTTTTTCTTAACTTGTTTTTCCTGAGATTTCGCTTTTTTTAGCTTTTTTTTTCGTTGATCCAGCTTTTTTTGCTCAGAAAAAAATGACATCACTGGTCGTGGGTTCGAACCCCGACCGAGACATACTTTTTATACCCTGAACCCATAAAATGGGTAAAAAGCAAGAATGATAGAGACCAGATTGCGACATCCTGAGCTCAAAATGGTGGAGGCGGCCACTGACGTCACTGTTCGCCTGATTCTATTGGCTAAAAAATTAAAAGCAACGGCAACTGTAAAGTATTTGTGTTGCAAAATTGTTTGCTAGTGTCATATAGTTAATGTCTCGAAAGAGTATGTATGAACAGAGAGTGTCTTTTTTAGGCAGATACAAATGCGCGCAAATTTTGAATTTGAACATTGGCAATCGACATCAAATATGAATTTACTTTCAAGGGTCGAAAATACATAATTATATAAATAAAACATAAATAATTGTGGCGACCCAGCCACAGCCAAGTCTGGCAGCCCCACGGCAACGTAAACAAACTCTAGTTCCTCGCGATATATATTAGCGATGTATCGATACATATATGAGTAGACTGCATTGACCAATCGACGCTTATATATTCCCTCGTCTACCGCCGAAAGGTAATAAACTTGTAGATGTAATTATATAGAATAAAGTGATATAAACCACAAGCTCTACATTGGTGACCCCGCAAAGCAAAATGAACACTCTCAACAACTCCGCAAAAGCAGCTTGTTCACCAGACTCAGGTGAATTGCAACGCAACAACAACGACAATGTGCCAAGCGGCATGTCAAGTCCCAGCTCTTCGCAACAACACCAAATTCAGCCTTACGGCAACCTGCCAACAGATGAATCAGTTGGTGCTATCAGGCTGCCACCCTTCTGGAAAGATAATGTCGAACTGTGGTTTATACAAATTGAGGCACAATTTGTATGCAACCGCATTACTTCCGACAACACACGCTTTTGAGCGCACTTGATGCCAGCGTCATGTCGGAATTATCAGATGTCATGCAGCCACCAGAGGCTGATAAATACAACATTTTAAAGGCGACTATTATTAAACGGTTCACCGAGTCTACTGACCGTAAGTTAAAAAGAGCGCTGTCTGAGCTTGTCCTCGAAAATCAAAAGCCATAACAGCTGCTTCGGCAAATGACTATGCTTGCTGGGGGCCGCGTCTCCAGTGATGTGCTACAAGTACGTTGGCTTGCCTTTCTGCCACAGCATATTCAACGAAACTCTATGGATGAGCAAATTGCAGTTGCTGATGAGCTGATGGAAGCGGAAGCTAACGTCCGTTCTAGACAGCTGCACGGCCCGCTGATGCTGCCCAACGACCTTCATCCCTCTCCAAGAAAAACAGTGCGCACAGCCGTCTTGATGATTTGGAGCACACCTTGGTTGACATGAATGCCAGATTTACGCAACTAAAACAAACAAGTCAGAAGGCTCTAGTCGAGATTTCCCGACTAGGAGATACCCCGAACCCTATACTTAACGCGCACAGTAATTGTCTGTATGCATCTGTGACTAAACTTAACTCTTCGATATCTCTGGTGTTTCTCAAGTGATTTGGACGAAATTTTCAGATAAGTTCTATAGTTACCCATTATTTCAACCCCCAATTTTACATTTTCCAAATTCGAGATTTTTTTTGCAATCGATTGCATGTGTATATCGGAAACAAGAATAGTTATCGATAATTTGAAACACACTTGTTCTGCTTATGGTATAGGAAAACTTATAAAACTTAAAATCTGAAGTCTGTAGCTCTTGTAGTCTTTGAGATCGACGCGTTCATACAGACGGACGGACAGACGACATAGCTATATCGACTCGGCTGTTGATGCTGATCAAGAATATACATATATACCATCAAAGTATTCCGCAGTCGGTTGCGTCCGACTGCAATGTTTTTACTTGTTTTATTTATGTTTTTTATTTTTAATAATTAAACTTTTTTCACATGCTTTTATTTAACTTGACTTAGCTAAGTATTGTATGCAAGAAAGCGTATTAAAGCATGTCTTCAAAATTAGTTTTGATTTTACTTGTAAAGACACTATTAGAATTGCTTGAAGTAACTTTTTGCATCAAAACATTTTTTGTTCAAGCCAGGGGAAAAAAGTTTCAAAAGAAGACTTTTACAAGAATTGAAAACTTTCAATTGGTACTTAATGGGTTAAGAAAAGTATTGAAACATGCCGTACGAATTAATAGTGGTTTGGGCTCGTAGGACTTCGGGCAACATTCAAGGCAGACCTTCAAGCTTCACCATCCGAAATGCTTTTAGGCACTACAATTCGGCTACCCAACGAGTTTTTTGCTTCCAAGAGCTCGGCTCCGCAAATCGACCAACATCACCTCATTGCGATTCTACGTCAGCAAATTCGAGCAATCAAACTGTTCCAGCGGCGCATCACAACAAGCCACAAATCTTCTGCTCAAAAGCTTTGCAGTCCTGCACACACGTCTTCAAGCTCGTCACCTCCGTAAAAAGACTATTGGAACAGCCATATACCGGACAATTTGAAATTGTCCGTCGAGTGGATAACAAGGTTAACATTATAAATTTAAATGGCGAGCAAAAGGCAATCTCAATTAACCTTCTTATAGCGTATTTCCACTGCTCAGTTATTGTCAGTTATGTTAAGTTAACAGTAACTGAGGATCAGTTTTCGTGTATTCTCCCATAAGGAATTAACTTAAGTAGGGTTAGGTTAGGTTAGAGCGGTTACCAAGGAGGGATACCCCCCTTAGCGCACTTAGGCCGCATTCGGCCCATTGTGATGCCGCGAAGGCTCTTAGACCCCTCTATTACTCCTGGTATGAATCCGCCTCAAGAGTCCATCCTGCGGCTTGGATGAACCTTGCTACATCCTTGGGTCTTTTGCTCGCGAGTTCTGATAGATTTTCGAAGAAAAAGTCACCAAGGATTCTTCGCCTAGTTTTACATAGGGCTGGGCATGTGCCAAGAAGGTGAAGAACTGTTTCTTCTTCCTCCTCATCCCGACAACTTCTGCAGAAGTCATTGTATGAGACCAGTAGTCTGGCCGCATGTGCCCCCACAAGCCAATGCCCGGTCATCACTCTGGTGACAGTTGAGCACTTTTTTCGGCTTAGAAGGCAGAGCTCATTTGATCTATTTCGGCATCGAGTTGGCCAGGTTTGATGAGCAATGCGTGAGTTGAGGTTGGAGACCTGCCATACTTTGTTGGCTTCTGTCTCGAAGAAATCTCTTAATCTGAGTTTGCAAGATGCCATAGGTATACCAATGCTCTCTTTATCTGGAAGGAGTTCCATGGTAGTTCCTAATCTGGCCAGTTGATCCGCGATGCAGTTGCCTTCTATATCCCTATGTCCTGGGACCCATATTAGGCATATGTTAAACTGCTTTGCCATCTCGCATAGAGATTTGCGGCAGTTATGAACAGCCTTGGAGTTCGATGTGTTCGACTCCAGCGATCTAATTGCTGCCTGGCTGTCTGTGAAGATGTAGATTTCATTGGCATTGCACGTATGTGGTATGCAATTTAGCGACTCCTGAATTGCTAGCACTTCAGCCTGGAAGACGCTGCAGTGATCAGGGAGTCTGAAAGCTTTGCGTAGGTCAAATCTGGCGCAGAAGATGCCGCCTCCTACTTTGTTATCCAACTTAGAGCCGTCTGTGAAGATTTGTACGGCTTCCGCAGGTCTTGCGGGCAAGCCCTCTTCCCAGTTCTCTCTCGTTGGGATTTGGGTATTAAAGGGAGTGTCTATATACACCTGTGGGATCTGGTAGTCTGTGTTGTCTGGTATGAGTGGATTGTCTTCCAAGATTCTTGAATGTCCAAAACCCTGGCCTTTCCACTGTTTGGCTTCCCTCATTCGAAGCGCTGACATATTTGCTATTTTCCGCCCCATCATTTCGACAGGTAGGAGATGCAGTATGGCGTCGAGAGCGTTACCCGGGGTCGTACGTAAAGCTCCTGTAATGCAGAGTGCAGCAGTACGCTGCACCCTTCCTAGTTTTTTGGTGACTGTTACTTTGTCGAGTGCAGGCCACCAGACCGACACTCCATACAACAGTATCGGTCTGACTACCGCAGTGTAGAGCCAATGGACGATTTGTGGATTCATGCCCCATTTAAGTCCGATTGATTTCCTACAGGCGTATAGGGCAACATTTGCCTTTTTAATACGCTCCTCAGTATTGAGGTTCCTGTCCAATTTCTTGTCTAGAATTAGACCTAGGTACTTAGCTGAGTCACTAAAGGACAGTTCAACCCCATTAAGGATCGGAGGTTGAAGAGACGGAATTTTGTATTTCCTTGTGAACAAAACCAGTTCCGTCTTTTTCAGGGTTGACTCTTAACCCAGATCTTTCCGCCCAGCTGGAAAGCCTCGCAAGAGATTCCGTCATACGGTCACATAACGTCTGCGGGAATTTGCCTGAAAAGGCAATAGCAACATCATCTGCATAGGCTACCACTTTGCACCCTCCCCCATCCATGGATCGTAGTTGTTGGTTGACTGCTACGTTCCATAGAAGAGGCGAGAGGACTCCGCCTTGTGGGGTTCCACGATCGACGAATTTGGTGACAGTCGCTGCCCCCAGTGTAGCCTTTACGATCCTGCATTGTAGCATCTGATCGATCAGGTGCACCGTCAGGGAGCCGACCCCCAAATCCGTCAGCGATTCAGTGATAGTCTTAGGAGTGACGTTGTTGAAAGCTCCCTCTATGTCTAGGAAGGCTACTAGCGTGTAGTTCTTTTCATGTAGAGACTTTTCGATGTGTGCAGTAAGCGCATGCAATGCAGTCTCGGTAGACTTGCCTTTAGAGTAGGCGTGCTGAACTGGTGAGAGAAGCGATATGGGAATAGTACTTCTCAGATGGAGACAGAGCAGCCTCTCCATCGTTTTCAAGAGAAAAGACGAGAGACTGATAGGTCTAAAATCTTTAGCTGTTGTGTGTGAGGGTTTCCCGGCTTTTGGAATGAATACAACTTTCGATTCCAGCCATAGCCCTGGGATTGTACCGCTTTTGAAACACTTGGAGAAGATGTCTTTTAGCCAGTTGATGGCCGTTTTCCCCGCGGATTGTAATTGAGCAGGAATGATATTATCCGTCCCCGGCGATTTGTAGGGTTTGAAGCTCTTGATTGCCCAATGGATATTCCTATCGTTGAGCAGTAACAATAGCTTCTGTGTCTCCCCGCTAAAGTGCAGATCACAAGGTCTTAATGATCTGTTTCCCCCCGGAAAATGTGTGTCCAGGAGCAGGGTCAGTGATTCTTCACTGGATGATGTCCACCCACCGTTTGCGTTCTTAATGAACCCTAGAGTCTGCGGAGTTTTGCTTAGTAACTTCCTTAGTCTGGCTGCTTCGGAAGTGCTTTCTATCTCCGAACAGAAAGTTTTCCAAGAGGTCCGCTTTGCTTTGCGAAGCCCCTTTTTGAAAACGGAGAGCCCTATCTTATAGTCAGCCCATGATTGTTCGTCATTTTTAGCCTTGGCTTTATTAAAGAGTTTTCTAGCTGCTGCTCTCAACTCTCCAATTTGAGCAGTCCACCAAGGGGGTTTCTTTTTCCTTTTTGGTCGGCTAACGGGGCAAGATTCATTTAGGGCGTTTTCACACGCCTTGTTGAATACTCCTATGAGCTGAGTTGCATACTCGGCGGTATCTGGCCCTTTCGGCGGAGTTTCAGGGAGCTGTCTTTGCAGTGAACCAGTGAAGGTCTTCCAATCAGTTCTTCTTAAGTTTCTGAACTGGATTGTTTTGGGACTACGGATCTGTAGTATAGTCTCAATATATCTATGATCAGAGAAGGAGTGCTCATCTAGCACCCTCCAAGAGAGAATTTGATCCCATAAAGAGGCAGAGACTAGAGTGAGATCCAGAACTTCCCTGCGGTTTTTAACAATAAAGGTCGGATCCCGACCATTATTACATAAAAGCATATTAATACTCAGAAGGTAGTCAAAAATCAACTCACCCCTTGTATTTGTATCAGTACTACCCCACTGATGATGATGGGCATTTGCATCGCAGCCCACAATTAGCCGGAGGTCTCCCCGCTCGCAGTCAGCAATCAGCTGGCGTAGCAGTGGATGCGGAGGATCACCCTGATGGTCGTGTGCGTAGTAGCTAGAGACTAGCCGGATTTTCTCCTTCTCCAGCTCCAGGCATGCTGCAGTGTTGTCTAAATCACTGTATTTTAGGAGCAAAAATATGTTTAAATGTTTTTTTGCGAGTATGCAGGTTCTATATCTACCTTCGGTTCCAGCTACTAGTAGCTTATACTCTTGCGTTCTCATCCCTTGCGTTCCAAATCCCTCTCCACCACAGTAACATCCGCATCTTCGTCGTCCTCGACCTCAGGATCATTCCCGCCGTGGCTTAGTCGGGAGAGACCTCGAGCCAGCTCCGATGTCTCGGAGACGTAGCCTGCAGGATCTGGGGACGTGTCTTCGTCGCTCTCCAACTCCAGTTCCGGCTCTTGAGCGACCGACCCATTCTTGCTGTCTGAGCGGTACACGTTCACAGCCACGGTTTTAAAGCCGTACTGCAGTGTACCCGACTTGGCAAGGTGCTCGACCGTCTTGTCGTTCAGCACCATGATGATCTGACGCCGGGGTCCGTCTGCCTTTTCCAATTTTGCCACCCGCCAGTTGCCTGACGGCAACTGAGGGTTGCAAAATTGGAATACCTTGAGGATCTCGGCTGGGTCGTCGGGTTTAGCCGACACCCACACCCGAGCCCTAGGCCTGTTAGGCACGTCCTTCCAATCGACAGCCTCCAGTTTGGCCCCAGGGTAGACCTCACCCAGGGCGGAAATGGCCTCCTTGTACAATTGGGCAGATTGATGCCAGCCGGCATCCTGGCAAACGGGCGGTGGACATCCCTTCTCCACGATAGTGCGCATGAAGGCACCCTGCAACTCGTTCTCCACCCACGGCCACTGGTTTCTCGGGATTTGGCCTCCCTCTTTGCCCTTGTCCAGGACACCGAGAAGGACCTTACCCTTCGTCACCTCGGCGTAGGATTTGACTCCTAGCTGCTGTCGCTGCCGCTTGGCTTGCGGTGCGCTCATATCCGTTGGCTGTCGCTTGGGCTTAGCGTCAGCTGACTCCTTCGCTGGCGCTGGCTTGAAATCGGGCAAAATGGATTTTGCCCACTCCACCAGCTGCGAACCTTCTGGCGATGTGTCTGCGCCAGACAAGTTCCGGGTGAGAATACCCGCAGCGCGTCTCTTATCGCTATACGACGGCTTTGATGGTCCAGTCGTGCTAGACCTTGTCGAGGTTGAGGCTCGGTTTGGGGTGGAGGTTGAGCCCGCCGCATTTCTGCTCTGCGGAGCTCTCGCTGGCACCTTATATCCGGGCCTTGCCCCACGACTCGGCTGCCTGACTGAAGCCATGCCACGTGAAGCTGGTGTGACGCTGTCCGCTGGCTTACCAGTCAGCGCAGTATTTGAGGGAGTGTTACTCCCATCCGACTTTGGGCGAGTGTCGGCCTCATTGTTAATGTTTTTGTTTTTATTAGTTTGGTTCATATTTTGTTCCCACGAGTAATAGGGAAGGGGATCGTCACCCACGGCAGAGCCCATGTACCGCGGAAAGCCTAATTAAAACAGGGTGGGTCGGCTGTTCCCCCTGAGTCCGCATACTAGCGACCGAGCTTCCCCTCGGCCACGCAACCATCGGTATATTCTGTTCCACCTTGGCTTGGGGTGATTTGGAGAGTTGTCTTCTCTCGCCCGACTACAATTAGCCAGCACTCATTGGCAGAGACATGACCTTACCAAGAGCCTGTTTCCAGCCGCCCTCACGAGGAGAGTATAGTCGCACTTCCGCCAGTGCACTACAGTTACGGCACGCAGCTTAGATACCAGTACAAGTACCAGCACTAAACACTGCGCGATCATCCCCCTGTAGTACCTGACGACTGACGGCTATTAACTGAACTAAAACTGACCGTAAATATTTACTGAAGAATAACTGAAGAGAAACTGGTTCATTTGAACACTTGTTCGATAAAACATCGCTGTTAATGGGCTCTTTTAATGTAACTGTCGCAAAACAGATGATTGTGAATAGCAGAAATTGTGAATAGGTAGGCGCAATATTTAGTAATATTAAACATATAATTAAAAATTTTGTTTTTTGATGGATTATCGTTGAAAACAATTGAACTGGGAGCCAAGGTTCAAAGGACTGCTTTTGAAACTGTGGGCGGATAATTTATTGCAGTAAGGGCATTTCAGAATAGCTCTCACGTACATACATTTATACGAAAATGGACTTGTACTGCGTCTGCAATACAAGCAATAAAGCTTAGGCATTAAAAATAAGACAGTAAAGTTGGCAATACGCTATTACTTATTTTCAATGTTAATTTTCGCAAAAAAAATCAAACCAAAACAAACCGAACAGCTGATTCATTTACGGAGGTTCAGTTACAGAGCAATGGAAAAAGCTTTCGTAACTGACTGTTAAAATTTACGGAAACGGTATAGTGGAAATACGCTATTAAGCCCGCATTCCTTGTTAATCTCGATAAGCAGAATGATGGTCAGGAATCTCAACCGACTCCGCATGAGCCAGACACAGCTTCTCAAACTAGGGATGAGATTCCGTTACCTTTGCCGACTGACGAAGACACTAGGGGGTGGGAGTAGATGTGGCGACCCAGCCACAGCCAAGTCTGGCAGCCCCACGGCGACGTAAACAAACACTGGTTCCTCGCGATATATATTAACGATATGTATCGATCGATATATGACTTTACAGCAGTGACCAATCGACGCTTCATTATTCCCGCGTCCACCGCCAAAAGCAAATGTAGTTTTAAGATGTATTTATTTACTTAATAAAAAGAGCAGTTATAAGAACACAAGTTCCACATATATAAAAACAAAATTTAGGTTTATATTATATTATATTTGTCTATAGGCGGGTCAGATAAACTGCTAAAATTGGGTGCTTCGCTCACACAAAAAAAAAACCATATATACTGGTATACATAGCGTTTCAATAAATTTTTCAATGCAAGTTGTTGTTGCGACACGTTTCAACTCTGACACCTGGTTTACTGGTTTCAGAGTATTCTGCAGTCGGTTGCGTCCGACTGCAAGTTGTCACTTGTTTCATTCCTAATTAGTAAATTTTTTCATCGGAGACTTGTATTTTTGACCCTAGTCTTACGAATATTTGCACATTTGTTTTGATATGTATGTGTCGGCGCATAATGAGTGTGTGTGGTTGTTAGTATACGTATGTATGTGTGGGTATGCGTTTTCTGATATTTCAATATAATTACAATTTCGTGGAAATGTAGCATCAGACTCTAATTGTGTTGTGATTGGTTGTTTGCATTTTGTCGCTTAGAGCTACCAAATTTGGCACGAAGATAGTTGGTCATGTTATTAAAAAAACTGCATCAAAATTATGGATGCCACGCCCACTCCTTCCGCCCATAGCCACCCTGCTCCATGAAATTGGAAACTCCTATAGTTTTCACAGTTTATGGGCTAGAGCCACAACATTTTGTGTCAAGATAGGTAATCAAGTTCCCTAGAAAACTGTATAAAAAATTTGGATGCCACGCCCACTCCTTCTGCCCCAGCCACCCTGCTCCTTGAAACTGGAAACTTCTATAGTTCTTACAGTTTTTGGGCTAAAGCCACAAAATGTTGTGTCAAGATAGGTATTGACGTTCCCCAAAAAAATGCATCAAAATTTGGCTGTCACGCCCACACCTGCCGCCCCTATCCCCTGCCGTTTTTAAAACGTACATGTGTGTATCTACCACATTTTTTGAGCTGCAGCCCCCAAATTTGGTAGAAAGACAAATGGTTACAGAAAGTCATCTATCTCTCACATTTTTTGATCTAGAGCCACCAAACTTAGTAGGGAGATAGATGGTTACAGATTTAATTCAAAAATTTTGATGCCAAGCCCACCCATGCCGCCCGCCTTTGAAAATAGAAGATATGCATTAATTCCATTGTTTTTTAATAGAGTTCCCAATGTAGCTATTGACATCAACCAATGATTTGTATCAAAAATGTTTAGGCCAAAGAATTACAAATAGTATAAAGTACTTGGCAAGTACCACCCCTGCGGCTACAAGCCCCCTTTTAAAAACAAGAATGCATGTATTTTTCAGAGCTTTTACGCTAGAGTCACTTAATTTGATTGGAAGACAGCTGGTGACAGATCCCAAAGATCACCACTGGCGCCCTCCTTTTAAAATTTTAAATTCAGTTATCTTTCACAGATTACAGTTGTTGAGCTGGAGTCTTCAATTTTGGTAACATGATAGCTAGCGAAGTTACCCACCAGGCCCATCCCTGCATCCCCTGCATTCCCCCTTTGCAAGCAGACTCCTTATCATCCGTTCTTTTATTGGTATCAAATTTTTTCGCAGTCGGTTGCGTCCGACTGCAACGTTTTCACTTGTTTTTATGTATATTTATTGAATGTGGAGGATCAAAAATTTAGGTATTTTTATAACAGTTGATATTTCTGTTGTTTCTTAAACAAGATTCACATTATCAGAATATTTGAATAAAATAACTTTTTTTTTTTTTATTTTATTAATAACGGAACACATGTAACACAGACGAACAATGACGAAAGTTTAATTAGAAACAGTTTGCAAGGACCATTGTCGTAATGATTGTTTAAAACTATCTGCAGGCCACGTCCTTAAATATATTTCTGGATGGTGGTTACTAACAGCCTTTGTAATGAGATATAATTTAACTCTAGATTGTTTAGCTTGGGTAGAGCCAACCATTTATATATGTATATATATTTACAGGTCTATATCTTTACACTTTGGTAGTGCAAACATTCACTAGCGAAAACATAAGCTTTGTTACATATGCACTAGTTGGGTGGGGCTGTCCGGCACTCTGTATACTGGTCTGGTCCATTGCCAAGGCATATGCCTCGCATCTGGAGAATGAACATTTCAATGGGGCAAGTGCTAAAACAGTTTGAGCTGCGTAACTTTCGATAACTTATTTATATAATTGCAGTTACAGATCGAATGTGCCTGGATGCGTGAATCTCATATTGACTGGATATTCAAGGGACCGGCCTCATTGGCGATTATAATCAATTTAGTATTTCTTATTCGCATTATGTGGGTAAGTTTTCGTTTTTGACTCTTTCAACACATTTTGGCTAATTTGAAAGTTCTAGTAAAGGTCCTCATAGCTAAATTGCGTTCAGCTCATACGCTAGAGACACGTCAGTATTATAAGGCCTCTAAGGCTTTGCTGGTGCTAATACCGCTTTTTGGAATAACATATATTCTGGTGTTAACTGGGCCTGAACAGGGCATCAGTCGAAATCTCTTTGAAGCAATACGTGCCTTTTTACTCAGCACACAGGTAACATTTACTTATGCTTAACTTTCACTTTTCTAATATTTATTCACATCTTTAGGGGTTTTTTGTGGCTCTGTTCTATTGCTTTTTGAACTCCGAGGTGCGGCAGACGCTCAGGCATCGCTTTATTAGATGGCGGGAGAGTCGAAATATTTATCGAACCAGCTCCCAAAAAAATCGCAGGTGCTTAAAAAATATGAATTTTATGCAAATGGCTCTATACACAAAAGCAGTACATATAATTTTAAGCTTTTGATGTTGGTTTTATTGGTCAGTTGCTTAAAACATTTTTTTTCTGTGTATTAGAGTAACTCCTAGCTGTCATTTGACCGAATATCATTTCAGAAAACGCATATCCAATGACTACTCGCAGCGCTCACGTACTGAAAGTATACGGTGCGTATTCGTAATGATCTTGTCCTTGTAGAAACACCCTCTTACTTTACACCTGTTTTGTTAATTTAATAAAGTATTTTTCATGTTTATAGTCTGAACTATGATTACAACTTATGTACACTTGAAAAAGTGAATTCTAATTTTGACGTGCAATGTGTATCGCATAGAATGAAGCATAAAGACCCCATTTGGTGTGTATATTTTTGATCAGCATCGAAAGCTCAGTCGGCAGAGCCATGCCCATCTGTCCGTCGGTTTTTTATGCAAACAAGTCTCTCTGTTTTTATACCCCTAACCCATAAAATTGGTAAAAGGGGTATAATGGTTTTGTGCAAAAGTATGTAACAGGCAGAAGGAAGCATCTCCGACCCCATAAAGTATATATATTCTTGATCAGCATCAACAGCCGAGTCGATATAGCCATGTCCGTCTGTCCGTCCGTCCGTCTGTCCGTCTGTCCGTCCGTCTGTATGAACGCGTCGATCTCAGAGACTACAAGAGCAAGAGACTTCAGATTTTGAATATAAGTTCTCCTATACCATGAGCGGAACAAGTTTATTTCAAATTATCGATAACTATTCTAGTTTCCGATATACACATGCGATCGATTACAAAAAAATCTCGAATTTCGAAAATGTAAAAATGGGGGTAGTAATGGATAACGATAGAACTTTTCTGAAAATTTCATTGAAATCGGTTGAGAAACACCAGAGATATCGAAGATTGAAGTTTAAGTCACAGATGCATACAGACAATGACTGTGCGCGTTAAGTATAGGGTTCGGGGTATCTCCTAGTCGGGAAATCTCGACTAGAGCCTTCTTACTTGTTTGATCTACCGAGCTGAAACTTCGGTGAGGTTGTTTGTCAAAATCTGACAATTATTTCATATCTTTAATCTGTAATAGGGATATTTTTGAAGAACAGGTAGAACTGTAAAATGTAAAAAGTGTTCGGTGTTCCGAATATGGCTTCCGTACTTGTTATACCTGATTTTTTTTTTATAGATTGACTTCGTCTGTTCCTGTGCCAATCGGACACTTCGAATGACAAATATGTTTAACCAAAATCATGCTTGACGTATACATACACATTTTTTTTTAACATATGTACACTTCTTTTTTTTTTTAAAAATGTATATGTAATTATTGTTTCACATATGTATGTGTAAGTATTGCTTAACAGTTTAAGATTAAAATGTTTTTTAATGGCTACAACCGTTAAATTTTATTTAAGTTCAATTATACTATTTTAAAAGTGTAGGAAATCATAGGCATAAAAAATCGATTTTATTTTAATTTTATTAAATTACACAAGATCTTAAAAATATTGTCTCAAAATTTTAAGTCGATCCGAGTTATAGTTTCGGAGATATATTTTAAATAATAAAAAAATCTAGGCTCAGCGCCAAAAATTTCCACTAGTTTCTCTCGAAACAGTGTTTTCAAATACGGTTGACAAGTTATCTCGAGAACCGCTCAACTGATCTTGATGAAATTTTGCACACGTCTTCGAGATACTTTTTAAAAGGACTTGGAGGAAGGATTTATTTTTCAACTACAACTATTTATTATTTAATAACATAATAAATCCTCTGCCAAAATTCCAAATTAAAATTTTTTTCCTTCGTCCAAGTAATTTATTAAAGTCTTCGCTAAAAAAAATGTATATTTTCTCTTTCACGTCAGATGATCCTGCTTGGAGATATGTTGTCAACGGGAATAACATGGGCTTACTGAAAATGACGCAGCAATGGCAGAGTTTTTAATATATTTTTCTGAATATGTTAGCAATTTGTTAATGAAATGTGTTTCTTTAATACCCCGATTCCACTAGAGCCGAATGCACGGATGTAATTTGAACTCGGTAATGTTGCATTTATTTGAATTAGATTCCTTTGTAGTGAATATGAATCATATTAAATTTCGCTCAGTTGGAATCGACATCTCCCAGTTGATAAATTATTTACGGACTTTGGCTGTTACGAAGATGCTCATCTTTCGTTTACAGAGGTGCTTAACAGTGCTGAAGCCAACAACGAGAATGAAACTCAAGATTGTGAGTAATTTTGTTAGCTGCCTTGCCAACTTGTTTTGCTTACTCGTTGAAAATCAGCTGGTGCTTGCGGTACTGGATAACGCGGATAAACAAACCAAGTCGGCCATTATTGTTTTGCATTTTGTTGTGATCGCAAAGTGTGCGAGGCGCGGGACGAAGATTAGTTGTTGCCCTTTTTCATTTCTCTTGTTGTTGTCACAGAAATAGAGTTAGGCAGTTTTAGACTTATGCTTCGATCTGCTTGCTGCTACCCTAGATGGGAGGGTAGCTGGCACTTCATATGGACTTTACGTTTTTGAATAGATATATGCATCTTTTTTCATGGGAGAGTGCATTTAAGTTGGCAGCTCTGAATTCCGCTCTTGTATATTTCATTCTCGTTGGAAGCCAACAAAAGTACCAAATTTCTTACCGATATATCGCGGTAGTTGGTTATGGACAGTGCCAAATTGAACATAACTGAAAATCAATCAGCTGTCAGCGGCTTTTTATCGGATCTCTGTTAAAATTTTACGGAGTTTCAGTTGGATTGATAGTGGAACGATCTGCATTACCGACTTCGCTGTTATGATAAATGAAGCCTAGTGGAATCGGAGTATAATAGCGTATTTCCACTGCTCCGTTTCTGTAAATTTCAACAGTAACTGTCGAAAGCTGTTTCCATTGCTCTGTTACTGAACCTTCGTAAATAAATCAGCTGTTCGGTTTGTTTTGCTTTGTATTTTCTGCAAAAAAGTGAGAAAAACTAACCGAAATTGTACATAAGTAACAGCGTGTTGCTGACTTGTATGGCTTATTTTTAATGCCTACAAGCATTTTTGCTTGCATTGCAGACGCAGTACAAGTCCATTTTCATATATACGAGGGGGTTTTTCTGAACTGCCCTAAGTGCAACAAAATTATCCGCCCACAGTTTTAAAAGCAATCCTTTGAACCTTGGCACCCAGTTCAATTGTTTCCTACAATAATTAATCAAAAAACAAAATTTTTAATTCAATTTTGAATATTATTTAATATTGCGCCTACTTATTCACACTTTCTGCTATTCACAATCATCTGTTTTGCGACTGTTTTATTAAAAGGGCACATTAACAGCGATGTTTTATCGAACAAGTGTTCAAATGAACCAGTTCCCCTTCAGTTATTCTTCAGTTAATATTTACGGTCAGTTTAACTTCAGTTAAATCCTTATGGGAGAAAACATGCAAACTGAACCTCAGTTACTGTTAACTTAACATAACCATAGACGAATAAATGTAAAATGACTGGTAAAGGGCTGTTTACTCTTGACTTAACCACTGACCAAATAATGTTATAGATGGGACATTTCTAGTACTGTTTTGGTTTCCACTAAACTGTGAACGAGAGTGACTATGATTGTTAACATTATGTTAGCTCGCTCAAAATGTTAACTCATAGCAGAGAGACCCAAGTATGTTTCAGTTGGTATTCACTTTCAGCGGCTTTTAGGGGAAAGGGGGAAGCGGCGGCGGAAAGCAAGCAACGGTTAAAATACATTAGTATTTGTATACGTGTGCATTTGCTTCATACTTTGGTGGGCTAGCAATGTTTGAGATTTTACACTTTTGTCATTTTCGATGCCCTGCATACGCATGTGTGTGTGCATGAATGTATATGCAGAATGTGTATATGTATGCGAGCCATTTGTTTTGGAATTTATTGACCTGCCTCAACATATATGATTTAATTTCTAACAGGTGAAAGGAGGGCTTTTGGGATTGCAAATATTCTTTTTAAGCATCGCGCACACCAGAGCGAATAATCCGCAGCGGCAGCGGCACGAATATATAATTACATTGCGTCTTATGAACGCACGCACACCAAAGCGGGGCGAATTTGTTTTGACAGCGAATCTGCAGCGCTCTGGTGTGCGCGATGCTTTATACATATTTTTTGTTTTTAGTAAAACTTAATAATATTTGGCCGACTATTTTTATTTAAGTATAGCTATTTATTTTACAATTATTGTTTTTTATACCATACAACTCAAAATATGTACTTAGTTCCTAAATATATAATGAAGCTTAAAATCGCCGCTCATATTAGCTTCCGATTGAATAAATATCCAATCGGTACCCAGGGAACACCACGAGGAGGTCATTACAATTGTAATGGGATCATACATATATAAATATGACCTATGAGTAGACTTGATATGACTTAATTTTAAAAGTTGTATTAATTTGCAATTAAGTCATATCCATGTTCCCCACTAAAACAACCTTATTCCTAAAAGTATTAAATACGTAAAGATTTAAAATAATAAATACATAAACTTATTTATAATATAAATATATTTTTTGATTTTTTGTTTTTTAATTTTTTTTGGTTTTTTGTTTTATTTTTTGTTTTTATTTTAAGGACTTATGTTTACTGCTTAATTATTTTAAGTTTGTTTTTATTTGATTTAGAATGCCTAATAGCTGTAAGTTTGTCGGTCAGCCATTTACAGTTTTTCCTAATCAAAATAAGAACAAACTCATTAACCAGGTTATACCTATGTTCATAGCATTTATCCGACTTATTAAACCAGTGCGCATATGTATCAAATTTAGAAGTTATAATAATGCATTTTTGGACAATTGTTTGCTTTAAATGGAACTTGTGAGACTTTGTCTCGAAATTTAAATAATCGGACGGTGCTTTAAGCTTTAGGTTGCTATAAACATAGCCAAAATTTCTATTGAGTATTAAACACTCAGAGGTACATTGGACTTCCTCGGACGGTTTCAAAAGGTTAGCACACTCATTGCAGTCGTGCTTTCTCAACAGCTTATGTAATAAATATCCCGCAAAGTACCTTAATGCATTCTCATTGATTGCATCTTCAATATTTAAGTCTGTTGCTTCTATGGAAAGTTCTAACTCTGCCTCCTCGTCAGGAAAAATCAAGTCATCGTCATCAAAACTGTCTAGTTTCGATGTTGATTGACCTGACTCATTAATATTAATGATATTAATAAGCATGGAATCTTCATCCGGAGCACAGTTTCCAGATACTACTGTTGACCTTAGAATTTTCATTGAAAGCATTTTCGACATAATAATATTAAATTCGTACATTGTGGGATTATTATTTGTTACGCCGCGAGCTCTAATTAAATAAAATAAATTTTCTAATGGATCCTGGTTTAATTTTGAAGTCGCTATGAAAAATGCTTCGTTACTTTCACTCGAAACATTTTGTGCCAAGGAAAGAATAGCGTTAATCGTTAAAATTATTCCATCAATACAAAAAACTTCATGTGGATACTTGACTGCCTCAAAGTAAGTTCGCATATCCAAAAGCGTTCTATTGACAACATTGCCTTGCTTAAGCGCACATCTATATGGATTTTTATCATATAAAACATAACTGTTAAGGCAGTTAAATAGTCTATTGATCTTCTCAATAAATTCTGCCGTTGATTCCGCACTTTCTTTGCAATTTACAAAGCCCCCAGTATTAATCATTGTTCGAAGTGCAGCGGTTACACTATGGCTAAAAATTTGGGTGGCATATTTGACTTTCATTTTCTCAAAGTTGTTTGGATGGACATGTCTTGCAGTTAATTTTGGGCAGAGTCGTGTTGAGTTTTTGGAATCTACTTCAAATAACTCTTCTATTATTCTCCATGAAACAACGCCATCAGGCGTATGAAGATTTCGTTCATAATGATGTTGCGCAGGGATTTTATAAGATGTGGAACATCGTAAAGTGCGTAGATTTCCTTTTCATTTACTCTAAAGCTTGGGTTAGTTTTATTAACCCCTAATCTTTTAAAAACAGCTCTGTTATTTGAGCCCTGGTCGCAAATAGCTGATCTAATATTTAGGCCTATAGCTTGGGCTTGCTCAATATTTGCCGTCACTTTATTTAAAAGAGCATCGTGCTTTATACCGTTTGCAGAAATAGTGTAGCTTAAAACGTACTTCCAATTTTCGTAAAGTCCTCTAACCATAAAAACACAGACTTGCTGCCCCAAAAGACATTTCGTAATTTGGCCATCATTTTCATAACCTTGGATTTCGTCTAAAGTACTATTATATTGAAGACCCCTTTTAATCTTCATTTCGTCATACAGTAAGACGGCTTCTTTTCCCTTAGCGCTCATTTCGCTAACAATTTTCTGGATATTAAGAAGCAAGTCTGGGTTAAATCCTGGTCTCATGTTTTTCATTGCTGCCCATCGTGCTAACGTTTTCTGTGCTGGCAGTTTTAAATTAAGCACATCTCGTAAATACTCATAAGTTCTTGATGAGTAAAAATTTATACTTTGCGCAATAGTTTTTTCTCCGGTACTATAAGTATTTTTTTTTTTTTAAGAGCATAATACAAATAGTTTTGGCCTCTTTAGAGACATGGGTCATACGGGCTATAATTGATAGCATATTTCGTTTCCCATTTTTATTTTTATTAACCTTATAGCGCCTATTTCTGCGTGATGTGCATATTTGTAGGAACCTGTATCTCTTTTTGAGTTTGTCTAAGTCCTTTTTTTTTAATTTAGCTCAGTCGATATCTTAAACCACTGTTTTCTATAAAATACCTCGTTTTGCTCTTTTTTTTAAACAGTTATTACAAAACTCTGAAGACTCCATCTCAGTGGGGTTGCTTTGTTCTGATATATTTTGAACAGTTTCAACGGCTTGTCTTTCAATATCATAGTGAAAATATGGTTCAATTGGTGCATTGTCTTGCATATTGTCAGAAAATTCATAATTATCATATCCAACTGCATTGAATGAAGTCAACATACTATTTTCACTTAAGTTTAATGTTGGAATTGCTCCATGTTTTAGTCTAAGTTTTCCTAAATATTTGGCCTCAAAATGTTTGTCGCATATACGTGAATAATTTATATTTATAGTGGCATCCAAATGGCAAGCCTGTACCCATTTATTAAAAAATAATGTATTGGATGGAAATGAAAACAATTTAACAGGAAAATCTGTTGAACTATTTCTGTAGCTTCTACGGCATGAATTTATTATGCAATGGTAACTTGCAAGTCTTGTATCTATTTTAGAAACAGGCGCCATAGTCAAATATAAACAAAAAATATAATATAATAATAAATTAAAATAATAATGATAATAATAGTAATTACACAAACATACACCCACAGACCAACCTGTCAATAAACTGGAGGGAGCTACTCGAATGCAGATTAAAGCGAAACAATATGTTTAAAGCGGACACGAAGGCAAACTTTTAAATGTTATTTAAAAATGCAGCTATTAAATAATTACTGCCACTAGCCCTATTTATATACACACACAATGAGTAATTACCGCCAAAATACAGTTTGGTGGGCGTTGCTGTTTAAATTAAAATAACTCACTTAATCACTTATCACTGGCTTGTTTTTAAATTAATTACTTTAAAACTAAGTTAACTGAAACTATTAAGTAGTATTATACTAAATATTAGTAAGTATAACTAGCAAAATTTAGATAATTTGTGGCACGGCTTAAAAAATCGCAAGTCAGCAAGAAAGTATCGAGCCATTCTACTTTCGCGGGCTTTTTGTGTTATTTTGTGTGCTTGTGTGCCTACTTCATATACATAGTAACAAAACGGAATTCACAAAAAACAAATGCAACCAAAAAGAAAAACAGTATAGCACGAAATGATAAATATTTTAAATTTTACTAAAAAAAAATATATATAAATAGAGTATTTGGAATCCCAAAAGCCCTCCCTTCACCTGTTAGAAATTAAATCATATATGTTGAGGCAGGTCAATAAATTCCAAAACAAATGGCTCGCATACATATACACATTCTGCATATACATTCATGCACACACACATGCGTATGCAGGGCATCGAAAATGACAAAAGTGTAAAATCTCAAACATTGCTAGCCCACCAAAGTATGAAGCAAATGCACACGTATACAAATACTAATGTATTTTAACCGTTGCTTGCTTTCCGCCGCCGCTTCCCCCTTTCCCCTAAAAGCCGCTGAAAGTGAATACCAACTGAAACATACTTGGGTCTCTCTGCTATGAGTTAACATTTTGAGCGAGCATAACATAATGTTAACAATCATAGTCACTCTCGTTCACAGTTTAGTGGAAACCAAAACAGTACTAGAAATGTCCCATCTATAACATTATTTGGTCTGTGACTAAACTTAACTTAACTTAACGTAACGTAACTTAACTTAACTTAACTTAAGGAATGTATGCGTTTACTCTTGACTTAACGTAACTTAAGAAATCAGTGTGTCAGTGCTGTAGAATTATGTTAGCAGTGTTGTTAAACAATGAAAAATAAACAGCTGTTATCACAAATAAAGAACATCTGGATTCAATTGTTTTAGCGCTCGTTGGCTAATTTCATGAATGAAGGAGCAGTTTCGTTCCAACCAAAATAAAATGTTTAACTTTATGAGTTAATTAAAATAAAATTAATTAAAAATAATTAAATTTTGTTTCAATTTATTGATTATCGGCTAATAATTGCATAATTTTCGACGCTATATTAAGTTTTGCCGACAAAGATTTCTTAACTATATTGCCCATGTTGGCTGCCACCTCATCCTCATTTTCTCTTTGCTTCATTCTCGCAATATTCCTTAAATGCTGCTGTAGCCTGTGACAAATTGTCGTCCGCGGTGGTGTTTGCCTTCCGTTTCTTTGACGGATGTGGCAATTCAGCAGGTTCAGGTTGAGGTGCACATTGAGGTGGTGGTGGAGATTCAATACTAATAATTTCATAAAAACTTAGAGTTGAGGATAACACGTCCTCGCTTTCGAATAATGATGGCAGCGACTCCTCGCCTAAACAATAAAAGCATTTTTATTGTAAAAAAGAACTTACAAATTGTAAATAATTAATTACCGGCATCTCTGCAAATGGTTTTTTAAAAACTGCAAACTTTCGAAATGCAGCCTTTCTGTCAACATCCCAACTCCACTACCTAAGGGTTCCACCATCCTCAACTACTTCGCAAATCGCTCTCTCAGAGTAATCCAACGCCTTTCACAGATATCAACTTTAAAAAACTAACATATTAATGCAAAAACAAATTAAACTATTTGTATCAATATACTAAAAATTGCAACCAAGTTCTTTGGCAATTGCAGCCCAAACTTCTCTTGTTTTAATTATATTTTTAAAGTCTTTTGACTTTTTATCATATAATAAACTATGGTTTTCAACTAAAATGATTAGCTTATGCTCATCCATTTGAAAAGTTTACTTTGTAAACATTTTGTAAAGAGCGTTTAACGTTTTCCATCACAGTTTTCGATCAGCTGTTTGATTTTCACGTTAATCAGCACTGTTCAACTTAAGAACTTAACTTAAGAATCTGCAACCTGCAGGTTCAGAATTAAGTTACGTTAAGTTAAGTAACGTTAAGTTTTGAGTAAACGCTTACATTGACAGCCATAAGGTAGATTGAGTCAGCTGACTCTTACGTTAAGTTAAGTTAAGTTAAGTCAAGAGTAAACAGCCCTTAACCAGAGCCGGCGATGTTCTGTTAAACTAACATAGCGCAATTGCGAAGCATTCACGAGGGGAAACAGAATATAGCGAATAATTTTTGTCATTTGCTTTGGCAGGTTTCCCCTCCATACTCGCCGAATTAAGTCGGCCATTATTGTTTTCATTTTGTTTTGATTGCAAAGTGTGCGATGTGCCGGACAAAGATTGTTTGTTGCCGCACTTCATTTCTCTTGTTGTTGTCGCAGAAATTGAGTTTTGCAATTTTAGACTTTTGCTTGAATCTGGTTGCTGCTACCCTAGCAAGGAAGGGTAGTTTGACTTTATTTAAACTTTGCGTTATTAAATAGATAAACGCAATATACTTAATTATGATATTTTTAAAATGTGTTTATAACTAATTAAATGTAATTTATATATCTTAATGTGATATTTAAAATAACATTTGAAAAACGTACTATGCTATCAAATACTTATCTTTCTATACTAAGCTTATATTTGTAGTTTTATAGACAATAACTAATTATTGTGACATAGGGTATTTTTAATCTGTGCAGTTTAAATGTCAGCAACTGCTACCATTAAGTAGGTATACGTAGAGGAGTCAAATCGCATTTTCCCAACTGCCGAAAAAATGAGTTGCGGAGGAGCCACTAGCATTCGGCTGCTGAAAGCAGCGAGCCGAACGCAAATTTTGCAGACCATTTGCGTAGCTAAAAAAGTGCAAGTCATTCATTCGCCGGCGTCTGTCTCGGTCAAATTATTATTTGACATATTATGAGCTATGGACTATGCATTTTAATGACTAAGATGAATTTTAAAAATAAATAAAAAATTATCATTTAATAACATGAATTTTATAGGTGACCCTAACTTGTAATAAAATTGCTAAAAATCATATTAACGGCGATCACGCCGCTGACATACAGACGTATACACAGCAAATTGCTCGCACTCCGTCTGTATCGAGTCAAAATTTGCGTTCGGCTCGCTGCTTTCAGCAGCCGAATGCGGGTGGCTCCTCCCCAAATTGGACCAATTAAGCAATTGCATTTTTTGCGTTTGACTCCTCTATGTATACCTAATTAATGCTGCTACTTTAGCTGCCTTGTTGCGTTTTCTTATTCTTCTTGTTCACATATACAATGTGTATTATACATGCATACACACAAACACGAGCCTGACCTAGGCTACGTTTCGTGCGTTTGAAAGTCAGCCGCCGTTTTTATTTTAAAATAAATAATTGTATTTAATATTATAATATAATATTTATATAAAACATGAATGTATATTTAAAAATAAAAATTAAAAAAAAAAGAAAAAAAAAGAGTTTGATTAATTTGGGTGGGGGTTGATCTTGAAAAGAAAATCTAATCAAAAACAAAAGTTGACGCGCGTTAGAATAAGTGGATAAAGGGAAAATAAACCAAAAAATTGCGAGCTTTTAATGCTTTTTTGTTACTTTTGTGCTGACGATTGAAGCGACTAGTTGAGATTTAAAGCGATTAAACAAAAGTTTCAGAAGAAAAGGTGGCTTTGCTGAAAACATTAAAAGGTACAGAGAACAATTGGTCACTGAGGTGCATTGATGTTGCGAACAACTCAATCACGGTTCCAAGCGCAGTTAACGAGGCATCAGAGTTTTTTGCATCACTCCTTCTGAAGAAAAGCCACACGAAAAGTTTAAGTGATGTTCAAAAAAACCTTTTGATAAACATTAACTATAGGTCATCAAAAGGCTACCAATTTATGCGCGATGTGCGCTATCTTTTAATCTGCCAAGTCCTAGAACTTTATTGAGCTGGAGCCCAATAAGAAGAATTGGTCCGGGCATCAATGCAAAGGCCTGCGAAAATGTGGCAAAACATGTGCAGATGATGTCAAAGAGCGAACGTAACTTTGTTATTGTGTTCGAAGAAATACACGGACGTTCGGAGCTCGAATATAACAGCAATACGGACCAAATAGACGGCTTTGTTGATTATGGCAAGAAAATGCGCGAGGCAATGGTCGCAAACTCATTCCTATTTTTCCAAATCAATGGCATTGTTCAGCAATGGAAATACGCATTCTCCTATTATTGTGTTAGTAGCAGGAAATCCGCTGCAGAGACCACGAAGCAATGCTTATTGGAGAATTTAAATGTGTTAAGAAAAATGGGTCTAAACGTTAAAGCCGTTTTTTGCGATCAGGCATCAATCAACATTAGCTTGTATAACCGACTTGGCGGTTTGACCAAAAATATATATGTTGACTCCAATGGAATTCTAATTTATTTAATGTATGATTATGTCCATTTATTTAAAAGTATAAGGAACTGCTTTATAGCACATAAAATCATTACTCCCAACGGCATCGCTAGTTGGAGTATAATTGCTGAGTTGTACGAGATAGAGCACTACAACTCGCATGGTTCCAAAGCTTACGAAGAACGTATTCGGCCAAAGTTATTTGAAAAATTGAGTGTGAAATATTGTCAAGGTCAGTAGGAAATGCGATTAAAGTCTGCCATAAAAATAAATTGTTTTCGGACCAAACATGGCAACTGAATTGGCAACAGCTGAATTCGTTATTAAACTTAATGACGGATTCGATTTGCTTAACTGTAGATCATACAAGCATGGTGCAAATACCCCTACAGATTACAAAATAAGCAAAAACTGCTTGAATTCAAAGAATATTTAAAGAAAGTAGACTTTTTCTTTGCAAACCGTTGCCATGCAGGTTTACTTATGACGCTTGACAGTATAATATGCCTCACGGACGAGCTATTCGGCGACAAAACTATCGAATTTGTTCATACAACAATATTCAATCAAGATAGTCTCGAAAACTTTTTTGTTGCTTTGCGATCAAAACTGGGGAATAACTCGAACCCCTCAGTTCGCGAAATGCAGTACTTGATGGCCAGATTGATGTCCATGAAAATCGTCACCACATCATATTTAAGTAATGGCGATTGTGCAGATGATGATGATGATTTGCATTTGGATTGGATTTGCGACAACAATCATCCTATAGATGCGAGTGATCAAGGCGAGGGTATTCCCGCTATTCAACACACTAGCATTGACATCAATCTAAATGGTGAGGAAGTAGCACCATGTACGCCTCAAGTATAATATACTTTTATTTTTACAGTCCTGGCTCAGATTTTTCAGTAATGGTATCCGAAGAGTTGGCCAAAAATGTCATGCCGCTCCGGTACATTTGGTAAATATACAAGCTTTTAACCATTAATAATAAATTTATTAAGTAAAATGTTAATTTATTTATACGTCTTTCACTAGCGTGGTTCTAAAAGGCGGTGGCCAGAATTAGACCGAACGCTTACATAAATATGGTAAGAACTAAATGAATGAATTTATGAAAAGATTATAATTTATATAGTTTTAAAGGTTCTTCTTAGTACATATTTACGTACTGCGTCAAGTCCCAAACAATTATTGCATTGGCTGCCCGAATACTTGATAGGTATATATACAAAATAAAAATCACCTCTCTTTAACTTATACATTTTTAATTTTTGTTGTTGTAGATATAATAATAAAATACCATCGAAGGATGACCCTAGATGGATGCCAAAGATGGATGAACTTGGATGGACCACCCAGAAGGATGACCCTAGGTGAATTACTTAGGATGACCTAGGATGGACCACCCAGAAGGATGACCCGGGATGAATGCTCCAGAAGGATGACCAAGGATGATTTAGGATAGACGCGCTAGAAGGATGACCCGCAAGGAAAACCCAGGAACGATACCCCAAGATGAGCTACGGCTAACTGCCAAGCTGCTATGAGGGTTTGTAAGTTTTTAAAATGTTTATTTTCTTTTACCGATATATTTTAAACGAATAATTGCGAGGTAATTTGCGCTGGATTTTTATGCTGGCGTATGTACACAACGTCGCGACCCAACTGCAGAAAAAGATCTGGATGGAAGCTACAAAATGGCTTTTTATAAATAGCACATATAAAGCTAAGTTTTGTACATATTTTTATACTCTTTACTTTATATAAATACACAATTGATGAAATTTTCTGTATTTTCAGAAACATACATCCAGGTGCAACTTTACGGAACAACAAGCTGACGAGCAGACTTCATCGCGAAATCCAAGCTGCTTAATTTTAATTCAAACAAAATTGTTTTATAATAACATGTATAATTGTTTAATGTATTATTTTATAAATTTTCTTAAATTGTATATATTGAATATGTATTATATATATATATATATATTTTTTTTTTGTTATTTGTAAATATTATATTTTTGTTGTATATATCTATTTAATGCGAATTTATTAAGTACTTTATAATGATTACGAAAAAAATTGAGTTCTTATTATAAAAATGAATATAAAAAAACTTAAAAGTAGAAAAAAAATATATAAACATATATAAAAACATCAACTCGTTGAACCCGGTGTCGAACAACTACAGCAAGCAAGCATTTATCCATACATTTTTGCAGCCAGCAAATAATAATATTATTATATATAATAAATGCTTTTAACTTAGTTTTCTTAATGTATAATCCTATAAAAATTGGCTTTATAATATTAATTCAATCGTAATCAACGATTAAATGCATATTAGTGCACATGCCCTGCGAAAAAAAATCATAATCAGCAGTGCATAAACAAAACGCGAAAATACAAATATGGCGCCAAACGCTGGTTGAAAACAAAGAAGCAAAAATCAAAACGAACGCAGCTGTGCGATGTTAGGGGAACTTGCCGCTACTCGTTACTTGTGTATGCTTCGGAAATGTGCTGAGGCTCTCTGTTGCGTTAACATCGCCGGCTCTGGTTACCAGTCTTTTTACATTTATTCGTCTATAACATAACTGACAATAACTGAGCAGTGGAAATACGCTATAAGACAGAAAAAAGTTTGAATGAAATATGTTTGGTTACGCAGCTATCCGCACCAACTAACAACATTAGAAGTTTCATCTCTTAATGTTAAATCTCTTTGATCAATTGTGCTACCCGCAGCATAAGAGCAAATTAACTCTCATAATTGTTGTTTGCATATGCTCTTCATAGTTATTTTTGTCTTGCATTTTCTATTGCTTGCCCTTGGCCTGTAGCTGAGTGAAAGCCGCTGCTGCAATTCGACAGCAAATTAGTTCTGTTCGATCGCTCGAGAATTAAAGTTGCGGCACGGTAATTGACACCGCCTGCCAAATCATTTTTATACCCTGAACCCATGAAATGGGTATAAAGGGGTATAATGTTTTCGTGCAAAAGTATGTAACAGGCATCTCCAACCCTAGAAAGTATATATATTCTTGATCAGCATCAACAGCCGAGTCGATATAGCCATGTCCGTCTGTCCGTCCGTCTGTATGTATGAACGCGTCGATCTCAGATACTATAATAGCTAGGTCCTAGGCAGTACAAGCTTGTTTCCGATTTTCGATAACTATTTCCGTTTCCGATATACACATGTAATCGATTACAAAAAATCTCGAATTTGGGAAATACAAAAATGGGGGTTGAAAAAATGGGTAACGATAGAACTTTTCTGAAAATTTCATCGAAATTGGTGAAGAAACACAAGAGATATCGAAGATTGAAGTTTATTCACAGATGCATACAGATAATGACTGTACGCTATAAGTATGGGGCTCGGGGTATCTCCTATTCGGGAAATCTCGACTATTTATTTATTGCACAGCTCAAGTCGGAGCTTGCAATAAACAATTCAAACATTTGTAACTAGCTTTAAGTTTGTCCACAAAGGCAAATAAATTATATTTATATCTATACAAATTTCGGTGCAATCGTTTTTTTTAACATTTCGATTTGGGATTAAAAGATTAAGAAAAATTATTTTTTTTGTTTTATATTTGAAAACGAAAAATTTTATTTCATTTCATAACAGTAATGAATTCATTTCGATTACAAAAATGAAGTGTAATTTAGTTAAACTTCTCTAGGTAAAAAATGAAAGTGAATCCAAAGTAAATACTGAATCAAAGCGTTATACGTGTCCGCAAATTATCCGTTTCATTAAAGTGCTCTTTGGTAAACCACATTTTTTGTTTGTTTGATCTAACGTTAACACAAACAAAGCGGATGGTTTCCCAACTCGTGAACACGCAACGTATAGCTGCCCATGTGAAAAACAATGATTTTCTAAATTTATCCCGAAAACACTAAGCGATTGGCCTTGCGACTAGTAAATTGTCATTTCGAACGCAAGGCGAACCGGAATTACGCAATTGTGCTGCAAGTTATATGGTGGAAGTCCTGGTAACTCCAGAGAGTTCAAAAACTCCGTTGGATAATTTACAACGGATTTGTATGTCACCAAATCGCCAGCGATTTTTGATTGAATTCAGTGCGTGTACATCATTATTCTTTGCGGCGAGAATTGCTCGTTGACTTAACCAAACATAATTCTGATAATTCTCACTAATGTTTGAAAAAACATTTTCAATAAGAGCTAATTGAAAGTCTACAAATCGGCAAAAGTCGTTGGTAAGAGTAATTAATCCAGTTGTCGCATCAACTGGGACTTTTGCATTTCCAACAGCTAACAATTGTTTGGAAAATTGTGCAGCACTTTGATCATTTTGAAGTTGAATTAGCGATAATGTTCTTATGTTATTCCACAAAGGTGATGCCTTCAGGAAAGCATTCAATTCATCTGCAGGCGTTCCACGGGGAATTACTGGCAACGTCTGCCTGAAATCGCCCGTTGACGTGAAGTTGGGCGCAGTATGTGAAAAATGATTTTCCCTGTTTTCCTGCATTTCTGTTGAAATTTTTCCTGCATTTTGTTTGCTATAAACCTCACGGAGCCCGAGACCTTTCCAGCGAAGGCTAACCCGTGGAAATAGGTTCGTGCGTTCTGGAGCTATAGCGTCAGAAAGAATCCGACTTATTTTTTTATTATAGATTATTTTTTGAAAAAGTCAGTTTTTAAGCTGTTGACCGACGTAACTTGATAAGCCTGGCGAGCACCCTTCAATAGGTTTAATGTGGTTGGTGAGTCGGGCTTAGTACCCACCACCGTCAAATTCAGCTTTCAATAAAAAGACAGTAAAGCTTCCAAAACGAACCTTTTCTGATAACGACGCACATAAACGTTAAAAGGACCTTGATTTAAGGATATGCACCTGTTCGCACCCTCAACAGCAATAGTGCTGATATCCAAGAGCTACTCCCCTGACATCAGCACTTTTGAGGAGATGCATTGAATTATAAATTAGACAGAGCGAAGTTGATAGCACTATCATCTGTGAAGTAGACCTCGAGTAGGCCTCCCCCACATGGCGTATTTGTAGAATAACTTTGTAGTATGTAAGACACGGAGTACATGCCGAATAATTTTATAGTTCAATATATAAGCCATAAAGTAGTATAGTGAAGTAGCATTTTGCTACTTTACAAATGCTGCCTGATGCAGCACTCCATCGCGCCGTGGCATGGTCACCCATTTACGCAAAAGTGACTAAGGGAGCCAACTTCACGCGAGACAAAATGATGACTGCGCAGCCCTGGGCCGTTGAATTGGCACTTTTTGGGAATGATTTGGAAAAATTAAGAGAGGAGTTGAGTTTTGACACGGAATAAAACACGACGCGAGTGAGGAAAAAGGAGCAACGAGATAAACACAACAACAACCTAACACCAACAACAACGACGACAGCCATGGCGATCGGAGCAGCAAACAGCAACAACGTACACAGCAGCATTTGGCACCGCGTCACTAGCACCGGCCGCGGCAGTACCAGCTACGGCGGCAACAACAACAACAACAACGTATACAGCAGCATTTGGCATCGCGTCACTAGCACCGGCCACGGCAGTACCAACTACAGCGGCAACAACAACAACAACAACAACGCCTACTGCAGTATTTGCCACCGCAGCGCTAACGCTAGCCCCAGCAGAGCCCACAACAACAACAACGCCTACAGCAGCCTTTGCCACCGTATCGCTAGCGCTGGCCACAGCAGCACCAGCTACAGCGGCAACAACAACAACAACGCCTTCAGCCGCATTCGCCACCGCAGCGCTGGCACTAGTCACAGCAGTGCGGACAACAACAACAACATCAACGTCTACAGTAGAATTTGCCACGGTAGCTTTGGCCACAGCCGCGCGGACAACCACAAGAACAACATCAACGTCTCCAGTAGCACTTGCCACGGTAGCTCTGGCCACCGCAGTCCGGGCAACAACAACAACAACATCAACGGCTACAATAGCATTCGCCACGGCAGCTTTGGCCACAGCAGTGCGAACAACAGCAACAGCAACAACATCAACGTCTGCAGCAGCGTTAGCCAGCAAACGAGAGTGACAACGATCGCATCGAGGGAACAGGAGTGGCAACGGGACGGACAAGTGCAAGTGCAACAGTGCAAGTGAACGTGCAAAGTGTAAAGTGCTATTTCAGTTTGCTAGTGTTTTAGGAATACCACAGCGACAGCTGATCGCGAGTGCACCAGGGCTGTTCGCTTTGTTTAGCAGCGCCAGCTGAGCGATCAGCGCTAATTGGCTTTCGCTTGTTGAGCACAGGTGGCGCCAATACTGCAAGAGGTGTCCCAGCTGTGTGTGGTTCGTGGACAGGGTGCAAGTGCAAACAAAAAATTTTTTGTTGCATACGCGCAAGGGTTTTGCAAAGAGTGCTGCATAACCAACAGGCGCACCATTTGGCGATTTCTCCAGTAGGAAACTTCAAGCAGATAAAGCAAAAAGCCACGGTACCGGCTATTACCAACCCCCTCCGTCGCGGCGGTGCTCTGTGGGGCTCTGGTGACCGATTCGGGGCGGTATAACCTCCACCGGTTTAACACCTTAGGGAAACCTTTGGTCAACGCGGGACTGCTTGAAGTTCTACGAGTGAGTGGAGAGTAGTGATAGCAGTGGAGGGTATTGTGCGCCGCTCGGCATTGCCGAGATCTTCCCCCCAGCGGATTGCATCACCCCCGGCGCAAAGTTTGGCACCTCCATGTGCCATGCCTGCACCTGCGGCGGTCGCTTCACCCCATGGGAAGGAGCCAAGAGACAAAGATGTCTTCGAGCAGCTGGGTGCCACTCTGAACGGCCTTAATGCACTTTTGATCGGGCAGCGGCACGTTAACCAACTGGTGAGAGACCTAGCAGCGAAGGCTGTTAAGCTGTATGAAGCTTCTGCTGGCAGAAGCAAGCCAGCTTCCATTGTTAGCGCGGATACGGCCACACAGACGTCGCCGGTTACAAAACTGCCTCCTAGTGCAGCCGACAAGGTCCGACAGCAGGGTAGCGGTGGTGCGAGGACTACAGTGACTCCCAAGAGACGGCGAGAGCAAGAACAGGGGCAGAGAGCTACGCCCTCGAAGCGGAATAAAACTGGCAACGCAAGTCCAGCGGGTCCAGAGTCAGTCCCACAGAATACGTGGCAAACGGCTCAGCGGAAGAAGACTACCAAGCCAGCCGGCAAGACGCCTGGCAAGCCGCTTGGCAAGCCGCCTATGAAGAGCAGGTCGGATGCGCTGGTAATAAGCACCAGCGAGCTTTCTTACAGCGAAGTTCTGTCGCTAGTTACGCGCAGAAGTGATGGAAAGCTCAACGGAGTACGCGAAAAGGTCTCCAAAGCTCGTCGCACAGCAAAAAGTGACCTGCTACTGGAGCTAAACGGAGTAGGCCTAGAGTGCACTAAGCAGCTTAAGGACGAGGTGGAGCTGGTGCTGGGCAAGAGTGCTGTGGTTCGCTCATTTACCGAGCAAACTCACTTTGCCATTCGGGACCTGGACGAGTTAGCCACTAAAGAGGAGATAGTGACTGCGCTATCAGCGCAGGCAAACATCCCAGCCGACGTTTGCAATTTCAAGAGCATTCGACCTGGATACGGCAACACCCAGGTGGCACAGTTCTCGGTCCCGGCGAATCTGACAAGCAGCATTACTGCCTTTCACACAGTTCGCATTGGTTGGACCAGCTGCGCCGTTCGCCTGCAGGAAGCACGCACGCGGTGCTACCGCTGTCTGGAGATGGGACATACCGCAAGCAGTTGCCGTAACCCTGTGGATAGGTCCCAGTGCTGCATCAGGTGCGGGGATATGGGCCACAAGGCAGTGAGCAGTAAGAGCGAGGCGGCGAAATGCTTCGTCTGCATCGCCAAGGGCAGTGCCTCATTCAGCCCCCAGGCGGGCAGTAGCAGATGTCCACTCAGCGGTAGTGTATCTAGAAGTACAAAATGAAGTTTATCCAGCTGAACCTCAACCATTGTGCAGCAGCCCAGGATTTGTTGTCGCAAACGGTGCGTGAACGCTCTGCAGACCTTGCGGTGCTTAGCGAGCCATACCGGCTGTGTGAGGGCCCTAGATGCGCTGCGAACACATCTGGGAGAGCGGCTCTATGGTCCTGCGGGAATGGCGGGACTCCGCTGGTCAGCGTTCATCGGGACGAAAACTACGTGCGCGCATTGGTGGGCGACCTGTGGTTCTATGCAGTCTATTTACCCCCCAGTCTGCAGCTATCAGAGTTCGCCAACACCTTGGACTCCCTGGTAGCAGACGCTAGAGGCCGTCACCCGACCGTCATCGCTGGAGACTTCAACGCGGGGGCAGAGGAGTGGGGTAGCTCTTCAACTAATGCCAAGGGACGGGCGTTGCTCGAGGCATTCTCGCTCCTTGACGTGGCGCTCCTTAATCATGGAACGCAGCACACTTTCAGCAGATCTGGACTGGGCTCGGTCGTTGACTTAACCTTTGTCAGTAGCTCGCTGTTCAGTTCCTCCGGCTGGAGCATCGACGACACTTTTAATGCAAGCGACCACGTTGCCATTTGGTGCACCGTTGGAGTACGCCCTGAGCGCCGACATGTTCCAGCTCCAGACGCTAGACACGCGGATCTTTAGTGCCCATCTAGAGTCTGCTGAGATCCCCGATACTGCTGATAATACCGAAGACGTGGTGGACAGAACGATGCTGATGCTAAGCCGCGCTTGCGATGCTAGCATGATCAGGAGCAGAAGGTATCAGAGGCACCATGTCCCAGTATACTGGTGGAACGAGGAGATCGCCGAGGCTCGGAGCGACTGCAACTATGCCAGACGCCGCTACCAGCGCTCACGTGGATCGCCGGTGTTTCAGGAACGGCAGGCGGAGTTTCTCGCCAGCAGGAGACGCTTCCAGAAGCTTATCAAAGACAGCAAGCGCAGATGCTTCCTGGACCTCTGCGACACAGCGGAAAACGACCCGTGGGGCAATGCCTACAAATTGGTAGTAAAACGCTTCAACGCCTCTTCCCGCTGCCACCCAATGGATCCAGTATCGCTGAAAGAGATTGTTAGGCATCTCTTTCCCAGTATAGCTGATGATATCGGCGAGCTCCCGCCCGCGCCAACCATGCTTTCTGCAACTGAGCCCATCACATTGGATGAGATTCGCCACGCTGCAACGAGGTTGAAGCCGACCAAGTCGCCTGGCCCAGACGGGATTCCCAACCGAGCGCTCAGACTAGCAATTTCGCTCCGCCCTGAAGTTTTTTCGGGCATGTTAAACAGCTGCCTACGAAGCGGAGTATTTCCAAATCGTTGGAAAATTCAGCGCCTGGTCCTCTTACCGAAACCTGGCAAACAGCTCGAGGATCCAGCTGCATATCGCCCGATCTGCCTGATCGACACTGTCGGTAAGCTACTGGAGCACCTGATTTGTACCCGGCTTGATAGCGCCATTGCTGCTGCTGGTGGAGTTTCACCGCAGCAGTATGGCTTTCGCAAATCGAGATCTACGCTGGATGCGATCGGCAAAGTGGTCGATTTAGCTTCAGGAGCGATCGCCGGAAGTAGATGGAAAGGCGGCGCCAAGAAGTACTGCCTAGTGACAACGCTGGATGTCAAAAATGCCTTCAATACGGCTAAATGGGACCTCTACTGTGGAACGTCATGTATGACGGCGTTTTTCGTCTATCAATGCCTGACGATGTTCACCTTGTGGGCTTTGCTGACGATGTGGCGATAGTGGTCGTCGCCAAGGAGCTCAACGCAGTAGAAGGAAAGTGCAACCTAGCCATCGCGAAAGCTACACAGTGGCTCTCTTCAGTAGGACTGCAGATAGCACCCCAAAAAACGGAGGCTGTGCTCATTAGCAGCCGAAAAGCTGTGGAGACAGCTACCATCACCGTGGCAAATACGCTAGTCAGGTCAAAGAGGGCAATTAAATACCTGGGCGTGATGCTGGATACCAGGCTTTGCTTCAAGGAGCACTTGGAGTACGCTAGCACAAAGGCCGCCATAACAAATCGTGCAATCTCGCGGATCATGCCTAATACGCGAGGCCCAAAGCAATCCAAGAGACTCCTCTTATCCAGCGTCACAAGAGCGACGATGTTGTACGCGGCGCCGATATGGCAACCAGGTTGCCGCTTTGACAACTACACCCGCGGATTAAGAGCTACCCACCGCCTTGGAGCGATCAGAGTAAGCAGCGGTTTCAGAACCATCTCGGATGACGCATGTCTGGTTCTGGCTGGAGTAGCACCCATAGCGGAGCTGGCTAGAGAAATCTCGGAGATCTTCGAGGGAACACACGGCCAGGAACTTTCCGCTCCCCAAAAGCAGGCAGTGCGCACTGCGGCCAAAACGCGCACCTCGGAAAACTGGCAGAGGCAATGGGATGCATCTAGCAAAGGGCGTTGGACACATCGCCTCATCCCGAGCATTTCAGCGTGGCAGAACAGGCGGCATGGGCAGCTGAATTATTACATCACCCAGCTTCTAAGTGGACATGGGTGCTTCCGAGCATACTTGCACCGATTTGGGCATAAGGGTGCCCCGTTCTGCACCTTTTGTGGCGACAGTTTTGCTGAGGATGCCGAACACGTCTTGCTTCACTGCGGACGCTTTACCGGGCTTCGAGAGGATCTGGAGAGGGCTTTCGGCTGTAGCATCGAGGTGGACAGCCTCGTGAGTTTGATGCTGGTCAGCGGCGCTGATTGGGAAGCGTTCAGCGTGTTTGCGGTGGCAGTCATGACTGAGCTGCGCAAGGCTGAGCGCGAGCGTAGAGGAGTAGTGGAGTAGGTGAAGCATAGGCATTAGCGTCGCATTACCTCACGGCCGTACCGCTAATGCCATGTTTCGCCTATATATAACCTTAACTTTAGCCAATGTATATATATATAGGATAAGCAATAAATGAATTTAAAAAAAAACACACACACACACACACGCATACACCCAGTACAGCGGGGTAAGATGGCCTATGGCCAAGTGTAGAGCGACCCCCCACACATATGAGTACCTGGTTCCCGCCGCTTCGTATCCCGAAGCCTCTGGCTATACGCCTGGTCGACGCCGAAGGGGTGGTCCGGGGAAAGGAATTGAGTCGTCTTCCGGGTCTTCACCCTAGACTCTCAGTCCCGACGACGGCAGAGCGTCGCTGCTGGTGCTGGCAGAGCGGCCGTTTGTGTATATAAGGTCTGCTGCTGGCACCAGAAAATCCGTCTTACTCCAGCCTCCGAGCTGATCACACCGCGAGTGAAGAAAATCACAACACAGCAACGATCCTCCTCGAAGGATAATCACCACTCAGCAGCGATCCTCCTCGAAGGATAATCACAACACAGCAACGATCCTCGAAGGACAATCAAACACAGCAACGATCCTCCTCGAAGGATAATCACAACACAGCAGCGATCCTCCTAGAAGGATAACCAAACATAGCAGCGATCCTCCTCGAAGGATAACAGCCCGAGACGACCCACCGCGAAGGATAATATCGCCAGGGCCCATACCAAATAGCCTACGCCGACCATGGTAGCGGTGAGTTGGGTATTCTACCGCAGGAAGGATGAACTGGTGTCCTTAGCCAGCGATTTCGGGCTCGACGTGGAGGGGTCCGTCACCGAGCTGCAGAGCCGAGTGGCTAGTTTCATTAGCCGAAGTGAGCACCCGGACACCCTTGTAGCCCGCTTCATGGAACTGGCAGCGAGGTACCAGGACCAGTCGCCATCCACTAAGGATAGCAAGGCACCGAGCCCAACACAACAGGATATCAGTACCCCACCTACAACCAGGCCGGTCATCACGGTGACGAACACCGACGGGGACGTTCCTGGGCCCGACCCGACCCGACTCGCTGATAGATCACCACCGCACCTACGCCACCACTCTCCAAACAGGATAACTCGTCCGGAGCCCTCACATGGCATGTTGGCCGAGAAAATGCAGCGCTGGGGCCTAACATTCGATGGGTCCACCGACCCGTTGAACTTCATAGAGCGGGTAGAGGAACGAGCCGCGGTCCATCAGATCGACGTATACAGCTTGCCCCTCCTGATCTCGGAACTCCTTACCGGAGAGGCCGAAAGCTGGTACCGGGTCAACCGGATGCATGGGGAGACCTGGACGCGGTTTCGAAAGGAGTTCCTGGAGTTCTACCTACCCCCACGTTACTTCGAACGCCTAGAGGACCATATACGTAACCACATGCAGCGCGAAGAGGAGCCGTTCAAGCGGTTTATGGTACAGCTGCGCCTCATGATGCAACGGGCAGGGTATTCGGGCAAGCGAGAGCTGGACAGGCTCTACGCGAACCTGCTGCCAGAATACCAGCTTTATATCAGGAGATACGAGGTAGCCTGCCTGAACCAGCTGACGCAGTTGGCCACACATTTAGAGATGGTCAAAGAAAGGGAAGCCCATCAGCAGAGCCGTAGGAAACCGACGACTAGCCATCGACCCCCCGCGCCTAACCCAGAGAAGACCCCGTCCGCGCCGAGACACCACAACCCCTTCCTGGACAACGCGCCTCGGCTACCGGAGGCTCACTCAACGCAGACCGACGAGACCGCTATAGACGTTAACAGCGCATGCCGAAGATGCGGACAGTTGGGGAACCTCGCCCGAACTTGCGGGAGCCCGCAAGTGATATACTGTTGGCAGTGTGGGCGGCGAGATGTTCGGACGATCGAGTGCTGCACCCGGCCGACTGGCAACGAAGTGACTCCCTCCTAGATTCCCGACCAGGGGGGAGTAGCGACCAGCAAATTACGGAGACAAACGGAGCCATTCGGCTCGAAAATGCGAGAGTAGAAGCCAGGGTCAACATGGAAGGCCAACCCTTCCTGGCTACTATCGACACCGGCGCGACGCGCAGCTTCGTCAGTGAAATATGCATCACGGAGATCCAGCTCGGGGAAAAGCGCGTCCGCCTGCCACTACTGGTTATGCCTATCGTCCTCGACGATCTCATCTTTGGCATTGATTTCCTCTGCGCGATGCAGGCCACTCTCTCATTCGGGTCATCTGAGCTGCAGATGACCAAGGAGATGTTCCTGAGCCCAGTCGGACGTCGGAAACCGAGAGCTACCACCGAGGATCCTGCACCACTAGTGGAAAGCCCACCAGCCCCGACAACTACCCCAAGGGAGGAATACTCATGCACTGTCGAGACGCCCGAAGTCTGCAGTCGCGCGGTGACCTCCGAGTGTTCGCAAGCGGAAGCGGTTGCCGAGTTGCCAGGGGACGAGGACCCACGAGAGCAACCAAGCGAAGCCGACGCAGAAACTGACCCCCGAGTGCAAGCGTTCCTGGAGCGAGAACTGGCGCTGTTTGATGGATTGAAGGGGGTCTCTCACATCGCAGAGCATGTGATCACCATGCGGGACGAGAGACCCATCAAGCAGCGTTACTACCCGAAGAATCCCGCCATGCAGAAAGTCATATATGACCAAGTAGATGAGCTGCTGAAAAACGGATTTATAGAGCCCTCGAAGTCGCCCCATAGTGCCCCCATCGTGCTGGTTGGGTAGAAGACAGGAGACATCAGGATGTGCATTGACTTCCGAAAGTTAAACGCACGCTCCGTTCCCGACGCCAACCCCTTGCCCAGGATTCACCACATACTGGAGCGGCTGCGGAATGCCAAGTTTATAAGCACGCTGGATGGCTAGCGATAGGAGGCAGTACACCGCCTTTACGGTACCGGGACGAGGGCTGTTCCATTGGAAGGTCATGCCTTTCGGTCTCCACTCCGCCCCAGCCACCTTCCAACGGGCTCTCGACGGAGTCATTGGACCGGATATGGAGCCATACGCCTTCGCCTACCTGGACGATATCATCATCACCGGGTCCGACATAGATGACCATCTACAAAGGTTACAGGAGGTCCTTCGACGGTTGCGGGAGGCGAACCTGCGGCTGAACAAGGCCAAGTGCAAGTTCTTCAAGCGCAGTCTCTCCTACTTGGGACACGTCGTCAGCGAGCAAGGTATCCATACCGATCCGGACAAGATCGCCGCCGTCCGAAAGCTGACACCCCCTACGAATATCCGGGAACTGCGACGATGCCTGGGCCTAGCGTCGTGGTACCGGAGGTTTGTGGCCAACTTCGCCGAGATAGTGCAGCCAATGTTGCTCCTGCTGAGGAAAAACAAACGGTCGGAGTGGGGAGAACCTCAGCAAGCAGCGTTCGACGAGCTCAAGCGGCGCCTTACGGAAGCACCTGTCCTGGCGTGTCCCGATTTTGAGGCCAAGTTCGTTTAGCAGACCGACGGCAGCGATTTTGATATAGGAGCCGTGCTGACGCAGTAGATAGACGGAGCAGAACGGGTGATAGCATACGTGAGCCGGAGGCTGTCCAAGCCCGAGGAGAATTACTCGGTGACAGCAAAGGAGTGTCTCGCGATTGTCTGGGCCACCCGTAAGCTAAGGTGCTTCCTCGAGGATTACCGATTCAATGTGGTGACGGACCACTTAGCGCTCAAGTTTCTGAATAGCATCGATAACCCGACTGGTCGAATCGCAAGGTGCTCGTTAGAGTTACAACAATACCAATTCGACTTTTCGACTATTCGACTATTGCAGACGGTGCAGGTCATCCCCATCGAGTGCCCTTGGCTTCGCAAATTGGCCCAACGGATCGAACATCACCCCGACCGATACCCGGATTATGCGCTGGAGAAAGGGCAGGTATACCGGCACCTTGGTCACCGTCCTCTGGAAGAGGAGGACGTGCCCTGGAAGCTTTGCGTGCCAACCGAGCAACGCCCTCGCGTGCTGACTGAATGCCATGATGGCCCTAATGCCGGCCACCTTTGGATCCGGAAGACCATTGGACGTGTCATGCAGCGGTACTACAGGCCGGGCCTGTTTCACGACGTCACGAAGCACGTCCGCCAGTGCACCAAGGGCCAGCTGTACAAGGTCAGCCAGCTCAAACCTGCCGGGAAGATGCTGACCAGGCAAGTGGAGCAGCCATTCGTGACGCTTCGTCGGACCCTTACCCAGGTCGAATCATGGGTAAACCATGTTATTAGTATTCTTCGACCATTTTTCGAAATGGGTCGAGCTGGTCCCCCTGCGCAAAGCCACGACGGCCCACCTGGAAAAGGCGTTCAAGGAGAGAATACTGTGCTGGTTCGGAACACCGCGACGCTTCATATGCGACAACGAAACGCGGTTCACGAGCCGGTCGTTTACTCGTTTTTGCCAGCAACTGGGTATGGAGTTGCAACACACCGCCCCCTACAGCCCCCAACAGAACCCAACCGAGAGGGCAAACCGGACAGTAAAAACTATGCTGGTGCAGTACGTCGAAGGTCACCTGAACTCGTGGGATGAGCTACTCCCAGAGATCATGCTGGCAATCAACACGAGCATCTCCGACACGACGAAATTTAGTCCGGCCTACATAGTACAAGGACGCGAGCCCCGGCTGCCTAACGCGCTGTACGACCAAGTCACCCCGAGGAGTGGTCGAGAGTAGGAAAACCCCGAGACACGAGCCACGGGACTGAAGGAGGTCTTCGACATTGTCAAGCGGAATACAGAGAGGGCTTCTCAGGACAAGGCGAAGGAGTACAACCTCCGCCGCCGGGATTGGCGACCCACCCTGGGTACACGGGTCCTAGCTAAGCATCACGTGTTGTCCAACTCAGCGGAAGGATTTGCAGCAAAAATGGCACCGAAATTTGATGGTCCTTATCAGGTCATCAAATTTGTCTCCCCAAAGCATTTTACTACTTCACAAATGCTGCCTGATGCAGCACTCCATCGCGCCGTGGCATGGTCACCCACTTACGCAAAAGTGAGTAAGGGAGCCAACTTCACGCGAGACAAAATGATGACTGCGCAGCCCTGGGCCGTTGAATTGGCACTTTTTGGGAATGATTTGGAAAAATTAAGAGAGGAGTTGAGTTTTGACACGGAATAAAAGACGACGCGAGTGAGGAAAAAGGAGCAACGAGATAAACACAACAACAACCTAACACCAACAACAACGACGACAGCCACGGCGATCGGAGCAGCAAACAGCAACAACGTACACAGCAGCATTTGGCACCGCGTCACTAGCACCGGCCGCGGCAGTACCAGCTACGGCGGCAACAACAACAACGTACACAGCAGCATTTGGCACCGCGTCACTAGCACCGGCCACGGCAGTACCAGCTACGGCGGCAACAACAACAACAACAACGCCTACTGCAGTATTTGCCACCGCAGCGCTAACGCTAGCCCCAGCAGTGCCCACAACAACAACAACGCCTACAGCAGCCTTTGCCACCGTATCGCTAGCGCTGGCCACAGCAGCACCAGCTACAGCGGCAACAACAACAACAACGCCTACAGCCGCATTCGCCACCGCAGCGCTAGCACTAGTCACAGCAGTGCGGACAACAACAACAACATCAACGTCTCCAGTAGCATTTGCCACGGTAGCTTTGGCCACAGCCGCGCGGACAACCACAATAACAACATCAACGTCTCCAGTAGCAATTGCCACGGTAGCTCTGGCCACCGCAGTGCGGGCAACAACAACAACAACATCAACGGCTACAATAGCATTCGCCACGGCAGCTTTGGCCACAACAGTGCGAACAAGAGTAACAGCAACAACATCAACGTCTGCAGCAGCGTTAGCCAGCAAACGAGAGTGACAACGAGCGCATCGAGGGAACAGGAGTGGCAACGGGACGGACAAGTGCAAGTGCAACAGTGCAAGTGAACGTGCAAAGTGTACAGTGCAAGGGTCGATCGCGGCATTTTGGGGCAAGCGAACGCGTCCCACCCACACGCATCATCCACGCACACCCAGCGACTACGCGCACATACACCCGCACACCGCACATACACCCCTGCGCTACACACCCGCATCGCACACGCAGCGGTTACACACGCACGCCTGCTTCCAACACACACCGAAAGGTTGCACCCACGACGGACATACACACGGGGACATCACCGGCACGCAGACGCAGGCACACCACGCTACGCTCACCCACACCAGAATATACTTGTGTTTGTGTTCACTTTATCGTATATTCCCCGTTCTTTCCCCCTTTCAGCGGGTAGTCGATGCCCCTGGCTTCGGGTCGGGCATGAGAGTCAGAATAGCGAATCCCTAGATTCTGCAATGTCTGCCTCTTGGTCCGACCCGTGTGTAGCGACACCGGTCCTCTACCTAGGCCACCTACACGCGTCAAATGGCGCGGCCGGTGAGCAACGCGAGGTGGGCGGGACTGGGTGGTCAGCTGGCAAGGTGTCCGGGTTTTACCCTAGCCAAGCCAGATGAGTACCTGGTTCCCGCCGCTTCGTATCCCGAAGCCTCTGGCTTTACGCCTGGTCGACGCCGAAGGGGTGCTCCCTGGAAAGGAATTGAGTCGTCTTCCGGGTCTTCAGCCTAGACTCTCAGTCCCTTCCCTTAGCCCCTACGCCCCTTCATGTCTGTGCATTTGTGTTGTGGCCAGACTGAAATCTGTATCTCGGCTAATTACTACTTTACAAGTTGCGCCCGAGCAGGGACGGTAAAACATAAAATTCGTGGTGTAATTTGAAACGAAGAACTTCAAAAGCATCACCGACAAGTAGAAAATGGGGGAAAAAAGAGAAGAACTTTTTTTTGTTTTCGGTATAAATTTCTAAATAATCGGCTTCTAATCAAAATACCAGGCCCGCCGTGTGCCTTACCATCAGGATGGTTGGTTACGAAGAATGTGTATCCGCTTATTGTAAAATTATATTTATTTGTCGATGTGCTTGTCGAGTAGGAATTGAGCTTACGCAATTAGCATACCACGTAGATATACGTAGCGAAGAGATTGATTATTTTGACTGTTGTGGTACAAGAATTGGACCAAAAGATTTTGATTTCGCATTAAATCTGGCATAGTTGTGCGCATAAATGACAAAATCTCTATCAAGCTCTGCTGCAGCGTACACTTTAATACTTCGAGGTTGCTTTTTTGCTCCAGTGGTTTGTTGTCTTGTGTGCCATATATAGATTCACATGATTTGCTTGTGAGTACGGTTCATTAGATATAGGAGGCACCAGTCCTGAATATGTCGAGTTTTTATAGCGGCTACGGGACCAAAAGAGCAGTCGAAAAGAAGACGTCTGGGTTGGTTTTCGATTAGATGTAGTTTGGCAGTGCGTATTGTGAGCGTGCTGTGTTCACGCGCTGAGGGATGCGAGATTTAAGTTCTCTGTAAATTGGCAGACCAGTAAATTGTTAGCTTTGTGATTGCCGCCGGAGTTGCCGGACTTTTTTGAGCCATCTGTGTTTGCTGGGCTGCGCGACGAGTCATGAAGATCGCCGCAATCTACACATACCGGACGCAGTGTGCAGTAAGACCTTGTGAATTCTTGGCAGATCATGCATTTTACCGGGCCGTTGCGCTTTTATAGCTCTTCTACGATGATTCTTCGGTGCAATAGAAACTAAGGCTTGTAAATAGGGTGCACCTCATTTTTTTTTTTTAATTATCTGCGTCTCATGCTTAAGTTAAACTTAGAAGAGTGGTTGTGGCTGTCTGTTTTTGTTTAGAATATTAAAGACTGTTTTAGCGCAGAATCCTTTTTCATGTAGCGTCTGTTGGATTTCATTTGGCGTGACATCAGACTCTATGCCTTTCAGTACAACTTGCAGGCCCTTGCTACAGTTTAGTTTGTACGTCTAAATTTTTTTTTTGCTTTCGTTTAAGTACTTTGATAAACATGTAAAGTTGTCTTCAGTCTTTGTCTGCACCTTAATATCCTGGATGTTACTCCTCATTAGGGGAATGATATGGAAATTGTCCTGACCAACGAGAAGTATAACTTTGCTAACAAAAGCACTAGAGCTTTTCTCTCATATAAATATTGGAGGTGGCTTTAGCTTCTTTTTTCTCACCTCCAACTGCTTCTGGGGGCAGCGTTATCTGACAAGATTTCAAATCTGTTGGTATTGCTGGGTGTTTCGCTTGAGTTGCCACTGATGATTTTTGGTTTATTGGAATCGTGTTGGGGTCTTAATGTGTATCGAACCTTCAGTTGTCCCCAATATAAGCATGGCTATCTCTTGCGGTGCTGAGGATACGTGCCAACAAATTTGTATTTGTGGCGCTGCGATACTAATTCACAGGGTGTTTGGATTAAATATATATAAGTTATGGCAGTCTCAATGACTACCTTAATATATAGAGGTGAAACATGCTGGATGTCCTGTAGGGATTGTGAATATCTTAGATGTCTCCAATGAATAAACGAGATGAATTCAAATATAAGTTGTGTTTATTTGGAAAATAAAATAAGTGCAGCTTAATAAGTGTGTTATGGTTTTAGCAGATGTGGCCACTCGAAGAGAGTAATGTGCCGCAATCGATGTGTTCCGTTGGCACGAAGACTTATGAGGGTTGCCGGGGGGCAAGGGTCGTGTATGGTGTTTAGTGCATGGTGTTTCGTGTATGGTGTTAACTTATATGTATTTTCGCTCGGTTGATTTGCTTAGTGTCTAATACAATTGTAGTTAACTAGTTTGGTAGCGCACTTAACTAAGTTTCACTATACTATTACACATGACTTTGCTACAATTCGCAATTATGCCTCCTGCTAACCAACAGTCTAAGTACTTCGAAGTCGCGCCTACTCGACAAGGTTTTGAGCTCACAGTACTATGGCTTTCTTGACACCGCAAGAACCTACCAATTGAACTCCTACTCGCTGGGGTATGTGTGCGTCACCTGTCCTTCGTCGTTCAATTCCAACGGCGCGTTTACTACTCGTAACATAGCAGTCAGCTTTGTGTTGCGTGTCGGCCCTGGGGCTGCCAGATCATTGAGCCTCGTGCCGTTGGCTTGCTTGTGTAGTGTTCGCGATCAGTGACAGTTACTCGATAGCGGCAATTGTTACCTTCTATCGGGTCACACCCATCACTGCCGGCACATGAAATGCCGAATACTGTTGCTGCAAAATGAAAAACAATAAAATGTAAGTAATAAAATATGGCACCTTCCATATTTTTTCAGAATAATGAAAGAATGTCCCGCCGGTGTGGTTTTCCCCTTTAGCTCAAGGTACGTATCTTTCCCAAATACTTACCAGACGATGGTACCTAAATTAAAAGGCAACTGAAAATTTTTTCTTATATATTTATTTTTTGTTTTTTTATTTGTGTTTTTTATTTGTGTGTGTTATTTTTTCCTAAATTTCTCACACAAATATCCGCGTGGCCAGTGTCTACTTGCGGATCCAATACCGCGTTTCATGTGCCCACACCATCCGGTACGAGCGTCTCGAGCAGCCTATGATGATCGCCGCAGCGACGTCCCTCCAGGTTAGTTGCCCAACCGGCGCAGAACGCTGCCGCTGCAACGCCGGACGAGCCGTCTGCGCTGATGCCTGCCTTCCCAAAAATGGTTCTCACTCTGATGGGTGTCCAGCGTAGGTCGGAGGCGGTGTCTTACTGCGTGGAGGCGTTTCCGGTGGAGCCAGTCGCACCTCTGCCGTCGGTTGGTCTCCGCTGGTCGGATGTGGCCATATCCAGGGCGATTTGCTCATGGCCTGTGGTGTCGGTGTTCGTAGCGGTGAGGTCTGTCTGGGCGTCGGTGTCGGCTCCCGCGGCGGTGCTGTCGGAGTTCGCGTCGGGGGGCGTGGCGGTGACGTGGCCTCAAGCAAGATGAAACCTTTCGTAGGCGGCTCCACTCGCTGCGGCCACTCAAATACCACGGTCACCGCGGGGTGCCAAAACTCACCGTCAAAACGTGATTTTTTCCTCGCCGTTGCCGTCGGCCCCGCCTTACCCATCCAGCCTGAAGGCTCCTCCGCCTCTGGATCGCGTGCCGCTCCGTCCCTTAGCTCCTCGTCGTTCGGATCCTCGTCGCCAGGTTCTTCCTAATTCGGCTCCTCTTCGCTCGGCAACTCCGCTTCCGACAAAAGCTATACACCCGCGACTCGAACGCGTCATCGCCGTCTCCGACTCCGAGAATATGACGTTTATGTCATCCTCTTCGTCCGCGATACCCATGGCCAGCGCCTTTACTACCCTTTGGTTAGTAGTTTTATGCGTTAGTGTTAGTGTGCAATCAACGGTGTCCATACCGTTAAAATCGCCGTACTTGTCAGCACTCTGTCTCGAGTAGTGCTGCTTCATTTTGGCTTTTACCTTATACGGCAGCGTGCGCACACAAATTTGCTGTGCTTAGGCCCACGCCTTTTTCCTAAAGTGCCCTTAGACTAGGCGCATCTGCGTTTTATGTGTATTTAATTTTACCTTTTTTTTATTCATTTTCAAAAATAAGCAAAAGCATTTGAAAGCATATATTTACCAGTCATGTTACATGTATTACCCCTTCCTGTAAAAAAAAAATCATACTGCACAGATATAATCTTAGGTGAGTATGTGGGGTATATTCCTTTTTGAATTTTATTAATATTTTTCCCTTTCTTTCAGATTTCGGCTTTTTATACCCCGAACCCATTAAATGGGTACCTGGGGTATAATGTTTTTGTGCAAAAGTATGTAACAGGCAGAAGGAAGCATCTCCGACCCTATAAAGTATATATATTCTTGATTAGCATCAACAGCCGAGTCGATATAGCCATGTCCGTCTGTCCGTATGTATGAACGCGTCGATCTCAGAGACTATAAGAGCTAGAGACTTCAGATTTTGCACATAAGCTTATCTAAGTCCTAGGCAGTACAAGTTTGTTTCCGATTTTCGATAACTATTTACGTTTCCGATATACACATGGAATCGATTATAAAAATTTCTCGAATTTGGAAAATGTAATGGGGTTGAAATAATGGGAAACGATATAACTTTTCTGAAAATTTCATCGAAATCGGTTAAGAAACACCAGAGATATCGAAGATTGAATTTTAGTCACAGATGCATACAGACAATGACTGTACGCGTTAAGTATAGGGTTTGGGGTATCTCCTAGACGGGAAATCTCGACTAGAGCCTTCTTACTTGCTTTTATTATTATTATTATAATTATTATACCCCGAACCCATGAAATGGGTAAAAAGGGTATAATGGTTTTGTGCAAAAGTATGTAACAGGCAGAAGGAAGCATCTCCGACCCTATAAAGTATATATATTCTTGGTCAGCATCAACAGCCGAGTCGATATAGCCATGTCCGTCTGTCCGTCTGTATGTATGAACGCGTCGATCTCAGAGACAATAAGACCTAGAGACTTCAGATTTTGCACATAAGATTATCTAAGTCCTAGGCAGTTCAAGTTTGTTTCCGATTTTCGATAACTATTTCCGTTTCCGATATGCACATGGAATCGATTATAAAAATTTCTCGAATTTGGAAAATGTAAAAATGGGGGTTGAAATAATGGGAAACGATATAACTTTAACCGATATAAATTTCATCGAAATCGGTTAAGAAACACCAGAGATATCGAAGATTGAAATTTAGTCACAGATGCATACAGACAATGACTTTACGCGTTATGTACAGGGTTCGGGGTATCTCCTAGTCGGGAAATCTCGACTAGAGCCTTCTTACTTGTTATTATTGGACTTAGATGTAATAAGGAAAACAGTTCATTCAAGTGGCCCACCGGCTTGTTAACGCGCGGACCCAAGCAAAAAGCAACCAACCTCCCGCCCAACCGACCGAGGGGCACACCGCATAGCGTACGGTTAAGTAGATCGCGAACATGTCAACAAATGACATATGACTAACTTTTTAAGGGATCTAATGGAATTGGCACCGTTTAATTCAATGCAGTCGAGTGGGCTAGCATCAAGAAATATATATTTGAAAAGGGCAGGCGTCTTTAAAAAGACGACTTTACATTTATTGCAATAAAGATTTAGTAAGTTAACACGACACCACTTTTGAAAATTATCTAAATCAGTTTGTAATTTTTGAGCAGACAACAGAGAAGTACCCAACATGCATAATTTTACATCGTCAGCATACATCAGCACTCGAGAGTGGTCAATAACAGATGGAAGGTCATTGATAAACAGTGTAAATAATAAAGATACAAGGTGACTTCCTTGCACCATTAAAACTGACTGTCTGTGTTCTATGAATTAAATATTCCCTTATCCACCAAATGAGATTGCTTGGAAAACCAAAAAGTTGAAGTTTATGAAGTAAAAGGTGGTGATTAACCGATTCAAATGCCTTACTGAAATCAGTGTAAATAACATACGTTTGTGAGAAGTTGGGAAGCATTCAGTACATAAACTGACTGCTAAAAAGGCGTCGCAACTGGCACTTGTAACCAGATGGACTACTGAGAAATAATGAATGCTTCTTGTAGGTTTTACTAAGAACACTAATTTTATTGATGAAAAAGTCACAATATTTATAGGTAACAAGTAAGAAGGCTCTAGTCGAGATTTCCCGACTAGGAGATACCCCGAACCCTATACTTAACGCGTACAGTCATTGTCTGTATGCATCTGTGACCTAAACTTCAATCTTCGATATCTCTGGTGTTTCTCAACCGGTTTCGGTGAAATTTTCAGAAAAGTTCTATCGTTACCCATTATTTCAATCCCCATTTTTACATTTTCCAAATTCGAGATTTTTTTGCTATCGATTCCATGTGTATATCGGAAACTAGAATAGTTATCGATAATTTGAAACAAACTTGTTCCGCTCATGGCATATGAGAACTTATATTCAAACTCTGAAGTCTCTAGCTCTTGTAGTCTCTGAGATCGACGCGTTCATACAGACGGACAGACGGACAGACAGACAGACGGACAGACGGACGGACAGACGGACATGGCTATATCGACTCGGCTGTTGATGCTGATCAATAATATATATGTATACTTTATGGGGTCGGAGATGCTTCCTTCTGCCTGTTACATACTTTTGCACAAAACCATTATACCCCTTTTACCCATTTTATGGGTTAGGGGTATAAAAATAGCTTAGTTTACAGGTGTGTGGTGTCAATTAAAATTGGGTTATTGTGTATTCAGCAGTTGGAAGCAATGCAGAATAGCATATTTAGCAACTACCGGGTTGGCTGACCGCTACTATTGCGACACATATTATGCATTGTGCAGTCAGCGATATTCCGTGTGTTTGGTATCGCTTACAGTTTTATTGTGTCAATAAATATAGGGTATGGTGTATGGTCATGAAATAGTTTTTAAATGTGTTAATAATTTGTGTGTCTTATAAAATGAATGTGTGCTGACTAGAGGTAGAAAACCATCGATGGTTGGATCCATCGATGGTTTCGATTTTTTTTATTTATTTTTTTTATATTATTAAAATATAAATTAAAATTTTTTAAAAAAATTTATAATTTTAAAATAAAATAAAAATTAAAAAAATATAGTAAATTATATCATATTATATTATATTATATTATATTATATTATATTATATTATATTATATTATATGGTTTTTCTATTATTCATCGATGAACCATCGATGGTTTTATATTATATTATATTATATTAAAAATAATTTTATTATATTATATTAGAATATATTATATTATATTATATTATAAAGATAGTATCTTATATTATAGTAGCCATATTATATTATATTATATTATAATATATTATATTATATTATATTATATTATATTATATTATATTATATTATATTATATTATATTATATTATATTATATTATATTATATTATATTATATTATATTATATTATATTATATTATATTATATTATATTATATTATATTATATTATATTATATTATATTATATTATATTATATTATATTATATTATATTATATTATATTATATTATATTATATTATATTATATTATATTATATTATATTATATTATATTATATTATATTATATTATATTATATTATATTATATTATATTATATTATATTATATTATATTATATTATATTATATTATATTATATTATATTATATTATATTATATTATATTATATTATATTATATTATATTATATTATATTATATTATATTATATTATATTATATTATATTATATTATATTATATTATATTATATTATATTATATTATATTATATTATATTATATTATATTATATTATATTATATTATATTATATTATATTATATTATATTATATTATATTATATTATATTATATTATATTATATTATATTATATTATATTATATTATATTATATTATATTATATTATATTATATTATATTATATTATATTATATTATATTATATTATATTATATTATATTATATTATATTATATTATATTATATTATATTATATTATATTATATTATATTATATTATATTATATTATATTATATTATATTATATTATATTATATTATATTATATTATATTATATTATATTATATTATATTATATTATATTATATTATATTATATTATATTATATTATATTATATTATATTATATTATATTATATTATATATATTATATTATATTATATTATATTATATTATATTATATTATATTATATTATATTATATTATATTATATTATATTATATTATATTATATTATATTATATTATATTATATTATATTATATTATATTATATTATATTATATTATATTATATTATATTATATTATATTATATTATATTATATTATATTATATTATATTATATTATATTATATTATATTATATTATATTATATTATATTATATTATATTATATTATATTATATTATATTATATTATATTATATTATATTATATTATATTATATTATATTATATTATATTATATTATATTATATTATATTATATTATATTATATTATATTATATTATATTATATTATATTATATTATATTATATTATATTATATTATATTATATTATATTATATTATATTATATTATATTATATTATATTATATTATATTATATTATATTATATTATATTATATTATATTATATTATATTATATTATATTATATTATATTATATTATATTATATTATATTATATTATATTATATTATATTATATTATATTATATTATATTATATTATATTATATTATATTATATTATATTATATTATATTATATTATATTATATTATATTATATTATATTATATATTATATTATATTATATTATATTATATTATATTATATTATATTATATTATATTATATTATATTATATTATATTATATTATATTATATTATATTATATTATATTATATTATATTATATTATATTATATTATATTATATTATATTATATTATATTATATTATATTATATTATATTATATTATATTATATTATATTATATTATATTATATTATATTATATTATATTATATTATATTATATTATATTATATTATATTATATTATATTATATTATATTATAAATTATATTATATTATATATATTATATTACTATATATATTTAAAATTAATTCCACTTTTCGTTGTAATTTTATAACTCGATAACGGGCTCACCTATCCAAACCAAATATTTAGGCTTTGGTTGGGCTATTAAGTAGATGGTTTGTGTGAAGTTTGCACAAAATCGGTAGAGCGGTTCTTCATTTACCAAATTTTGTTAAAAATATTATTTGAATAAATCTTTTTCATGCACACTTTAAAAATCCCAGTAGGCTGAAAAAAAAATTCAGTCCTGGGGCTTGAAGTTTGTGTATCAAATCATTATTCGTTTTGATTCTGAAGCGAATAACACAAAAAAAAAAAAAAACGAAACTTTCAATTAAAGCAAATTTTCAGCGGTAATTATTGTTTTTTTTTTATATTTTTTGTTCAAATAAATGTGTGATTGGACTTTTCTCAGATTTTTTCAGCGATCCGTCTGTGTTTCATATCGTTTATTTGAATTAAGCTAGCGGCCCGGTACGTGCTTCGCTACGTATAATGTTAAATATTACAATTAATTGTAACAAACGGAAAGTTTTGAAATGTTTCTTTATTTGAAAAAACATATTAATGTAGCAATTTGTTTTTAATTGGATTTATTATATTTTATTTGAAGGAAAAATGCCACGAGTCAGACTAGCAAATAAAGGTCGCCGAACTCGTAATGCAAATGATGTGGCATTACTAAGACGATCACAGACTGCAGATGAACGCGCGCAATTTAATGCATCGCAGCGTGAACGTAATACACGAAATAGATCTGTTGACCCTGTACCTGTACAGAATCTTGCACGGCGTTCACGAATACGTCGTGCTGTTTTGGCTGAAATGATGCGTGCTGCTTTTAATTACAACAGTCGGATTGATTTTAGTATGTACGGATACATTGGAAATCCCTATGATTCCAACTGATATGCCATTTGAATTCAATCGATTACAATATCCTGTGCGTTTATCATGTGCGATGTCCATCAACAAGGCCCAAGTGCAAACGCTTAACGTTTGTGGTGTGAATTTGGAGGAATCATGTTTTTCACATGGCCAACTTTATGTTGCCTGTTCCAGAGTCGGTACCCCCAGCCGTTTGTTTATTCATGCTCAATATGGAAAAACAAAATATATTCATTAGCCAAATGTTTTGTATTAAGTTTTAAAGTAGCTAGCAATTAATAAAATATTTTTTTGTTTGAATAAATGAATATGATGTTCCAATTAAATTTTTTTAATATTTAACTTTATACGTAGCGAAGCACGTACCGGGCCGCTAGTTATATTATATATACCAAAAGCACTATTCCAGCGGGCTGGCACCTCTTGGAGCAAGCTTAGCGATTTCTTTCCCTCATGTGCACTTAGATATTTTTCGTGGGCAACTGTGCTTTTGTTGAAAGATTTTACCGCACGCTTGCATTTTGATAAAATTGGCTCAATCCTCTCGAGCTTAAGAACATCCTGCACTAAAAGGTTAATGGTGTGGGCCATGCAGGGCAAGTGTTTAAGGCCAAGCAGCTCGCAAGCCTTCACCATGGTGACATCATTGTCTGTAACAATAGAGGTCACTTTTTGGAACACATTCCACCCAACCAATACAGTCTTGTTGGGGTCCAATAATTTTTGAGTAGCGAGAACTGCCGACTTTAAATCAAATGTTTTATTGACAAAATGGCAGGTTATGGTAATATAGCCATGATTGGCACACGATGTCCAAAGATCGATTGTAATAGCAACAAACTCGATACTTTCTAGAAGGGTCTGAAGCTTGATATTCAAGATTGAGTATTCCGAGGGTAGAACCACCTCACGGAGGTGAGTCCGGCTAGGTAGCTTGTATCGTGTGTCTAACTCTTCCACTAATTCAACGAAGCCCTTGCCTTCGACAATACTGAAAGGTTGGACGTCAACACATACCATATTCATGACTTTTTTTTGTCCAGGTTTTTTTTTAAAGAATCTTTTGCATAATATATCTCTTTTTTTAAAAACGTTTCCATTATTTTTGGCACTGGTTAACTTTGTATTTGAAGACGGTCCGGGTGCACACGATTCAAATGTTCTAATAAGTTTGATGTGTTTCCGGCCGTCTTTAAGTGTTTGTGGCAGTACTTACAGATGCTGAAGTTCTTATCCTCGCTCCTTTTAAAGTGGTCCCACACGATCGAAGTTTCCCGCTTTCGCTTTGGAGACACCTCATGGTTCTCATTCGATGTTCCTAAACAATGAAGTTCATTAGTATTAGTTGAATTTCACAAGAGCATGAGAGAATTTCACAAGAGCATGAAAAAATTTCACAATGAAAGATATAACTTACTTTTGAGGAATTTATCCATTTATTTTTTTGCAACCGTCGAACGCTACCAACACCACCTATTAAATGTAGTCCAAATCAAGAAAAAAAACATTATAATTAATATAAAATGAAAAAATATAAAGAAAGCAAGTAAAGCTCTTTTGCGCGCAGAGTTGTCTTTGAAAACCATCGATTATTGATCAAAAGCCATCGATGGTTGCCTCAAAATGAAACCATCGATAACATCGATGATTCCATCGATAGCATCGATGGTTCCATCGATGGTTTTCCACCTCTAGTGCTGACTTGTATACGACTTAACATTCTCCCGGCCGTTGAAACGGTTTTTAACCATCCTCTAAATCCAGTTTTAATCGTCTTGGGGATGCTGATGGAGCGGATGTATCGGCTGCCTCTGGTACTTAAGAACTAGTGAGATGGTTCTGAGGCGGGCAAGCTGAAGCCACCGGACGGGTCGCAGGTTGCGGATAGCGCAAGGCCTCCGGTGGAGGTTAGCTGCGAATAGCGACTTGTCGTGAATAAGTGGGACCGACAAGGCGTTTGTCTGACCGTCTTCTAAACATAGTCTTACACACACCCAAATCCCTACACGCGTTCCTACCCACATCCTATCCCCAACATCTCACAAGGGCAGTGGTGGTGACCTGAATCAAAGGTGCCATGTCACCTCCCTAAGCCAGGGTGTTATGCGTTCCGTGCCCATTGGTTGGTTTGCAGTCAGGGGTAACCGACTGTATTTTGACGGAGCCTCACCGATACCGGGCCGCCTCGGTGAGTATACCTGGCCCCAGCGTGTTAATGGGGGCTATGACACGCTGGTACTACTCTCCCCTACACTCGTGGGATTAATTTATGGAGAAAAATATTAAAAAAAAATATAACATGCGGGACTTAACCGCAACACAGTTAGCAGAGCGGATAGAGGAGGCGGCTCTGGACGATGGTGGTAAGCTGTCGCCGCGCAGGGGCTTGGCCCCTAACAAGAAGAGTGCTGCGAAGCTGAAGGGCTCGACCCCGACGCAGAGCGCATCGAAAGGTGTAGAGACTTTCAAGTCTCAAGTGGACGGCAGTGAGGCCACTAAACGGACATACAGCAGGGGGGGGTCCGCAGTGCCTGGCACTGCTCCGGCGGATTTCCCGCTGGCGATCGCTGCCAGCAAGAGAGACGCCGCAACACCCTCTTCCGGAAGGTCGAGGCAGCAGCCAAGGAAGCAGCATTTTCCGGCGGCAGGTCAGCCCGGGTCTTAGTGGAGCCGGCCGTAAGTGGTACCTCCGGTACCTTGAGCGCGGCTTGAAGCCGGAAGAGGCTCACAGGAGAGCCCTGGAGCACCGTGCCGTGAACGCGTCTCCTGTGGAGAGAGTCGACGGCCAGGCCGTTGCGGGGAGGAAAAGGCAGTTGCATCACACGTCGCCGTCTGACCTCCCCAATACTGACTCGAAGAGGAAGAAGAACTCCGAAGGCGGCCACGTACGCCAGTGTAGCCAACGGTACAAACTTGGCTGTTCTGGCACGTGACTACCCGAGGAGGCTTCTGTCGAAGGAAGAGCTGTCGGCGGTGGAGCTGGCCCTTGTCGAGGAGATGAGGAAGGGTTGGACCTCAGCTCTCAACTTCAATGGCATCCAGTTCCGGGATGGTCTCGTCCTGGTTGACTGTATGGACAGTGATGCCAAGAAGTGGCTAGAGCTGACGGTGCCCACCATCAGCACCACGGTGGGCGTGCAGCTCCGCACCTGCCTGCAGAAGGACCTGCCAGTGACCAACATCGTCACACTCTACATGCCTCGCACGGCCGGTGAGACGTTGGAGAGGTCTCTTGGTCTGCTTAACGAGCAGAACAAGGGCCTTCTCACCGAATCATGGCGAGTGATCCGACACCTGGAGTCGAGTGGCGACACCTGAAGTGCCGCCTGCACAAGAAGCAGGAGCCTGCGGATGTGGGGGCGTCCGCGGAGGCAAACGCCGATGATGTGCCTGGCAAGTCATCAGCAGCCAAAGTGGCGCCCTCTTGCCCCCTCATGGATAAGGCAGCAGAGGCTGAGGCTTTAGCGGCAGCAGAAGCCGAGTTGGACTCGTCTTCTCTTAAGGGGCTGGACCTGACACGCCTGCACATGGGCAGCGAGGAGAAGCAAACCAGCAACGAGGAGCCACCCGATGATGAGCAGACACCCACTGGGATGCAGTCAGAGGCCTGTCTGACACTCTCGGAGGGGGAAGAAGAGCTCTAAGGATGGTGGTCACCAGCGTGGCACAGATCAACCTGCATCACGCGAGGGCAGCTTCGGCTGTCATCGGCAGGTTGGTCTCCAGGTCTCACCTGGGGCTGATGCTCATCCAGGAGCCTTGGGTCGTCAGAGGCAGGATCTGCGGCCTAAATCAAGTGAGTATGCAAACAATTGCAGACGTAAGGGAGGCATCACCGAGAGCTTGCATCTTGGTGCGGAAGAACATTAACTTTCTCTGTCTCTCTAAATTTCTCAATAGAGATCTAGTAGCGGTGATGATCACTGGCGAGTTCGGGAGTATTGTGGTGGCGTCAGCGTACTTCCCGGGTGATGTGGCGGATGCCCCCCACCAGAGGTCCAGGATCTGGTCCTACACTGTAGCAGCAAAAAACTACCCTTGCTGCTAGGAAGCACGGACAACAACAGCAGAGGTGAGTGTTTACTTGATTATCTAGTATCTAGGGATCTCACCGTCTTCAATGTGGGGGCTGAACCCACTTTTATTACTAAAACTAGGGCCGAAGTGCTCGATATCACTTTCGGCAATGAGGGGGGCTCCCGGTTGGTTCGCAACTGGAAGGTCTCCTCAGAACCGTCAATGTCGGATCACAGAATCATTCTTTTCGACATTCATAGCAACCTCAGTTTCAGCAGGGCTATCAGGAATCCACGACGGACTGACTGGTCACTCTATCAGTCCTATCTAGGATTAAATCTGAGCAGACTGAACCACAGTAGAAGAATATCCTCTCCTGAGGATCTTGAGCAACTCTCAGAAGAAGTAGGCGTGACTATCTTGGATGCATATCATGCAAGCTGTCCTGTCAAACAAATAGACTCCAGCAGGGACAATCCTTGGTGGAACAAGAAGCTAGGGCTGCTTCGTGCAGAAGTTAGGAAGCTGTTTAACACAGCTAAAAAGAGTAGCACTAAATGGGAATTATATACCAAAAAGCTGACAGAGTATAACAAGGAAATCCGGTATAGTAAGCGGGCTCACTTTCGGAAATTCTGTTCAAACATAGAGCAAGCCGCACCAGCGGCCAGAGTGTTTAGGGCGATCTCAAAAAGCAAAGTACTCTCTGAACTTTGCTGAAGAGATCGGATGGTTCATTCACAGAGGATGAGAAGGAGAAGGCGGAACTCCTCCTGCAAACTCACTTCCCTCTATGCAGAACCATCTCAAGCGTAGACAGCAGTTACGAAAGGATCCCCAACAGGAGACCTGACTGGAGCCTGGCTGCAGCGATCGTAACTGAGCAAAAGATTAGGTGGGCAATAAGTACACACAGCCCCTACAAAGCTCCGGGGATGGATGGCATCATTCCCATCCATCTTCAGAGGGGTGTTGAACAGCCAATGTTGTTCCTTTTAAGTATTTTCCGGGGGAGCCTAGCTATGGGCTACATTCCTAGGGCATGGAGAAAGGCTAGGGTGATCTTTATCCCGAAGGTGGGGAAGAAAGACCCATTTCATCCCAAATCCTTTAGGCCGATCAGCCTAACCTCCTTCCTGCATGCCAAATTTGCATGCGCTCTTCTTCTTCCTTATACCTGCCGCGTGTTTTTAACGCGAGGTAGCCCTAGTTTTTTGGCTTTAGCTTCCATTCCGCAGATTTCCGCACATTGAGACTACATGCATATGAAAGGTAAATATTTCACCTATCACGTGTATGTGGTCCCTCTTTTACGCCGTCTTACGCACAGAAGTTCTATTCCACCAAAGTTAAAAAAATACCAAAATTTAGTGTATTTTGTAAACGTTTCTAATTTAAAAAGTATTTGAGCTATATTTAAAATTTATACAACAAAATACTCAGATTGAACATACTTTTCAGATAAAATCGATTTATTATATCGCCCAATATTCAGTTTGAAAGTGGCGAATTTTCGTGAAAATTGTCATTTATTCGTAATCACGAAAATTTTCTCAACTTTGAGGAGCTCTAGCACCCATAATTATTAACCGATTTAAAAAATCTTTTGGATCCATAATCTTTGAAGTATTCTCTATCGATTGCGTATTTCACTTTTGACAAACGCGATCATAAAAAAAAAGATTTATGCAACGCTTTCCGGGCAGAGGCCCCACTGTGCGCCGCTCCTCTTTTCACCAAAGATTGTTTCTTCCAGTTCCTTCAGCTTATTGTTTGCTCCAATAATGTTGGTGGCATTGTCACAATGAATTGTTTGACATTTGCCGAGGTGGCTTAAGAAGTGCCGCAAAGCTTTCAAAAAGTCGCTTCTTAAGCCGCACGCTTGTCCTAATCAAAAAAGACAACATACATGTGATGACTTGGCCAATGGGACGCGTTGTAAGAACATATCCAGGGCTTGATAGTCATGTACGAGTGGTTGACGTAAAAACCGCCTCAGGCACCCTTAAACAGGCTTGCGCCAATCTTTCCAGAGGAGGTGGCCAAGAAACGCCCTATCAATGAAGCGGAGGACACGTATAAAAATGATGCACCGGTCGCCCAACGGAAACGATTAATGTCGCCAACTATAACTTCGTCGTTGTTAATTCTGCTTCTAATGCTATCTTGGGTACTGACACAGTCAGTATCGGTTACAATGTTCGACACGAAGCCAGTATATTACGAAAAAATTGGAACAACAATGAGAGCAATATCCGACTGGACCATGGTTGTATACTATGAATTGGATAACCAACGAGGAATTCTTACTCAGCTTGCTGAGAAATCAAACCTCAGTACTTGACTCAACCATTAACATTGTCAAGAAAACAAGGTATACATTGGACAAGCGTCTAAGACTACTTGAACAACAAGTAGCTGCCATTAGCCAAAGCAGATGAAAGTACACTGGCGCACGTCTTACAGAAAACTACTTGGCATTAACAACTCAATTAACATTGCTAGCAGCCACTCTTCAGCGCATGCAATCGGAAATAGTGGACGTACTAACTAGAGTTCGCCACCACACAATAAGCCCAAAATTGATTTCCCCTAAGCAACTAAGGGACGACTTGGATCAAATACGGGATCATTTGTTACCCGTGACATCATCCAACGCAATTCAACTATACAGAATTATGCGAGCAGAACTCTCGACCACCGACACTCATGAGATATTCAGAGTAATGTTACCACTAGTGTCAACATCAATATTAGAACTGTTTAATATGGTGCCAATTCCTGTGTGGAACTCTACTAGTTGGAGATTGGTCGAGCTTAAAATACCTATTATAGGTGTAAACAAATACAGGGATCAATTCATGGGACTTACACAGGATGATCTACATCGCTGCCTTAAATTACAGAACGAAGAATACATATGCTTTGATCATCAAGCTGTGTTTAATGTAAACAACAGATGCGAGTTCCAACTCTTTAAAAATAAGACACCAACGATGTGTCAAATAACTCACAGAACAACAAGAATAGTATTGGAAAAAACACATCAACCGCATTAATGGATCTTTGCAGCACATTAAATTACCTATTATGGAACTTCAAGCCGTATGCAACGGGACACCATCTACACTACACCTAGAAGACACCGGACTCCTATCATTATTATCTGGCTGTACTGCACGTAACGTAGACATTAGCATCAGTACTTTTGGTACCGTCATAAGTCAAGTGAGGAAAAGCTATGCCCGACTTGGCGACTTCAACATGCCGAACACCACTAATGTACCGTCAACAAAAATAAACATCTCGGAGTACAAGCTACAAGAAGACCAGGATCTGGACGACTTACAGCTAAAACTGGCAGCACTCAACTTTCTTTATTAAATATAAACTAATGTCTTAAAAGTACATTCCGCTTTTGGCGGTGGACGCGGGAATGATTAAGCGTCGATTGGTCAATGCTGTAAACTCATATATCGATCGATACATATCGTTAATATATATCGCGAGGAAGCAGTGTTTGCTTACGTTGCCGTGGAGCTGCCAGACTTGGCTGTGGCTGGGTCGCCACTTCTGTAATGTAGAACTTGTGTTTCTTTATTAAATATAAACTTATGTGTTAAAAGTACATTCCGCTTTTGGCGGTAGACGCGGGAATGATTAAGAGTCGATTGGTCAATCCCAGCGGGCAATCGGTTTCGAGAAAGGGTCCGTTTTCGAACTTTTGTCTCACAAAACTCCCGAGAACGACACTCGAAAAAGTGTCGTGAAAGAATCACCTGTCGCTTAGTTAGTGGCAGCAAAACCTTCGTTAGCGATAGTTGAGATCGGATCCGTTTTCGTATCGAAAAAGTGACGAGAATGGATGTAAAAACGGACAGAGAACGGACCCGTTTATTTTACGAGAATGGTTCGAACGAATTAAACAAGTTAGAAGGCTCTAGTCGAGATTTCCCGACTAGGAGATACCCCGAACCCTGTACATAACGCGTACAGTCATTGTCTGTATGCATCTGTGACTAAATTTCAATCTTCGATATCTCTGGTGTTTCTTAACCGATTTCGATGAAATTTATATCGGTTAAAGTTATATCGTTTCCCATTATTTCAACCCCCATTTTTACATTTTCCAAATTCGAGAAATTTTTATAATCGATCGCATGTGTATATCGGAAACGGAAATAGTTATCGAAAATCAGAAACAAACTTGTACTGCCTAGGACTTAGATGAGCTTATGTGCAAAATCTGAAGTCTCTAGCTCTCATAGTCTCTAAGATCTACGCGTTCATACATACAGACGGACAGACGGACGGACAGACGGACAAACGGACATGGCTATATCGACTCGGCTGTTGATGCTGATCAAGTATATATGTACTTTATAGGGTCGGAGATGCTTCCTTCTGCCTGTTACATACTTTTGCACAAAACCATTATTCCCCTTTTACCCATTTCATGGGTTCGGGGTATAAAAAGATTATATTGGCGATTCTAAAAATTCCTTTTTTATTTAAAATTAATTTAACTTCTTTTTTTTTTAATTACAAATAATTTTTTATTGTACGTTTTACATTTTTCGTCACCCGGTCATTTTACATCCTCCAGGGTAATGTTTTTCGTGAACGCATCTGTAAAAAAGTATAAGAATCGTATTATTTTTTGAGTACAATATAAACATACAATACTTACAAATTCTTACTCACTTTTAGACCCCTAAAGCTGTTTTTTAAGTCAGTGCCGCGCCAAGACTGCTGGCTCGCCTGGTTGTCATGTAAGATTTCTCGCCAGAGGAGTACAATTCATTCACCTAATCAAAGACAAAATAAAGAACACATATATTTATAAATGAAATATATACTTACAAAAGTTTTTGAGACCCTCATTCAGAATATTTTTCTCAAGCTTGTAGAAGTCTTCGAATGTTGTGAAAGGCTGGTCGGGAATTAATACTCTCACTGTAGCCGTTGCTCCAAAAATCTTCCCGTTTCATATCCATGGATTTTTTAAAAATAAAATTAAACAATTTATATTAACATATATTTAAAAATTAGTTTGTTGTTTGTACTTACCTATTTATATGATAATCACAGAACTATTGTATTCATTTGAGTACTTTTGCCCAACCAAACAAGCTCGGTCCAACACCATCATATAGCAGCTTACACTGCTTTATTGATATCGGTCATTATAGTATGCGCCTATACAATGCGGAAGCAACTTTTCAACCGAAAACCACAAGGAATGAGGCAGCCGATAATAATAATAATAGTTAGTCTGAGGGTGGTGCACTGCGACCACTAGGGTCTATTGTGCCCTCGTCCTAGTAAATGAGCTAAAGCTCCTCGATCAGTTTAATCGAACGCAAAAATGCGATGATGTCGCCCGGTCGAAGAGCCCTCATTTCCTGCGTGGTAAGTGTAAGACCCCCCAAGTGGAGCAGCCTCAACCGACTAATAGCTGGGCATTCCTCAAGTAGGTGTTCAGGAGTCTCGTCTTCCTCTAAGCAGAGTCTGCATAGACTCTCCTCCCCTAGCTTAAGATTTCGCAGATGCTTGCGCAGTCTGCAATGCCCGGTCAAGAAACCCGTGACTATTCGGAGAGATCCTTTGCTCAACTCCACACAGTCCTTGGTCCTCTTGCTGTTGTAGCTACCTAGCAGACGTTTACTCTGCCTTGCCCCTTGCGTCGATCGCCAGAAGTTCTCGCAGGCAGTCATGAGATCCGCATGACTGCTCTGACTGATGACCCCTGGGCCCAGCCCACAGAAAGGTTCTGGACCATGGAAAGGCGTGCTTTTTAGCCATAATGTCGGCCACTTCGTTGCCGGGGATCCCTGCATGCCCTGGTACCCAGTAGATGGTTACTTTATTATTACTCCCAAGCCTATTGAGTGTTCCTATACATTGCCATACTAGTCTGGAAACAATCTTGTGTGCACTGAGTGCTTTGATTGCTGCCTGACTATCTGAGAAAATGTCTATGTCTCTGCGATTGTAACCCCTTTCGATGTTGAAAGAGGCACATTTCTCAATCGCGTGCACTTCAGCTTGAAAAATGCTGGCGAATTTCCCTAGAGGATTGTGATATTTGAGTCGAGGTCCGCAGACACCCGCACCCGCACCGCCCTCTGTCAGTGAGCCGTCAGTGTACCATCTAATAGCATGTGGTTTCACATCATAGGTGGTAGACATGTTGGTCCACTCCGACTTGTTGCTGAGTTCCGTTTTGAAGAGTTTATCAAAACTGAACTGGGCCATCTGAACATATTGTGGATATTCCAGCAACAGGTCAGTTGCAGTCGCAGCCGAGTCAGCTGGTCTTGCCCCTGTTATCCTCATAGTAGATCTGCGCGCACTGTGCTTGATATACAAGTGCAGTGGTGGAAGTCCGAGCAGCACATCCGAGATGCACGTGCAGGCAAGTCTCTGGAGTTTGCCCAGTTGCCTTCTCGTGACATCAAGGTCAGCGCGCTTAGCCCAAACCACAGCCCCGTAGCTGACTATAAGCCTCACCATAGCAACGTACATCCACAGTAGAATCTTTGGAGACACTCCCCAATTTTTTCCTGCAAGAGATCTACAGCTCATTAGGGCCATTGTGGCCTTGCGAACGGCATGTTCCACATGTTGTCTCCACAGTAGTCGCTTGTCTAGGATGACTCCCAGATATTTGACTTCAGTGGAGATCGGTATTACTGAACCCCCAATGGCTATGGGCCGAATGGACTTCAGCTTATAACGATTGGTGAAGGCGACAATTGTGGTTTTCGCTGGATTAATATTCAGCCCCACGTCTCTGCACCAGTCTTAGCTGAGTTTTAGGCTAAGTGTAATCCTATCGCACACTGTGCTCTCAAAGTTACCTTTGCAGATTAGAGTGATGTCATCAGCATAGCCTTGACACTCCAACCCATTTCCTGTAAGTTTATCTAGCAGCTCATCCACCACGAGGCTCCAGAGAAGTGGTGATAGGACACCACACTGCGGGCAGCCTCTGGTGGTTTGAGCTCTAACTGTCACACAGTTGACAGTGACTACTGCTATTCTACTGTCAAGGAGTTTACCCAACCAGAACGTGAGTCCTGCCTCAAATCCTCTTCTGCAGAGTGCTCTAACCACAACATCATGAGCTGTGTTATCAAAAGCACCCTCTATGTCCATAAAGGCACAAAGAGCCACCTCTTTAGCCTTTACAGAGCGCTGGACACTGTCAACCAGGCTCAGGAGAGCCGATTCAGTTGACTTACCTTCTCTATAAGCATGCTGATGCGCATGCAGAGGACTTTGCACCAAGTGCAAGTATCTAATATGATTATCCACAATCTTTTCGAGGGTTTTCAGGCTGTAGCGTGTGTGTTGTTAATTGATAACATTGCTAAATGTTGTATTATAAGTACTACCTAACTATATATATCCCTTTAAGAAATGTTGAATTCCTAATTACCTGCTTGGAAAAGGTCTGAGGAGGCAGGTAAATATAATTTTAGTTGATGGAAAAATTCAGTTACAGTCTATTTTTTTTTGGGGATTTCCCCGTTTACCTATTATGAATTTAAATCAATACCTTATGTTTAATCAATACCTTATGTGTATGTTTATGTTAAATCAATACCTTATGTTTATTTTGTTTTTTACCTAACTTATTGGAAGAGGGCTATACCAATTTTCATTTTTTACCTAGCTAACTCAAAATATATGGTATATAGTGCAAATTATTTCACTTCATTGCGACAGTTATTTCCTAACTTCATAAGAGGAAACACTATAAGAAATTTCCCGATTGAATAGTATTTTTCAATATAATTCACGAAATATTTATTTAAAAGTGCAATAATGGATTTAAAAAATTCAACGATTTTTGAACTTTTTCGTGACTCGGAAAATAGAAATGATATCGAAGTGGCATTGCTTAAAGAGATGGGCGTACTCGAAAACGCTAGTAAGGAGCTGAAGGCAAAAATTAAGAACATTCATCCTAACTTGACGAAAAAATGGAACTCAGTCCATAGAAACATAACGTCTTTCATAAATAAGAATGAAATCTGGTTTGAGGGATATACAACATTCGGATATTCAGAAGAGGAAGAAGTTTACCCATCGACTAGCCGAAGAAGAGGAAGACCGCATAAAACTATGGAAGAGTGTTCAGCTTTTACAAGGAAACGTAAGCTTCAGGATGCTACGGAAAGCATTAAAACTGAACATCTGTCGGAAGCACTGTCATCAAAGTATGTGAAGGAACAGGAGAGGACAAAAGCGACAATCACGAAAGCTGTACAGATCGCCAGTCCTTTACGGCTAAATAGGATTAAGGAAAGTATTCCTACGCCCCCAAACTCAGTCGCCATTAAGTACACTGGTGAAGAAGCGTTTTCCCTTTTTATGGACTTGGGATTGACTAAGGAGAAAAATGATATTCTACGCAGCTCTCTAAAAAAACATAACGTCGACGTTCTTCCCGGATATAAGAAAATTGGATTTGCCAAAAAGGAAGCAGTGCCACCTAATACAATAATAACGGAGACATCTGTAAAGTGAAACTCCAGGATTTAATGGATCACACTGAGATCTGATGAAGAGGTCGAGCTTCTTCCTGAAAATCTGACACTTCTCAATAAGTGGGGATGTGATGGATCGTCTGGACAAAGCGCATACAAACAAATTATAAACACAGATGACGAAACTATTTCTGATGAAAATATGTTTATGGCTTCTGTAGTTCCCTTGCGCCTAAGGAGTGAAACTTCTGAATATTGGAGAAATCTTCGACCATCATCGATTCATTATTGTCGCCCTCTTTTCTTCAAATATGCGAAGGAGTCCTCTGAACTGATAAAATCAACTGTAAGCGACACACAAAATCAAATTAGCCAACTGAAACCTACTGTTTTTCAAACCAAGATTGGAAAACCATTCACGGCTAAGTTTGTTTTTTTCCTGACGATGATTGATGGAAAAGTCTTTAATGAAATTACAAACACCTCCTCAACTTTGAGGTGTCCTATTTGTAAAAAAAAACTCAAAAAGACTTTCACAGTTTAGACGACTCAAGGAGTGAGGAGAACTGCTACTTATATGGAATTTCTCCGTTGCATTGCAGAATAAAGTGTATTCAATTTATTCTGAAGCTAGCCTACTCACTTCCTCGGCCAGGTGAAACACAAACGGATAATACACCTCGTGAGGATATACAGAGTAGAAAGGAAGTTATACAAGCTGAATTCTCTCGGAAGCTGGGATTAAAAGTTGACTGCCCAAAGCATGGATACGGAAACACGAATGATGGAAATACTTCGAGGAGATTTTTTGAAAATGATAACATTACATCTTTGATAACAGGTGTTAATCGTGAGATTATTAAAAGGTTGGCTGTTGTCTTAAACGTTATAAGCTGCAAGGAAATGATAAATGGTGCAAAATTTGGCGAATACACATCAAAAACAGCTAAACTTTTGACTGAATTGTATCCTCAGAAAAAACTTACCCCCACGGTACATAGGATTTTGGCTCATGGAAAGGACTTAATAGAGTATCAGTGTTTACCAGTTGGAGAGCTGTCCGAAGAAGCACAGGAATGTAAAAACAAGGACTACAAAAGGTTCAGATACACTAATACGTGCAAAATTTCTCGGGTTCGACAAAATTAAGACCTTTTCAACATGCTGGCTGCCCCATCGGATCCACTTCTTGCATCGCTGAGACATGTGCGATCACGAAAGGATTTGGAAGATAACAACTATAGTTCCGAAATGTTAAGTTTATTAGATATTAACCCTAATGTTTATGATTATTTTGAAGAAAATCTGTAATGAATAGCAAATATTAAAAATTAACCTCAAAAAATCAAAAAAAAAAAATAGGTAAAACTTTATTCATTTAAGTTAGAAAATCGAATAAAAACAACTAAAAAAGTGATATAGTCATTGAAATTATAAAAAGTTTTCAGCTATGATTTAAAAAAAACGTTTTTTATATGAATTTTACAGGTAAAACATGCTCGAAAATATTTCTTAGCTTTGACCTTGAATATTTAAGCCCCACGGATACCTGGCACTCTTGACAAACACTCATTTTAAAGCTTGAAAAGTTTTCTATTCAGTGCTTTTTAAATTTTGTAAATCGGTTCATTAGTTTGGAAGTTATGATTTTTGCAATGTAAAATGAGCAAAGGCCCCACTGTGCGGCGTTTGCGAGTATGTTGCATGAGTGTGCATTTCCTAGTTGAGCCCCCAAGAAGGAGTTTGTCGTCAGATCGCTGACCAACTCAAGGTGTACCGCCTTTGTAGAGAAGCAGCAGAGTACGGCTAAAAATTAATTTAAAAATATTCTCGACTGAGCCCCCTATAGGAGCCAAAGTCTGAGGTATGTCACTATTTGGCTCGATTCGTATGTCAGTCACCTCAACGCAACCGACCTTTGAAGGAGCCATTGAGTACACACTCTCAACAGAGCCCGCTATAGGAGCCGCAGTCTGAGATATTTTAGTATTAGAAATGTTTGGCTCATTTTGAACCGAAGGACCGGGATCGGATATTAAAACATCCATAGGGCTAATGGCATTTTCATCAATTTTCTCGGCAGTATCTGGAGAAGGGACTGAAGCTACTTTTGATCTAACATTTACTTTATGAACTTTACGAGTTCTCTTCTGATCCTCCGTTAAGGGAGAAGTAGGAGACCGACTTACAAGTGGCTTCTTACTCTTCGGTGATTCCGAATTTAATTTTGTGTTATTCTTAAATTGGGAATCCAGAACTAAGAACAGTTCACACACTTTTGTAAATAATAGGAAAAGCTCTTTAACGCCAGCTTGCATCTGCCACATGAAATTATACATATTTTTCTTCAACGCTCAGCATGACCAGCACGGCCACTCGAGATTAGAAGTGTCCATATTGTCCTTGGAACGGGCATAAATGTTCGCACCGCACATCTAACAGCAAACAAAAGCCGCATTTGGGCTGTCGCCGCGGACTTTACACTGCTTTGCACAACAGACGACAGACATTATTCAGAAATTATAAAAAAAATATCTAGGGAAAATTTAATTATAGTAATAAAAATATAGAAATAGAATATTACAGTCTCAAAAATATATTATATTGATATCTCAAGAATGAAACATGTCCACTCTAAAGGCAATACAAAAAAAGATCACAAGCAAGAAATACTCACGAACAAAACAATGATCGACGTGAGCGCGACTACCAAAAGCAACACTACGGAGTATAATTGAGTGTAATTGTGACGCGGCGAACAGAACACAACGAAAGAGCGCGTGAGAGCAATCGAAAGAAAATAAACGGTTTTATGTGCTCTGAGCGAGCAACGGAAACTTTGAAGTAAGGAAGCGTCAACAAACAAAAACAAATTGAGTGAAAGCAAATATGCAAAACAAATGAGCGGCTGTGAATACAATTTGGTTTTGTCTCTGAGCACTTTGCAAAAAAAAAAGAAGTGCAAATAAATTAATTAGAATTAATGTTTACTCTGTGTTTTACACCCCGATAACGCACAAACCCACAAGAACTATTTAATTGCACAAAGCACGGGTTTTAAAGAGATATTAAATCGCCATTAAATTAAAAAAGCGCTGCACAAAAAAAAAGCACGTCCGTTGCTGATGAGAAGCGAAACAAATAATTCTTTTCAGATGTTAGGAAATGAACAACAGGCAAACTCAACAATTTATGCAAAGGCTTTAAGAGACCAATCCTAGAGATATCGCATCTAAAATATTAAATTGCCTCCTGCTGCAACAAACTTGCTGCGACGATGTCAAGTCTTTAAAGGAGCTGCACATCACCACAATAGAGTCCTTAGCTTCACTGAAGGGACTCGGCATTGACATTTCTACGTGGGATCCAGTTTCCATTGCCATCCTGAGAAATAATCTAGATGGCACAAATAAAACACTCTATGAACAATCATTGGGTAATACTAAGGAAATATAACCACTGGACACAATGCTCCAGTTCTTAGAACAGAGACTTTGAGTTATGGTTACTGGAAAAAGGGCATCTGGAAATTTTAAAAAGGAGCCCAAAAGCAAAACATGTGCAGCATCGGTAAGTGTATAAAGAGGATGTCTTTACTGAAAAAAGACAAGACTATTTATATAAATGTGACGATTTTCGCTCTAAATCAATTAGCGAGCGCCTAACTGGGTGCAAGGACTATGCGACAACTGCTTTAAAAATGACCATAAAACAAAGTCATGCCTTCAGTTGTTTTAAATGCAACAAAAGACACCATACTCTGGTACATTTGGAGATTGCTATCGCATCAGCAGCAGCAGAGCCACACACACAAGTTGTGGCATCCGCAAACAATCGAAATTACAACCTACACGCAACAGCAAAGGTAGCTGTACAAGCAAGCAATAGACAGGCAACGTTCAAGGCATTACTGGACTCTGGATCGCTGATCAACGTTATTTCTGAAAGACTAGTGACAATGTTGGGACTAAAACGTCATGACTCAACACTCCGAATTGAATGCATCGGAAGAAAGCCAAGAGTCAGCAAAGCTCGGGTGAATGTCGTAGTGAAATCACTATACAGCAATTTTACTATGCGAGTGGAAGCATTTGTACTACTCCATATAATCTCGGATCAACCCGCCCAGTCGATCAACATTACCGATTGGAGTATGCCGAGCAATCTACCACTTGCGGACCCGAACTTCAACAAACCAGGCAAAATCGATATGTTGATTGGAGCAGAGCGCTGTTTTTCAATATTGCTTCCACAAAAGCATACAAAGTTCCATTCTGGTCCAATGAGTTTGGTTGGATCATTGCAGGTAAAATAAATGCTGCAAGTAAATCCTCAGGCATTTGCACAGCAGCAACAAATGGAGAAAGAAATGAATTCATGGAACGATTTTGGACAGTGGTTAGCATGGACTCAACAGAGAAACATCGAACACCCATTGAAGCGCATTGTGAGAGTCACTTCTTAGAGTACTTACAAGTGGCGGTGGACGGCAGATTCATCGTTAAATTTCCATTTGCTGAACACTATTCAGCCCTGGGAGACTCCATGGAGATTGCGACCAAACGGTTATTATCGTTAGAGCGCAGAACCTCTACAGACACGTGGAAGCAATACGCAGCTTTTATGGAGGAGTATGAGAAGTTAGGACACATTAAACAAGTGTCACTTCAACAGGTTCAAAAAAAACATTTTTGACGCATCATGTAAAACATCTACTGGAAAATCGCTGCATGACATACTGCACGCAGGCCCCACGGTTCAAAGCGATCTTATGTATATCCTGCTACGATTCAGAACATGTGTTTACGGCTGATATTGAAAAAATGTATCGTCAAGTATGGATCAATCCAGAAAATCAATTTCATCAACTTATTGTATGGCGCAACAACTCATCAGAAGAGATTAAGTAGTACCGGTTAAAAACAGTCACGTATGGCACGAAATCCGCACTATTTTTAGCAATAAAATGTTTGGATCATCTGGCAACTAAGAATATGGAAAGATTCCAGATGGGTGCAACGGCACTAAAGCGTAACTTTTATGTAGATGATTGCCTAACTGGCACCGATTCAATTATTAAAGCGATTCAAGTTCAACAAGAGCTCAACAAAATCCTTCAGCCATCGGGACTTAAGCTGCGCAAATGGTGTTCAAACAATGAGCAAATATTGCAAGGAATTTCGAAAGTGAAACCATTGGGCCTAAGTTGGATGCCCAAAAAGGATCAACTTGGTGGTCGCACTCACAGCAGTACAGCAACAAGGATTACAAAACGTGCAGTCTGCTCGGAGTTGGGACGACGAGTTACCTGCAAATCTTCAAAACGAATGGAAGGATTATCGAGATGAGTTGCAGAGCCTTAATTCAATGCAAATTCCAAGGCACATTTATAATGGCAAGACTCCAATCACAAAGGAATTACACACCTTTGTAGATGCGTCAGACCGCCCTTATGGCGCCGCAATATACGTACGCGCTACGTACAGAAATAAGCAAATATCTGTGCGGTTACTATGTTCAAAGTCTCGAGTGGCTCCAACAGCAAAACAGTCACTCCCTCGACTGGAACTATGTGCTGCACTATTGGGTGCTGAGCTTGCTGAGAGGGCTCGACGCGACCTAGACCTCGACAGCAACACAGTGCCAGGATACTTTTGGTCAGATTCTACTGTGGTTCTTTCATGGATCAATGCAGCTGCATCCACATATCATACATTTGTGGCAAACCGAATAGTGAAAATTCAGGCCTTGACAAGCCAAACTCAATGGCGCCATGTATCATCGGCCAACAACGCAGCAGATGTACTCTCAAGAGGAATATCGGCACGAAAATTACCCGAGCACAGTCTATGGCTCTATGGACCACTGTTTCTGCATGGCTCTCCAGACAAATGGTCAGCCCTTCCCGTTGTCAACCCAAGCAATTTGGAAAGAAAAACCAAACATGTAAGTTTGGCAATATCTCCATCGACAATAGGTAAAGAATTATACATTCATTTCACAAGTTACAACGCATTGTGGCTTACATGTTGCGCTTCTGTTACAAAAAAATACAGATCAGCAACTTCCACGCTGTGCATTAAGGAATAGGATCGCGCTCGCAACGTAATCTTGCGGACAATACAACAAGTTGAATTCGCTGCTGACCTAAAATCGTTGCAGCGTCACAACATGGTGGACAAAAAGAGTTCCATTTCATCGCTGTCCCCATTAAAAGGTTTAGACGGACTTGTGCGAGTTGGAGGCAGATTGGATCTAGCCCCACTCCCTTACAATGCAAAGCACCAGATTTTGCTGCCCTACAACGAACCAATAGTAAGAATGATAATGCGAGAACTGCATAAAGACAACATGCATTGCGGTGCCAAAGCCTTACGAGCAACTGCAAGACAACAATATTGGATCCTCAACGACAAAACAATGTCAAGGAACATCATTCATAATTGCGTGAAATGCAACAAGGCTAGGCCCAAGTTAATGAACCAAATAATGGGCTATTCGCCAGCCGACCGAGTAACACCAACACTGCGGACAAATCTGGATTTATAATAAAATTCGAGGAAAAAGACCACAAAAGGCATACATAGCCGTACTCTGCTGCTTCTCTACAAAGGCGGTACACCTTGAGTTGGTCAGCGATCTGACGACAAACTCCTTTTTGGGAGCTCAACCGGGATATGCACACTCATGCAACATACTCGCAAACGCCGCTGCCCTTTTCACCAAAGATTGTTCCTTCCAGTTCCTTCAGCTGGTTGTTTGCTCCAATAATGTTGGTGGCATTGTCACAATGAATTGTTTGACACTTGCCGCGGTGGCTTAAAAAGTGCCGCAAAGCTCCCAAAGAGGCGTTTCTTAAGCCGCATGCTTGTCCTAATCAAAGAAGACAACACACCTGTGATGACTTGGCCAATGGGACGCATTGTAAAAACATATTCCGGGATTGATAGTCATGTACAAGTGGTTGACATAAAATGCGCAAATCTTTCCAGATTAGATGGCCAAGGAACGCCCTATCAATGAAGCAGAGGACACGTATAAAAATGATGCACCGGTCGCCCAACGGAAACGATTAATGCCGCCAACTATAACTTCGTTGTTGTTAATCCTGCTTCTAATGCTATCTTGGGTACTGACACAGTCAGTATCGGTTACAAGGTTCGACACGAAGCCAGTATATTACGAAAAAATTGGAACCACAATGAGAGCAATATCCGACTGGACCATGGTTGTATACTATGAATTGGATAACCAACGAGGAATTCTTACTCAGCCTGCTGAGAAATCAAACCTCAGTACTTGACTCAACCATTAACGTTGTCAAGAAAACAAGGTATACATCGGACAAGCGTCTAAGACTACTTGAACAACAAGTAGCTGCCATTAGCCAAAGCAGATGAAAGTACACTGGCGCACGTCTTACAGAAAACTACTTGGCATTAACAACTCAATTAACATTGCTAGCAGCCACTCTTCAGCGCATGCAATCGGAAATAGTGGACGTACTAACTGGAGTTCGCCACCACACAATAAGCCCAAAATTGATTTCCCCTAAGCAACTAAGGGACGACTTGGATCAAATACGGGATCATTTGTTACCCGTGACATCATCCAACGCAATTCAACTATACAGAATTATGCGAGCAGAACTCTCGACCACCGACACTCATGAGATATTCAGAGTAATGTTACCACTAGTGTCAACATCAATATTAGAACTGTTTAATATGGTGCCAATTCCTGTGTGGAACTCTACTAGTTGGAGATTGGTCGAGCTTAAAATACCTATTATAGGTGTAAACAAATACAGGGATCAATTCATGGGACTTACACAGGATGATCTACATCGCTGCCTTAAATTACAGAACGAAGAATACATATGCTTTGATCATCAAGCTGTGTTTAATGTAAACAGATGCGAATTTCAACTCTTAAAAAATAACTCACAGATAGGGATGGCAAAATTTTTGAAATAATCGATTAATCTATCAAATGATTAATCGCAAGAAAAAAATAATAATTGCAATTAATCGCAATTTGAGCAATTAATCGAGTAATTACTCTATTAATTTTTTTTCAAATTTGTTTATGATTTACATATATTTATTTAATTTTTAAATAATAGAGTACACTAAAATCAACATTTTACAAAAATTAAATGTGATTTTCAAATTAAAAATTTAATTATTTTGATGTGAAAAAAGAAACTTAATACAAAATGAAATTAAATACAAAACGAAATTTAATACACAAATCAGTGATTTAACCATGACTGCAGGAATAAAAGTTTTCCCAAACGTTTTGTGGTTAATCTGTTTCTTTTAAGAGTAGCTGTTGCACCTGCTTTCGAAAACAGTCTCTCCGCGGGTACTGATGCTCCCATTAAATGGCAATATTTGTTGGCAAGCGTGTAAAGCTTTGGGTAGACTGCTCTCATTTCGTCCTAAGCATCAATGACATTGCGCTTTAGTTCCAAATTTTGAGCATTTAGAAAGAAAGCCAATTCATCTTGTGGCATGTCATCATTTTTCTTCCTTCTTTTATGAATTAAAGACTTATGCGTAGCCCAGAGGTCAAAATCTTCTTCAATTGATCCCACTGAGGTCTCGCTACTGCTTTCAATACTGTCTTCAAAGTTTTTCATTTCAGTTCGCAAATGCTTCATAACTGCAGCAAGCGCTAAAGGGTCACTGAAATGAATGAAGCGTTCGAGCATATAATACGTGGAGTTCCACCTAGTTTTAACATCAAGAATACATTTCAGCATTTTGCCCTCGCTCACTCCAGCGGTTGATCGAACCTCTCGAAGCTGGTCACTTGCTTTTACGCTGCGCTTGAACCATTTCACAATTTCTCGACATTTCGAAATAATTGCGGTAATTTCTGTTATATTCAAAGAATTCTCACACACCAGATTCAAAGTGTGAGCGAAGCAAGGAATGTGCCGCTTTTTGCCGAAGGTGTTATGAATAGCTTTAACCACATTCGCTGCATTGTCTGTCGCAACAGCAATAGTATGTTTTTCATCTATAGAAAAATCGTTTAAGGCAGCTATTAAGACATCAGATATATGTCCAGCTGTATGCGCTTCTGTTAAAGGAAAAACGCCGATGGCTATATTCATTTGTTCATTTTTATATACGCCATGAACGGTAATTCCAAGCATGCTCTTCATTGCAGTGTCTGTCCAAGCGTCTGTTGTAATACATAAACATGTTGATTCACGAAATATATCCAAACATTTTTCTTTTTCAGTCGCATATAAAGAATCTATGAGCGCTTTGACTGTGTTTCTTGATGGAACTTTAAGCAAAGGAAAATGGTTTTTCATAAAGTCCAAAAATCCTTTACCTGTTGAAATAATTTAAAAATAAGTACATTTACAAATGAATCACTTAAGAGCAGTCAAAGTGCCACTTTAAAAGTCTACTTCTTCAGTGACATTAAAGCAGTGATGGGCATGCACACATATCGGCACAGTTTTCACACGCATACAAGCACAATGTTTTCAATGCTTATAGCATACGTGTGATGTTGTGCAATCGGCCGCGGCAGAGGGCCTATGCGCATTCGGCAGTGCGCTGCCTAACGTCGCGACGCACCCATCACTGCATTAATAATAATTCCATTATTACTTACCTTTAACAAAATCAAAAGGCAAATTGTCTTTGACTATCATGCCTACGATGTCATTGGTAAGCTTTTCTTTTTTTGACCCTCCTGTTGCAAAGCTTTGAATTTTATTGAAAGAATTCAATATGAGAGGTTGACGATTGTTACTACTGCAACTAGGTTCGTTGTCGTTGTTGTTGCTGGAAAAACTTCTGCCGCTGCTGCCTTTGTTACTATTCAATATGCTGTTGTCAGTGGATTGATTGCTCTTGTCAGTGGATTGAGTGCTGATTTCTTCATCCATTAGATTAATAAAATCTTCTTTGGATTTAGATTTTTTCTGCTGAAATATATTTAAATTTATTTTATGAGGCGTTCAAAATGGTGCTCAAATGTTTGCGACTTGCAAGATCATCAGTTTCTTTCCGATGTTTCAATTTAATATGCTGAAGCATATTTGTTGTGTTATTGGAAAATTTTAAATTCTTTCCACACAATAGGCATTTTACCAAACTGGTTTTATCCACTTTGGAAAAATATTTCCACACTTCACTCTTGTTAGGTGCCATTTTGTAATAGAAAACTCATCCGGTTTATTCACTTTTTTCACTCTTTGTGAAATAGCGCGCTTTTTCCGCGTCGCTTTTAACATTTACAGAGTGACCGTGTTACATATTGCTTAAGGTTGGTATGCTGTTTAGGTGTATGGTATGTGTATGGTATGGTGGTATGGCGGTACAAATGGTAGGCAGTATGAGACAGTGGTGTAAATAACTATCAAATAATAGAGTTACCAACAAACAAATAATAATTTCAGAGCCTAATACAATCTTAGTTTGCAAAAAATGTTGCTAAAAAGTATAATTATTAAAAAAAAATGCGATTACTTGATTAATAATCAATTAATATAAAATAAAAAAATCATATAATTTAATCGTTTCTTGGCCAAAATTAATCGATTATTTCCTTTCATTCGATTAATCTTGCCATCCCTACTCACAGAACAACAAGAATGGTATTGGAAAAAACACATCAACCGCATAAATGGATCTTTGCAACACATTCTGCACAACTACAAGCCGTATGCAACGGGACACCATCTACAATACACCTAGAAGACACCGGACTCCTTTCGTTATCATCTGGCTGTACTGCACGTAACGTAGACATTAGCATCAGTACTTTTGGTACCGTCATAAGTCAAGTGAGGAAAAGCTATGCCCGATTTGGCGACTTCAACATGCCGAACACCACTAATGTACCGTCAACAAAAATAAACATCTCGGAGTACAAGGTACAAGAAGACCAGGATCTGGACGACTTACAGCTAAAACTGGCAGCACTCAACAAAGAAGATGTAGAACTTGGGTTTCTTTATTAAATATAAACTAATGTCTTAAAAGTACATTCCGCTTTTGGCGTGGACGCGGGAATAATTAAGAGTCGATTGGTCAATGCTGTAAACTCATATATCTATCGATACATATCGTTAATATATATCGCGAGGAAGCAGTGTTTGCTTACGTTGCCGTGGAGCTGCCAGACTTGGCTGTGGCTGGGTCGCCACTTCTGTAATGTAGAACTTGTGTTTCTTTATTAAATATAAACTTATGTATTAAAAGTACATTCCGCTTTTGGCGGTAGACGCGGGAATGATTAAGAGTCGATTGGTCAATCCCAGCGGGCAATCGGTTTCGAGAAAGGGTCCGTTTTCGAACTTTTGTCTCACAAAACTCCCGAGAACGACACTCGAAAAAGTGTCGAGAAAGAGTCACCTGTCGCTTAGTTTGTTGCAGCAAAACCTTCGTTAGCGATAGTTGAGATCGGATCCGTTTTCGTATCGAAAAAGTGTCGAGAATGGATGTGAAAACGGACAGAGAACGGACCCGTTTATTTTACGAGAATGGTTCAAACGAATTAAACAAGTTAGAAGGCTCTAGTCGAGATTTCCCGACTAGGAGATACCCCGAACCCCATACTTAACGCGTACAGTCATATTCTGTATGCATCTGTGACGTAAACTTCAATCTTCGATATCTCGGGTGTTTCTTAACCGATTTCGATGAAATTTTCAGAAAAGTTATATCGTTACCCATTTTTACATTTTCAAAATTCGAGAAATTTTTATAATCGATCGCATGTGTATATCGTAAACGGAAATAGTTATCGAAAATCGGAAACAAACTTGTACTGCCTAGGACTTAGATGAGCTTATGTGCAAAATCTGAAGTCTCTAGCTCTTATAGTCTCTGAGATCGACGCGTTCATACATACAGATGGACAGACGGACGGACAGACGGACATGGCTATATCGACTCGACTGTTGATGCTGATCAAGAATATATATACTTTATAGGGTTGGAGATGCTTCCTTCTGCCTGTTACATACTTTTGCACAAAACCCTCTTACCCATTTCATGGGTTCGGGGTATAAACAGATGTTTCTAAAGACTTTTTGCCAATGGAAATGACTTTCGCCGCTAACTACTAAGGCTTTTTTAGCGGCTCCAATGTAAATGCACTATTACGCTGCTTTATTGATATCGGTCATTATAGTATGCTAGAGGCAATGAGTATTTAAACCAAGAGACGATGATAGCCGGAAAGTACTCGAACTCAAACAAATGGTGCGCTAAGCTCGCTCGTTCCAACGAGTAATCACCCCACCCCGGTTGCTTATGTATCGTTCAAAGTACTCGTCGACAGCCAGCTGGTGCCTGGGGAAGTGACCTGTTATCCACAACTAGCCATACATTTTTTTGTATTTGTTTTGGGTCTAACTAAACAGCCATAATGGCTGAAAGTGTGAGGCATGTGAACAGTTTATACGTTGCCGTCCTTCATTTCTCTTGTTGTTGTTACACAAGTTGAGCTTGGCAGTTTAAGAGTTTTGATTCAATTGCTTGCTGCTACCCTAGCATGGAAGGGTAGTTTGACTTTATATAAACTTTGCGTTATTAAATAGATAAACGCAAGATAAATAAATATGATATTCATAGTACATGTTTGCTTATATTTTTGAGAATAATAATTCATTTATCAAGTTGAATAAAAAATAATAAATACGCAATAAAATAATCTTATTTTGTATTTAAATACTTAAAACAAGTTGTATGTATTTAAAAAATTATTTATTAAGTGGGTTTATTGACTATAACAAAGGGTAGATTTAAGCGCTGTTTACTCTTGACTTAACTTAACGTAAGAGTCAGCTGACTCAATCTACCTTATGCCTCTCAATGTTAGCGTTTACTCTCAACTTAACTTAACGTAACTTAATTTTGAACCTGCCGGTTGCAGATTCTTAAGTTAAGTTCTTAAGTTGAACAGTGTTGATTAACGTAAAAATCAAACAGCTGATCAAAAACTGTGATGGAAAACGTTAAACGCTCTTTACAAAATGTTTACAAAGTAAAATATTCAAATGGATGAGCATAAGCTAATTATTTTAGTTCAAAATCAAAGTTTGTTGTATGATAAAAAGTCAAAAGACTATAAAAATAAAATTAAAAATAAAGACAAGTTTGGGCTACACTTGCCAAAGAACTTGGTTGCAATGGTTAGTATGTTGATAAAAATTGTTGAATTTGTTTTTGCATTGATATGTTTGTTTGTTAAAGTTGATATCTGTGAAAGGCGTTGGGCTACCCTGAGAGAGCGATTTGCAGTTGAATGCAGATGTTGTCAATTTTTCTTTGTTTAACAACACTGCTAACATTATTCAACAGCACTGACACCCTGATTTCTTAAGTTAAGTTAAGTCAAGAGTAAACAGCGCTTTACTTTGTGCTGTTTGTGCGTTTTAGCAACCGGCAAATATACAGACCGCCCACAAGCTGCTGAAAATAACCTGTACCACAAGTGGTAAAGGTTGTGGGCACACCGCCCACGCGGCCATCGCTGTGTAAAAGTAATCCAGGTCGTAGTCGATGTTTTCTCCGGGCCGGCCACAAAGTGCTCGATTCGTAATCGATCTCGTAGTGGGCATTTGCACCATTGGGCTGCGGCCTTCGCTGCAGCCTGCGCTGAAACCTTCACTGCAAATTCAGGTCTATTTGGAACCTGCATGCATTCAGATTTGAATTGGGATCGATCGCTCCAAGTCGAACTGCAGGGTAGAGACAGGAAAAATCGAAAAATCTCGGCAAATGTAATGTATTTTTTTACCATTACTTGCTTTCCGCTGGCGCGCCCCCTGTCCCTAGGTATACTTAACTCGCGCTAGCTCTCTTTTCACTTCCCCCTTTCCCCTAAAAGCCGCTGAAAGTGAATACAAACTGAAACAGACTTGGGTCTCTCTGCTATGTGTTAACATTTTGAGCGATCATAACATAATGTTAACAATCATGGGTCACTCTCGTTCACAGTGTAGTGGAAACCAAAACAGTACTAGAAATGTCCCATCTATAACATTATTTGGTCAGTGACACAAGCGAGCAAATTCATTACTCTCTCGCTCTCTCTCTCTCTCTCTCTCTCTCTCTCTCTCTCTCTCTCTTCTGTCATTTTGAAACTTAAGTAAGAAGTTGTGAGCGAGCAAGTCCGGCCACCTTGTTAAGAATACCTTGCCCTGTCCTATAATAGACAGCCAAAGCCAGCTGCACTTCCATTTTGAAGGCGCGCTAGCAAACGTAAAAACGTAAGCGCACGCCCAGCTGGCTAGCGGCGTTTACTCACTTCTTATTCTCACATTTGACTGTCCTTGAAATTTGTCAATCGGAATTTTGCTTCGGCCTTTTGCTGCGTTTGCAAAATATACGATCTAGCCCAAGCAAAAACAAAGCAAGCACAGACAGTGGGTCAAGTTAAGATGGTTTTTGGCTAATAAATTTTGTATAAGTATGTAAAAATGAATTATGTTATTTGATTTATAATTTATTTGTAAGATATAAGATAAATAATATAAAAAACATATTTAAAAAAATGTTCTCTTTTTGCGGGATTCGAAACCGGGACTCAGGGGGCGTGAAAATGCACAATATTGCACACGCTTATACTACTGTGCCATGATCTCCCATTACACTCGTTGGCTTATTGCCATCTCTCATCATCTTGTTGTATGCAATGTACTAGCTCTTTTTAATAGCATATTATCAGCCTAAGAATAGAATCAGTTAAAACACAAAAGGAAAATGAAAGAAATTTTTTTATGTTTTGTATTTTTATACCCCGAATCCATGAAATGGGTAAAAGGGGTATAATGTTTTTGTGCAAAAGTATGTAACAGGCAGAAGGAAGCATCTCCGACCCTATAAAGTATATATATTCATGATCAGCATCAACAGCCGAGTCACTATAGCCATGTCCGTCTGTCCGTCCGTCTGTATGTATGAACGCGTAGATCTTAGAGACTATAAGAGCTAGAGACTTCAGATTTTGAACATAAGCTCATCTAAGTCCTAGGCAGTACAAGTTTGTTTCCGATTTTCGATAATTATTTCCGTTTTCGATATACACATGTAATCGATTACAAAAATTTCTCGAATTTGAAAAATGTAAAAATGGGTAACGATATAACTTTTCTGAAAATTTCATCGAAATCGGTTAAGAAACACCAGAGATATCGAAGATTGAAATTTAGTCACAGAAGCATATCCTAGTCGGGAAATCTCGACTAGAGCCTTCTTACTTGTTATTAATTAAAATTGATTTCAAATGTATGCAGGAAAGCGTATACATGCATGCCTTCAAAAAAATTTTTGATTTACTTGTTCAATTAATTTTTTATGAATTCCATTGATTTGGTAAGTGAAGCATCAAAAAATTGCTAGCTTAAATAATTGCAAAATTAGGATATGCACATAAAAAATATCTTCTTCGTTTTTCTATTTATTAACATATTTTTTATAAGTGTACATGCACAGAAACGTTAAGCGTTAATTTAAAATTAGTTTCGATTGTTTTCGTTTATTTATTTAATATGTGAAAAAAAAAAACATCAAAAAACAGCATTCTATGTCATCATTGGCTTTGTATTAGTATGTATGCAGTCGACACTCATGCAAAGCAAAGCCAAGTCATCAGTTGTCTGTAACCAAAACAAACCAATTCGAATATGGTGCGCAGCCAAAGCAAAACGGCAATAACGAAAACCATGCCAGCTGATTTGTCAAGGGGAAATTGCCGCTCTCGTTACTTTGGCCCAAGGTATACTTAACAAGGTAGCCGCACTTGCTCGCTCACAACTTCTTACTTAACCCTCCGTTTACCGCATGGGTCCAGTCAGACCCATTTAATTTTCAACTTAAATTTTAACATACACTTCATATTGAGCAAATCGACTGAAATTTTCTGACTTTTCCTAAATTTTTGTTTTCTTTAAATTGCAAAAAGAAATTCCTGGATTCATATCACAAGCATAGATATATAGACTTTAAAATTTATATATTTCGGTTTTCGAAACATGCGGTAAACGGAGGGTTAAGTTTCAAAATGACAGAAGAGAGAGAGAGCGAGAGAGAGAGAGAGAGAGAGAGAGAGAGTAATGAATTTGCTCGCTTGTGTCAAAATAAATATATTTGTACGTGCATGCATATGTATATACATATGAGAGTTTTTTGCTGCAACTAAGACCAGAATGATTTAATAAATATAACAGAAGAAATTATAAATTGTAAAATATGTTTATATTTTTTTTAAAAACAAAAAAGTTTGAAACAAAATTAAGAAGTAGAACACGAAAAAATCGTCCGTGGAGATACGTCGCTCACAACTGCTGCTAACAGACTGAACATTTAAGAAGTGAAAAGAGAGCTAGAGAGCTAGCGTGAGTACCTTGCTTAGTAATACCATTAAGTAGGTATACATAGAGGAGTCAAATCGCGTTTTCCCAACTGCCGAAAAAATGCGTTGCGGAGGAGCCACCAGCATTCGGCTGCTGAAAGCAGCGAGCCGAACGCAAATTTTGCAGACCATTTGCGTTGCTAAAAAAGTGCAAGTCATTCATGCGCCGGGGCTTTTCTCGGTAAAGGGCTGTTTACTCTCAACTTAACTTAACTTAATTTAATTTAATTTAATTTAATTTAAGGAAATGTATGTGTTTACTCTTAATTTAATTTAACTTAAGAAAGCAGTGTGTAAAGCGTGTAAAATTATGTTAGCAGTGTTGTTAACCCTCCGTTACATTTTGAATCGTTATTTAAACGCATTTCTACTTCACTATCATTTTATTGACTATCGTTTTATTTAAAAAAAAAACACCATAGGGACTAGGGTAAAAAAAAGGATGAAAAAGGTAACGAAAATAATGTACCTTCGAATACACACCTGGTGTCTGGCTGGACCCCTATATATTTATGAAAGTGTATGATGCATTTTGACCATTCCACCTAAAATACTACCTGTTTAATATAATAAACAAATAATACCACGGATCCGTTGCCTGTGCGCAGGTCAGTAAAAAGCAGGTATTTGAAAGTACCCTAATGATAAAAGGGTTTATCTTCTTGCTGGAGATTATACATGCATAGACACTTTGTTAGGAATATAAGAACTAGGATTTTACATCGTTTGTTCAGTTGTCGATTGAACGTTGAACACAAAACAACTTTTTGTCGAATAATAATGGATGTTTTTCAACTAAAATAATAAGTTTCTGTTCATCCATTTTAAATTTTACTTTCTTAACTTTTTGTAAAAACCGTTTAACGTTTTGCACCACACTTTTTGATCAGCTGTTTGTATTTTCACGCTTATCAACACTAAAAAAATTTAAGAATCTGCCACCTGCAGGTTCAGAACTAAATTAAGTTAAGTTAAGTTGAGAGTAAACGCTTACATTGAGAGCCATATGTTTGATTGAGTCAGCTGACTGTTAAATTAAATTAAATTAAGTTAAGTTGAGAGTAAACAGCCCTTAAACAATTTTGTAACACAACTACCATGCAGTTGCGCATTTACATACAAAATATGCACACAAATTCCGAAAGAGTATAAATGATTCATGTGTCGGCAGCTGGAAGAAAAACTCAGGCTCACGTCAACCGCGTGCCGACAAAAACCTTTGCTCAACAGAAATACAGTTCTGATTTCTCTTTTGGTATATGTGTGCATATTTTGTATGTAAATGCGCAACTGCATGGTAGTTGTGTTGCAAAATTGTTTGCTGGTGACATATACCTCAATATTTGATAAAGTATGTATGACCAGAAAGTGCAAGAACAGAAATTGACTTTGTTTTGTAGGCAGATACAAATGCTCGCCAAATTTTATATTTAAATATTGGCAGTCGGCATTTATTATGTATTTAATTATGAATTTTAAGGGTCAAGAGTACATAATTATATATATATATATATATATATATATATATCAATATTAAAATATATAAATTACTATTAGTCATATTATGAACAATGCATCTTTATGATTAACATGAATTTTAAAAATTAAAAAAAAAAATTATAATTTAATGACATTATTTTTATAGCTATCCTTACTTTTAATAAAATTGATAAAAATCATATTAATTGATGCAGGTCAAGTATAGCCAAGGCAATTACTACGCATACATTCAAATGTGCTGCACATGAACATACACATGCACACACACATTGATATGCATTGCTAGAAAAGTAACAAAATCCCAAATCACTTGAGAGCCACCAAAAACTGAAAAAATATGCATGCGCACATACACACATATATATGTGTATTTAGGTATACATTCGCCCTAATGATTTTTGCTTCATTTGAGCTCGGAGCCACCAAATACAGAAAACATGCACATGTGTTGTTGTTGTTCGCACTCTGCTGCTGCTTTCCCCCTTCCACAATATGCAGCCGCTCAGAGCAAACAGCATACAGAAACATACATACACACATATATACACCTAACGGCGATCTTGTCGCTGACATACAGACGTATACACAGCAAATTGCTTGCACTCCGTCTGTACCTATTCAAAATTTGCGTTCGGCTCGCTGCTTTCAGCAGCCGAATGCGGGTGGCTCCTCCGCAAATTGGACCAATAAGGCTATTGGATTTTTTTGCGTTTGACTCCTCTATGTATACCTACTTAATGGTAATACCTTGGTTTAAACTTTAAATACTCATTGTGCTAGAGGTGCAGTTGTTATCGATGATTCCAAAACATCGGAGCCATCGATGATTTGTTAGCCCTCATCGATGATTTTACAAACAAGTGCACTCGGTAACAAAAGACGTATAAATTGTAAGTAAAACGCATTTTTTTTATTTTGTTATTAATTAATTAGTTGGTGGTGTTGGTGGATGTCGGCGAGGACAAATACAGGATGGATAAATACCTAAAAAGTAATTTATTTATTAGCAGCTCATGCCTCGCCCTTGTATGTACGCACACACATACATGTACATACATACATGTGTACATTAGGGCTGCAAAATCATCGATAGTCAGTATATCGATGTTTTCATCGTCGACGTTTTAAAATATCGATTACAAAAACATCGATATTTGAAAATATCGATGAAAACATCGATTTTTTAAACAAATTAAATAAATAAATTCAAAATAAAGATTCCAGAAATGTACTTTAAATAAACAATATATTAAAAAAATAAACAATAAAATAAAATGAAAATAACAAAATTTTAATTCATTCTTTGAATTAATACATTAATATCAGTCAATTTTTTTTTTTTAATGTATTTATAATTTTTAAATTTGCTTCAATGCACTTAAAACTAAGATGATCAAATTAAAATCTAGATGGTTAAGTTTTCTTTTTCTGTTTTTGTTTGAAACATTTGGCTCGATAGTAATAAAAAATGAGTTTGTTTTGCTTCTTTAGAATTGCACATATGTTTGGAAAAATTTAATATTATTTCTAAACTAAGTGCAGTAGACTCTCGACCACATTAGCAAAAACGATAAATCAAATATATATTATCTGACGCTAAAGTTTCTTCTTCCGACTTAGACCCGTTTTACACGATGAAGTTTTTGCTTCTGTAACATTCGCTTGTACGCAAAGGGTGTAGAGGGGTAACAACTGCAAGCAATGCTTATCATTTTGCTTTGCCTTATTCCGATTGCATAAACACAGAGTTGCACAGTGTTTGATGTGAATAATAATGTTATCGATACGACATATCGCATAAGCAAATATTAGCGCAAATAGTAAATACATTGTTGTGGCTTAAAAATTATAAATAAAAATGTTTTGGACCAAAGAACTTGTTGAATTCGGGGCGAAATGTATGTTTATCGACAATAAATTTAAATCAGAGTTGCATTTGCAAAGAATCAATTGAATTAAAAATTTCATCGTGTAAATGCGAGCAGATTTCCGAAGAAGTTTTAAAACAGAATGAAAAATTAAATCATCAGAAAAGTTCATCGTGTAAAACGGGTGTTAGAATAGTCCTTTAATTTTATTTTCATCGAATTTCGCAAAACAATAAAAGTTTTTGACCAATGCTAAAAATAACAAGTAAAAACGTTGCAGTCTGACGCAACCGACTGCGGAATACTTTGATACCAGTAAAAGATCGGTTGATAAGGGGGAATGCAGGGGCGAAGATAGTGGGCCATGTGGTAAACATCGCCAGCTATCATGTTACCAAATTTGGTGACTTTAGCTCAAAAACTGTGGAAGATAACTTAACTCCCAAATGTAAAAGGTGGGTGGCAGAGGTAGCCGTGGAATCTAAATTTTTGAATCAAATGTTTTTAACTGTCACTATCTATCTGCCTACCAAGTTTGGTGGCTCTAGCTCAAAAACTGTTAAAGATATAGCCGATTCCGATTTTATAAGGCGGGTGGCTTGGGTGGGCGTGGCATTCAAAATTTTGATGCAGATCTTTGGTAGATGCTGCATTCTATCTTTCTACCCAATTTACGGGCTCTAGCTTAAAAACTATAAGAGATATCGAAATTTCCGATTTTAAATAGTGGGCGGCAGAGGTGGGCGTGGCATCCTAATTTTTGATGCAGACCTTTAGTAGATGTCACCATATATCTTCCTACCAAATTTGGTGACTCTAGCTCGAAAAATGTGAAAGCTATAGGCGTTTCCAATTTCTTAGTGAAGGGGGGATGGAGGCGGAATCAGGGGGCGTGGCATCCAAAATTTTGATGCTTTTTTTTTGGGAACGTCAATATCTATCTTGACACAAAATTTGGTGGCTCTAGCCCAAAAAATGTGAAAACTATAGGCGTTTCCAATTTCATGGAGAAGGGGCGATGGGGGCGGAATCAGGGGGCGTGGCATCCAAAATTTTGATGAATATTTTTGGGGAACGTCAATATCTATCTTGACACAAAATTTGGTGGCTCTAGCCCAAAAAATGTGAAACCTATAGGCGTTTCCAATTTCATGGAGAAGGGGGGATGGGGGCGGAATCAGGGGGCGTGGCATCCAAAATTTTGATGCAGTTATTTCAGGGACATGACTAGCTATCTGCGTGCAAAATTTGGTAACTCTAGCTGCAAGAATGTGAGAAATATTTGGTTTTATCGGTTTTCAGTTATCGAATTTATCGATTTCCCAGCCTCCTAGTAGGCGTGGCAGCCCAATCTTGACACTTTATCTGTACCGTCTATAGATAAACATAATTGCAAAGTTTCAAGTCTCTAGCTTTACGGGTGTCGAAAAAAGTTGCGTTCATACGGACGGACGGACGGACAGACGGACACCATGACGGACATTGCACAAAACCAATATACTATGAGACCTTCGGTATCAAAGTATAAAAATGGTTTAAAATTTGTTTTCAAATGTTTGTGTTAATAATACAGTAAATGTAGCGAAAAAATAAAATGTTTTTCATTAGAAAGGATATTTCAAAGAATATTATTCTTTAGATTCAAATGTTAAAAAGAATAGTAGTTTTATCGAATTGTTTTTCTTAACATTTTCGTGAGTCAACTGCATATATGAAATACATGTATGTATATACTTATTGTCTTCAGTCTTGCTCCACTAACCATTTGTTTCTTTCCAAAAATAACAATATATTAACATTTTTCGGCATTAGTGCCGAACGTCTGGTACTTATAAATTCACCAGCTTTGCTGAACGCTCTTTCCGACTCTGTTGAAATAGCCGGAACACACAAATATTTGGTTGCGCACTGCGCCAGAAGACTAAATTGGTTTTTATTAGTCTGTAAAAAATGTACGATAAGAAGTTTTATAAAAAAAGCTATGTTAAAAATGTACCTTCCAATACTCGAGCGGATCTATATCCCGTGCTCCATTCTGCTGCTCAAAATATTGGCGCAACTCTATAATTGAATCAGACCTATTAGTTCTCGGCCTTTGTTGAATTTTTTCCGCCACAAAGCTATATAAATCTGTTGTGGGTGTCGTGTGGGTTGCCTGTTCCTCATCAGGACTTATAATTTGCACATCATTTACGATAAACGTTAGATCATTTTCTAATGCAATAGCTGCTTGGTTCGCATTTGAAGGATTGTGAAAACCTTCCTTTTTAAACCGTGGATCTAGCATAGTCACCATCCGGGTAACAGTTCTAGTTTCATAGGGAGACAGTCTGCTCTTTAGTCCGCTTGTTAAAAACAAACACGTGTCCGTCCCCACATCAGTTCTCATTTGAGGCATAAGCTTATCTAATTTTTTTAACAAGCCTAGCACTGTAGGCAGACGCAGGATGGTTCAGGCCATCGACGGTTAGCACAGTGTTGGGCGCCGATGTCTACAGCCTGATCATCCGGCGAGGCGTACTCCCAACCGACCACGGTCTAGTGGCTCAGAACACTGGTTTTGGATGGATCCTGTCTGGAGTCTGCAGCTAGGTCCGCTCCCCCCTCCATTCATTTTTTTGCAATAATATTGCAAGGGGGGCGGAATGTCTAAGCCAGAAAGTAGGCACCGGCATCTTCAACTCCCCATCCAACCAGCATTCTCTCTCCGCTTTTAACATAACATCTAACTCTTCATGTAATTTGTTATTATGTTAACAGCCTGCTGAGCAAGCTCAACAGGCTGTTACGAACAGTACCAATTCGACAATTAAAGAAGACATAACCCGGCTCGAAGGACCATGAAAATACGTGGAGGGGTGAAATAATGTACACACGCGATCCACGCTAATATCGAACTTTATTTTAGCTTTTATAAAAATACGCCACAACGATTGTAAATGAAAACGCTCGAGTTTTGGTTTACGTCTTCTTTAATTGTCGAATTGGTACTGTTCGTAACATATGTTAACATAATTACAAATTACATGAAGAGTTAGATGTTATGTTAAAAGCGGAGAGAGAATGCTGGTTGGATGGGGAGTTGCAGATGCCGGTGCCTACTTTCAGGCTTAGACAGATATCGATACTGTTTTTGCAGTCGACGTGTTTACAGTTTCTGTCAGCAAGCAAGCAAATAAATGTTTTATTATGCTATTTAATTAATATTGTGTATCACATACAGTTTACTAACATGCATTATTTATTTATTTATTTAACAGATGCGGAAGCGTCAGAAGAATTAGAGGTGGAGTTAGCACCAAAACATAAAAAAAGAGAGCGTTCAACCGTATGGGACCACTTAAAAAAAAAATAGTATCAACACGCATGGTGTTTGTCACTACTGTGGTAAGTGGCTGAAGACATGTGGAAATACCACAAACCTTCATGATCACCTTAAGCGCATGCATCCGAGTCGCCTGAGCAATGAAAAAGATAAAACCCCAAGAGCAATGGAAATATTTTTGAACAAGGAGCCGTTCTATGCGAGTCAGAAAGAGTATTCAGGAAAGCTGGACAAACTGTGTCAGACCGCAGAACAAGACTGAACAGCGATCAGTTGATATGCTTCTATTTGTAAATAACAAAAATAATTTCAATATTGATATTGAAAAAAAAATAAAATAATATATATATTGTTTGTGCCTAAAAGTATGCATCTGCAACTCCCCACCCAAATCAGCATTTTATCTCCTCTCACTTATCTATTAGCATAAGTTATGTTAATCGTTTATTAACTATGTTAAGAGCCGCTGAGCAATCTCAGCGTCTACATAGTTTTTAGTACCAATTTACCAATAGAGAAGATAAGTTGTGTTACGGGAAAACCGCGCGTTTAACTTTCAACCCGAATTCGTCTGCGACCAAAATAATTGTATTTTGAATTGTGTAATCATTCGTCGCAAGCAGACGTGTTTTCTTCCTGCTCCGATTACAAATTGATAATTACAATAGTGAAGTGCCTAAAACACCAAAAAATTATATTATAATTTACGCGAAAAGACGCTTTGTGCAGTAAAATGCACATAAAAAGTTATTTTGGTGAACACAATCTAACTATTTACAAATAAACAAAACTAAAATCACAGACAGAAAAAAACAGTAGCTTAACCCCGCTCAAGACAATGAGCCAGCACGACATTCGCTCTCAGCGACAGCGTGTGCAAGACGAGCGCCGGCTCTCTATACAAAAGAACAACAAGTACTTTACCTATGTCGCCCCAGAACTTGACAGCGAGCGAGCAAACGAAGCGTTGCTTTCAGCGCACGACAGAGAGCGTTCGTGCTCCCCTTCCCCGTCCCTACTCTCGACGAAATCTGACCGCGCGCGGTCACCTTCACCAAACTCGACCAACGAACTCTTGCACGTAGCACGCGACAGAGTTCGATCATGCTCCCCGTCTCTTCTGTCCACGACGGCTGAAACAGCTATTGCAACAACAATTGCACCGGTGCCGACTGCCCGCTCTGCAAACACAAAAACTGCTGCGCCGACAGCAAAACACTCCGCAGCCGACGCAAATTTAAAGCCGGCTATACAGACAGGTATGGATCGCTACATACAAATCAAGCGAAAATTAAGCCCCCAACACTCGACAAATAAACCAAAAATCACTCGTGGCAACTCAAGCGAAACAATTAACAACACCAACAGATTTGAAATTTTGGCAGATAATGCTGACGACCTGTCCCCAGAATCTGTTGGAGTTGAGAAAAAAAAGACCAAAGCCACCACCAACATTCATTCGCGAGAAAAGCTCCAGTGCTTTTGTAAACAAAGTTGTAGAGCTAATTGGTCAAGATAATTTCCATATCATTCCCCTAAAGAGGGGTAACATCCAGGAGATTAAAGTGCAGACAAAGACCGAAGACAACTTTAGAGTTTTGTCAAAATACTTAAATGAAAGCAAAAAAAACTTTTACACGTACCAACTAAAAAGCAGCAAGGGCCAGCAAGTTGTACTTAAAGGCATAGAGTCTGATGTCACGCCAAATGAAATCCAAGAGGCGCTAAATGAGAAAGGATTCCGCGTTAAAAAAGTTCTTAATATTCTTAACAAGAACAGACAGCCGCAACCACTTTTCAAGGTCGAGCTTGAGCCTGAGACGCAGATAACTAAAAAATATGAGGCGCACCCCATCTACAAGCTTCAGTTTCTATTGCACCGCAGAATCACCGTTGAAGAGCCACATAAACGCAACGGCCCGGTACAATGCATGAACTGCCAAGAATACGGCCACACAAGGACTTACTGCACACTGCGCCCGGTATGTGTAGTTTGCGGCGATCTTCATGAATCGTCGTGCTGCCCAGCAAGCAAAGGAGACTCCAGCAAAAAAAAGTGTGGCAACTGTGGCGGCAATCACACAGCTAACTACAGAGGCTGCCCAATCTACAAAGAACTTAAGTCTCGCATCCACCAGCGCGTGAACACAGCACGCACGCAAAGCGCACAGCCTAACTACATTCCATCATTCATGCGCGCAACTATGCAAGATTTAATGCGAAATCAAAGTCTTTTGGTACAAATGCTTGTATCACACCATTAAAATTAATCAATGGCTTCGCTAGGTATATCTACATGGAATGCTAACGGCGTTTCACAGCATAAACTTGAGTTAGCTCAATTCCTACTCGACAAGCACATCGACGTTATGCTACTCTCCGAAACACACCTTACAAACAAATATAATTTTACAATAAGCGGATACACATTCTACGGAACCAATCATCCCGATGGTAAGGCACACGGCGGGACTGGTATTTTGATTAGAAGCCGGCTAAAGCACCACTACCACAAAGTGTTCGCCAGAAACTACCTACAGGCCACATCTTTAAAAATACATCTTGATAGTTGTAACCAAATTGCACTATCCGCCGTCTACTGCCCCCCTCGATTCACCATATCTGAAGACCAATTTATGGAATTTTTCAACTCATTAGGAGAACACTTTATAGCAGCAGGAGACTACAATGCCAAGCACACACACTGGGGATCTCGCCTTGTGAATCCAAAGGGAAAGCAGCTGTACAACGCACTTGTAAAAGTAAACAACAGGCTCGGCCATGTCTCTCCTGGCACACCAACTTACTGGCCCACAGACCCCAAGAAACTACCCGACTTGATTGATTTTGCAGTTACCAAAAATATTCCCCGCAGCCTGATAAGCGCCGAAAGCCTCTCGGATCTTTCATCCGACCACTCGCCTGTTCTTATACAATTACTACGCCACCCAGAGTTTGTAAATCGCCCCGGTAAGTTGACCACACAAAAAACCAACTGGCTCAAATACAAAAAATATATAAGTTCACACATTGAACTGGATCCGCATCTGAATATGGAAGCTGATATCGATTCTATGACAAACAAACTTGAGTCAGTCTTCGTCGAAGCAGCTCGCATCTCAACACCAACACCAGTAAATGCAGTACACGCCCAAATGACAACAAACCCCCAAATTGAACAGCTCGTTCATGAAAAGCGGCGCCTCAGGCGACATTGGCAATCCCACAGATCGCCGTCAGCAAAGCAAAATCTAAGAAGAGCCACACGTAAACTCACCAAAGCGTTAAAGCGAGAAGAAGAATATGCCCAACGCCGATACATTGAGCAACTATCAACATCTGGCACTAAAAACTCTTTGTGGAAAGCTCACCCAACTCTAAGTCCACCGACAGAAACAGTGATGCCTTTAAGAAACCATGCAGGCGGCTGGGCCCGGAGCGATGAAGACAGAGCCAACACATTTGCGGATCATCTGCAAAAAGTTTTCCAACCTAATCCTGCTACAAACGCGTTCGCACTTCCGACCTTACTAAACGACTCTCTGAGCCAACATCAGCCAATTGTGTTTCGCCCGAATGAAGTCGCAAGAATTATCAACCAGCATCTAAATCCAAAAAAATCCCCGGGCTGGGACTTAATAACCCCAAAGATGATTATTGAGCTTCCCTACTGTGCAGTCTACATCATTGCACAGTTATTCAATGTAATCACAAAACTCGGCCACTTTCCAGAGAGATGGAAAAAGTCTATCATCATAATGATTAAAAAGCTGGGTAAAGATCGGACAGTTCCCTCGTCGTACAGACTTATAAGCCTTTTATCGTGTCTATCAAAACTTTTCAAAAAATGTTTGCTGACTCGGATTAATCAATTCCTGAATCTCCATAACATAATCCCATCACATCAATTCGGCTTTCGTGAAAAACACGGAACTATTGAGCAGGTTAACCGTATAACATCAGAAATACGAGGCGCGTTCGAAAATCGAGAATACTGTACTGCAATATTTTTGGATGTGTCTCAGGCTTTCGACAGAGTCTGGTTGGAAGGCCTGATGTATAAGATCAAAACAACGCTCCCAGTCAACACACATAAACTGTTACAGTCGTACCTCTACGACAGGAAGTTTGCAGTGAGATGTAATTCTGCAATATCCGACGAACACCGTATTGAAGCTGGCGTTCCTCAGGGCAGCGTACTTGGGCCGACACTATACGTTCTCTACACATCAGACATCCCAACATGCAGAGGCCTAACAACATCAACCTTTGCTGACGATACAGCTATTATTAGCCGCTCCAGATGCCCACTGCAAGCAACAACACAACTTGCTCGTCACATCGTTAACGTAGAAAACTGGCTATCCGACTGGCGAATTAAGGTAAACGAACAAAAATGTAAACATGTAACTTTCACCCTAAACAGGCAAGACTGTCCACCACTCACGCTTAACAACACCCCACTCCCGCAAGCAAACGAAGAAACGTACTTGGGAGTACACTTGGACAGAAGACTTACATGGCGCAGGCACATTGAAGCTAAGAGAACACAGCTTAAACTCAAAGCCAATAGCCTCCATTGGCTTATCAACGCTCGCTCTCCGCTAAGTCTGGACTCAAGGTTCTGCTCTACAACTCCGTTTTGAAACCAATCTGGACCTATGGCTGCCAGCTATGGGGTAACGCGTGCAGCAGTAACATCGACATCGTCCAAAGAGCCCAGTCGAAGATCCTAAGAACTATCACCGGGGCACCGTGTCATGTTCGCAACGAAAACATACAAAAGGACTTAAACGTACCACCGGTCAGGGAAGTCATAGCGGAACACAAGGAAAGGTACTTGAGGAAGCTCACATCGCACCCAAACAATCTCGCGAGAGGCCTCACAAATACGTGCAGCCGATCCCGCCTTCATCGTAATGACCTTCCTACCCAGCGATGAGTTGAGGACCGCGACTCCAAGCTATCAGTCCAAAAAGTAACTGGTAGATAAGTAATGTTAGTAAGATTTGTAAACTTTTTGACATTTCCTAGTTTTATGTTAATGGATACAGCCAAAAATAAATAGCAAAGTTTAAAAAAAAAAAAAAAATTTATTTAGCGTCGATCGCGAGTGTTTTTGTTTTCGGAATATTCTACCCTCCCACGATTTCATGGTCCTTCGAGCCGGATAAGATTTGGATTACTAATTATCGCTCACCACAGCAAGCTACGGTGGAATATCCATATACCCGCACCCGCACACACACACATCTACACAATATTCCAAAGAGACCACAGATAAGTAATATAATTTGCATTTTTGTTATATTATTTGTCCGTGTGCATCAATTTTATCAATATTAAACGCAGTCCGTTTAATATTCTCCGATAAAATTAGTACTTGCACATTTTCCGTTTTCGTCCGGTCTAACTGCACATACATATGTACATGCATGTACATATATGTACTCCACTGCAATTCCGTTTTGGCGCATACATATGTGCGTATGTACATAGTGCCAAGTTTGCTCACAATTGTTCCTTTATGAACTTTTCACATTTATGTGTCTTTAATTGTGGCAAAGTCCAATAATAATACGTAAAAGAAACTAACAAGTGTTCCGTGTCCGTCATCCGCTCCCACTTGTAATCCATCCAATAATATAATTACACATATATTTTGTGCTATTTCCATCCATTTTCAAATAAAATATACACTTTCCACTGGTGAAAACTACCCTAATTTTGGTATTTTTTTTGATAATTTTTTTTCTTCTGGTATTTTTTTTAGTAGAAATAATTCTTTCCTCCGAAAAAAAAAAATATACACCTTTCGTGTGTGAAAAAAAATGAGATAAAAAATACCCCCACTTTGGTATTTTTTGTGGTATATTTTTCTTCCAATAGAAAATATTCAATTTCCGTGGCAAAAATTACCCTCACATTGGTTTTTTTTGTTTCTCTTTTTTGCTTGTCGATTTTTTTTTTTTTTTTGGTCTTCGTCTATTTGTTTCCGGCTCCGTAGAGAGCCTATTATGTCAGAGGTCCAAAAGCAACAAGCGAAACATCGTTCTTCCCTTTCGAACTTCCGTCGTTCTTCCTTGTCAAGCGCTCGCAGCTCCTCAGCGCCAAGCGACAAGTCTAAGTCTGGTAATACGTCCGAATTTAAACCTTCCGCTGGTCCGTCTAAATCTCAAGCTAACACTCAGCCTAAGCTCAAAGCAGAGGGTTTAGCAATTCCGCAGGACAGCGCCCGTATAACCAGACAGGAATCAAAGAAAATCATAGCTCATTCCAAAATGGCGTCTAAAGAGTTCATTGCCGTTTAGGACAGGCTAGGCCAATTTGAAGCTAGATTTTCCAATTTAGCCGGCGCATCACTGTTTACGCTACAAGTGCGCCGGGATCAAATCCGATCCTTATGGGAAAAAGTAGAGCTTGCGTTTAAACAAGGTTCCCAAACCATTATGCAAGACGGCGGTTCTATGGACGATTTTCAAAGTATGCAATCGAAATATGAGCATTCATATTCCGTATATGAACGATGCGTCGCTCAATTAAGCGAGAGTATCAACGCAGCATCCTCTCAAAATAAGCAACAATCCTCTCTTTCATCCATCTCAAGAGGTTGTAGTCTTCCTCCAATCGATTCAGAAATCTTCGATGGAGACTATCTGCGCTGGCCCACTTTGCGGGACCTTTTTACAGCGATTTCCATTAATAATTCTAGATTGACCCCAGTCGAGAAACGGTTCCAACTCAATGCTAAGACAAGCGGCGAGGCAAAGGGTATTGTCTCAAAATCTCCATTGACAAATGACGGTTTCCACTCAGCGTGGCAGAGTCTTTCGGAAAGATTCGAAAATATGCGGCTGTAAGTTAACAGTCAGCTTAGAATCCTCTTTAATCTACCGTCGGTTTCCCAAGAGTCTGGTACGGCGCTGAAAGAGCTCCAGAGCACAATCCAGGGTGTTTGACAGCCTTTGAGCTAGCTAAGGTCAGCATCGAGAGTTGGGATTGCTTGCTCGTATTCCTATGCTCATCCAGACTGCTACCCTGTCCTTGTGGGAACAGTCCCTCCACAATAAGTCCAATATTCCGACTTGTGTCGAATTCAACAATTATTTGACTGAGAGCTATCGCACGCTGGAAGCGATAGAATACATGAGGCCTATGAACGTCCCTAGTCAATCCGATCGCAAGGATCCTAATAAAAAAATGATCAACTCTTTCATAGCGCAGGTTAAGGTAAAGGCACAAGCTCCCAAGCCAAATTCTACCTGTAAGCTTTGATTTCAAGAGAATCATTCAGTGCGTGTAAGCCCGCGATTTCTGCAAATGGCAGTCACTGATCGGATGTCCTACATACAAAAGCAGCAACTATGTCTGAACTGTTTTGCCAGAGGACATCAGCTGAAAGATTGCACAAGCAGCCATAACTGCTTCACGTGCAAAGGTCGCCACAATACACTGTTGCATCGTGGTGACCCTCCTACTCAAACGGCCCCCAGGTCGTCGTTAAGTTCTGCTGCTACTCCATATCTTCCAAGTCAACCAATACAGTCCACTCCAGACCAAAGTTCGGCAAACATCCACAACTATTTCACGTCGAACACGCAAGTTGTTCTTTTAGGCACTGCCATAATCAACATATGCCACCTTGGCACGTGCTATAAGGCTCGTGCGTTGATCGATTCTGCCTCCGAAGCCACATTCATTTCAGAACGAATGTTTAGAATCATCAAATTAAAACGTGTGACAGCCCAAGTTGCCGGACTTAACCAAGCTGTGTCAGCCAATCCTGAGAAGTTATGTCACTTCAACATAGGATCCCCAACAAAGCCGAGCGTTCACATTGAAGCGTCGGCGTTTGTGCTGCCAAATGTGGCAGGTACTTTACCTTCACATCCGATTCCCGGAAGTGCGTTGCGAGACCTGCCCAATATTCCGCTGGCTGACCCTAATTTTTTCAAGAATTCGCAGATAGACGTGCTATTAGGCGCAGATATCCATTCATCCATCATACTAGGCGGCTCTATTCCAAACATTTGTGGCGCGTTATTGGTTCAAGAAACCATTTTCGGTTGGATTCTTACCGGCCCCATAACTACTTGTGCTTCATCCTCTATCTCCGCTTTTTCAACGCGAGTCACGGTTAAGAATGACCAACGGTTGGAAAATCTCCTCACGAAGTTTTGGGAGGTGGAGGATCTCCCTATGAAGCCAGTAAAGGAGTCTGATGCCATATGCGAGGACAACTTTATGCGCACAACAACAAGAGATGAGAGTGGCAAATATATTGTCACTCTCCCCTTCAAAGATCCTGATCACAACAACTTAGGACATTCAAGGTCAATCGCATTGGCTGTTTCTAAAAAACGAGAATCGTTTAAGCAGAAACACTCCATAAAAGAGCAGTACGACTCCGTGATGCAGGAATATCTGGACTTAGGTCACATGAGACGAGTCCCTCCTTCTATAGGTACTGGGAACTTTTATCTTCCACACCATGCTGTTTTCAAACCTAACAGCACTACCACAAAAGTTCGCGTTGTATTTAACGCCTCCAGTCAATCCACTAAGGGTAAGAGCCTGAATGATGTCCTTCATGCAGGTCCCGTCTTACAATCCGATCTGACTATTCAGATCTTGAAGTGGCGTTTTTCAGTTACCGCTTCAACGCCGATATTACTAAAATGTATCGTCAGATTTTAGTAAAGCCAACACACACGCCATTTCAAAGAATCCTTTACCGAAGCAAGGATGAAGAGCTCTGTGACTATGAGCTCAACACAGTTACGTTTGGCGTAAATTGAGCTCCGTTTCTGCCAATTCGCATCTTGCAGCAGCTCGCTACAGATGTACTAGCACAGTTTCCGCGTGCTAGTGACATCATTTCCAATTGTAAATATGTACGTCGACGACGTACTAGCAGGAGCTCACTCCAGGTAATGCGCGATTTCCAGCATCAAGGAGCTGCAAGAAGCTATGGGTTCAGCGGGCTTTCCGCTTCGCAAATGGACATCGAACGACAGGGAACTCCTCCAAGACATTCCCAAGGACCACCTTTTGAGAGAGGATTTCTTGGAATTTGCAGAGGCCAGCGTTGCCAAGACCTTGGGGATCCGATGGCAGGCCAATACAGATGAGTTCATCTTTGCGCCCTAGGACATCCTTCACAAAACGTGAAGTCCTCTCGGAGATAGCAAACCTCTTCGATCCAGCGGGATGGCTGGCACCTGTCATCGTTCGCGCGAAGATTTTAGTGCAGGAAATCTGGCTTCATGAGCTTGGCTGGGACGATCCGTTGCCGACCGAGCTGGTTCAGCGTTGGGAAGATTTCCTCTCCTATCATCCCCGTCTTGGAGATATTCGCGTACCTCGGTGGGTCTCTTTCCAGCCGAAGGCGATCATCCAGATCCATTGTTTCTGCGACGCCTCCCAAAAGGCTTTCGGAGCAGCCCTGTATGTACGCGTGGAGATAGACCATCAAGTTTCAGTCCACCTCCTGACGTCCAAGACTAGAGTAGCTCCAGTCAAGACAGTGTCGCTCCCGCGACTCGAACTGTGTGGAGCTGTTCTTCACGCGGAAGTATCTGCGGCCCTTATCCCGCAGATGCCCATACCAAAGTGCGAATCACTTAACTGGATGGATTCCACCATCGATTTGGCCTGGCTTTGAAGATCTCCTTGCTCCTGGAACACGTTCGTCGCCAACCGCGTTTCCAAGATCGGCCAAGTCACTGATTGCCAAACCTGGTCACACGTGATCAGAGGACAATCCAGCCGACTTAGCCAGCCGCGGAGTCTCGCCACAGGAGCTGAGACACAGCCATCTGTGGTGGAACGGGCCCGACTGGCTGGGTCTTCCTCAGGAGCAATGGCCTGTTCCAGCTGACTCATGTCTGGAGACTGACCTAGAGCAGCGTCCAGTTAAAGTCCACATTGCGGAACTGTCTCCGTCTGATCCGCTGGAACGTATCTCCGATTTCGGCAGAGCGTTACGAGTTCTCGCCTACGTTTTTCGATTTGCTAAACGATGTCGTCAATCCTCTGTGCTGTTTCCATCACAGCAACTCCAAAACAGTGAGCTTCAAGAAGCTCAAGAACGACTCGTTGCCCTAACTCAACGGAACTCTTACTCGAGGGAACTTAAGTGCCTTCGTGACAAGCACAGCTTGCCGGCTTCCAGCCACATACTTAACTTTAATCCCTTCCTTGATCCAAAAGGAAAAGGTCGGGTCGGTATAGCGTACAAAAAGAGGCTCCAAACTCAGCTCATGGGTACCTTACCCGAAGAGAGGTCGACTTTTCACGTCCATTTACACACACTGGCATCGACTTTGCTGGTCCGTTCGACATAAAGAACTACATGGGTCGTGCCTGCCTTATAACCAAGGGCTATGTGTGTGTCACAAAGGCAATCCATCTTGAAGCCACTTCCGACTTGACCTCGGACAAATTCCTTGCAGCGTTTGCTCGTTTTATTGCAAGACGCGGCTGGCCATCCAAGGTCTACTCCGACAATGGGAAGACGTTTGTTGGAGCCTCTAGAGTCATTACTCAAGACTTCTTGGAGGCTACCAAGTCGCGCGTTGAGACAACGTACAGTCACCACTGTCTCTCGTGGCATTTCAACCCACCAGATGCGCCACACATGGGTGGCCTGTGGCAAGCCGGTGTCAAAAGTTTCAAGACACTGTTTACAAGTCGACCTCAACCTTCAAATATACATTTGAAGAGCTCTCCACCCTGCTCTCGAAGATTGAATGATGCCTGAACTCGAGACCAATCTCTCCGATATCCGAAGACGTGACCGATCTGCGGGCTCTTACTCAAGGGCACTTCCTAGTAGGGGGCCCACTTCTTTCTGTAACGGAACCCGAAATAGAAGGAAGTGCAGTATCGATTCTAAACAGATGGCAACGGCTCAAGGCTCTCAACCAACACTTCTGTTTCCGTTGGAAGGAAACGTACTTGAAGGAACTACACAAGAGGACTAAGCAACTACCGAGAGGAACCTGCAACAGGGCGACATGGTAGTTGTCAAGGAGGGCAATCTTCCATCGAACGAATGGCGCTTGGGACGCGTGACTAACCGTTTCATTCAACACAAGCATTTTTTCTAATGTATGTTTTTTATGTATTCCCAGAACCACCGCACGAAGCAACATGGCACCGACCAAGGCACAACGGGCACAAAAGGCAAGTCAACCGCCGCGTGGCACGGCGTCCTTCCGCTGCCGTATGTGCCGGGGTGTGCACGCGCTAAAGAAATGCCGGCGGTTTAACAAATACTGCCCCAACTGTCTGGCACACCAGCACCCTGGGCGATCCTATCGGAGTGGCGATAGATGCCGCATCTGCGGTGGTGAGCACCATACTTTGCTCCACCTGGATGAGCACGAGTCGCCTCGTCCATCGAGGAGCCCTTCGCCAATCCAGCAACGGAGGTCGCGATCGCGTTCACCCATCGCCGAAGGCATTACCATCCTGCCAACCGTCACCGTTTTTATCGGCAAAGGAGAGAAAACGTTCAAGATGCGAGCACTGGTCGATCCATGTAGCCCGGCCAGCCGCATCGACGCCTCACTGGGACTGGGCCTTTCCGCCACCTGGCTCGATGCGGGTGAAAGGGTCAGTGCTCGCATCAGATCCGCAAGCGAAACATTCGATAGGGAGGTCCGTCTACGTATTGAGGCCCAGCTGCTTTTCCGGACCCCGACAACACCGATCGACGAACGTGTTCGGAAATGCGTACCCAACATTATCCTGGCGGATGAGGCATGGTTCACACCATCGACGGTCAGCATCGTGTTGGGTGCCGATATCTACGGCCTTGTGATCCAACAGGGCGTGCTTCCAAGCGACCACGGTCCAGTGGCCCAAAATACTGCATTTGGGTGGATCCTGTCTGGAGTGTGCAGCCCATAAGGTCCGCTTCCCCCTCCAGTCCCTTTTTTTTGCAATTATATTGCAAGGGGAGCGAAATGTTTATGCCTAAAAGTATACATCTGCAACTCCCCACCCAAATCAGCATTTTATCTCCTCTCACTTATCTATTAGCATAAGTTATGTTAATCGTTTATTAACTATGTTAAGAGCCGCTGAGCAATCTCAGCGTCTACATAGTTTTTAGTACAAATTTACCAATAGAGAAGAGAAGTTGTGTTACGGAAAAACCGCGCGTTTAATTTTCAACCCGAATTCGTCTGCGACCAAAATAATTGTATTTTTATTTAGCGTCGATCGCGAGTGTTTTTGTTTTCGGAATATTCTACCCTCCCACGATTTTATATATATACCGAATATGTGAATACGTTTTTTTTTTATTGTTTGAATTGCAGTGTTTTTTTTTAGAAAAATCGATTTTTCACTCGATCCTTTTTTTAAAAACATCGAAAAATCGATGGCTACACACATCAATCTTTCTGCATCCCTATAGTATTCGCCTATACAATGCGGAAGCAACGCCAACCCACAACCACAAGGAATGAGGCCACCGATACATCCGCTCCATCAGCATCACCAAGATAATTAACACTGGATTTAGAGGATGGTTGAAAACCGTTTCAACGGCCGGGAGATTGTTAAGTCGTATACAAGTCAGCACACATTCATATTATAAGACATCAAATAACTGCACATGGCTATGTAAGAATGACACACAAATTATTAAAATATTTAAAAACTATGTCAAGACCATACACAATACCCTATATTTATTGACACAATAAAACTGTAACCAATACCAAATTATGCTGAACACACAGAACATCGCTGACAGCACAATGCACAACGTGTGTCGCAATGGTAGCGGTCAGCCAACGCGGAAGTTGCTAAATATGCTATTGTTGCATTGCTTCCAACAGAGTTAACGCGTACAGCCATTGTCTGTATGCATCTGTGACTAAACTTCAATCTTTGGTGTTTATCAATCGATTTCGATTAAATTTTCACAGATTTTTATTATTTTGAATCAAAATTTTCAAAACGTGTTTCACATTTACCAATTTTATAATTTTGTTTTTATCGATTACAACTGTATATCGGAAACTGGAAAAGTTATCGATAATTTAAAGCAAACTTGTCCTGCGTAGGGCTTAGGTGAGCTTATGTTCCAAAAATAAATAACTTTCTGAAGCACTTGGACAATCACAATGTGAGTATGACGGCGGCAAGTTCGAGCTTATTAAAGGCTTCAAAGCGATCTACAGCGACCGTGGTATCAATAAAAACATTATATTATATAGGAATAAAAAAATTAAAACGTATAATTTTTTTTTAATTTTTCTATTTTTAATAAATATTTTTCTTTAATATGTGTTTTTAAGCGACGTTTCTAATTGTTGCAATTATTAATACATGCTCAACGACATAAATCAAAGGGGGTGATTCGAAACAATTTGAAAATTCAGAATGAAATGTATTAGGCTGGCCAGATAGCGCTTTTCAAATTGTTTCAAATCACCACCTTTGATTCATGACGTCGAGCCTGTATTAATATTTCAATAATAATGCTGGGTAGCAGCTGAGCACGTTCACCAAGACTGACACACTGACTTTTCATCTCAATTGTACGTCCAATACTTCTCTACGGCATACTAGTATCGTGGAAAGCAATGGAAAAGTCCACGTACTCATATGCAACACAGGGGCGCTGAGATCTACACCAAGAAAAGCGCTACAAACCATACTGAGTGTTAGCCCCTTGGACAATCAGGCATGCCTAACGGCGCGACGTCTCTGCACGATAGGCAATTTGCCGGTCCACAATTACGGGCACAGCACAATTGGTAGAGTAAAATTAACATATACGTAAACAGTCAGGCAGCAATTAAAGCCCTGCAAGCCAATAACATAAGCTCTCGGAATGTTCTGTCGCGCAGAGAAACGCTAAAACTAAATGCTGAAACTCCAAAGGCATGACTGCCGATGGTAGTGTCAGGGAGACACTGGAACACCTGCTTTGAAGCTGCCCCGCACCGACAGCAAAACGACAACGACACTTCCACGCACCCTTCCTTGCAACACTTGATGAGTGGCAAGCTGGCAAGAGCCTAAAACGCTTCTGGCCTTTGCAAGAAACATCGCACACTCCGCACTCAACAGCTTCAAGGGGCTTAACTTCCGTTTGATTTGGATGTAGCTATCCATACCAGTCTGCATAGCCATATTTGCAATTGAGTTCGAGGCAGTGCGTTTTGTTGACGACGCAGCGGTCGTTAAGTTAGTTGAGCGGGCAGTCGTCACCGGTGTAGTAGTTGCTGTAGAAGCTGTTGTGGTAAATAGCTCTGCCTGCTGTCGTAGTAAGCACAGTTCTCTTGTGCTGGTGCATACCGTCGTTAATAGCAGGGACGGGAGCATTTGTACTCTGTCCCGCGTTCTGTGCGAGAGTTTGTTGTTTGCGTTTGGATTTCATCGAATCCACAGATAATAGGGTCGGGAAGGAACGTGCACTTTCGCGCGCTGTGTGCAAGAGTTTTTTTTGTCGGGTTGTGGGTTACTGCTCGCGAGCTGTTCGGTTCCGGAGCAACGAATGAGAAATACACGTTGTTTCGTTGCTGAAAGAGCCGACACTCATCTTGCATTCTCTTGAACACGGTTGAGCTTTCGATTTAGTTTTATTTTGTGATTATTTGTAAATATTTAGACCCGTTTTACACGATGAACCTTTCTTATGATTTATTTTTTCATTCTGTTTTAAAACTTCTTCGCAAATCTGCTCGCATTTACACGATGAAGTTTTTTCATTCAATGTTTTCTTTGTAAATGCAGCTCAGATTTCAATTTATTGTCGATAAACATACATTTCACCCTGAATTCAACAAGTTCTTTGGTCCAAAAAATTTTTATTAATATTTTTATAAGCCACAACAATTGTGCGATATGTCGTATCAATATCTTTATTATTCACATCAAACACTGTGCAACTCTGTGTTTACATGCAATCGGAATAAGGCAAAGCAAAATGGGAAAAATAAATCATTGCTACAAGTCATGTAGCATTGCTTGCAGTTGTTACCCCTCTACTCCCTTTGCCTACAAGCGAATGTTACAGTAGCAAAAACTTCATCGTGTAAAACGGGACTTATTGTAATGTTAGATTTCCAATGTTCTAAATATAATTTGTGCAATTTCATTGCATCTTCAGTGATTTCATTCATCTTTTCGCACAAATTATATATTTTAATATTTGTAATACTGCACTTAAACAATTTTATTGCCGGATCACAAAAGAAACACTACTGCATGCGACAATTGTCAGAAAACAATGGCAGTATGACCAAAGTGAGAACCATCTTCACGCGGCTGATGTTAATGTGATGAGCGAAGAGGCTGACAAGCAAACAAGATTGGGGGTATAGTAATTCTAAATAGTGTGGGTAAAAATATTCTTTGAATTCTAACCGGTGTTTTGAAAACTTACTGTAGACTCAGAGGTCGCTAGCTTATCTAAGCCAGTAACGGCACCTGGAGGTTATGTGACATAGAAGGAGGAAAACAAAATATGAAAATTGAAGAGTTCCGTTAATCGAAGAGCTATAGGCTTAGAAAAAAAAGAGCACATTAAGGTCGCAGTGCATGCATCCCCATGAAAACACAAAAAAAAAAAGTTTTAAGAATGACGTTATACAACTTTTGGCTAGTTTGAAATTAATTTTGAGGTACATATTCCCTTTTTAGCAGGGACCGTAATCAATATAAGTTATATTTAGAAAAAAATTCTTGTTAATGATTACAATTCAATTTTATTGGTTTTTCTTTAATGATAATCTTTATTTTTGAGTGATTTTATAAAATTTAGAGCATAATCATTATAGTTGATAAAAAAAAAAAAATAAATCAAAAACAATCATTATTAATGATTTTTATTTTTATCGCTCAAAATAAAACTCAACATTGACGGACGGCTAATGTGTACGATTTTTCGCCAATATTATGGTATAACCTTATTAAGGATCCAAAAATCTACCCATCGCTATTACCGATAACTTTTTCATTTTCCGATATAAACATGTGATCGATAACACTAAAATTGTGAATATCGAAAATGTGAAAAATTATTTTTTTTTAAACTTTATAAAAAATTATGCAAATCTGTGAAAATTTCATCGAAATCGGTTGAGAAACGTCAGAGCTATCGAAGATCAAAGTTTACTCACAGCTGTACACAATGTGATAATGATTTGGTATAACCTTATTAAGGATCTAAAAATCTACCCATCGGTATAATTTTTTTGTATACCCTGTTCCCAAAAAACGGCTAAAAAGGGTATAATGGTTTTGTTAGAAATGTTAAACGTTGCGTCAAGCTTACTCACAGCTCTCGAAATAGCTTAAGGAAACGTTTATATCATTGAACATTTTGACAGGAAATTTTCACAGATAAAGCAATCATTTGTAAATGGATATATTTAAATGTGTTCGGGATGCTTCAATCTTTCTGTTACATACTTTTTTCCAATACCAATGTTCCCTTTTTACCCATGTTATGGTTACAGGGTATAATAATAGATAAAGCAATGCATGCGCGTAGTCAAACGTATTCGAACTACGAAACTTTGTAGGCCCCCCTAGCGGAAGACTCTGTGCTTTTTCTTATACCCTTTTTTGCCGTTTTTTGGGAACAGGGTATAAAAAAAAACGTATACCGATGGGTAGATTTTTGGATACTTAATAAGGTTATACCATAATATTGGCAAAAAATCGTACACATTAGCCGACCGTCAATGTTGAGTTTTATTTTGAGCGATAAAAATAAAAATCATTATCACATTGTGTACAGCTGTGAGTAAACTTTGATCTTCGATAACTCTTACGTTTCTCAACCGATTTCGATTAAATTTTCACAGATTTGCATATTTTTGTATACAGTTTCAAAATAATTTTTCACATTTTCGATATTCACAATTTTAGTGTTATCGATCACATGTTTATATCGGAAAATGAAAAGGTTATCGGTAATCGGTAATACCGATAGGTAGATTTTTGGATCCTTAATAAGGTTATACCATAATATTGGCGTAAAATCGTACACATTAGCCGTCCGTCAATGTTGAGTTTTATTTTGACCGATAAAAATAAAAATCATTATTGATTATTTTTGATTTTTTTTTTTTTTTATCAACTAAAATGATTATGCTCTAAGTTTTATAAAATCACTCAAAAATAAAGATTATCAATAAAGAAAAACCAAAAAAATCGGAAATTTAAAAATCAATGCGGAAATGAGAAGATTGAACTAGAATATATATAAGGGTGTTCATCACTTTTTTCTAGGTCCATTACAAGTGTGCGATTTTTTTGGTAACAAAAAAAAAAATCATTATTTACGGTCCCTGATTTTTAGACTGAATTATAGAAGTTAAACTTATTAGCGCTCAATGTCAATGTACATGTTTTTATTTAAGTCATTAAAAAAATTTTATTCGGCACGACGCATTTGCGGTTTGCCAGAAAACTTATATTTTCGTTTTCTTATGTTGCTTTTGTTCTGTAGCATGTGGTTAAGTGGATGCTTAACGCTTAATATGTATTCTATTCGTAATATAAAGCAATAACAATTACAGTATTAGCTAATAAATTTACAGTGTGGCAGAAACTGAGCGCCTCAACTTACTATCAAATGCACTCGCCGGGATTCTGCGCACAGTACTTGGGAAACAGCGCCTCGGCTCTTATGCCTAACTCAACAAGGCGATTTCGAAATAACGAAATTCGTCTAAATACTTCTGGCGGCACAATATCAAAATCATGGTCATCATTCGGATCTGACCATAGGCGTTCGGCTAATGCAGCTGCACGAGGCCACAATCGGTTGTCCAACTGACTCTCGTCTACCTGCTCCGTCCACAAGCATGCCTCACCACCCAGTACCTGAGAAATCAAATATTGTATTAAAAGTTTGAAGCTCTCAATATTCCAGGTGCTAAGTTTCAGTACCTGCTTGTGACGCTTTTTATCCAGTCGCATGCGCTCCCACGGACGATGCCTGTAAACATTCTGCCAAGTCCGGTATGGCGAGCAGGCGGCTTCTCCGGTCGCACGCCAGCTTCCAAAGCCGCAGTCCAAATACCAAGCATCCACGTGCGAAAATATAATATTATAGCCATTGTCCAGCAAGTCGTAGTTTTCCTGCCATGTGCTGCCGCCCCAGACCTGCACCACAAATTGATTATTTGGAAGACACTTGGTGTTTGTGAGCGCACTGGACCAAACAACCACATGCTTGACCGCTACGTTGCCATTGGCCACTTTCAGTCTGCGTATCCAAACAAGATTAATTGTTGGTAAAAAAGTTTGTAAATTTGTACAACGTAACCTACCTAGCATTAGATTGTAGCATAAAATCGCACCATAAGCCTCGAAGATCCGTGTCATTAAAGTACTGAGCCCAGCAGTCCAGATTCACCTCGTCGCCACCCAGGTGAAATATATCCGTGGGTCCTGTGAGTTTAAGAAATTCTTCGTACAGATGCTGCAGTATGAGGTAGGTGTGATTATTTTTCGGATTCAACTGGCCGCAAGGGGGCTCGCCACAGTAAAAGTTCCAAGGCTGCTGATTGATGCACAGCGACAGTTCGCCAAGACCACGTTTGGGTCCCCAGTCCCAACCGTTTCCGGCGTGAGCGGGCGCATCTATTTCTAAAAGCACTTGCACTCCAAGTGCTTTGGCAAACTCGGTCACTTCGCGCACATCCTGCTCACTATATGTCTCACTATCCGAGTAGGCACCATATTCCGCTAGCTCTGGATAATGTTGAGAAATATAGGGAAAACTTTGCGCATCTGTTATGTGCCAGTGAAAGCGATTTAGCTTAGCCAATCCCATCGCCGTTATGGTACGTTTAATGGCATCCACAGAGAAAAAATGCCTCGAGGTGTCCAACATTAGTCCGCGATAACGAAATTTCGGTACGTCATTGATCAGCGAGCTGGCGTAGGTGCGCAGGAGTTGCTCCTCGTCGTCATACCAAATAAGCTGCTGCAGCGTCGACAGTCCGTGACGAGCGCCAAAGAAAGTATGCGCAGTTATGTGAACTACAATGCGCTTATGGTCAACTGCTCAAGAATGAAAAAGGACATTCAATGAAATCATTAGTAGGCTGTTGCAACGCTTACAAGTTGTGCTTAATTGATAACTTTCATCACTGTCCAAATTAAAGTCCAGATCGCTCGACTGATGCACGGAAAGTTTCACCTGCAGACTGTCCAAATCCCCAGAACGATGAGACCTAAAAGTGTTTTTAAAGAGGGAAGCAGTTTGTTGGGTTTTTCCATCAGGATCGCTAATACGCCTCCGTAAGCTTAGTGAGGGTTCGCTACCAAATCTTGGCGCCAGCAGCATCTCATTTGTGTGTGCTGCATAGTTCAAACGCTGTATTTGTCGCAATTCCTTAAGAAACAAATTAAAGGACAACTTCAATTGTTTGCACACCTCGCGATGCGGCGAATCTAATCGCAACTGCACATCTTCTACTGAAAAGCGCAGTGTGTGAGCGCTGATCAGTGATTTGCCGGTGGGGTGTGGCCAAATATTGATGTCCCCACAAGTCATGGAACAGCTGATAAAGGAGACTCGCTTTGCTTCTTGTCTATTATTGGGATAGGCAATGCGGATGCATCTGTCATTCTCACATTTATAGGTCCATGATTTTTCCAAGGGTCTGTAAGCGTTAAATGCTAATTACTTAGCATAATTATTAATTTTATGTAATTACATAGAAACAAATAGGCGATCCTTTTGGTTAAGTGGTCGCTCATGTGCTTCACTAAAAGCCTGTGTGTTGGTACCACCCTGATTCCAATACAGTACTGTAAGTATAAAAATAGCTCCTGAGAGAAGTAACAACAAGGCACGACGCAGCGAAACAGCAAGATGCATCTTAAAGAGATTACGTAAGCTGTAAATGAAAATAATAAACATCATTCAAATTATATTTTACACGGAATATAGTTATTACTAAAAGTCTAATTAAAGTCGGTCCATTGTTTTGGAACTACATAGCCATGAGGTGAGGTCGCAAATCAAATCGAGGCAACTTCAATTTATGTTAGCAACTTGAATAATGAATCAAAGAAAACCTGACTCACGTATGTATTTAATCATCCGTATGACACAGGATAACAGATATTGTATAATTACGTATTTACGACACATAACGCGTTCAGAAAAACTGCATATATTTTAAATACACAGCACGTAATGGCTTAAAAAGAGACAAGCTGTGAGCTTTCTTTTGTTTTTGTTTAGCACGTCACATCATACGCAAAATACAGTGGGTATACTCGACTCGCACCGTTCAAAATAGAGCCGATTGTTTACTTTTTAATTACCCAGGCTATTTTTTACCAAATTGACGGAGACTGTTCTGCAGTTTCATAATTTAAAAATAGCTTACGGAATGTCAAACTGTGTTTAAATATGTGTACAAAAACAAGAAACATAACACGCTTGCTTTATTTTAAAGCACTGTGCATAGGAAAAAAGTCTTGAGCATAGCGCAGAAACATCGTGTGCCCTATGCACAATTGTTCGGCTGTTGCTCTGCTGCCGCAGCGGCAGAGAAACCGGTTTCTGTCTATGGCATAGCCTATGCACAGTAGCTCGGCTGCCGCAGCGGCAGAGAAGCAAGAAACGTGTTTGTCTTCGTCTTTTTGACGACGCGCTGAAAAAATGTGAGTGTATGCATGCCGACCCCTGTTTTAAAGACACATAAGCGACAGAGCATTCGTTGTAGTAAGGATAAAAAATATAAATTTTTCAGCGTTACTTTACCTATTAAGTATTATAGTCCTTTCCAAAACTAACCATTCTACACAGTTATTAAAGGATTTTATCAGAACTGAAACAAAATTACAACAAGTCGCTTGTCGACTACTTCTGTGCTACTTCATGCTTGACTAAACTCTCGTTTTTGATATCTCCAGTGTTTTTATTATTATGTCAGTAATTGTTCGTCTGTATGAAAGCAAATTTGTTTGATAATTGAAAAGCTCGAGACTCGAAACTTTGCAATTATGTTTGTCTGTTATTGACAACCGATAAAACCATATATGCATTTCTCACATTCTTTCAGTTAGTTACCGACTTTGGCACGAAGATAGCTAGTCGCGTTCTTCAAAAAAACTGCCACGCCTCCAGCCTGAAATTGGAAACGACTATAGATTTCACAGTTTTTGGGCTAGTCACAAAATGTTGTGTCAATGATGCTCCCAAAAAACTGAACCAATATTTTATATGCCACGCCCACTCCTTCGGCCTCCAGCCATCCTACTCTTTAAGTTTGGAAACGCCTAAAGATCTCACAGTTTTTTGGCTAGACCCATCAAATTTAGTGTCAAAATATTTGATGACGTTCTCCAAAAAAAAAACTGCATCAGAAATTCGGGTGTCACGCCCACAACTGGCGCCTCACATCTCCCTTTTTAAAACGAAAATGCATCTATCTTCCACATTTTTCGAGCCAGGGTCACCAAATTCAGCAGGAAGATGGATGGTGACATCTACCAAACATCAAAAATTTGGATGCTACGCACCCAATCAACGCCCTACACTCCTAAGCTTTTAAAAAAAAACGGGAATGCATGTACCTCTAAGAGTTTTTGAGTAAGAGTCACCGAATTCGGTATCAAGATAGCCGATGCGAATCCCAAATTATCTATTCAAATTTTCAATGCCACGCTTACCCGTGCCGCCACCAGCCCCCCTTTTAATACTTTGATACTGAAAGCCACCCGCCTTATAACATCGGAATCGGCTATATCTCTAACAGTTTTTGAGCTAGAGGTACCAAACTTGGTAGGAAGATAGATGGTGACATTTAAAAATATTTGATTCAAAAATTTGGATACCACACAGACCTCTGCCACCCACCTTTTATATTTAGAAGTTAATTTATCTTCTACAGTTTTTGAGCTAACGTCACTAAATTTGGTAACAAGTTGGAAAGCGATGCTTACCACTGCAGCGTTTTCACTTGTTAAAAGTAGAAATGCATGTATCTTTCACAGTTTTTAAGCTGAGGTCCAACAATTTGATAGGAAGACCTCTGGTGTCAGATCCCAAACATTTGGATGCCACGCCCACCTCTGCCACCCACCTTTTAAAATATTTTTTTTTTTTTTTTTTAAAACTTTGCTATTTATTTTTGGCTGTATCCATTAACATAAAACTAGGAAATGTCAAAAAGTTTACAAATCTTACTAACATTACTTATCTACCAGTTACTTTTTGGACTGATAGCTTGGAGTCGCGGTCCTCAACTCATCGCTGGGTAGGAAGGTCATTACGATGAAGGCGGGATCGGCTGCACGTATTTGTGAGGCCTCTCGCGAGATTGTTTGGGTGCGATGTGAGCTTCCTCAAGTACCTTTCCTTGTGTTCCGCTATGACTTCCCTGACCGGTGGTACGTTTAAGTCCTTTTGTATGTTTTCGTTGCGAACATGACACGGTGCCCCGGTGATAGTTCTTAGGATCTTCGACTGGGCTCTTTGGACGATGTCGATGTTACTGCTGCACGCGTTACCCCATAGCTGGCAGCCATAGGTCCAGATTGGTTTCAAAACGGAGTTGTAGAGCAGAACCTTGAGTCCAGACTTAGCGGAGAGCGAGCGTTGATAAGCCAATGGAGGCTATTGGCTTTGAGTTTAAGCTGTGTTCTCTTAGCTTCAATGTGCCTGCGCCATGTAAGTCTTCTGTCCAAGTGTACTCCCAAGTACGTTACTTCGTTTGCTTGCGGGAGTGGGGTGTTGTTAAGCGTGAGTGGTGGACAGTCTTGCCTGTTTAGGGTGAAAGTTACATGTTTACATTTTTGTTCGTTTACCTTAATTCGCCAGTCGGATAGCCAGTTTTCTAAGTTAACGATGTGACGAGCAAGTTGTGTTGTTGCTTGCAGTGGGCATCTGGAGCGGCTAATAATAGCTGTATCGTCAGCAAAGGTTGATGTTGTTAGGCCTCTGCATGTTGGGATGTCTGATGTGTAGAGAACGTATAGTGTCGGCCCAAGTACGCTGCCCTGAGGAACGCCAGCTTCAATACGGTGTTCGTCGGATATTGCAGAATTACATCTCACTGCAAACTTCCTGTCGTAGAGGTACGACTGTAACAGTTTATGTGTGTTGACTGGGAGCGTTGTTTTGATCTTATACATCAGGCCTTCCAACCAGACTCTGTCGAAAGCCTGAGACACATCCAAAAATATTGCAGTACAGTATTCTCGATTTTCGAACGCGCCTCGTATTTCTGATGTTATACGGTTAACCTGCTCAATAGTTCCGTGTTTTTCACGAAAGCCGAATTGATGTGATGGGATTATGTTATGGAGATTCAGGAATTGATTAATCCGAGTCAGCAAACATTTTTTGAAAAGTTTTGATAGACACGATAAAAGGCTTATAAGTCTGTACGACGAGGGAACTGTCCGATCTTTACCCAGCTTTGGAATCATTATGATGATAGACTTTTTCCATCTCTCTGGAAAGTGGCCGAGTTTTGTGATTACATTGAATAACTGGGCAATGATGTAGACTGCACAATAGGGAAGCTCAATAATCATCTTTGGGGTTATTAAGTCCCAGCCCGGGGATTTTTTTGGATTTAGATGCTGGTTGATAATTCTTGCGACTTCATTCGGGCGAAACACAATTGGCTGATGTTGGCTCAGAGAGTCGTTTAGTAAGGTCGGAAGTGCGAACGCGTTTGTAGCAGGATTAGGTTGGAAAACTTTTTGCAGATGATCCGCAAATGTGTTGGCTCTGTCTTCATCGCTCCGGGCCCAGCCGCCTGCATGGTTTCTTAAAGGCATCACTGTTTCTGTCGGTGAGTTGGGTGAGCTTTCCACAAAGAGTTTTTAGTGCCAGATGTTGATAGTTGCTCAATGTATCGGCGTTGGGCATATTCTTCTTCTCGCTTTAACGCTTTGGTGAGTTTACATGTGGCTCTTCTTAGATTTTGCTTTGCTGACGGCGATCTGTGGGATTGCCAATGTCGCCTGAGGCGCCGCTTTTCATGAACGAGCTGTTCAATTTGGGGGTTTGTTGTCATTTAGACGTGTACTGCATTTACTGGTGTTGGTGTTGAGATGCGAGCTGCTTCGACGAAGACTGACTCAAGTTTGTTTGTCATAGAATCGATATCAGCTTCCATATTCAGATGCGGATCCAGTTCAATGTGTGGACTTATATATTTTTTGTATTTGAGCCAGTTGGTTTTTTGTGTGGTCAACTTACCGGGGCGATTTACAAACTCTGGGTGGCATAGTAATTGTATAAGAACAGGCGAGTGGTCGGATGAAAGATCCGAGAGGCTTTCGGTGCTTATCAGGCTGCGGGGAATATTTTTGGTAACTGCAAAATCAATCAAGTCGGGTAGTTTCTTGGGGTCTGTGGGCCAGTAAGTTGGTGTGCCAGGAGAGACATGGCCGAGCCTGTTGTTTACTTTTACAAGTGCGTTGTACAGCTGCTTTCCCTTTGGATTCACAAGGCGAGATCCCCAGTGTGTGTGCTTGGCATTGTAGTCTCCTGCTGCTATAAAGTGTTCTCCTAATGAGTTGAAAAATTCCATAAATTGGTCTTCAGATATGGTGAATCGAGGGGGGCAGTAGACGGCGGATAGTGCAATTTGGTTACAACTATCAAGATGTATTTTTAAAGATGTGGCCTGTAGGTAGTTTCTGGCGAACACTTTGTGGTAGTGGTGCTTTAGCCGGCTTCTAATCCAAATACCAGTCCCGCCGTGTGCCTTACCATCGGGATGATTGGTTCCGTAGAATGTGTATCCGCTTATTGTAAAATTATATTTGTTAGTAAGGTGTGTTTCGGAGAGTAGCATAACGTCGATGTGCTTGTCGAGTAGGAATTGAGCTAACTCAAGTTTATGCTGTGAAACGCCGTCAGCATTCCACGTAGATATACGTAGCGAAGCCATTGATTATTTTGACTGTTGTGATACAAGCAAAAGACTTTGATTTCGCATTAAATCTTGCATAGTTGCGCGCATAAATGACATCAACTCTGTCAAGCTCTGCTGCAGCGTACATATCATTGCTTCGAAGTTGCTTTGTGGCTGCTCTTGTGGCTTGTTGTCTTGTGCAGTATTTTTATCCGCATGCTTTGCTTGTGCGTACGGTGCATTAAAGGCAGAAGGCTCCAGTCCTGATCTCAAGGCGCTTGCATAAGTCGTGTTTTTGGATACGGGTACGGGACCAAGGGAGGACCTGGCTGCAGTCGAGAAGAGGACGTCTGGGTTGCTTTTCGATGAAATGTAGTTAGGCTGTGCGCTTTGCGTGCGTGCTGTGTTCACGCGCTGGTGGATGCGAGACTTAAGTTCTTTGTAGATTGGGCAGCCTCTGTAGTTAGCTGTGTGATTGCCGCCGCAGTAGCCACACTTTTTTTTGCTGAAGTCTCCTTTGCTTGCTGGGCAGCACGACGATTCATGAAGATCGCCGCAAACTACACATACCGGGCGCAGTGTGCAGTAAGTCCTTGTGTGGCCGTATTCTTGGCAGTTCATGCATTGTACCGGGCCGTTGCGTTTATGTGGCTCTTCAACGGTGATTCTGCGGTGCAATAGAAACTGAAGCTTGTAGATGGGGTGCGCCTCATATTTTTTAGTTATCTGCGTCTCAGGCTCAAGCTCGACCTTGAAAAGTGGTTGCGGCTGTCTGTTCTTGTTAAGAATATTAAGAACTTTTTTAACGCGGAATCCTTTCTCATTTAGCGCCTCTTGGATTTCATTTGGCGTGACATCAGACTCTATACCTTTAAGTACAACTTGCTGGCCCTTGCTGCTTTTTAGTTGGTACGTGTAAAAGTTTTTTTTGCTTTCATTTAAGTATTTTGACAAAACTCTAAAGTTGTCTTCGGTCTTTGTCTGCACTTTAATCTCCTGGATATTACCCCTCTTTAGGGGAATGATATGGAAATTATCTTGACCAATTAGCTCTACAACTTTGTTTACAAAAGCACTGGAGCTTTTCTCGCGAATGAATATTGGTGGTGGCTTTGGCTTTTTTTTCTCAACTCCAACAGATTCTGGGGACAGGTCGTCAGCATTATCTGCCAAAATTTCAAATCTGTTGGTGTTGTTAATTGTTTCGCTTGAGTTGCCACGAGTGATTTTTGGTTTATTTGTCGAGTGTTGGGGGCTTAATTTTCGCTTGATTTGTATGTAGCGATCCATACCTGTCTGTATAGCCGGCTTTAAATTTGCGTCGGCTGCGGAGTGTTTTGCTGTCGGCGCAGCAGTTTTTGTGTTTGCAGAGCGGGCAGTCGGCACCGGTGCAATTGTTGTTGCAATAGCTGTTTCAGCCGTCGTGGACAGAAGAGACGGGGAGCATGATCGAACTCTGTCGCGTGCTACGTGCAAGAGTTCGTTGGTCGAGTTTGGTGAAGGTGACCGCGCGCGGTCAGATTTCGTCGAGAGTAGGGACGGGGAAGGGGAGCACGAACGCTCTCTGTCGTGCGCTGAAAGCAACGCTTCGTTTGCTCGCTCGCTGTCAAGTTCTGGGGCGACATAGGTAAAGTACTTGTTGTTCTTTTGTATAGAGAGCCGGCGCTCGTCTTGCACACGCTGTCGCTGAGAGCGAATGTCGTGCTGGCTCATTGTCTTGAGCGGGGTTAAGCTACTGTTTTTTTCTGTCTGTGATTTTAGTTTTGCTTATTTGTAAATAGTTAGATTGTGTTCACCAAAATAACTTTTTATGTGCATTTTACTGCACAAGCGTCTTTTCGCGTAAATTATAATATAATTTTTTTGGTGTTTTAGCCACTTCACTCTTGTAATTATCAATTTGTAACCGGAGCAGAAAGAAAACACGTCTGCTTGCGACGAATGTTTAGACAAACTTTAAAATATTAAATTGGCATTAATTCCAGTTTTTTTTTGCGAGAGTCACCAAAATTAGCTTCAATGTAGCTAGTGACATCCCCCAAAGATCTGTATCAAAAATTTTAAGGCCATCTTTTAAAGTTTTTGAGCTAAAAACACCAAATTTGGTAACAAGACAGCTGGCGATGTTCCCCAATCACCCCACTCCTGCCGCCACCGCATTCCACCATTGCAAAAAGACTTCTTACCATCCGTTTTTTAACTGGTATAAGAGTATTCCTCACTCGGTAGCGTCCGACTGCAACGTTTTCACTTGTTTTTGTTTACACTTTGTTATTTTTATTATAGAAAAAATTCCATTTAAAAGCTTTAAATATATTTTTAGGAGTCTTGCGCTTTTCAATAGTTGTTGCTTCCACTGTAATAAACGAAATAATCTGGGCTGTTCTAAATTCCGAGTCGAAACGGAATCGAAATGGATTCTCATTTCGATGCTTGCATTCCCAGATTTCGATCGACTTATATTCTTCTTATATGGTGTTCACACTACGGTTGCGTTTTGCGTTTTGCGTTAAATGCCAACAAGCAGCTTTTTTCCCAATACAAATAGCATAGGGGCCTAGTGGTGACAAAAAGTTGAGTTTAGTTTGGATGCAGTTGCGTGTATTCGGTTTACGTAACTAATATATTCGATTGACTCAAAAGGAACTGCCCATTTTCGTATATCGTTCTCAACTATAACCACTAATTCAAAAAACGGTTTGCCGGCAAACAATGAAAAAAAATAAACAGCAATTAATTGTTAACATGTCGCAACAAAATGGTAAGCAATTGTTTTTTTTTTTAATATAATATGTATGTTTAAAACATTTTAACTTAATTACAGGCTATGATAAGAGATTTTTGTGGTCGACTGCCGCCACGAAAGCGCTTATAGAGCTTTGGGAAGACAACATTGATGGGGTTCGGGGAGCCCGGAAAAACTCCCACATTTATAAGGAAATGGCGGAACAATTGAAGGATTATGGACCACCGCACATGGAAATTAAAAACAAGGTGGAAAACCTTATGAAAAAATACAGGCAAGTTTAAAAAAAAGACAGCTTTCTTGATTAACTTATGTTAATTACTTATTTACATACATGTATTTATAGGGCTGAATGTGCAAGGGTGGGACCTTCCGGTGGCACGTTTTCTTCGTGGGAGTATTTTGAGAGCGTGGCCAGTGCATTAAACATGTCGAACAACATCCCATAGCCGATAGCCTAGGGTTAATTGAAGAGGAGCCTTGCAGCAGCGAAAAAAAAGACGTCATGTTCAGGGGCAAAGCGACGGCGGGTCGACAACTCCGCAAAATTAGTTGGCATGGAGGAGCGCAAATTGGCGGTTATGAAGCGAATGGCGGAAGATTCAGCCAAGTTTCAAAAATAAGTTTTAAATATTCTTAAAGCCCATCATGCGGAGTAATTTATAATAAAATTAAAAATAATGGCTTAAATTTGAATTGTTTATTTAATTTTCATTATTATTTAAAATCTCTATAGCTAAAGCTTCACGAACTGCTTCAGCACTAGCATTCATATTGCCCACAAGTGTCCGAATGCTACGACGGCGTCCTGGGTCACCCAGCAAATCAAATGTTGCTGCAGACGTTCCCGCCATATTTATGCATTTTGTCAACATTGCATTATTCTGCTCCATTGCACATAACAATTCCAAAAGATTGCTTGAATTAATTTTATAATAATATTTTAATAAAAAATTTTCGTATCAGCAAAATCAAAACAAAGCAGCTGCTGCTCACTTCACGTATAACGCATAACGCACTTTTGTGCCAGTGTGAACACCAATTCTGCGTTATTGTAGTATAAACGCCACATACTCAATTTCGATACCAATTTTGTATCGATACAAACAGCTGATTGAGTAAATGAACTAAAAAAAACAACAGTTGATTATTTAAATAAGCTATTAACAATGCCAGCGGCAATTATATTAGCATCAAGAGAAAGAGAGCGTCTAGCTTAATTAAAAGCTAGACGCATTAATCGGCTGCTACGAGCCCAAGAAAGCACCAACGTTATGGAAATGTTGGACTCTAAGTAAGTTGGTCGTTATTTTCATGTTTAACACATTTTATTTAAAATTTATAGATTTCAAGAGTCGTTTCGGGTGAATAAAGAAACATTTCAAATGCTACTGGAATCAAAAAATTCCAAGATAATGAACAATAATCGGCTCATCGACCCAACAACGAAGCTTGCAGCAACTCTACGCTGTTTAGCAACTGGCACATATCAGCTAGCAGCGGCAAAAGATCTACACATCACCATAGGAAGGAGCACCTTTTTAAAAGTTCTACATAACGTCATGGACGCTCTTGAATCCTGTATATGTAAAGAACATATTAGCATGAAGATGTCTGTCAGCAAAATAGTTTAATCGAAACGGTTTTTTTTTTTTTTTTTGAAATTTTGATTTCCTGGTGTCGTTGGTTGTGTTGATGGAACACACTTCAAGTTAGTAAAGCCAAAAAATTACGAATCTTTGTATTTGAATAGAAAAGGAAATTTAGTATAAACGCAATAGATTTACTTAATTTCTCCTTTTAATTAAATGTTCCAACAGGTTTGCGATTTTAAAATGGAAATCTTGGCGGTAGATGCAAGTCATCCTGGAGCGAGCCATGATTCTTTCATTTGGAATCAAAGTCATGCAAGGGTATTTTACAGATCCACCTGCCAAGAAAATAGTTGGATATTGGCTGACTCAGTCTATCCTTTGGAAGCATTTTGTATGACACCGTACAGAAATTTTCAAAATGCTAAAATGGAGCATAAATATAATAAAAAGCATACGGCTGCTCGAAATGTTGTCGAGCGAACCATAGGCGTGTTAAAGAGCCGATTTCGTTGCTTGCAAGGTACTCTTCAATATAAGCCAGAGTTTGTCGTTAAAATTATGAATGTATGCTGCGCTCTTCAGAACATCTGTTGCACTCAATACTCCAGCTTAAATGAAGAGTTTTTTTTTCAATTATTTGAAAGTGTTGCTTTAATGCATTGTCCGTTGCCTTTTTTTGCGAATTCATTTTTTCTATTTAAAATTTTGTTTTGTGTTGCAAACAAACTTTGTTAATAACAAAAAAAATAAACATATCTAATTCTTTGGTTAAACATGACAGCTCTACATTTTTTTTTTAGGGGGGTGCCAGCCTTCAAAACCAACTCGATTCCAACCCAAAACCAACCTAAAATGGTCGAGCTAGTTTTAGGTGGGCCGGTTTTGGGATTTTTTTTAAAATTTAAAAAATTTGGCCCGAGATTTGGTTAATTTAAGCAATATTAAATGACTAATGAATAACAACTGTTACTTTTTCGAAAGGTTATTTTAAGCTTAGTTGTGTATTGCAAACACATTTGAATTTAATACATGTTTTAATTCATGATTTTTGCTTTTAATAAATGTAGTCCCATACTTAAGAGACCGAAAATTAAAAATATTTTTTTTTTTTTTTTTTTTAAAATAAGTGATTATGCTTGTAGTTTTTAGTTTTATTATAAACATTGAACATTAACTTTGATGAATTATTTTCGTGCGTATTTGTGCGTGTGTAGCAGGCGAGATTTCGGTATCGACTGACTTGCTCTTATTCTTACTAGTGATGGCCGCTTCTGGTGACTCGTTCAGTTGCACTATCGATTACTTGATCATTAGGTCTTTTATCGATTCCCACATTCGGCCCTCCTGACACTGGATTCGACCCGAATTCCTTCATATACTCTGCAACTGTAGAAGTCTTGCCTGGACCTTCAAAATCTCCCACCTTTTCTACCTCATACCTACCATGCTTATGAACCTTCAATACTTTATACGGGCCTAGGTATTTACCTTTTAATTTAAGACCTACACCATACTGTGTACGCTTTATCGCGACCAAATCATTTACTTTATAAATCTTTTCCGCCTTGCGCTTCGAATCAAATACCCTTTTATTTTCCTCCTGTAGCGCTTTTATATTTTCTCTTACATCTTGACGCATCTTGGTACGTTCATCTTCTAACTCTTGCAACAGTGATTCTTGTATCATCTCCCTAATACCTGCAACATCTACACATCGCATATCCACACCAGTCAGGATTTTAAAAGGCGTCCTTTTAGTGCTTCTAGGCTCGATGTTGTTTATCAACTGCTGAACCCTGCCAACATGCTTGTACCATAAACCTGGACTCTCCATGCTTAACTTTGACAGCAAAGGCACTACTACTTTGTGCATACGCTCCACCTGTCCATTACCTCGAGGTACTCCTGTAGCAATTAGGAAATGTTGTATTTTCTGACTGTCGCAATATTCTTTAAAAATATGTGACGTAAACGCTGCACCCCTATCTGACACAATCCTGTAAGGATTACCAAAATTGACTGCCTGTTTTTCTAAACAACAAATCACTTCCTCGACTCCAGTACTGCGCGTAGGATATAGCCACACATATTTCGAAAATCCGTCGACAATGACTAAAATATGGTTATAACGCTTCTTCGTCATTTCCATCGGCCCTACATGATCAATGTGATAAGTAACTAATGGTTTATCACCCTTATCAATCGGTGTCAAATACCCTTCCTGCCTACCAGCCTTTGTATTGACTAAAATACACTCCACACAATTTGTCACTACTCTATTTACTTTCTCCTTTAGCTTTGGAATATAGTATGACTTCTCGACTAGTTCCTGTGTCCTTTTCACAGAAAAATGACCCTGCTTGTGCGCGATCTGGATTATTTCAGACTCCATCTGAGACGGCACTACAATTAATTCACGATTGGGGTCCTTAAACAAAATCTGGTTGACTATATAATAGTCCTCATAACCCTTACATTCTACCAAGTTTCTAACTACTTTCGTCCACTCGTCGGCAATCTGCGCTTCTTTCAGCCGATGCATGATGCTTTCAGTTAACAAATAACAATAAACCCGACTTAATGCGTCCACATGCCGCATTTTTGTCCCCGAGCGGTGCTCTATCTCAAAATCGAAGTCTTGAAGATACATCGCCCATCGTGCAACGCGTAATGGCACTTCCTTTTTTTTCATTGTCATGGCGAATGCATTGCAATCAGTGATGATCTTAAATCGCACCCCAATGACATAGACCCTCCACTTAATTAAAGCCCCTACCACCGCTAACACTTCAAGCTCGTAGGAGTGATAGTTCTCCTCGCATGGTTTTGTTTTCCTACTCATATACATCACTGGATGCAACCTGCCATCTTCCAAGTCTTTTTGTAGCATCACCGCGCCAAAACCAAACTTAGATGCATCTGTATGTATTTCTGTAGCCAACTTCGGATTATAAAGCTTCAACACTGGCTTGCTTACCAACGCTGCTTTAAGCTGTTCAAATGCTATCTGTTGCAATTCTTTGAACTCAAATTTCGAATCATTTCGTAGCAAATCGGACAATGGCTTTGCTATTAACGCATATCCCTCTACAAATCTTCTGAAATATGATGTAAGTCCGAGAAAACGTTGAATCCCTTTTTTATCCCTTGGTGTTGGAAACTTTGACACCGCCTCTGTTTTTTCTTCACTGGGAGTAATTTTCCCATCCTCAATAATGTACCCCAAGAAATTTACTTTTCTTTGCAAAACTTGACATTTTTCCCAGTTTATTTTCAACCCATTTCTTCCTGCCACCTCTAGTACTCTTTGCAACTTTTTTAACCCTTCCTCAACACTGATACTTGGTATAACAATATCGTCCATGTACACAACCGCAACATCGTTCTGTACCAAGTCGCGCAAAGTTGCCATTATAAATCGGGTAAATACAGCTGGCGAATTTGAAATACCGAATGGAACAAACAAGAACTCGTACTGTCCTCGCTGAGTCACAAACGCTGTATATTTCTGCGACTGTGCTTCTACCGGCACATGGAAATAACCATTTGTCAAATCCAAGGTAGTAAACACCTTTGCACCCTGCAACTTCTCGATAACACTATCCATATGAATCATGGGAAAGTTATCGCGCAATATCTTTTCATTTAATTTCCGATAATCACAGCACAAACGTTTCTTTCCATTTTTCTTAGCTACCAGAACAATAGGAGATGCATACTCAGACTTACTTGGCTTAATTATCCCTTCATTTAGCCACTCTTTAACCTGGTCATCAACTATCTTCTGTTCAGTGTACGCCAAACGTCTCGGATGCTGATACACTGGTACCTCATCTTTCAACACAATCTTCATTTCCACAGGACAACCTGTACTGCGTTGTGGAACATATTCCTTGATCAATTTCCCCACTCTGCATTTCTGCTCATCGGACAACTCAGACAAATCAAATGCAATTTTCCCTTCATTTTGCTCGACACTCAACATACACAATCCCTTAAACTCGTTTAGCAACTGTGCACAACGGTTATTAGATTCAATTTTCTTTTCTATTCTGCGTACCAATTCTGTACCCTCTTTTGTCACTTTCATATCGACATCCTCCAAAATAGTTCTACCCAGAATTGCATCAAATGCAATATCTTCATCTGCAACTACATGAAATTCAACTTGCATGTCTATGCTATCAATCTTTACCGATATGTTGACACTTCCAAAAGTTATTATTTGACTTTCTCCAATACCTGTCAAACACTTTTCACGCCCTTCTAGTTGTTTTTCTTCTAGCTTCGAGAACACACTACGACGTAGTAAACATAAATCTGCACCTGTATCTACTAGTCCTTTAAATGTACCTGCTACATGAACAATTTGCTTTAATTCAAGTCCCGAAGTGGTAAACATGCTTGATGGCTTTTTTACCGACTTATCTTGAATTACATTTGTTGCCTGCTCTGACTTAACCTCAACCTTACATTGTGAAACTATGTGTCCTGGCTGACCACACCTATAACATTTTATAATATTCTTTGGACAATCCCTGCGAAAATGTGATTCGTCCCCACACTTAAAACACTTTTTTGCACGCTGATCTGTGTTTCCAGATGCACCTTGGACTCTTTCCGGCGGACTCTGCCTGTTAGGCAATTTTACCTGTCCACGAGTTTTTTGATATACCTCAATCTGTATCTTTAGCTGTTTCAAGTTTCTGGCACTATACAACAAACCTTTATTCATCCTAGAATCGGGGATACCTTCTACAAAGTGTTCTATTAAACTTTCATCCTCCAAGTTAATAGGCCTTGCTATCTCCATCAAAGCATACAAATATTCAAGCAATGTTTCATTTTTCTTTTGTTGGCGTTTCGCTAATCTTCTATGTATTTCTGCTGATGATACTCTTACCCCAAATTCTTCTAATAATGCTGCTTTCAACAAATCCCAATCACGAATATTTCTCTGACTGCGTATAAATGACTTTGCTGCTCCAGTCAGCAGCTGCTTTGCATAGATAAATATCTGTAACTGACTCCAACCTACAGTTACTGCACATTCCTCAAGCTCCTCAATCCATTGATTGATATCTGGCAAACTCGTACCCGTAAACTGCGATACGCTTCCCTCTACGTCTTTTAACGTAAACCATGATCTGTTCATACCTGACATTCCTTGCTGTTGATTCTGCACGCTTCTATTAGCGCCTTCTACATTGCCACCTTGATGTGCTTCATTATCACTTACTGTTGCAAACGATTCTTCATTATCCTCATTCTCTGAATCACCGCCTGCCTCTTCCGGATGACCATAATGAGCAAGTAATCTGTTCTGCAGTTCTGTCTTTTTTCCAAGTCTGCTTAATCCAAGTTCATTCAATTTAGCGCGCAATTCCGCTACCAGCAATGTCGAAATCTCCTCTCTATTCATTTTGTTTAATTCTAAACTGGAACAAATAGCGAATTAATTATTTACGCAACAATGCACACACTTTTACAATCAATCGATATATGTAAATTAGTTTTCGAATGTCAATATCTACTCTTATTAATCTTCTGTTATTAACATAAACAGCCTCTGTTAATCCCACGACGCTCAGCTTTTGTCACAACATGCGATCCCACGACGCTCAGCTTTTGTCACACACATGCGATCCCACGACGCTCAGCTTTTTGTCACTGCACACAGCTCTCTCTTGTCGTCGTTGCCTCCAAATTATATTTCAAGCACCAACCTGTACTTGACAATTTTCCCGTACACGCTCTTTCTTCTCGATCTTCTTTTGATTCTTTGGTCCCGCGCTTCTCGACTTTGACTTTACCACAGCCCGACGCTCTTGCCTTTGCCAACGCCGTCTGCTCAGTCACCAGCCCTCAAGTAACGGTTGTTCACTGTTCTTCTTTCGCCTTGTCTCGTTCTTCCCGACTTCGACTTTACCACAGCCCGACGCTCTTGCCTTTGCCAACGTCGTCTGCTCAGTCACCAGCCCTCAAGTAACGGTTGTTCGCTGTTCTTCTTTCGCCTTGTCCCGAGCTTCTCGACTTCGACTTTACCACAGCCCGACGCTCTTGCCTTTGCCAACGCCGTCTGCTCAGTCGCCAGTGCTCAAGTAACGGTTCTTCTCTGCGATTCCTCTTTGAGTCGATCGTTCGGCGTCGCTTGCCCTTTTACGTTTTGCCGTCAGCAAGACTTTTATGGACAATCTTTAATTGTAACACAATTTTTGACTGCCACAGCACCACACAAATCACACTAGTTCAAATGTTTTTATAGTTTTATGTTGATTTAATTACAGCGTGAGCCAAAATGTAAATCCAGGTTGAGTTTAATTGCAGCGTGAGCCACCATTAAAATTTCGGTTGAGTTTAATTGCAGCGTGAGCCACCTTTAAAATTTCGGTTGAGCCCCCAAAAATTTGTAGTCCCATACTTAAGAGACCGACAAGTTAAAGTATTATATTGCTATTTATTATTAACATAAGTGATTATGCTTGTAGTTTTTAGTTTTATTATAAACATTGAACATTAACTTTGATGAATTATTTTCGTGCGTATTTGTGCGTGTGTAGCAGGCGAGATTTCGGTATCGACTGACTTGCTCTTATTCTTAATAGTGATGGCCGCTTCTGGTGACTCGTTCAGTTGCACTATCGATTACTTGATCATTAGGTCTTTTATCGATTCCCACATAAATCTTTAACAAATCTCTAAGACTATTTGCCGTTCTGTGTAAGCGTGCAAAACCGTCCCTAACAAAGGAGCTGCCACATTGTTTGGTTAACAATAACAATTATTCGGAGTCTTTAATAGATAAATTTTAAAGACACTTTTTTGTGACAAATGAACATAAAAAAATCGTACTTTAAGGTAACAAAATTGCATGGTTGAGCAGTGTACAGTTTGTTGTAAATTTAACTAAGTTATTGCAGCAACCTTTTTTTTATGAGGTGGCAACGGTGTTGAGGTGGCAGTGTTTGTTAGGTGTGTGAATGTCTACAGCAAGAAGAAGAATTTAATTTATGGAAAGTCATTGAGCAGCCAAAATGTGGGTTAAATTTAAATTGCATTTAATTATTTGTTTTACATTTATTTTGTTATTTGTCCATAGGGGAAAAGAGCGTTCACCTTTTGCACTTTTAAAATGTAAACAAAACCAGAGACGCCATTTACGAATACGTAGAACAGCTGTTCAAGCAAGCTATCACGGCAGAGCTGTCAAGCAACATGAGTTACTTGGCGGGCAAAATATTAAATATTTGTTTAGTATAAGAACTACAAGAGATAAAACCTAACATATTTTTATTTTACCATTTATTAAATATAACACTAATGCCATGAGGCCAACCTTGAAAACAAAGACAAAAATAGGAAATACATTTTAGGCAATTTTCATTTTTGAAAGGTAGCAACTCTTTTTGGCCATTTTCGTTTTACGTATTTGCTCCGAAACATTTTACCGAAAAATGAAATCTCCCTAACTTCTGGCACACCGACAGTTTTTTTTTAGAGATTTGAAAATCAGCTCGAGCCAAAATCTCCGGAGATTGACACACCCCCGTATAAGACTGATTCCGATCGCTTTGGCTTGCCAACGCACGTAAATTTTAGGTGTGCAACTAAAAAAAAAAAAAATTAAAAATAATATGCAGGCCCTACGAATGATAATGCAAAATTATTGCCAATAGAATACAAATTAAGTAAAAACATGTAAAAACGTTGCAGTCGGACGCAACCGACGGCGGAATACTTTGATACCAGTAAAAGATCGGTTGATAAGGGGGAATGCAGGGGCGAAGGGAGTGGGCCATGTGGTAAACATCGCCAGCTATCATGTTACCAAATTTGGTGACTTTAGCTCAAAAACTGTTAAAGATAACTTAACTCCCAAATTTAAAAGGTGGGAACAGAAGTAGGCGTGGCATCCAAATTTTTGAATCATATGTTTTTAACAGTCACCATCTATCTTCCTAATAAGTTTGGTGGCTCTAGCTCAAAAACTGTTAAAGATATAGCCGATTCCGATTTAACTGGGATACTAACATTAACCTACCTTCCTACCACAGTAGACTTTTACTAATAAATCTTCCTTCTCTTTCTGATCGCAGAACAATGCTAGGTGTAGTATTTTTACATAAACTAATAAATGGTGAAATTGATTCCTCCGAATTAATCAGCCAAATTAGTTTTGCTATTCCGATCAGAAGGACAAGGAATTTTCTACCCATTGCTCTTCAAGCTTGTCACTCTAAGTGCCCACTTACACGCTGAAGTTTTTTCGTGAATTTTCTCTCTGAATCTTTTGTTTGTAGGCAAGGGGACTAGACGGGTAAAATTTCAAGCAAAAATTCACTACATGTTAAGTCGTTAATTTTTCCTCTTATTTTGCTTTGCCTTATTCCGATTGCATGTAAACACAGAGTTGCACAGTGTTTGATGTGAATAATAAAGTTATCGATACGAAATATCGCACAAGCAAATATTAGCGCAAATAGTAAATACATTGTTGTGGCTGGACCAAAGAACTTGTTGAATTCGGGGCGAAATGTATGTTTATTGACAATAAATTTAAACCAGAGTTGCATTTTCATAGGAAAAATTTCACTGAAAAACTTCAGCGTGTAAATGCGACCTGAATTCCGAAGAAATTTCAAAACGGAATGAATAGAAAATTAATGAAAAAACTTCAGCGTGTAAGTGGGCACTAACTATGCTATTCATAACCCTTTTCGGATTTTATGTTCAAACTATAACGAATTTTCCCACTTAATAAACGGTGCCACTTCTAGTAGTTCTCTTAAAAAGTTAGTCTTATGTCATTTGTCTACATTTTCGCGATCTACGTAACCGTACGCTATGCGGTGTGCCCCTCGGTCGGTTGGGCGGGAGGTTGGTTGCTTTTTGCTTGGGTCCGCGCGTTAACAAGCCGGTGCTTGGTATCGTTGGGCCACTTGAATGTACTGTCTTTTTTTTTTTAGTACATCTATGTACGTCCAATAATAATAAGGCGGGTGGCTTTGGTGGGCGTGGCATCCAAAATTTTGAATCAAATGTTTTTAACTGTCACTATCAATCTTCCTACCAAGTTTGGTGGCTCTAGCTCAAAAACTGTTAAAGATATAGCCGATTCCGATTTTATAAGGCGGGTGGCTTAGGTGGGCGTGGCATCCAAAATTGTGATGCATTTTTTTGGGGAACGTCCTATAGCTAGAGCCTAGCCCAAAAAATGTGAAAGCTATAGGCGTTTCCAATTTCTTGGAGAAGGGGGGGATGAGGGCGGAATCAGGGGGCGTGGCATCCAAAATTTTGATGCATATTTTTGTGGAACGTCAATATCTATCTTGACACAAAATTTGGTGTCTCTAGCCCAAAAAATGTAAAAACTATAGGCGTTTCCAATTTCATGGAGAAAGGGGGGATGAGGGCGGAATCAGGGGGCGTGGCATCCAAAATTTTGATGCATATTTTTGTGGAACTTCAATATCTATCTTGACACAAAATTTGGTGTCTCTAGCCCAACAAATTTAAAAACTATAGGCGTTTCCAGTTTCAAGGAGCAGGGATGATGGGGGCGGAAGGAGTGGGCGTTGCATCCAAAATTTTCATGCAGTTTTTTCAAGGACATGACTAGCTATCTGCGTGCAAAATTTGTTAACTCTAGCTGTAAGAATGTGAGAAATATTTGGTTTTATCGGTTTTCAGTTATCGAATTTATCGATTTCCCAGCCTCCTAGTAGGCGTGGCAACCCAATCTTGACACTTTATCTGTCGCGCCTATAGACAAACATAATTGCAAAGTTTCAAGTCTCTAGCTTTACGGGTGTCGAAAAAAGTTGCGTTCATACAGACGGACAGACGGACACCATGACGGACATTGCACAAAACCAATATACTATGAGACCTTCGGTATCAAAGTATAAATAGTTTCAGGGTTAAAAAACACACATTAGTTGCTTTATAAGCACAATCGTTTTCATTTCGAGTGCTAATTGTCACTCGTTTTCAAAACGATCCATTTTTACTCTGAATCGAAATGTAGGAATGAAAAACGTTCGGAATCGAAAAGTAGAACAGGCCTGAATAATTGGCTTATTTTATCAAACAAAACAAGTTTGACTTGTTTTTGTTCTGGGCGGCCATTATTCAGCTGTTTTTATATCATAGGCACTAAAATACACGAAATATTCTGAAATATACTCTAATAGACAAAATCGCTATTATATCATACTTTCCCCATCTTAATTTTGTGCAGATCTCAGAGACTTATTGTATATATTGTCTATATACATAGGCCCGAGTTTCGCACTATCGCCTAAAATCATTCAGTGCAAGTTGTTGTTGCGACATCTGCGATGTGCGACGCTGATCAGCATCAACAGCTGAGTTGATATAGCCATGTCCGTTTGTCCGCCCGTCTGTATGAACGCGTCGATCTCAGAGACTACAAGAGCTAGAGACTTCAGATTTTAAATATATGATCTCCAATGCCATAAGCAGAACAAGTTTGTTTCAAATTATCGATAACTATTCTGGTTTCCGATATACACATGTAATCGATTACAAAATGGGGGTTGAAATAATGGGTAACGATAGAACTTTTCTGAAAATTTCGTCCAAATCGGTTGAGAAACACCACAGATATCGACGATTGAAGTTTATTCACAGATGCATACAGACAATGGCTGTACGCGTTATGTAAAGGGTTCGGGGTATCTCCTAGTCGGGAAATCTCGACTAGAGGCTTCTTACTTGTTATACTAGTCCATGTTGATGCAGAGCCGTTCGAGACGTCCACCCCCAATGACATCGCCTAGCAAAATGCAACAAATAGAAAACATTTAGGGTATTTACTAGAAATTATAAATGTTACTACCCTGAAGCTAGTGAGTGAACGTTTTTAGAGTTTGTTGTATTTGTGACAAATCAGCTGTTTCCCAGTTCGATGACAGCTCAATTGCGATGAGCAACTGTTTTGTATTTAGTAACTAAATTACAAGAACAAACAGTTGGCCGGGTGGTAAACATCGCCCGCTATCTTGTTACCGAATTTAATGAGTCTACCTCAAAAACTGTGAAATATAACTGAATTAGATGTTTGTGAATCACATCAGCATACCAAATTTTGTGACTCTAGCTCTAAAAGATAACCACATTCTTGTTTTTAAAAAGCGTAGCAGTGTGTGGCGTAGGTTGGGGACGTGGCATCCAAATTTTTAATGCAGATCTAAGGTAGATGTCACCATCTATCTTCCTACCAAATTTGGTGACTCTCTCTCTCATGCAGTCTCGTTTTGGAAAGGAAGATGGGGGGCGAAAGGTGTGGGCTTGGCACCCAAATTTCTGATTTTTTGAGCCTAGTCACAAGCTATCTTTCCACCATATTTGGTAACTCTTGCTGTTAAGCAAAAGAGAATGGCTTAAACAAAAATTATTTGTACGTAAAAAAGTAAATTGCTCTTATTTCGTTGGATCAATAATCTCAAATGATGGTAGTCCACTCGATCGCATTGAATGGGTTCACGATTTAGGTATCCTTTTTGACCCAAAACTTAAATTTTACAAGCATTTCTCTTCAGTTGCAAACCGAGCCTCCAGTACCTTGGGGTTCATCAACAGATGGTCGAAAAAATTTGACGATCCCTATATAACCAAAACTCTTTACATGTCTCTGGTACGTCCTATTCTTGAAGATGGATCTTGTATATGGTATCCCAAATACAGGATTTAGCAGGATAGAATAGAATCAGTGCATAAATAGTTTTTGCTCTTTGCCCTTAGGAGATTTAACTGGGATACTAACATTAACCTACCTTCCTAACACGATAGACTTATACCTATAAATCTGCCTTCTCTTTACGATCGCAGAACTATGCTAGGTGTAGTCTTTTACACAAACTTATAAATGGTGAAATTGATTCCTCTGAATTAATCAGGCAAATTAGTTTTGCTGTTCCGATCAGAAGCACAATGAATGTTCTACCCATTGCTCTTCAAGCTTGTCACTCAAACTATGCTTTTCGGATTTTATGTTCAAGCTTTAAAGAATTTTCCCACTTTAAAACGGTTAGTCTTATGTCACTTGTCTACATGTTCGCGATGTACATAACCGTACGCTATGCGGTGCGACCCTCGGGCGGGAGGTGGGTTGCATTTTGCTTGGGTTCGCGCGTTAACAAGCCTACGTCCAATAAAAAAAAAAACAGCTGTTTTTGTACCCCGAACCCATGAAATGGGTAAAAGGGGTATAATGGTTTTGTGCAAAAGTATGTAACAGGCAGAAGGAAGCATCTCCGACCCTATAAAGTATATATATTCTTGATCAGCATCAACATCCGAGTCGATATAGCCATGTCCGTCTGTATGTATGAACGCGTCGATCTCAGAGACTATAAGACCTAGAGACTTCAGATTTTGCACATAAGCTCATCTAAGTTCTAGGCAGTACAAGTTTGTTTCTGATTTTCGATAACTATTTCCGTTTCCGATATACACATGTAATCGATTACAAAAATTTCTCGAATTTGGAAAATGTAAAAATATGGGTTTAAATAATGGGTAACGATATAACTTTTCTGAAAATTTCATCGAAATCGGTTAAGAAACACCAGAGATATCGAAGATTGAAGTTTAGTCACAGATGCATACAGACAATGACTGTACGCGTTATGTACAGGGTTCGGGGTATCTCCTAGTCGGGAAATCTCGACTAGAGCCTTCTTACTTGTTAAATAATGTTCCTCAGAATGTTAACAAAATAAGACGATTTTTGTAAACATACTTTGGGGCATTTTTACTTTGATAAACTTTTTTCTGTGTGTTTGTTGTGATGCAGTCAGATATCACGTAAACACTTCACACATTTATAATGGCTAGTGAGTAGTGACTTATTAAAGTGTCATATGTGTAAACTACTTCTCGCCTATGTGGACTAGTTAAATACAGTTGCTCACAGCAAAAATCGAACAGGCCTAAACAAAAGTTTAAACTTTCTGTAACTTTTAAGCCATAAGATTTATCAAAAAAATTTTAACTCCATTTGTGTTGTGATTTTGGGCTTATCTTTAAGTATTTGTCAGTAATTTTCAGAGGAATAAAAGGCCGTTGTTGTTCTTAATAGTTTTTTTTATTCTACAATCAATGTTCTTCTACGCCGTTCGGCTTGTATTAAGTTTTCTTCAGGAAGCCTGCATATACATTGTATAATAAACAACAATCACTTTCAAATACACGCATACAACATCTTTTACACTTAACACACTTAACATTAACAGCATTGTCATCAAATTTAAGTTCAAATTGCACATTTTATAATCGATGTTGGCCGTTTTTGTCCGTTTTGTTTGCTTGCTACTGTAGTCATCTGCAAATACTGTCGAATAAATGTTGTTAGTCTGTTTAAGGTCTTCTTTGTGGTTCACAGTGTTCGTGCTGCTTTGTTGTATCTCGTCAGTCTCGTTCTCTCTCTCCGTTCAATGTCCAACAGTCTAGCGTTTTCGAAGTCAGCTGTGTGACCTGTTGTTGATGTGTGCAGTGCAAAGCTGTGGTCATTTTTCCCTTTTTTCCATCTCCTCGGTGTTCGTTTAGTCTCGCTCCAAACGCTCTCTTTGTTGTTCCTATATAAACTCTGTTACATGGCTCTCCCTTCTTCCCATGCCACTGATTTGGTAGATGACATTTTGTAGTCATGTCTTTCGTATTCGTAAACATTTTGTTTATTTTTGTAATTATTAATATTAAAAATATTTAATAATTTTTTTTTATAATATTTAAAGTTCAACTTTAAAGCACCTAATAAAAAAATGAACTTTTTTTGTCACAGCTCAGTTCGCAAATTAATTAAATTAATTAGTATTTGGTGTGGCTTTATCCAAAAACAGCTTTCAGCCTGTTGTGCATCGAGTCAACCAATTTTTGTTGTTATTTGCGGCGTTATTTTTTGCCATTCTTCCGAGATAAAATATTCTGGTAATTTTTTATATATTGGAAATCTACCGGCAGATTACAAAATTTAACAAAAATTTTCAATAATATTTAAGTTCGGTGTTTGTGGCGGCGGAATAATTATATGGAGGGAGTTTCAGGTCAACCAGTTTTGCACAATACTGGATTTGTGCTTTGTGTAGTTATCTTCGTAAAACCGAAAACGATCACGTATGCCGGCACTTTGAAGCAACATTTTCCTTCTGGAGGCTGAGTTACATATCCTTAATTGCTATGTTTGGTAGTTGTCGAGCTAATTTGCACACAAATCAAAAAGCAAAATGCATACAGCAAAAAAATGTATGTCATGTTGACGTCATGAAATCAGCTGTTTGCTTGAGCAAAGCTAACGGACCTGCGCAATGTGCAATATGGTTTATATTTGGTTCATGGGCCATAATTGTTTTAGTATTTTTTTTGGGCCCACTTAATCAGCCATAATGGCTAAAAAGAGTGAGGCGTGTGACCAAATTAGACGTTGTCGTACTTCAATTCTCTTGTTGTCACAGAACTTGAATTTGTCAATTTTTGACTTTTGATGCAATTCGCTTGCTGCTGACTAACAAGAAAGTGTACTTTGACTTTATATGAACTTTGTATTAATAAATAGTACATGTTTACATATATTTTAGAAAATAATAAATCATTTACCAAGTTGAATATAAAATAATAAATACGCAATCAAATAAACTTATTTTGTATTTAAATACTTAAAATAAATTGTATTTATTTAAAAATTTTATATATGAAGTGGTTTCATAGACTATAATTGAATAATGGAACAAAGGGTACTTTTACTTTGTGCTGTTTGTGCGTCTCAGCAACCAGCAAGTGTTGTTATTTTGTTGTTTTGCATTAGCCCATTCTCGATGTGTACACACACAAAACGCTTCTGCTTGTTAAAAAGTTGTACGAGGACTTTTTACTTTTCTTTAAAAGAGACGGGTATATTGGTTTGTTCGAATGTATGTAACATGTTGAAGAAAGTATTTTCGACCCAATTATGTATATATATCAGCATCTTAAGGCGAGCCGACTTAACCCTATATGTACCCATAATGTGTAGGACTTACGGTATTCCCTAGTTGACTTTTTTAGCTAGAGCCTTCTATTTTGTCAGCTTGTATTTGTACTTATTTTGAATTGTATACGTATAGGAAATCTATTAAATTTAACTAGAGTTAACAAATATTAAATACATTTATAATGAGGGTGTTCCACAGCTCGTTCCATCGTTTTATGATTCATAGTTGAAACGTCCCGCAACAACAACTTGCATAGAAAAATTTCTTGAACCGATGAAACACCCCAGCCTACGTATCCTAAAGTGTTTCATGTTTCATCAAAGTAAAGATGGGAAGAGCACGATATTTAAGCGATATTTGCTATCGATGTTCAGTATTTTTCAGTATATTTGGTGATTTTTGTGCAAAAAAGTATGAAAACATCTGATCAATGGCCGCCGCAAACAAAAGTAATTTAAACTGATTTTGTTTGATAAAATAAACCACTAAGTATCTCATTTATAACTGTGAAATCAACAACTACTTATATTTAAATCAACAAACATATATTTAAAGCTTTTAAATGTAATTTTTTCTTAATCCAAGCAGCAGAATCGCAGTCACCGGAAGCCGTAATGCATTGAAACGCAAAATGCCGTTCACGCGCTAAGCGTTTCAACTATGAAACATGAAATGCTGAAACAGAGCTGTTGAACACCACAAATGGTATTTGAAATATTTAAGCGAAAAGTCGATAAAGAGCCAAATTTCTGTATTTTTGCACCATTTGTTTATGATAAATGTTCGTAGTGAGAGACATAATGCATTGACATATGGGCGGCAAGGTGGGTGTGGCACTAACATTTTTCTTTGGTATATGCCACCATCTATCTTCCTACCAAATTTTGGGACTCTTGCTTAAAAACTGTAAAAGATACATTTATTTCCGATTTGCGACACGTAGCGTGCGAACTTGATTAAACTTAAATAAAAAAAACTACTTAATATTTTTAAATTAAACCAAAAACAATATTAGCAAACATTATTGCTTAACATTTTAAAAAAAATCGCAATAAAATATTCTTACAGGTTTCGCTAAAATATGTGTTTGCACTGTTCGCCTTGAAAGCGACTTTTGTTTTTATCGCGTGCGAACTTCATGATTTTCTGTAAATATCTCGAAAACGAAGACTCTCTTAAAAATCGATTGGAACACCAAATAGTGCATTGAGAAGTGAGAAAATAACAACGTCGGCCATTTTTTTTTTTTTTGGCAAAGTGTGCGATGTGCGAGACGAAGATTAGTTGTTGCCTAACTTCATTTCTCATGTTGTTGTCGTAGAAGTTGAGATAGGCAATTTTAGGCATTTGATTTAATCGCTTGCTGCTAATCCTAGCAAGGAAGAGAAGTTAGACTTTATTTAATGTTTTCGTAATTAAATAGATAAACACAAAATACCAAAATATGATATTCATAATAAATGATTACTTATATTTTGGACAATATGAATTCATTTTAAAGTACAAATAAATACCCATTAAAAAAACATATTGCGTATTTATTTATATCTATTTATTTTAAAATTATGTATTAGGAGATTTCATTCACTATAATTGAATATTGAAACAAAGGGTATTTTTACTTTGTGCTGTCTGTGCGTCTCAGCAACCAGCAACTGTTGTTGTTTCATCTTTTTGCATTTGCCCATTCTCAATGTGCATACACACACTTTTCTATAGATGAGACGGGTATAATGGTTTTCTTGATCAGCATCATAAGGCGAATCAATTTGGCCATGTCGTGACGTATAGCATTTAGGGCTTAAGGTATCTCCTAGCGAGCTAGTCAAGTGCAAAGAGAAAACAAATTTACGAAAATCTCGGCAAAGCTAGTCCAGAAAAAAATGAAACAAGTAACACGTATACAAAAACTTATGTATTTTTAACGCGCGCCCCCTGTCCTACAATCAGATAGGCAAAGCCAGCTGCACTGGCCGGCGTGCAGCAATTGCCAGTTAGCAAACGCACAGCGTTATTCTTTTCGTTAATCGGCATATTGCTTTGCGCTTCGACCGCATATGCCTGTGCTTTTGCAAAGACAAAATGGTTTGTTTACACCGAATCGTGCACGCATTTGTTTTCAGCAAGCAGTTTTCGAAAGAGAGAGATGTCAGGTCTATGGTTGTTTAGCCTTTTGTCAAAATAAAACAAGTGAAAACTTTGCAGTCGGACGCAACCGACTGCGGAATACTTTGATACCAGTAAAAGAACGGTTGATAAGGGGGAATTCCGGGGCGAAGGGAGTGGGCCATGTGGTAAACATCGCCAGCTATCATGTTACCAAATTTGGTGACCTTAGCTCAAAAACTGTTAAAGATAACTTAACTCCCAAATTTAAAAGGTGGGCGCCAGAGGTAGGCGTGGCATCCAAATTTTTGAATCAAATGTTTTTAACTGCCACTATCTATCTTCCTAATAAGTTTGGTGGCTCTAGCTCAAAAACTGTTAAAGATATAGCCGATTCCGATTTTATAAGACGGGTGGCTTGGGTGGGCGTGGCATCCAAAATGTTGATGCATTTTTTCGGGGAACGTCAATATCTATCTTCACACAAAATTTGGTGGCTCTTGCCCAAAAAATGTGAAAACTGTAGGCGTTCCCAATTTCTTGGAGAAGGGGGGAAGGGGGTGGAATCAGGGGGCGTGGCATCCAAGTTTTGATGGGGAACGTCAGTACCTATCTTGACACAAAATTTGGTGGCTCTTGCCCAAAAAATGTGAAAACTGTAGGCGTTTCCAATTTCATGGAGAAGGGGGGGATGGGGGCGGAATCAGGGGGCGTGGCATCCAAAATTTTGATGCTGTTTTTTCAAGGACATGACTAGCTATCTGCGTGCAAAATTTGGTAAATCTATCTGTGAGAAATATTTGGTTTTATCGGTTTTCAGTTATCGAATTTATCGATTTTCCAGCCTCCTAGTAGGCGTGGGACCCCAATCTTGACACTTTATCTGTCGCGCCTATAGACAAACATAATTGCAAGGTTTTAAGTCTCTAGCTTTACGGGTGTCGAAAAAAGTTGCGTTCATACAGACGGACACCATGACGGACATTCCACAAAACCAATATACTGTGAGACCTTCGGTATCAAAGTATAAAAATTTTCGGTAAATGTTATTTTTTTTACTTTGAATGCGTACGAATGTCGCGTTCGACACTATGGATATGACCAAATACAATCCCCGAAATTTAATTAAAGGCACCTCATTTTGTCATGAAAAATCATGTTTGGAGATAACGGTAACTTGTGTTTGTCATCTCCTTTTGTTATTCTTATTCGTAGTCTATTTTTAGTTTCAGAAATGCATTTACCGTTCGTTTTTAGATTTTTTTTGCAGAATTTTCTGTTTAGTTACAACTTTCGATACGAAATTCAAATAAAGGCAATGCTTTTGTAGCTGTTCCTGAGGAATATTGTAAAGTCAAATAAATGTTGTTCGTACTAATTTGAAGTGCTGAGTCTATTTACGATTAGAAAAATAACCATAAAAAAAAGGGAACAACACTTTCCTCCGAATAAATTGCAAAGGTCCTTGCTTACAAGGATACCGGTATATCCAATCGAAAAATTGCGCTGAAATTAAACCGTTCAGCCTCAGCAGTGGACAATTTGATTAAACAAAAAGAAAGCTATAACAAAAATTGGCCAAAGAACAACAACCTAAAAGTTTCATCAAGGGATAAACTGTGGCGCTGGATCGTTGATGTTTTGGACTGAAAGAATGAAATCAGAAGGTTATACAAACTTGCAAGATGAAGTCCTTGTAAGCTTTTTGGAGCTTCAGGCCGACCAAGAAACAATTTTTCAACAGGATTATATCCCGATACATGTATCGCGAGCCTGTCGTCCATGGTTTCAAGCAAGGGAAATTGAACTTTTGGAGTGGCACGTTCCCCAGATTTAAATCATATCGAAAACATGTGGGGAAATCTTGCTAGACGTGTTTACGCCGGTGGAAGAAAATTTCAGTCGTTAGAGGAGTTACGGACTACTGTCATCAAAGAATAGGCTGAAATTCCCCAATCAGAGTTTCACAAGGTTGTGCAATCAATGCCAAATATAATTTTTGAGGTAATTTCCAAAGCAGGTGGTTCGACACATTATTAATTAGCAATAAATCTATAAAAACCGCCAAATAACCATTTATATAACGATTTTTTAAAAACTGCCTTTAATTGAATTTCGCTGTGCATACCTAAGTTTTTTGAAAAATCTGCACTAAAAATATTTCTATCTTTTTTGTAATTATTATTATTTTTAATACAATACAATCACCGTAAGGCGAACGCTGACTCAAGCTGACAATTGCATAGTTTTTTTATGTATCAAAGTTGCAAAATGCTTATTTGAGTCTTTTAGGTTCACAAAGAGTGATATAATCATGATAGGTAACTTTGGCTTTGAGAAAACCAAATAGCTTTTCTTCCAGATAGCTCGAGCAAAAAAGTTATTCCGCAATTCAACTTACTGCAAGCTTAACTGGACATTGAGAAATTGGGCCTAAGTACCCATTGAAAGTATTCAATTCTTGTAAAAGGTCTATTTTTGAAACTTTTTTCTTCGGTCAAAAAGTTTTTCCAAAAATATCTATTTGTGAATGCAAAAAGAATTATTCAAAAATCTCTTCGCATGTATTTTTTATGATTTTTTGAAAATGACTTAAAAGTACTATTTTACCCAATTTTAACTTTCCTTCAAGATATTAATTTTCAATTAATTTAATTTTAGGTGATGTCAAAATACTTATGCCAATAACTGTACATGTAAACACACTTGCATAAGCAAGGGCATATATGTACTTCGTTTATGCTTGCAAAATAGCAAGATTTCAGATCGTGATTTTTTTTTTTAAATACAAGCATAAACACAAAATCATGATTTTTTCTACACACAGAGTCAGTTTAAAGCGCTGTCTCTAAGGTGGTTCATGTCACTTCCGGTGTTCCGCAAGGAAGTCACCTTGGACCTTTATTATTTACACTTTTCATCAATAATCTTCCATCTGTTATTGACCAATCTCAAGTGCTGATGTATGCTGACGATGTAAAATTATGCATGTCGGGTACTGCTCTGTTGTCTGCTCAAAAATTACAAACTGATTTAGATAATTTTCAAAAGTGGTGTCGTTTTAACTTACTAAATCTGAATCTAAATTGCAATAAATGTACAGTCATGTCTTTTTATAGACGCTTCCTTTTTCAAATATATATTTTCTTGATGGTAGCCCACTCGATCGCATTGAATGGGTTGATGACTTAGGTATCCTTATTGATTCGAAACTTAAATTTCACAAGCATATCTCTTCAGTTGCAAATCGAGCCTCTAGTACCTGGGGGTTCATCAAGCGCTGGTCGAAAGAATTTGACGATCCCTACATAACCAAAACACTTTACACTTCTCTGGTACGTCCTGTTCTTGAATATGGATCTTGTATCTGGTATCCCAAATACAGGATTCACCAGGATAGAATAGAATCAGTACAAAAACAATGTTTGCTCTTTGCCCTTAGGAGATTTAACTGGGATACTAACATTAAACCTTCCTACCACAGTAGAATTTTACTAATAAATATTCCTTCTCTTTCGGATCGCAGAACAATGCTAGGTGTAGTCTTTTTACATAAACTAATAAATGTTGAAATTGATTCCTCCGAATTAATCAGCCAAATTAGTTTTGCTGTTCCGATCAGAAGGACAAGGAATTTTCTAACCATTGCTCTTCAAGCTTGTCACTCTAACTATGCTATTCATAGCCCTTTTCGGATTTTATGTCCAATAATAAAGTAGCATAAACAGGCGTTTTTTAAAAAGCGTGATTTTAAAAATTCATGAAACAGCAAGTATAAATGTAGTAATAGAGAATGAAAATTACAAAAATCTCGACATAGCTAGCCCATGATGCATTTAATATATCTTGAGCTAGCCCAGCAAGAATGAAAACAAATACACACGAATACAAATACTAATGTATTTTTTACCGTTACTTGCATACCGCTGGCGGGCCCCCTGCCCTATAATAGACAGACAAAGCCAGCAGCAAATGCTTTTAGTATCCGCGCTAGCAAACGTAAGCGCACTACCATCTGGCTAGCGGTGTTTGCTCACTTCTTATTCTTACATTTGACTGTTCTTAAAATCTGTCAACAGGATCTTTGATTTCCTCTTACAAAATTAAGATACCCAAAAAATTCAATTTTTCGATTTTCCAGCACTTTATCTACATATTTTTTAGAAGTGCACATGCACAGAAATGTTAAGCGTTAATTTAAAATTTGTTTCGATAGTTTTCATGTATTTACTTTGTATGTGAAATAAACAATAAAAAAGTCTATAATGCAACATACTACATACTGGTGCCATTATTGCTATGTATTCAGTCAAACATCAGTTACCAATACCCAAAACAAACTAATTCGAATATGGCGCGCAGCCTCGAAACCAAAGCAAAACGGCAAAACCAAAACCATACCAGCTGGTTAGTGTTAAGGGGAAATTTACGCTCTCGTTGCACGCTTACTTTAGGTCGCCATCGTGTAGAAAACGAAACGAGTACTTTTCTCCTATAATCGTCTTTAATACCGTTGCAGTTGATGAACACATTTCTGGGTTTTTTTTGGACTCTGCATTACGGAAACTGCAGATTTCTAAAAACTGTGACTATGGAAGAATGGCAAAAATACCTCCAGTAACAACAAAAAAATATGTTTATTTTACAAATATAAAGTCATACCAATTCCAATTTTAAGTTGTTTGTTTGTTTTTCCAAGTTTTAATGGTCGGTAAGAACGAAGCTGTGACCAAAAACTAGAATACTTTTTTCATAATCTAACCTGCCATGTAGTTAAATCCCTATATATTGGGGTTTAATAGTTTTGGTGCTTTATATATGAACTTACCATCGGTCTTTGTAATTTGTGAAAAATAACGTGTAATTACTTAAGGACAGCCAATTTTCTCGGCACGGTACGACTTGAGCTGTGAGCCACTGTAGAACGGAAAGTCAACGCAACGGCAGTGTAATTAGTGATGTCAGACACAAACCCAGCTGTGTAGGTACATAAGCATTTACATACATACGTAAGTAAGAACATACAAATTTATGTACTGGTATGTACTAAAAATTGATTAGTATGTACTTAAGATACATACCTAATCCGCAATTCGTAATAAACTTTGCATGTCCTGATTTTAAGCTATACTTTAACTTTTTCGAAGGAGGTGAAGGTAAAGCGACAGGTTTTAAGTGCGACAGAAAATGGCGAAAAGCAGCTTCAACCACAAAGAAACCGATTTCTTGCTTGATAGCCTTTTGCTATTATGTGAGTTTTACACTTCATTATTAGTATGTTAAAAATTTACAGTTTTATTTTTATTATTATTTACTAAAATTTCGGACGTCTGCGCCTAACCTATTTTTTTCAACACTCACAGGGGACTTGCCGCTGTGGTCACCCAAAGAATTGAACCATTTCTGATCAAGATGTATTTAACAAGGTGGTCCCATTTGTGACAGCTCGGTACCAGTAAATGAGAAAGAGAGCGCATCGATATCTTAAAGCAATAGTATCGATATCTATGTGAATAAAAACAGCTTATTTGTGCACATTGTAACATCACTAAACCGATATTTTTAAAATAGCTATTAAAATATATTCAATAATACAATAAAGAGAATAATATGGTGTTCACACTACGGTTGCGTTTTGCGTTAAATGCCAACAAGCAGATTCTCGCCCATACAAATAGCATAGGGGCCTAGTGGTGACAAAAAGTTGAGTTTAGTTTGGATGCAGTTGCGTGTATTCAATGTACGTAACTAATACATTCGATTGACTCAAAAGGAACTGCCCATATTCGTATATCGTTCTCAACTATCACCACTAATTCAAAAAACGGTTTGCCGGCAAACAAAAAAAAAATAATTAATTGTAAAATGTCGCAACAAAATGGTAAGTAATTGTTTATTTTTAAATATTATATGTATGTTTAGCCCATTTAAACTTAATTATAGGCTATGATAAGAGATTTTTGTGGTCGACTGCCGCAACAAAAGCTCTTATAGAACTTTGGCAGGATAGCATTGATGGGTTTCGGGGAGCCAAGAAGAACTCCCATATTTATAAGGAAATGGCGGAGATATATAGGGCTGAATGTGCAAAGGTGGGACCTTCCGGTGGCACGCCGTCTTCGTGGGAGTATTTTGAGAGCGTGGCCAGTGTACTGAACATGTCCGACACTGTGGGCTACCATCCCATAGCCGATAGCCTAGGTAATATATGGAATTAAAGCTATTGCATATAATTAATATAATACAATTCTTACAGATTTCTCGCGGCTAATTGAAGAGGAGCCTTGCAGCCGCGAAAGCTCGATGACAGAGCCGTCATGTTCAGGGGCAAAGCGACGGCGGGTCGAAAACTCCGCAAAATTAGTTGCCATTGAGGAGCGCAAATTGGCGGTTATGGAGCGAATGGCGGAATATTCAGCCAAGTTTCAAAAATAAGTTTTAGATATTCTTAGAGCCCGTCATGCGGAGTAATTTATAATAAAATTAAAAATAATGGCTTAAATTTGAATTGTTTATTTAATTTTCATTATTATTTAAAATTCCTATAGCTAAAGCTTGACGAACTGCTTCGGCACTAGCATTCATATTGCCCACAAGTGTCCAAATGCTACGACGGCGTCCTGGGTCACCCAGCAAATTAAACGTTGCTGCAGACGTTCCCGCCATATTCATGCATTTTGTCAACATTGCATTATTCTGCTCCATTGCACATAATAGTTACAAAAGATTGCTTGAATTCATATTTTTCTTTTAATATAATTATTTTCTATCAGCGAAATCAAAACAAAGCAGCTGCTGCTCACTTCACATTACGCATAACGCACTTTTGTGCCAGTGTGAACACCAATTCTGCGTTATTGCGTCGATGACGATATCGATAGCAAACTCGCTGTAGTATAAACGCCACATAAATTGTAAATTTGCGTTATGATATTATTTTAATAAGTTTAGTATTGCCCATAAGTGTTTTTCACAGATCTAGAATCACCATTAAATTTTAATTGTAGCGGATCCTCCCTCACTTTTCTTTTAAGTGGGTCTTTAGGAACGCGAACGACTTTTAAATTGGTTGCAGCAGTCAAAACACGACAAATAGCACAGAAAGGCATTTTTAATATTTCATTTCAATTCTTAGCACAATATATACAATTAACCGCAAAATGTTTATAATGCCAGTTACAATAACGATAACAATAACAATCTTGCGATACATCGTTACTGCAGTTTAGCGATGGTTTTACCTTTGCTTTTAATGAGTGAGAAAATTAAACCGTTTATATTGGGAATACATAGTAAAATGAAACAAATTGCATCTACGCTTCTTAAATTCATTTTATTAAACAGCTCTAAGCTCTTAAAACAAATCAATAACAAATTAAGCGATACATCGATTAGATTTTTTTCTAGGCGATATTTGTTAACGATGATTTTTATCGACGGCCACTTACATCACTAGTGACTGGCTCGCTGGTACCGACATTTGAGGGAGCTGTCAAATTTGGGACCACCTTTTTAAATACATCTTATTTCTGATAATCTAAAGGCCTAATAGTGCATTTACACTGGCGCCGCAAGCAGCGCCTTTAGCATTTCGACTTATAGTGGTTAGTGGTTAGCGGCGGAAGTCATTTACATTGGCAAAAAGTCTTTAGAATCATCTGGTTTTTTTTACTTTTGTTGTGATTGCTGAAGAAATTTTAAAAATTGATCAAAATTTAATTTTATTGATGCTGGCCACGCAAATTGGTGATAGCATTATAAATACTGGAAATGATTGCGTTCAGATTTTAAGCAATTTTATTGATTGCGAAAATTAAGAAGCGGCAGCAGCAACGGCTGCGCTAAATATGTAGTCGCAGTTCGACTGTATTAGTACGCGAAGTGTCTGGATGCTCGAGCGCAATGGTTGTTATTGGGCGATGAATGTGCCAAAATTAAGTGAAGATTTGTTCTAGGAGTTCAGTGCCTTCGCCATTTCCACATGAACATTTTTGCGGGCACCACGCAGCTCATCGGCTTTATCCATCCATATCTCTATTAAAATGCTTTCCATGCTTTCTGACCAGCGCTTCCGCTTTTGGCCGACATCCACTTGAAAATGAATTGTTTAATTACAATAATAATAAAAATATTGCACATTTGTTTTGATTTTGAATCAGCTGATTCCTGTTACCGCCATCAGTAATTTGACCAAAAGTATCGATTCATCGGTAAAAAAAAGGTCTTTATTTGAGCCGGTAGAATAGCGGCGCTATAACGGCGCGAGAAAAAAACGCTAAGTTCAAAATTAACGGACACATTTTGTATGGTAAAGGCTAAAAATATCGAAGACCTTGAGGCGAAATGCTAAAGGCGTTGCTTATGGCGCCAGTGTAAATGCACTATTAAGGTTTTCGATATTTTTAGCCTTCACCACACAAAACGTGTCCGTTAAATTTGAATTTAGCGACTTTTTCTCGCGCCGCTAGACCACCGCTATTCTACCGGCTCAAATAAAGACCTTTTTTTACCGATGAATCGATACTTTTGGTCAAATTACTGAAGGCCGCAACAGGAATCAGCTGATTCAAAATCAAAACAAATGTGCAAGTAAGTACAAAATTATTGAAAATATGAAATATTTTTATTATTATTGTAATTAAACATTTAAGAAGTAAAAAGAGAGCTCGAGAGCTAGCGTGAGTACCTTGCTAAGTAATACCATTAAGTAGGTATACATAGAGGAGTCAAATCGCGTTTTCCCAACTGCCGAAAAAATGCGTTGTGGAGGAGCCACCAGCATTCGGCTGCTGAAGGCAGCGAGCCGAACGCAAATTTTGCAGACCATTTGCGTAGCTAAAAAAGTGGAAGTCATTCATGCGCCGGCGCTTGACTAGGTACAGACGGTGTGCCAGCAATTTGCTGTGTATACGTCTGTATGTCAGCGACAAGATCGCCGTTAGGTGTATATATGTGTGTATGTATGTTTCTGTATGCTGTTTGCTCTGAGCTGCTGTATATTGTAGAAGGGGGATAGCAGCAGCAGAGTGCGAACAACAACAACACATGTGCATTTTTTCTGTATTTGGTGGCTCCGAGCTCAACTGAAGCAAAAATCATTAGGGCAATGTATACCTAAATTCACATATATATGTGTGTGTGTATGTGCGCATGCATATTTTTTCAGTTTTTGGTGGCTCTCAAGTGATTTGCCATTTTGTTACTTTTCTAGCAACGCATATCAATGTGTGTGTGCATGTGTATGTTCTTGTGCAGCACATTTGAATGTATGCGTAGCAATTGCCTTGGCTATTCTTGACCTGTTTCAATTTTTATGATTTCTAGCAATTTTATTACAAGTTAGGGACACCTATAAAATTCATGTTATTAAATGATAATTTTTTATTTGTTTTAAAAAATCATCTTAATCATTAAGATGCATAGTCCATAGCTTATAATATGATTAATAAGAATTTATATATTTTAAAATATATATAATTATATATTATATATTTATGTGTTCTCTTAACCCTAAAAATTCATAGTTAAATCTATATTAAATGCCGACAGCCAATATTTAAAATTCAAATTTGGCGCGCATTTGTATCTGCCTACAAAAGACAGGCAATTTCTGTTTTTGCACTTTCTGGTCATACATACTCTTTCTAAATATTAACTATATGACACCAGCAAACAATTTTGCAACACAACTACCATGCAGTTGCGCATTTACATACAAAATATATATATTTTTTTTTAATTTACATGTAATTTAATTGTAATACAATTTTTTTTTACATTTCACAATTTTCGTCAGCCGGTTATCTTACATCGTCCAGGGAAAGTTTTTTGGTGAACGCATCTGTAAAAAAATTTAAGAATCGTATTATATTTTGAATACAAAATAAATATATGTCGGAGCGCTCGTACATGTACTTTGTAGGTTAGTGTAAATGCCTGAGTTAGAGCGCTAATGTTTTGTAGGGAGGTGTATGTGCCAGAAAGTCATTTAAAGTAGGCGACGCATGGGCGGCTTACTTTGGTTTGCAAATGCGCAATTACGAGGAAGAAGCATAGTAGCAGAAATGGAGAGACTGTTACTGAGTGAGGTCTGATCGTGTTCCGCAAACTGATAGAGGAGAGACAGGAATCCGTTAGGCACTTTGAGTGAAAAGAAGGAATGCGCGACGATGGTGCCTTTGGTGTCTTTCGAAGAGTTGAGCTGAGTTCAGTTCAGAAAGCGGCATTGAGACGAGCAGAACTTGCTGTGCTTCAATAAAATAAATAAGGGAAAATGATGAATCCGGCACCGAACAATATCCCGACCAATATGGATCCTTCGCCGAACAATCCGACATCATAAGTGGGATCTGCTGAGCCTATACTTCAAGATTCGGGCCAGACCCTCGCAGTCCTGGAAGCACAGAACCGGAATTTAATGGACATAATCAAGTCCATGCATTTTCCAAGGCCGGTAACAGACGCCAGGTTTGTCCACGTTGCTTTGCCAAAGTTTAATCCCGATTGTGCTGGAGCAGACGCCTCTGCATGGTGTACAACGGTGGACTTGATTTTTGATGAAAATATCCTCGAAGGCAGCGCAGTTGTGGTAGCGTTAAGCAAGGCGGTAGACGGCAGCGCATCACAATGGTTATCCCAAATATGTTTCGCAGGCATAACCTGGACACAGTTTAAAGAGCTGTTTATTCAACGCTTCGTGGGAGTGGAGACAACTACAGCGGTTCTACTGAACGTTTTGAATGGTCGTCCAAAATCTGGAGAGGGATTCGCAGAATATGGCAGTCTTATCGTAACTTCCCTCATGTCCAAGTGGGAAGCTAAAGACGTGGAGGAAATCGCAGTGTCCGTAGCGTTGGCACACATGGCGCAAATCGACAACAGTTTAATACGCTGGGTATATACCACCAACGTTACAAGCAGCAATGAGCTACAACAACAACTGCAGGCCCATGCTTTTAAGAAGCGTAACACGGGAGAGGATGCATACTCAACTGGCCCAGAGCGGAAGAAGCCCAAGTTCCAAGTGAACTGTCATTATTGCGGAAGGATTGGCCATAAAATAGCCGAATGCCGTAGTCGTCTGGAGAGGGGAAAGAACGCAAAAGGAAACAACCAGAACGGAAGCAGTAGTTCTGGAGTGAAAGATCGGTCCAATATACGATGTTTCAAGTGCAACGAAATGGGCCATTACGCTACTTCATGTCCTTAAACCAGCGGGAACGAGAAGATCTACGAGAAGTGTGTGGACTTTTGCACTGTGGCCCCGCCAAAGGGAATAATAAATTTATCCGGTGAGTCCATTCCATTTTGCTTCGACTCCGGAGCTGAATGTTCATTAGTCAAGGAAAGTGTCGCAGATAAGTTTAAGGGAAAACGACTAAACAATATTGTAAAATTAAATGGCATATGTAACGACTCCATCTTTAGTACGTTGCAAATTCTTTCAAATATAAACATTGAACAGTATTGCCTAGAGACTTTATTGCACGTTGTAATGGACAAATACCTGAAATATGATATTTAATTGGCCGCGAAAAATTAAGCCAGGGCTATAAAGTAACAATAGACGCTGAAAAATTCAGTATTTCTAAAACAAAAAGAGTTGAGGTCGTAACTTTTGTTAATTACGAAAATCTTGTAGATTCCAATGTCGACTTGAATTACTCTGATAAGACGGCCTTAAAAAACATTTTATATCGCTATTCTGATCGATTTATAGAGGGAATACCACAGACTCGAGTAACAACAGGGCATTTGGAGATTAAGTTGATAGATCCACAAAAGACAGTGCAGCGCCGGCCATTTAGACTTAGCGTTGATGAGAAAGAGCATGTACGTCATAAAATCGATGACCTTCTGAAATCTAATATTATTCGTCCCAGCTGTTCGCCTTTCGCTAGTCCAATGATACTGGTTAAAAAAAAAAATGGAAGTGATCGTCTTTGTGTGGATTACCGTGCTTTGAATGAGAACACAGTCGCAGACAAGTACCCATTGCCTCTAATTTCAGATCAGATTGCTAGGGTTCGTGGGGCAATCTTTTTTCATGTTTTGATATGGCTAGCGGCTTCTACCAAATACCGGTACATCCAGATTCAATTGAGCGCACCGCTTTTGTCACGCCCGAAGGGCAATATGAATTTCTGAACATGCCTTTTGGCGTAAAAAACGCTCAATATGTGTTTCAGCGCACTATAACTAAAGCATTGGGTGATCTTGCATACACTTACGTCATCGTGTACATCGATGATGTTTTGATCGCAGCCGAAACTAAGGATGAGGCTTTAGACCGATTGCAGATTGTGCTAGAAACCTTAAGTAAGGCTGGATTTTCATTTAAAGTAACAAAGTGTTCTTTCCTCAAAACTAAGGTGGAATATCTGGGATTTGAAGTAAGCAATGGACAAGTTCGCCCTAATCCACGCAAAATTCAAGCGTTGACAGAATTGCCACCTCCAAAAACGGTAACGCAATGTAGACAATTTATAGGGCTAGCTTCTTACTTTCAGCAGTTTTTGCCAAAATTTTCAGAGACTTTAAAACCATTATATTCGCTCACCTCAAAGAACAACTCAGATTTCGTTTGGCTGTTAGAGCATGAAAGAATTCGCTCGAAAATAATATCTGTTTTAACCCAGGAGCCGGTGCTAACCATATTCAACCCTCAACATTCGATAGAATTGCACACAGATGCTAGCTCAATTGGCTATGGGGCAATTTTACTACATAGAATAGATAAAATGCCTCATGTTGTCGAATATTATAGTAAATGTACGTCACCTGCGGAATCGAAATATTGCTCGTACGAACTTTAAACTTTAGCAGTCGTCAATGCGATTAAATATTTTCGTCATTATTTGCAGGGGCGTAAATTTGTAATATTTACTGATTGCAATTCCCTGAAAGCTAGTCGTACAAAATCGGACCTATTACCGAGGGTGCATCGATGGTGGGCCTTTCTACATTCATTTGTTTTTGATATCCAATATACAAAAGGAGTTCGAATGGCACACGTAGGTTTTTTATCAAGGAATCCGCTGATTAAAGAATGTAGGAGTGTGGTAAAAATAGTTGAAAAACGGGTTGAATTGACTGAGATAACTGATAACTGGCTAGTTTCTGAACAACAAGGTGATCCTTAAGTAGCAGAGTTGTCAGCTAAGCTAAAACATAACGAACTGCCGGAAAATTTAGATAAAACGTACGAATTGAGAAAAGGAGTTTTATATAAAAAAATCCAAAGAAACGGTAAAACAAAATGTTTACCCGTAGTCCCTAGGGCATTTAGATGGGCTGCGATTAATCACGTCCACGAATCCTTTATGCATTTAGGTTGGGAGAAAACGTTGGATAAAGTCTATGGATTTTATTGGTTCGAAAATATGTCGAAGTACGTTCGTAGATTTGTTGAAAATTGCATCACCTGTAAATTGGCCAAGCCACCAGCTGGAAAAATACAGGCTGAATTACACCCGATTCCTAAGGTAGACATTCCGTGGCACACAGTGCATATAGACATAACGGGTAAGATGAGTGGGAAAAACGATTTAAAGGAGTACGTAATTGTTTTGGTAGACGCGTTCACAAAATTTGTTTATTTCCATCACACCCTAAACATTGACACAGAAAGTTCAATAAAAGCCGTTAAAGCCGTCGTGTGTTTGTTTGGCGTGCCTACGCGAATTATAGCGGATCAGGGCCGTAACTTTGCAAGCACAGGATTCCGTGAATTTTGTTCTTCACAGAAAATTGAGCTACATTTAATTGCTACAGGGCAAACGGCCAAGTAGAAAGTATAATGAGCACGCTTAAGAGAATGTTGACCGCCGTCGAGACCAGTCAGAGGTCGTGGCAAGATGCCTTAACCGAAGTGCAGTTGGCAATGAATTGCACGACCAATCGAGTCACCAAGGTCAGCGCATTAGAAATGCTAATAGGTAGGGACGCCCGACCTTTCGGCCTGTTGCCAATAGGCGAAGAAGAGGTTAATTTAATTGATAGGGAATCTTTAAGACAACAAGCTAAGGGAAACATGGAAGCCAATGCTCATTACGACAAACGTAGGTTTGATAAGAACAAGGCAAAAATAATAAAATATAACATAGGAGAACATGTGTTGTTGAAAAACGAAGAGCGTCACCAAACGAAGCTTGACCCAAAATTTAAAGGTCCGTTTGAAATAATCGAACTACAGGATGGAGATCGTTACGTTTTAAAATCATTAACAAGCAAAAGAACTTACAAATATGCTCACGAATATTTGAAGGCATTGCCGAATAGAGAAATAAGTAATGAAGTTGATGAAGATTTGGACGACTTTAGAGGAGATGCGTCTGATTCCCAAGTGGGGAATAAAGGTATGGATGGCACGGTAGGTGCCTTGGAATCCCAAGAGGGGACATAAAGACCGCACCAGAACAGAAGGACATGTTATGGCGGGGGTCGGTAATTGGGAAAAATAGAAATACACCAGTTGATGGAACTAATTGGCTTAGTAAGAAATGTTAAGTATGGTTAAGAAGGAAATGTAATGAAAAGAATTTATACGTTATTAAGAAACTAATTTGCTAATTTTGTCTTACATGCCTCCAAATGTATATAAAGAAAAAGTAATGAAATGTTTGTAAACAATAAAAACCAATAATAACTGACGTTTGAGAATATTGTGGTCTAACATCAGCACACGAGGACGTGTGAGTTATCAGGAAGGCGCTTTGTAGGTCAGTTTAAATGCGTGAGATAGAGCGCTAATGTTTTGTTGGCAAGTGTATGTGCCAGAACGTCATTTAAAGTAGGCAACGCATGGGCGGCATACTTTGGTTTGCAAATGCGCAATTACGAGGAAGAAGCAAAGTAGCAGAAATGGAGAGACTGTTACTGAGTGAGGTCTGATCGTGTTCCGCAAACTGATAGAGGAGAGACAGGAATCCGTTAGGCACTTTGAGTGAAAAGAAGGAATGCGCGACTATGGTGCCTTTCGTGTCTTTCGAAGAGTTGAGCTGAGTTCAGTTCAGAGACTTGCTGTGCTTCAACAAAATAAATAAGTGAAAAAGATGAATCCGGCACCGAACAATATCCCGACCAATATGGATCCTTCGCCGAACAACAATCCGACATATACAATTCACTAACTTCGAATGGCCAATGACACTCTCAGACCCCTTATGCTGTTTTTTAAGTCAGTGCAGCGCCAAGATTTCAAAAGATTTCTCGCCAGAGGAGTACAATTCATTCACCTAATCAAAGGCAAAATAAAGAACACATTTAGTTATAAATGAAATATATACTTGCAAAAGTTTTGAAGACCCACATTCTGAATTTTTTTCTCAAGCTCGTACAATCATCGAATGTTGTGAAAGGCTGGTCGGCAATTAATACTCTCACTGTAGCCGTTGCTCCAAAAATCTTCCAGTTTCATGTCCATTCTTCTATTTAAATAAAACTAAACAATTTATATTAACATATATTTAACAATTAGTTTGTTGTTTGCACTTACCTATTTATATGATGCCTTGTTGATGGTCATAGAACTATTGTTTTAATTTGAGTACTTGAGATATAAAAAGTGTCATCATCGATAACATTTATCACGAGAAACGTACGAGAAATCGGACGCTCGCTAAAAACGGAGGTGTTTGCCTGCTGAGGTAACGCGAGCGGCAATTACCCCTGACTTCAATCAGCTGTTCACGTTTTGGTATATGCTTCTTTGTTTTTTTATAGACTGTTGTTATACTCTGATACTGAAAATATCATGGTATGTATATTGGTTTTGTGCAACGTCCGTGCGTCTGTCCGTCCGTAAGACAAAATTTGGTCATTCTAGCTGTCAGAATGTGAGAAATATATGGTTTTATCGGTTTTTAGTGATCGATTTTATCGATTTCCCAGCCTCCTAGTAGGCGTGGCACTTAGCACTTTATCTGTACCGGCTATAGATAAACATAATTGCAAAGTTTCAAGTCTCTAGTTTTACGGGTGTCGAAAAAAGTTGCGTTCATACGGACGGACGGACAGACGGACAGGCACCATGACGGACATTGCATAAAACCAATATAATATGATACTTTCAGTATCAAAGTATAAAATTTTGGATGCTACCCACTACATTTAAAAATATTTGATTAAAAAATTTGGGTGCCACACCCACCACTGCAGCCCACCTTTTAAATTTGGAGTTGTCCAGTTGTCTTCTACAGTTTTTAAGTTAAATTTATCAAATTTGGGAACATGATAGCGATGTTTACCACCTGGCCCACCATTTTCGCACCTGCATTCCCCCTTTATGATAATAGTGCATTTACACTGGCGCCGTTAGCAACGCCTTTAGCATTTCGCCTAAAGGTCTTCGATATTTTTAGCCTTTACCATACAAAATGTGTCCGTTAAATTTGAATTTAGCGACTTTTTGCTCGCGCCGCTAAGCGCCGCTAGCGCCGCTATTCTACCGGCTCAAATAAAGACCTTTTTTTACCGATGAATCGATACTTTTGGTCAAATTATTGATGGCGGCAACAGCAATCAGCTGATTCAAAATCAAAACAAATGTGCAAGTAAGTACAAAATTATTGAAAATATGAAATATTTTTATTATTATTGTAATTAAACAATTTATTTTCAAGTGGATGTCGGCCAAAAACAAAAGCGCTGGTCGGAAAGCTTGGAAACCATTTTTGCAAAGAAACCTCAATTTTTAATTGGGTCAACAAATTTGCCAAACAAGTTTGCAGAACCCCTTCTGAATATTGCACAGGCAAGCAGTCGATATGCCAAACAACCTGGCAACGGTTCTGTACTCAGCGGATGAGCCCAGGCTGTACAAAGCTACGGCAACTCGCTTATCTAGTGGGATGCACGCTCTTGGAGTCTTTCTTTCCATTTGAGGCAAGGCATAGACTAACTTTTAAGAGGCTTCTTTCCATCATGAAGCTCTTCTTGAACAAATGCCCACTCAACAGTGGCACATCTATCTCCAAATAACAACCATTGCGCTCGAGCATCCAGACACTTCGCGTGCTAATACAGTCGAACTGCAACAACATATTTAGCGCAGCCGTTGCTGCTGCCGCTTCTTCGTTTTCGCAATCAACAAAACTGCTTAAAATGTATTATTATTATTATGAATTATTGCAATATTATTAATATTGTCACCAATTTGCATGGCCAGCATCAATAAATTTAAATTTTGCTCTATTTTTCAAATTTCTTCTTCTTCAGCAATCACAACAAAAGTAAACAAAAAGTATTAAAGTATAAAAACAGCTGATTCTAAAGACTTTTCGCCAATGTAAATGACTTTCGCCGCTAACCACTAAGGCTTTTTTAGCGTCGCCAGTGTAAATGCACTATAAGACTCCTTACCATCCGATGTTTTTCTGGTATCAAAGTATTCCGCAGTCGGTTGTGTCCGGCTTCAACGTTTTCACTTGTTTTTCCTTTTTTATACCCCGAACCCATTAAATGGGTAAAAGGGGTATAATGGTTTTGTGCAAAAGTATGTAACAGGCAGAAGGAAGCATCTCCGACCCTATAAAGTATATTATTCTTGATCAGCATCGACAGCCGAGTCGATGTAGCCATGTCCGTCTGTCCGTCTGTATGAACGCGTCGATCGCAGAGAATACAAGAGCTAGAGACTTCTGATTTTAAATATAAGTTTTCCTATGCCATAAGCAGAACAACTTTTCTGGTTTCCGATATACACATCTAATCGATTACAAAAAAACCTCGAATTTGGAATATGTAAAAATTTGGGTTGAAATAATGGGTAACGATAGAGCTTTTCTGAACATTTCATCGAAATCGGTTGAGAAACACCAGAGATATCGAAGATTTAAGTTTAGTCACAGATGCATACAGACAATGACTGTACGCGTTAAGTATAGGGTTCGGGGTATCTCCTAGTCGGGAAATCTCGACTAGAGCCTTCTTACTTGTTTATACTTTGATACTGAAAGTATCATAGTATATTGGTTTTGTGCAATGTCTGTCATGGTGTCTGTCCGTCCGTCTGTCCGTCTGTATGAATGCAACTTTTTTCGACACCCGTAAAGCTATAAAAAGTATCTATATACCGGTCAGATAAAGTGTCAAGATTACGGTGCCACGCATACAAGGTAGCTGGGAAATCGATAAATTGAATAACTGAAAACCGTTAAAACCATACATTTCTCACATTCTTACAGCTAGAATTACCAAATATTGCACGCAGATAGCTAGTCATATCCCTGAAAAAACTGCATCAACATTTTGGATGCCACGCCCACTCTTTCCGCCCCCATGCCTCCTTCATGAAATTTGAAACGCATATAGTTTTCACATTTTTGGTGGTATTTCAAAAGATTTAATTCAACCCTTTGGATGCTACACCCACCTCTGCCGCCCGTCAAAAAGACGAAGGCAAAAACGTTGCTTACTTTTCTGCCGCTGCGGCAGCCGAGCTACTGTGCATAGGCTTTGCCATAGCCAGAAACCAGTTTCTTTGCCGCTGCGGCAGCAGAGCAACAGCCGAGCAATTGTGCATAGGGCACACGAAGTTTCTGCGCTATGCATAGCCTATGCGTGTGCCGACTGCGCTGCTCAAGACATTTTTCCTATGCACAGTGCATACGACGCTGCCGGTCCCTGATTTAGGTATTCATTCGCCCAAATGATTTTTGCTTCATTTGAGCTCGGAGCCACCAAATACAGAAAACATGCACATGTGTTGTTGTTGTTCGCACTCTGCTGCTGCTATCCCCCTTCCACAATATACAGCCGCTCAACAGCAAACAGCATACAGAAACATACATACACACATATATACACCTAACGGCGATCTTGTCGCTGACATACAGACGTATACACAGCAAATTGCTGGCACACCGTCTGTACCTAGTCAAGCGCCGGCGCATGAATGACTTCCACTTTTTTAGCTACGCAAATGGTCTGCAAAATTTGCGTTCGGCTCGCTGCTTTCAGCAGCCGAATGCTGGTGGCTCCTCCGCAACGCATTTGATTCCTCTATGTATACCTACTTAATGGTAGTACGATCAAAATTATGTGACGGTACTCAGTAGTAAGGCGAGCGAGCGGGTTTGCGCTGTCATGTGCCGCCAGAACAGACGACAGCTGCCTTAGTTGCTGTTTTGACTTAAACGAGCACGGCTGTGAACATTTTATGGCGGTGGAACCAAATTTGGTATGATAAAACAGACTCGTGCCTTGTTTGGTGCATCCCGAGATTCCTTAAGTTTTTGATTTTCAATATCCGTGTGGTTATCAATTTTTTGTTTTAGTCGCGTTAATATGGCATTCATGTCAACCAAGGTGTGCTCCAAATCATCAAGACGGCTGTGCGCACTATTTTTTATGGAGAGAGATGAAGGTCGTTGGGCAGCATCAGCGGGCCGTGCAGCTGTCATAGCACAAACGTTAGCTTCCGCTTCCATCAGCTCATCAGCAACTGCAATTCGCTCATCCATAGACGCCGAACGTAGCACTATCAGCTTCGTTGAATATGCTGTGGCAGAAGTGCAAGCCAACGTACTCGTAGCACATCGCTGGAGACGCGGCCTCAGCAAGCATAGTCATCTGCCGAAGCAGCTGTGATGGCTTTTGATGATCGAGGACAAGCTCAGACAGCGCTCTATGTAGTTTACGGTCAGTCGACTTTGTGAACCGTTTAACAATAGTCGCCTTTAAATTGTTGTATGTATCAGCTTCTGGTGGCTGCATAATGACATCTGATAATTCCGACATGACGCTGGCATCAAGTGCGCTCAATAAGTAGTTAAATCGTGTGTTGTCGAAAGTAATGCGATTGCATACAAATTGTGCCAAAATTTGTATAAACCATAGTTCGACATGATCTGTCCAGAAGGGTGGCAGCTTGATAGCACCAACTGATTCGACTGTTGGCAGGTTGCCGTAAGCTTGAATTTCGTGTTGTTGCGGAGAGCTGGAACTTGATGTGCCGGTTGGCACGTCGTTGTTGTTGTTGCTTTTCAATTCACCTGAGACTGGTCAACAGGCTGCGTTTGCTGCATCAATTAAAATGTTAATTTTGCTTTGCGGGGTCACCAATGTAGAACTTGTGTTTTTTTTTTTATTAATATATAAGGAGACATAAAAAAGGAGACAAGTCTAATGTTCAAAATTATCGGGGTATCTCCAAATTGTCTGCTATACCAAAAACGTTTGAGAAATTGATAACTTCTCAGTTACAACATTTTTGTAGATCTTTTATATCACCGTGCCAGCATGGATTCGTGAAAAAAATATCTACAACCACTAACCTGTTAGAATCTTCACTAGTTGTTAAGGGTTTTCAAAATAAAATGCAAACGGATGTTATTTACATTGATTTCAGTAAGGCATTTGACTCGGTTAATCACTACCTCTTACTTCATAAACTTCAACTTTTAGGTTTTCCAAGCAATCTCATTCTGTGGATAAGGGAATATTTAATTCATAGAACACAAAGAGTTAGTTTTAAAGGTTCTGTCTCTAAGGTGGTTAATGTCACTTCCGGTGTTCCGCAAGGAAGTCACCTTGGACCTTTATTGTTTACACTGTTCATCAATGATCTCCCATCTGTAATTAGCCATTCTCGAGTGCTGATGTATGTTGACGATGTAAAGTTATGCATGTCAGGTACTGCTCTGTTGTCTGCTCAAAAATTACAAACTGATTTAGATAATTTTCAAAAGTGGTGTCGTGTTAACTTACTAAATCTTAATTGCAACAAATGTAAAGTCATTTCTTGTTATAGATGCCTTTCTTTTTCAAATATATATTTTCTTGATGGAAGCCCACTCGATCGCATTGAATGGGTTGATGACTTCGGTATCCTTTTTGATCCGAATTTTGCTTGGCGCCGCGCGTTAACAAGCCGGTGCTTGGTATCCTTGGGCAACTTAATTATACTGTTCGTTAGTACATCTACGTCCAAATAAATAAACTAATGTCTTAAAAGTACATCCCGTTTTTGGCGGTAGACGCGGGAACAACTGAAACGTCGATTGGTCAATGCTGTAAACTCATATATCTATCGATACATACCGTTAATATATATCGCGAGGAACCAGTGTTTGTTTACGTCGCCGTGGAGCTGCCAGACTTGGCTGTGGCTGGGTCGCCACAATATATTGATTAAACTATTACAAAAATTGACAGGTCTATTGCATTTTCGGTAATTTTCATTCATAAAATGTGAAAAGACCACGACCATTTTTATGTATCAGGCAGCATCTGTTTACTTTTGAACATATGTATTGAGCTGCCACAGTTCCTTAGCCCGCTTCATATCAGTTAGCTTTCTATTACGCAGTAGTTCAGTTCACGTTAGAGCTAAAAGATCCATTATGAACTATCTTAGATTAATTAATATTTAATTTCATTTCTCAACATCTAATAGGAAAATATCATACTAAATTTAATTGCTATAGCTTTTTAAAACATGTAGCTTAAATTTCTTTTGTACCGTATTTGGGGAGATTATCTGTAAGAAAATATTGGGGCTTAAGTACAAGCCACATATTTTGGTGGTCAATTTTGTATGCACCCGGCACCGAGGCCTCGCGAGGTAGCTGCACTCTTTCGAATATATCTTAAAAACTGGCATAGAACTATTTTATTTAAACACAGTATCATTAGAAAGGTGAAGCTATAGACTTTAATTTTGTATTATCGGATTTCGGTAACATTCCTTCTAAGTTGAGATATTTAAGAAACTGTGAAAAATTTTCACACAAATCACTTAATCCACCCATTTAAAAAAACTAAAATGGCCGTAATATTGCATAAAAACAATAAATAAATACATTTCTTACAATTCTGCATCATTACTTTATTGCCTTCCTGTAAAAAACATTTATTTTAAAACTATCGATAGCCGATAAATATATATAAATATTAGACAAATGATAAATTATGCACCTCTTAACGATTTAAATGTATTTTAATAATTAATAAAAAAAAATATAAATATAATAACATAAATTTTATGCGTATCCTTAACTTGTTATAAAATTGCTGAAAATTCTAAAAGTTGAGGCAGGTCAAAACTAACAAGACAATTGCGACGCATACATAAAAATGTGCTGCCTTTGCATACATGTACACACACACACACATGTATATGCTGTGCTGAGCAAACGAAACAAAATCACAAAAATCTCGGCAAAGCTAGCCCACCAAAAAATGAAGCCAGCGCAAGTGCATGTATACTCAAATGTATGTTTAACCGTTACTTGCATTCCGCTGGCGCGCTCTCTACCCTAAAAACACTAGCCGGGCTGCTGCAAACGAACAGCAACTGAAACAAAAGCATCTGCAAATGCTGCTTTCTCGCTCTCTCATGCACTAACACATACATGTCATGTGTCCGTGTGACTAACTGCTCGCTCACATATGCACGCATACATACACGCGACTTGAGCTCCGTACAAGTCCGTTGTGTTGCTTACAGCAGCGCAAGAAATATAATGACGTTCCGAATTGCGCGGCCAGCTCTGTCTGTTAAGTTTTCGACTCTTCTTCTTCCTGGATCGGAAGTTTAACATTTTGACGGCAATAAGATTACAGTCGATTTAAGGTCTCTATGTATTCTATGCTCAGTGATACTACCCTTCCTTGCCATGCAGCAGCAAGCGGACTGAATTAAAAGTCTAAAATTGTCAAACTCAGTTTCGATGACAACAACAAGATAAATTTAGTAAAGCAACAACTAATCTTTGTCTCGCTTCTCGCACAAATTTCCATCAAAACAAAAGTTTTAACAAACATCGCCAAGTAAGAAAACAGAAAGGCAAGAAAATAAACGCGCAGCCACTCGCTTAGCACGGACAAAAGCAAGCAAAGGATGCAAATGCAAAGCAAACAATATCTAATTTTAATTTAATTTAAATCTAAGAAAAAAAAAATTATAAATAAAAAAGTGAAAACGTTGCAGTCGGACGCAACCGACTGCGGAATACTTTGATACCAGTAAAAGAACGGATGGTAAGGAGTCTGCTTGCAAAGAAGTGGGCCGGGTGGTAAACATCGCCAGCTATCATGCTACCAAGTTTGGTGGCTCTAGCTCAAAAACTGTTAAATATATAGCCGATTCCAATTTCATAAGGCGGGCGGCTTGGGTGGGCGTGGCATCCAAAATTTTGATACAGATCTTTGGTAGATGTTGCCTTCTATCTTTCTACCGAATTGGGGGGCTCTAGCTTAAAAACTGTAAGAGATATCGAAATTTCAGATTTTAAATGGTGAGCTGCAGAGGTGGGCGTTGCATCCAAATTTTTGATGAAGATTTCCAATTTCAAGGAGAAGGGGGGATGGGGCGGAGTTAGGGGGCGTGAAATCCAAAATTTTGATGCATTTTTTTAGGGAACGTGATTACCTATCTTGACACAAAATTTGGTGGCCCAAAAATTGTGAAAGCAATAGGCGTTTCCAATTTCATGAAGAAGGGGGGAACGTGATTACCTATCTTGACACAAAATTTGGTGGCTCTAGCCCCAAAAATGTGAAAACTATAAGCGTTACCAATTTCAAGGAGCAGGGAGAACGGGGGCGGAAGGAGTGGGCGTGGCATCCAAAATTTTGATGCAGTTTTTTCAGGGACGTGCAAAATTTTGTAACTCTAGCTGCAGGAATGTGAGAAATATGTGGTTTTATCGGTTTTCAGTTATCGATTTGATCGATTTCCCAGCCTACTTGCAGGCGTGGCAACCCAATCTTGACACTATCTGTCGCGCCTATAGACAAACATAATTGCAAAGTTTTAAGTCTCTAGCTTTACGGGTGCTGCGTTCATTCAGACGGACAGACACAATTACGGACATTGCACAAAACCAATATACTATGAGACCTTCGGTATCAAAGTATAAAAAGCAAACGACAAAAGAGCGACCTTAAACTTTACGCAGCCAACAAGTCAATAATCGACACTTATGGCACGTTAAATGTAACAATTGATCTCAATCTGCAACGCAAGTTCAATTGGTCATTTGTCGTCGCTAACATCCAATCAGCAATCATCGGATCTGATTTTCGCACTCACCAAAAGTAAGAAACTCATGGATCCAAAATCCGAGATATCAAGAACTGGGAAACTATCTCAAGTTAACGTGTCGACAATCAACTGACGTGAACTGCACGGAATCACTCATCCATATGCTGACCTCCTCAATCGCTTTATTGAAATAACACGACCCAACACATCTCCAGCCACCCGTATCGATAATGATGTATCGCACTACATAGAGACAACTGGGGCTTCAGTTTTTGACAAGCCAAGACGGCTTACTGGTGAGAACCTGAAGGCTGCACGTCGCGATTTGGATTTACTGCTTTAACATGGAGTAATCCGCCCATCCAGTAGCCAATGGGACAGTCCAATATACTTGGTACCTAAGAAAAATAACGGATGGCGCACATCAGGTGATTACAGAAAGCTTAACTCTCGTACCACTTCAGACCGCTATCCTGACCCACACTTTGACGACATTCTTCAGCGCTTGCACGGCTCAAAAGGTTCTACGATTGACCTTGAGCGCGCATATCATAAAATTCCAGTTGCTACTTGTGACATCGCAAAAACAGCTGTTATAACGCCATTCGGGTTATTTGAATTCATTGGCATGCCACCTGATCTCCGAAATGCAGCACAAACATTCCAACGGCACATGGAAAACCTGCTGCGTTGTTTTTCCTTTGTCGGCTGCTACATAGACGATATAATCGTGTACTCCGCTTCGCATCAGGAGCATCTCCAGCACCTTACCAAAGTTTTCGAGATTCTCCGTACAAACAACTTGACCATCAACCTGCTAAAATGCCAATTTGGGCAAAGTTATGTTACCTTCTTAGGGTACACAGTCAACGCCGAAGGTTTTAAGCCCCTCAAGGAGCGAACTCAAGTCATCAACGAATTCCCCAAGCACAAGTCAATCATAGAATTGAGCAAGTTCCTAGGAATGGTCAACTATTATCGCCGACTGATTCCTAATGCAGCAGAAGCACAGATTCCGCTCACTGTGTTCCTCAAAAGCGCAACTAAGAATGACAAACATGAGATCAACTGGACTCCATCTGCTAACGAGGCAATCGAACATTGCAAGCAAGGCATAGCAAACGCCACGCATTCTACCTTTCTTTCGCCCTCAGCTCAGCTATCTGTAATAACTGACGCCTCAGATACCGCAACTGGTGCTACGCTCGAGCAGTTTGAAGGCAATGTTTGGCGCCCTGTCTCCTTTTCCTCTCGGAAGCTGAGCCCAGCAGAAAAAAATTACAGCACGTACTATCGCGAGCTTTAAGCTATATTCGCTGCAGTGATTTTTTTTTAAACACATTCTGGAAGGACGACCCTTTATTATACAGACCGACCATAAGCCATTAACGTTTGCATTTGCACAAAAGGCTTCCAAAGCATCAACAAGTCAATTGCGCCAACTGGACCTAATTTCCCAGCTCTCAACAGAAATTGTACACAGTTGCGGATGCACTTTTTCGGATTAATGTAATTAATATGCCAAGCACCTTAAATGCACAAACTATCTTCGACGCCCAACAAAGTGATGAGGAAATCACACAGCTGGCAAATACAACATCGCTCCACCTGGAAAGTGTTCGCATTGATCAGCTGGACATACTATGCGACACATCAAATGGAAGCGAGCGACCATACTTTCCAAAAATTATAAGACGCCAAGCTTTCGATTCAGTGCACGGCCTGGCACACCCAAGTGGCCGCACAACCGCGAAACTAATCCGGCAACGCTACGTCTGGCCAGGTATAAACAAAGATGCAACGCTCTGGGCACGTCAATGTGTATGGCACACACGCAGTGCTCTCGAAAGAATAGAGGTGCCGGACAACCGCTTTGAACATATCCATTTGGATCTAATAGAGCTTCCCTGCATCAATAGTTTCCGCTCCTGCTTAACAATTATCGACCGGTTTAGTAGATGGCCACTCAACACATGACAGCTGAAACTATTGCAATGGCACAATGGACAATCTCAATTGACCTCAAACCAGCTTTCCTCGCTAATCTCAATAAGCAGAATGATGGTCAGGAACCGCAACCGTCTCCGCATGAGCCAGCCACATCGTCTCAAACTAAGGATGAGATTCCGTTACCTTCGCCGACAGACACTAGGGGGGGAGTAGATGTGGCGACCCAGCCACAGCCAAGTCTGGGAGCTCCACGGCGACGTAAACAAACTCTGGTTCCTCGCGATATATATTAACGATATGCATCGAAAGTTTACAGCATTGACCAATCGACGCTTCAGTGATTCCCGCGTCCACCGCCAAAAGCAAATGTATGTAGCTTTAAGATGTATTTATATACTTAATAAAGTGAGCATTTATAAGAACACAAGTTCTACACAACTATTTCAGAGAACTCTGAAAATGCCGATTCTTTCGAGGAATTTGTAAACGTTGACAATGACATTGCTGTATCCGGTATGTTGACAGATAACGACATTTAGGAAAACATATCAATAATGAAAATGTCGAGGATGATGATGATTTCGAAGGAGATGAAATTTTATCCAACATACAAGAGCGTTAATTCCTCAAATAAAACTTTTTTTCAACACATGAGTTTGATGATAGTGTCTTTGACAACCTAATAAGTTTAGAGAACGAAACAGAAAGAAGTAAGAAGGATCTAGTCGAGATTTTCCGACTAGGAGATACCCCGAACCCCATACTTAAGGCGTACAGTCATTGTCTGTTCGCATCTGTTACCTAAACTTCAATCTTCGATATCTCTGGTGTTTCACAACCGATTTCCATGAAATTTCCAGAAAGGTTCTATCGTTACCCATTATTTTTTTGTAATCGATTCCATGTGTATATCGGAAAACAGAATAGTTATCGATAATTTGAAACAAACTTGTTCTGCTTATGGTATAGGAGAACTTATATTCAAAATCTGAAGTCTCTAGCTCTTGTAGTCTCTGAGATCGAAGCGTTCATACAGACGGACGGACATGGCTATATCGACTCGGCTGCTGATGCTGATCAAGAATATATATTCTTTATAGTGTCGGAGATGCTTCCTTCTGCCTGTTACATACTTTTGCACAAAACCATTATACCCCTATTACCCATTTTATGGGTTCGGGGTATAAAAATAAGAGAAATCAAATATGAAGGCTATGGTCTACATTTCCCGACTAGGAGATACCCCAAACCCCATACTTAACGCGTACAGTCATTGTCTGTATGCATCTGTGACATAAACTTCAATCTTCGATATCTCTGGTGTTTCTCAACCGATTTCGATTAAATTTTCAGAAAAGTTCTGTCGTTACCCATTATATAACCCCCAATTTTTACACTATCCAAATTCGAGATTTTTTGTAATCGATTCCATGTGTATATCGGAAACCAGAATAGTTATCGATAATTTGAAACAAACTTGTTCTGCTTATGGTATAGGAGAACTTATATTCAAAATCTGAAGTATATTGCTCTTGTAGTCTCTGAGATCTACGCGTTAATACATACGGGCAGACGGACATGGCTATATCGACTCGGCTGTTGATGCTGATCAAGAATATATATACTTTATGAGGTCGGAGATGCTTCCTTCAGCCTGTTACATACGTTTGCACAAAACCATTATACCTCTTTTACCCATTTCATGGGTTCGGGGTATAAAAACACCAAGCAATCGAAAATTACAGACTTTTTTAGAGCTTGATTTTTTGTTATTATAATTTTATGTTTCTGTTTTCTTTAATTTGTAAAATGTACATTAATATATTATATTTTAAATTCCAATAAAGTTAAAAATGTAAACATTATGTCAAATAAAATAGCCCCGTTTATTCGAATTTTCATTTTTTGAGCCTCGTTAAATTGAATTCCTGTGTAATTCGTAAAAAATGTGTTCTCCTTGCCATTTCGAATCATCGGGATTCGACTGTAATATTTTTAACAAATTGTTAAGTGTCTCTCCTAAAATGCCAACAAGCTCAATAAACATACTCTCCTGTTGAGAGCCTAACATAAGTAATAACTCTGTTCCATCCATCTTTTTTTATTAATTCATTTTTAAAAACAATTAGTAAATTATGCGCAGAGATAAACAGGTCACTTTTACAAAGGAAGAAGAAGACAGTTGATGTTAGATGTTGCAATGTGAACACTAGTTTCACATCTTTTCATCGTTTCGCGTGATGTGCCCTAGTGTGAATTGGGTATACCCATTGACCAAATAATGTTAATGGTCAGTGGTATAACACAACAATGTGCGATTTTAACCTTTCTCACTATACACTGTTTAAAAAAATTGTCAAAAAATTAGTATTAAGACATATCTTTACTTTCCTTAAAAGTAGTACAAAATTGAGATTTTCTCTGCTTAAAAAACAGTTTGTTTTAACATAATTCTTGTTGTGAAAATAATAAAAGATCTGATTGATATTATTGTGAACTACGTTATCGAATTTTAGAGGTCAATCGAGGCTGCAAAAATATAAGGTCCTGACAACGCTTCAAGAGATTTTAGACCATAATTCTGGAAAAACTTGCTAAAACAAAAGGCAAAATGTACAAGGACATTGAAATTATTCTTTGCTGCACATCTACAATGATATTTAACGCGAATAAAGCCAGAAAATCGAGGTGTTGAACGAAAAACAACCGATGTCGAAGATATACGCATTGTGCGCATTAGCAGGATTCGGCTGTCAGCATCCTCTAGTTACTAAAAATGATTAAAATCTGTCGGTCAGTGATGTTACTGTCTGTCGTCATCTAATTGAGCATAATCTAAATGCCAGAAGTCCCAGAAAGGTACCCCATAATACCATTTATCACATGGATAGAACCAACGATATTGTAAGAAAAGCAAGCCCATATCATTATACTGAGGCCACCATGTTTAAATGTCTTCTTGGTGTACCTAGGATTATATTCTGTGATTGGTGGACGTTGTACATACTGACTACAATGATGATACAGCAATATTTTGCTTTTATCTGTCCACAATTGTTGTGCAATGACTACTACTATTTTTATGATATATAGGAAACAAAAGCTAGGTGAAGGTGCAAAATAATAAAATTCTAATAAAATTCGCTTTTACTTTACTTATCATTTTTGACATGTATTTAACTGCATTGTTTTTTTTTTTTTTTTGTGATTTAAAGTATAACATGCTCAGGTTAGTTGTTTAAAAAGTTGCCCACAAAGGCAAGTTCAGCATCTTGGTCGCTATCGTTTTGACGCACAGCCATTGCAGTTTCCACAAGATAATAAAGACATTTATATTTATCACTTTCTTCACGACATAAGCCTGCAAGTGCAATCGTCAACGCATATGATAGAAGCAGGAACATCAGCTTACCTTTACGTGGTGGCGTTTGCACCTCTTCCTGGATATTTTCGTTCTGTGTGATATTAGCATTTTCTTCTTCTTGTGGATTGAATAAAAATTTTTTCTCGGCGCCCAATATGTGATTGCCTATATTCGAAGATTCTGTATGAACACTATTTTGTTAACGTTTTTTTTAGGTATAATTACTTTTAAGAATCTGGGCTGTAGCTGATTTTGGGCGGGTGTTTGCGATAAATTTTGTGGTAGTTACTTCCTCAGTGCTAAAAACGGTCCTGCGATGCAGTGTAAAGAAAACAAGGCGAAAGTGTTGTGCAGTTGTTTTTGTACGCATTGTAATCGTGTGCGAAAAAGAAAATAACTTATTAGAAACAAAATTTACAAAAATTATCATTTAATGTTCTGCACGATTAATATTTCGCATATTGTTAGACATTGAACGCTGAATTGGCGCTGTGCCGAGAAAATCTTACTTTATAACGCTCTGCCAATCATCAGAGTTTGCAAAGCGTACTTCTTCCTCGCTAGCCTGGTCGCAGGATTCGTAATCAGCCCCGCTTTCCTCACCCTCAGATCTGTGAATGAGAACGGGAGGTTTTAAAACAAACAGTTGGGTTCTCGTTAAACTTATAGACTAAAACTTTTAACAGAAAGCTACCTAAGCGCTGGCAATAAACGATTGCAATTATTACGGTAAGAAAAGACCTTCGATTCGCACAGATTAATTTGCTCTTGCTTTCCATGTCCGTTATCCTGCTTAATAATTTTATGTGGTGCAGTCTCTGATGCTTTTTGGCGCTTACGACCACGTTTTCTCGGTTTGTCATCCTCAAGCTTGATTAATGGGTGGACGCTATATTCTCTACCAATGCTGCCACGGCTGTTTCTGCTGCTCCCCTTGCTTATGGCTACCTTGTGCGACTGAAGGCTTTGTATCTTATCAAGAATACTTGCTTGCACCGAGGTGTGCAACCTTTGAAAACCAATCGGATTATTTTCTATTGCTTTCTTCCAGCTTTGGAGATTGTATTATAGGCGGTAAACATTAGTAGTGGGCTCAATGATAAAATTCAAAAATAATTCAATTGAAATTACCTGTAAATAACACTGTCGTCGAATTCGTGCTCCATTTTGACTATTTGTCCATTGGGTGTTTGCACATACTGATCGAAATTGCTAAGTACATTAGCAATTCCCTCGTGCATTTCAGCAGCGCTGTGAACCTCCTCTGTAGCGCCAACAATCTTAAAAGCAAAACCGGATTAGCGGTTTTGTAGAAATTTATTTGTCAACACAAAAACCTTACCACTTCCGAGGCAGGACTGCCTGTAATTGGATTTTCAGTGCCGCTAGTATTTAAACCTGTAGAGCCGGAAGAGTTTGGGCTAATCTTTTTGCCACGGCGCGATATGGTAAAGTGCAACGGATCATTTCCTTCACGGCGTATCATTTCAGGCAGAATGCGCCGGCGAGCATTTATAAACCAATTGCAGACTTGAAGCACGGTTAAATTTGCCTCCTGTGACAGCGCAAACTTTTCGGCATCGCTGGGGTACGCATTGTAGCGATGTTCATATAGCCAACGCTTTAAAATTTTCACTGAGTGCTTTGGCAAGTTGCCGCGACGCTTTCGGAGTGCATTATTGTCATCAATATGCGTTTCCAATAGCATGTCATGAAAGTTTTGTATTTCTTGAGTCGCTTGCTCAGAATACTGGTCCTCTTCTACCATTTCATCGGCAGATAAATTGCTTAGCACCGCCCTAGACCCCTGCTGTAGCTGGTCCTGATCTTTGCTGGATTCCGAGCTGTAGCTCGCACGAGTCGAGTCGCCTAAAATAGTTTTTTTAATTTGTGGATGTACATAACTTTGCTCATAATTTATTCAATTACCTTTGCTCTTTAGTAAATTTATTTCTACGTCAACTTCGTGCATAATGTCATTTATATTCTGGCGCACTTGGCGATCTAACTCCATATCAACTTTATGTTGCTTCGGCAAAACACGAAAATGACTTCCCAAATAAAAACTATTTTAAAAAAGAGGTCAGTAGAATACAAAATTTTAAACTTTATATTTATAGTTTTCGTTTTTGTGTGTTCACAGCACCGGCTTTGGAATTAGACTAACTTTGACTTGACGGCGCTTCCTCGCTGTCAAAATTTGGACATGGCCTCCTACAACACATTTGTATTTTGAAATTGCTCGCCCTTAATGATGGTCGTTATCGAAAAATACTGCATTTTCGTCTATCGACAGTTTCTAGTATAAGACTTTTTAATGACGGGACAGTATAACATGTCAAGTTGACATTCCGAACCACAATTTTGACAAATCGCATAATTCGCGCGCTTAGCTCACTCAGCATAAACAAAATTATTGTTAAGTAAATCCAATAACTGACATAAACGACTTAATGCTTTATTAAGCAAGCGTCTAACCTCTGTATGGCAGCTGTTTGCACAGAATTTTACATGTTTAAGTGTGCTTCTGTTGTTAATCTTAAACTGTGTACAATTGCCATCGTTATAAGTACCACTTATTCAATGTGTATAAACTGCACTGCTCTAGCTTAATGACAAATGCGAAAAGAAAGATTTACTTCGCTCAAGTTTTATTAAAGTATATTTTTTTACAAAATGAAGTGTACACACTTGCCTTTATATATTCACACACGCAGCCAACTTCACGCGAGTCTGAAATTTGCGCACAACTCACTTCACAACATAGCTAAAACGTATATAAATAATAGTAAATTATGAAAAACAGCAGCGAAACGGATAGCATTCTGGACAATGTGCTAAAAGATGGAAACAGCACCGGTTACATCTAGCTATATGTCCAAAGATAAAGACGTTCTTTTTAATGATGAACAACTGGCTGAAACTTTTTCAAAATCTAAAAAGCAATATGCAAAACACATGCGGCGCTTATTTGGAAGTGTTTGTTCCAGCAATTAACGAATGTGGAAGTCTGAAAACACTGTTCAGACCCCCAGACAAAAGGGAACTTATGTTGCCCACGCATCAAGCCTGAGGCAAAGGACCCGTATAATTCGTTTCAACTGGTTTGAAATCCTGGATGCTATTTTTCAATAATGAGATGTTGCGCATGCTGCTGCTCCAGGCAAACCAACAAGTACTCAAGCGATTGGGCCAAAACTCTGCTGAGCAGACAATAGATCTTACACAGTTGTGCTCATGGCTTGCTTTAAACAACTTGAGTGGTGTGTTTTTTTTTACTTTAAACAGAGGAGCTATGAATGCTGGAAAATTCCAGTTTTCGTGCCACCATGTCGCTTCCGCACATTAAGTTTTACCATTAAGTAGGTATACATAGAGGAGTCAAATCGCGTTTTCCCAACTGCCGAAAAAATGCGTTGTGGAGGAGCCACCAGCATTCGGCTGCTGAAGGCAGCGAGCCGAACGCAAATTTTGCAGACCATTTGCGTAGCTAAAAAAGTGGAAGTCATTCATGCGCCGGCGCTTGTCTCGGTACAGACGGAGTGCCAGCAATTTGCTGTGTATTCGTCTGTATGTCAGCGACAAGATCGCCGTTAGGTATATATATGTGTGTATGTATGTTTTTGTATGCTGTCAAAAACTATACACTTAGGTAGACTTGACATCGCTCTCCCTCTCTTTTTACTCGCTGGAATTATCTGCAGATAGGATTAGCTATTTATAACGAGTAGCCGCTGTGTAGCTGTGTAGCAGCATGGCTGTATGTGGGTGTGTATGCAGTCGAAGCGCGAAGCAATACGCCGATAACATAGAAGAATAACTCTGTGCGTTTGCTAACTGGCAATTGCTGCGCACCACGCTAGCTTTGCCTATATAATATGGTCTTTGTATGAATGTGTATATGCAATACATTTGTTTCATTTTTGCCTTCGCTGGCTTCGCCGAGATTTTCGTAATTCTTTTCTGTCTCTATGCCCCTGAATATGCAAGTGTGTGTATGCAAGCACACACATTGCTCTAATCACTGACCATCCGCAACAATTGTTATTTTGCAGATGTGTATCTAAGACGCAGATATGTTTGTTTTATTGTTTTTTTCTATTGATTATATTTAAAAAAAATTAAAATATATATTAATATATTAGAAAATATATTAGCAAAAACAATAGATACATATTTAATGATAATATGTATTTGCACAGGCATTTAAGGCATATTCATTTTTGGGGGGAGGGTGTCGTCACAATACTACTTTGTATCACTATGACGAGGGGGGGGAAGGTTGTGGTTTTTGCCTTCGCTAGCTTCGCCGAGATTTTCATAATTTTGTTCTTCCTCTATGCCCTTGAATATGCAAGTGTCTATGTATTGCAGTGTTGTCCAAAATTTAAAAAGCAGCCACGCGTGGTTGACAAGAAAAATTCTGCCGGCGTTGCTGCCGACACATATATAGAGAGAGAGAATATGTGTATTATATAAATAGAACGCTCGGCAGCTTGTTCTCGTACGATGCGCGTGTTCGGCTGCATTTGCTCTCACGACTCATGTGTTCGGCTGAAGTCAAACGCGCAGTCATTCGCTATGCTGCATTCGTGTTTCGCTGCTACGCACACAAGCGCAACGCTTTCACTGTGTGGGTTTGGACACCACTGATGTATTGACATACAAAAAGGAATATGCCGATTAACGAAATGAATAACGCTGTGCGTTTGCATGTGGTAATTGCTGCGCGCCAGCCAGTGCATCTTTGCCTATGTGATTGTAGGACAGGGGGGGCGACAGCGGAAAGCAAGTAGCGGTTAAAAATGCATAAGTATTAGTATAGGTGTCACTTGCTTCATTTTTTTCTGGACTAGCTTCGCCGAGATTTTCGTAATTTTGTTTCCACAATGGACTTCACTAGCTCGCTAGAAGATACCCTATACCCTAAATGCTATAAAAAACGACATGGCCAAATCAAGTCGACTTATGATGCTGATCAATTATATATATATATAATTTGGTTGGATATAATTCCTTTTGCATGTTACATACATTCCCCAAAACCAATATACCCGTCTCGTCTGTACAATGCTGTGTGTATACACATCGAGAATGGGCAAATGAAAAAGAATGGGCAAATGCAAAACAAGAAAACAACAAAATTTGCTGGTTGCTGAGACGGCACACAGTAAAAATACCCTTAGTGTCAATATATAAGTATAATCAATGACATCTCCTAATATATATATTTTTCATATAAATAAAGTTTATTTGAAGTATTTTAATAGAAAATACGTTTACTTTATTCCGTATATTTTTTCAACATATTCAGCTAAATAATGCAATACCTAATTGCCAAAATGTTAGTAAACATGTATTATTGCATTTATCTATACAATTACGCCAAGATCAAATAAAGTCGAACTACCCTTCCTTGCTAGGGTAGCAGCAAGCGATTGAATCAAAAATTTAAAATTTGCTAAACTCAACTTCTACGACAACAACAAGAGAAATGCATTTAGGCAACAATCAATCTTTGTCTCGCACATCGCACACTTTCAAGGCCAAGTTTACTGTTTTGTCGCTATTCTATGCTCCGCCCCTTTGTTTTGAATTCCTATTTTTATTACTCCTTTATACACCGCGCTTTGTTTACAAATTCAAAACAGCCGCCAACGTAAGCTACAAACTCAAAACAGCCGCCAACGTAAGCTACAAACTCAAAACAGCCGCCAACGTAAGCTACAAACCACGAAGCTGAAATGAACTGCATCAAATTCAGCGAGTTAAAGAGAGGGAGAGCGATGTCAAGTCTACCTTAGTGCAGGCATGTCCAGCGTGAGCGAGGCTGGCATGTGTCAGTGTATTGGTGTGCTTTACACTGCGCAAACAAAATGTGACGTTATTATTGCACGCTATGAAAAATTATGATATAGTTAAAATATTAAATGGTTACCCAAACTTAGGTGTTAGCATTAAAGCTTGAAAAAGTTGTGAATAACATGCCCACAACTTATGCCTTCATCTGTACGCGAAGGCCATAAATGAAGCAAAAATCAGTGTTTAAAAAACTGCAATAAGTTTCATTTCTGCTGCTTTTACTTCTGCTTATGCTTCTGAAAAATAACGGAAGTCGCAGTCGAAGCAACAGCAGAAAACGAGCCCTGACGAAAAGCGCAGCAGCAGAAACTGTCGAATTTTTATAATTTTTGATTTTACTTTGTTGTTGCTTTCGGTCAGCACCGCAAGTCGAAGCAGAAGCAAGCGTTAAGCTTTTGCAAGTCTAAGCAGCAGCAAGTCGAAACAGCAGCCAGTCGAAGCAGCAGCAAGTCGACGGCAATCGCAGTCGAGACAGAAGGCGCCAGCAACGGTTTTTTCCTTTTGCTATTTGCCGATCACTTCATTCGTAAAGGGTTTGGCCTGCTTAGGAAATTCTGTGTTAGTCTATTTTGGTTCAGCTTCATTAACGCATGAAAGTAATTGTTTAGCTATGGCGCAAACAAACGGTATATGGAAATATTTTGAAAATATTGTAGATGAGGGCTTAGCTATATGCAAAACATGTAAAAATAAGCTAAAAAATAATAGATTGTCTAATTTAAAAACACATTTGATCAATTTACACAAAATAAATTTAAAAGTCGTGAGTGACGATCAGTTTGAAGCATCGTCGTCAAATTTTCAATGAAGTTAGCAAAGACAATTCGTAAAAAGAAAATCAAAATAGAAGTGAATAAATTTAAATTCACCAATTATGAGAAACATCATAGATCCAATTTGTGAAGGTCTTAAGGCTGCGGACGGAAAAAAAAATGACATTAAATGCATCAAACTGCAAAAAAAAACTTTGCAAACATAGCAAATATCATAAAAGTGTATATAACAAATGAAGTAAAAAACAAATTATTATCTTTAAAAATAGACAGTGCTACGCGGCTGTCAAGAAACATCTTTGGTATAAGTGCACAGTTCATAAGTGCGGTTAAAATAAAATCTCTTATTTTGGGAATGATCGATCTGAAAGGTGTTGGATCGAGCACTACGATCGCCGTCGACTTGCTGCTGCTTCGACTTTCTGCTGTTTCGACTTGCTGCTGCTTCGACTTGCAAAAGCTGAACGCTTGCTGCTGCTTCGACTTGCGGTGCTGACCGAAAGCAACAACAAAGTAAAATCAAAAATTATAAAAATGCGACAGTTCCTGCTGCTGCGCTTTTCGTCAGTGTTCGTTTTCTGCTGTTGCTTCGACTGCGACTTCCGTTATTTTTCAGAAGCATAAGCAAAAGCAATAGTTCATATTGGACAGTTGAAAACAGTCAAAGCAGTGAAAAGTAAAATTTTTATAGCTTTTGCTACTTCGACTGGAGCAATTCAAACACTGGCAAAAATCATTACAGCGAATGTTTACCTAAATACACACATATATGTACATATGTGTGTATGTATGTGCGCATTCCTTTTTTTTTTTATTTTTGGTGGCTCTCAAGTGATTTGGGATTTTGTTACTTTTCTAGCAACGCATATCAATGTGTGTGTGCATGTGTATGTTCATGTGCAGCACATTTGAATGTATGCTTAGCAATTGCCTTGGCTATTCTTGACGTGCATCAATTTATATGATTTTTAGCAATTTTATTAAAAGTAAGGATAGCTATAAAAGTAATGTCATTAATTTATAATTTTTTATTTTTTTTTAAAATTCATGTTAATCATTAAGATGCATAGTCCATAGCTCATAATATGTCAAATTATAATTTATATATTTTAATATATATATATAATTATGTACTCTTGACCCTTAAAATTCCAAAAGAGTATAAATGGTTCATATGTCGGGAGCTGGAAGGAAAACTTAGGCTCGCGTCAACCGAGTGCCAACAAAAAAACGCACACAAGTTCCAGCGATCTCAGCAGAAATACAGTTCTGAATACTCTTTCGGAATATGTGTGCAGATTTTGTATGTAAATGCGCAACTGCATGGTAGTTGTGTTGCAAAATTGTTTGCTGGTGTCATATAGTTAATAGCCAGATACAAATGCGCGCCAAATTTTAATTTTAAATATTGGCTGTCGGCATTTATTATTTATTTAATTATGAATTTTAAGGGTCAAGAGTACATAATTATATACATATAGATCTGTGGTCACATGGAAGAGTAGCTTAAGTCGACTTAAGCGCGAATTGAGTTATTGCAATATGAGGTATATAGATGTCAAAGCGCATAAATCTGTTTAATCAGTTTTGAAAAATAATGTTTCTTCACAATATTATGTGCGTTTACTTTTTAGCTTAAGTTTTTTGAAAGAGCCATGCATTTGTCAAAACATCTTAAGTGCACATAGCTTCTTTTTTTTTTACATATTTCGATCTTCCGTTTATCAAATAACTATTCCACTTATATTGACTTAAGCTGCATAAATATTCACCTTCAAAAAAATAAACTAATTATTTTCAAACAACTTTTGTTCAAATATGTTTTTTTTAATTAAATATTATTCTTCCATAGAGCAATTTTAAGTGAGTGTTAGTTCTTATGATAAATTCCAATTCGATGAAATAAACAAAAAAAACAATATTGCAAAACAGCTTATGAGCACATAAGCTATTAATTCAAAGCGACGTTACAAATAAACGGTACCTTATGTATAAAAGGTGTCAAATCTTCTCTATTTCCCAAATATTTTTTTAAACTTATACCTTTCTTCTCTAATAAACTTATTAGCAACATTTCAGCATATAAGTTTTTCACGAAAAGTAGATAAAACAAGTAAAAACGTTGCAGTCGGACTCAACCGACTGCGGAATACTTTGATATCAGTAAAAGAACGGTTGATAAGGGGAACTGCAGGGGCGAAGGGAGTGGGCCATGTGGTAAACATCGCCAGCTATCATGTTACCAAATTTAGTGACTTTAGCTCAAAAACTGATAAAGATAACTTAACTCCCAAATTTAATAGGTGGGCGGCAGAGGTAGGCGTGGCATCCAAATTTTTGATGGGGAACGTCAGTACCTATCTTGACACAAAATTTGGTGGCTCTATCCCAAAAAAAAGAAAACTATAGGCGTTTCCAATTTCATGGAGAAGGGGGGATGGGGGCGGAATCAGGGGGCGTGGCATCCAAAATTTTGATTCATTTTTTTGTGGAACGTCAATATCTATCTTGACACAAAATTTGGTGGCTCTATCCCAAAAAAAGTGAAAACTATAGGCGTTTCCAATTTCATGGAGAAGGGGGGATGGGGGCGGAATCAGGGGGCGTGGCATCAAAAATTTTGATTCGTTTTTTTGTGGAACGTCAATATCTATCTTGACACAAAATTTGTTGTCTCTAGCCCAAAAAATGTAAAAACTATAGGTGTTTCCAGTTTCAAGGAGCAGGGATGATGGGGGCGGAAGGAGTGGGCGTGGCATCCAAAATTTTGAAACAGTTTTTTCAGGGACATGACTAGCTATCTGCGTGCAAAATTTGGTAACTTTAGCTGTAAGAATGTGAGAAATATTTGGTTTTATCGGTTTTCAGTTATCGAATTTATCGATTTCCCAGCCTCCTAGTAGGCGTGGCAACCCAATCTTGACACTTTATCTGTCTCGCCTATAGACAAACATATTTGCAAAGTTTCAAGTCTTTAAGGGTGTCGAAAAAAGTTGCATTCATACGGACAGACGGACAGACAGACACCATGACGGACATTGCACAAAACCAATATACTATGAGACCTTCGGTATCAAAGTATAAAAATACACAAAATTGGCGATATCTCAAAACTTCAATTTTCGACTTAAGCTACTCTTCCATGTGAGCACAGATATATTCAAATATATAAATTATTATTTGACATATTATGAGCTATGGACTATGCATCTTAATGATTAAGATGAATTTAAAAAAAAAAAAATTATGAATTAATGACATTATTTTTAAAGCTATCCTTACTTTTAATAAAATTGCTAAAAATCATATAAATTGATGCACGTCAAGAATAGCCAAGGCAATTGCTACGCATACATTCAAATGTGCTGCACATGAACATACACATGCACACACACATTGATATGCGTTGCTAGAAAAGTAACAAAATCCCAAATCACTTGAGAGCCACCAAAAAATGAAAAAATATGCATGCGCACATCCATACACACATATATATGTGTATTTAGGTATAATGATTTTTGCTTCATTTGAGCTCGGAGCCACCAAATACAGAAAACATGCACATGTGTTGTTGTTGCTCGCACTCTGCTGCTGCTATCCCCCTTCCGCAAACAGCATTCAGAAACATACATACACACATATATACACCTAACGGCGATCATGTCGCTGACATACTGACGTATACACAGCAAATTGCTTGCACTCTGTACCGAGTCAAAATTTGCGTTCGGCTCGCTGCTTTCAGCAGCCGAATGAGGGTGGCTCCTCCGCAAATTGGACCAATTAGGCTGTTGGATTTTTTGCGTTTGACTCCTCTATGTATACCTACTTAATGGTTTTACCAAATGTCGAGAAAACGGCACCTGTATCAATGCACAGCACCTTTGCCAGGAGCTGCTTGTTGATTGCCTTTCCTTTAATGGACCGTTGCTATTAGATTTGTGTCCGCCTTTGTAAATAACCATGCTGTGATGCCCAAAACGCTTAATATGACCAATGGGAAGGAACTTCCGCCCATCAAGTAGCTGATGCCACTCGTCGGCTTGTGAGCAACTGCTGCTGCATAACAAGTAGTTTTTTCGTACTGCCCTCCAATGCTAAAAATAAAGCTAACCTCATAGACGAATAAATGTAAACAGACTGGTAACCAGAATTGTTCATGTTAAGGCCCTGTAAACAAAAACGCAAGACCCAAACGCTTGTTCCCCTTTAACGAAACTTATCTGATTTCGTTTTGACTTTGGCTTTGTTGTTTATTTTTCGTTCGTGTTTGTGTATTGTTCTGCGCATACACACGGCACAGATTATATGTATGGATGTATGGACGCTCACAGCGTCAATGAACAGAGTATATTGAATTGAAGTGTATTGCATTAAAATAAATAAAATAAATTGCATAATGAAATTAATATTATGTTTATTGGCCTAAGTTGTATATTTTAATGCAAGTTTTAAAGCAAATTAAAGAATTGCTTATTTTTACTAAAACGATAATATGCCGGCGGTAAAGCAATTATTTTTTATTTTGTTGAAAAGTGTAAACATTCGTCGCAAACAGACGTGATTTCTTTCTGCTCCGGTTACAAATTGATAATTACAAGAGTGAAGTGCCTAAAACACCAAAAAATTATATTATAATTTACGCGAAAAGACGCTTTGTGCAGTAAAATTCACATAAAAAGTTATTTTGGTGAACACAATCTAACTATTTACAAATAAACAAAACTAAAATCACAGACAGAAAAAAACAGTAGCTTAACCCCGCTCAAGACAATGAGCCAGCACGACATTCGCTCTCAGCGACAGCGTGTGAAAGACGAGCGCCGGCTCTCTATACAAAAGAACAACAAGTACTTTACCTATGTTGCCCCAGAACTTGACAGCGAGCGAGCAAACGAAGCGTTGCTTTCAGCGCACGACAGAGAGCGTTCGTGCTCCCCTTCCCCGTCCCTACTCTCGACGAAATCTGACCGCGCGCGGTCACCTTCACCAAACTCGACCAACGAACTCTTGCACGTAGCACGCGACAGAGTTCGATCATGCTCCCCGTCTCTTCTGTCCACGACGGCTGAAACAGCTATTGCGACAACAATTGCACCGGTGCCGACTGCCCGCTCTGCAAACACAAAAACTGCTGCGCCGACAGCAAAACACTCCGCAGCCGACGCAAATTTAAAGCCGGCTATACAGACAGGTATGGATCGCTACACACAAATCAAGCGAAAATTAAGCCCCCAACACTCGACAAATAAACCAAAAATCACTCGTGGCAACTCAAGCGAAACAATTAACAACACCAACAGATTTGAAATTTTGGCAGATAATGCTGACGACCTGTCCCCAGAATCTGTTGGAGTTGAGAAAAAAAAGCCAAAGCCACCACCAATATTCATTCGCGAGAAAAGCTCCAGTGCTTTTGTAAACAAAGTTGTAGAGCTAATTGGTCAAGATAATTTCCATATCATTCCCCTAAAGAGGGGTAACATCCAGGAGATTAAAGTGCAGACAAAGACCGAAGACAACTTTAGAGTTTTGTCAAAATACTTAAATGAAAGCAAAAAAAAAACTTTTACACGTACCAACTAAAAAGCAGCAAGGGCCAGCAAGTTGTACTTAAAGGCATAGAGTCTGATGTCACGCCAAATGAAATCCAAGAGGCGCTAAATGATAAAGGATTCCGCGTTAAAAAAGTTCTTAATATTCTTAACAAGAACAGACAGCCGCAACCACTTTTCAAGGTCGAGCTTGAGCCTGAGACGCAGATAACTAAAAAATATGAGGCGCACCCCATCTACAAGCTTCAGTTTCTATTGCACCGCAGAATCACCGTTGAAGAGCCACATAAACGCAACGGCCCGGTACAATGCATGAACTGCCAAGAAAACGGCCACACAAGGATTTACTGCACACTGCGCCCGGTATGTGTAGTTTGCGGCGATCTTCATGAATCGTCGTGCTGCCCAGCAAGCAAAGGAGACTCCAGCAAAAAAAAGTGTGGCTACTGCGGCGGCAATCACACAGCTAACTACAGAGGCTGCCCAATCTACAAAGAACTTAAGTCTCGCATCCACCAGCGCGTGAACACAGCACGCACGCAAAGTGCACAGCCTAACTACATTTCATCGAAAAGCAACCCAGACGTCTTCTTCTCGACTGCAGCCAGGTCCTCCCTTGGTCCCGTACCCGTATCCAAAAACGCGACTTATGCAAGCGCCTTAAGATCTGGTCTGGTGCCTCCTGCCTCTACTGCACCGTACACACAAGCAATGCATGTGGATCAAAATACGGCACAAGACAACAAGCCACAAGAGCAGCCACAAAGCAACTTCGAAGCAATGATATGTACGCTGCAGCAGAGCTTGACAGAGTTGATGTCATTTATGCGCGCAACTATGCAAGATTTAATGCGAAATCAAAGTCTTTTGCTTGTATCACAACAGTCAAAATAATCAATGGCTTCGCTACGTATATCTACGTGGAATGCTAACGGCGTTTCACAGCATAAACTTGAGTTAGCTCAATTCCTACTCGACAAGCACATCGACGTTATGCTACTCTCCGAAACACACCTTACTAACAAATATAATTTTACAATAAGCGGATACACATTCTACGGAACCAATCATCCCGATGGTAAGGCACACGGCGGGACTGGTATTTGGATTAGAAGCCGGCTAAAGCACCACTACCACAAAGTGTTCGCCAGAAACTACCTACAGGGCACATCTTTAAAAATACATCTTGATAGTGGTAACCAAATTGCACTAGCAGCCGTCTACTGCCCCCCTCGATTCACCATATCTGAAGATTAATTTATGGAATTTTTCAACTGATTGGGAGAACACTTTATAGCAGCAGGAGACTATAACGCCAAGCACACACACTGGGGATCTCGCCTTGTGAATCCAAAGGGAAAGCAGCTGTACAACGCACTTGTAAAAGTAAACAACAGGCTCGGCCACGTCTCTCCTTGCACACCAACTTACTGGCCCACAGACCCCAAGAAACTACCCGACTTGATTGATATTGCAGTTACCAAAAATATTCCCCGCAGTCTGATAAGCGCCGAAAGCCTCTCGGATCTTTCATCCGACCACTCTCCTGTTCTTATACAATTACTACGCCACCCAGAGTTTGTAAATCGCCCCAGTAAGTTGACCACACAAAAAACCAACTGGCTCAAATACAAAAAATATATAAGTTCACACATTGAACTGGATCCGCATCTGAATATGGAAGCTGACATCGATTCTATGGCAAACAAACTTGAGTCAGTCTTCGTCGAAGCAGCTCGCATCTCAACACCAACACCAGTAAATGCAGTACACGCCCAAATGACAACAAACCCCCAAATTGAACAGCTCGTTCATGAAAAGCGGCGCCTCAGGCGACATTGGCAATCCCACAGATCGCCGTCAGCAAAGCAAAATCTAAGAAGAGCCACACGTAAACTCACCAAAGCGTTAAAGCGAGAAGAAGAATATGCCCAACGCCGATACATTGAGCAACTATCAACATCTGGCACTAAAAACTCTTTGTGGAAAGCTCACCCAACTCTAAGCCCACCGACAGAAACAGTGATGCCTTTAAGAAACCATGCAGGCGGCTGGGCCCGGGGCGATGAAGACAGAGCCAACACATTTGCGGATCATCTGCTAAAAGTTTTCCAACCTAATCCTGCTACAAACGCGTTCGCACTTCCGACCTTACTAAACGACTCTCTGAGCCAACATCAGCCAATTGTGTTTCGCCCGAATGAAGTCGCAAGAATTATCAACCAGCATCTAAATCCAAAAAAAATCCCCGGGCTGGGACTTAATAACCCCAAAGATGATTATTGAGCTTCCCTATTGTGCAGTCTACATCATTGCCCAGTTATTCAATGCAATCACAAAACTCGGCCACTTTCCAGAGAGATGGAAAAAGTCTATCATCATAATGATTCCAAAGCTGGGTAAAGATCGGACAGTTCCCTCGTCGTATAGACCTATAAGCCTTTTATCGTGTCTATCAAAACTTTTCGAAAAATGTTTGCTGACTCGGATTAATCAATTCCTGAATCTCCATAACATAATCCCATCACATCAATTCGGCTTTCGTGAAAAACACGGAACTATTGAGCAGGTTAACCGTATAACATCAGAAATACGAGGCGCGTTCGAAAATCGAGAATACTGTACTGCAATATTTTTGGATGTGTCTCAGGCTTTCGACAGAGTCTGGTTGGAAGGCCTGATGTATAAGATCAAAACAACGCTCCCAGTCAACACACATAAACTGTTACAGTCGTACCTCTACGACAGGAAGTTTGCAGTGAGATGTAATTCTGAAATATCCGACGAACACCGTATTGAAGCTGGCGTTCCTCAGGGCAGCGTACTTGGGCCGACACTATACGTTCTCTACACATCAGACATCCCAACATGCAGAGGCCTAACAACATCAACCTTTGCTGACGATACAGCTACTCTTAGCCGCTCCAGATGCCCACTGCAAGCAACAACACAACTTGCTCGTCACATCGTTAACTTAGAAAACTGGCTATCCGACTGGCGTATTAAGGTAAACGAACAAAAATGTAAACATGTAACTTTCACCCTAAACAGGCAAGACTGTCCACCACTCACGCTTAATAACACCCCACTCCCGCAAGCAAACGAAGTAACGTACTTGGGATTACACTTGGACAGAAGACTTACATGGCGCAGGCACATTGAAGCTAAGAGATCACAGCTTAAACTCAAAGCCAATAGCCTCCATTGGCTTATCAACGCTCGCTCTCCGCTGAGTCTGGACTACAAGGCTCTGCTCTACAACTCCGTTTTGAAACCAATCTGGACCTATGGCTGCCAGTTATGGGGTAACGCGTGCAGCAGTAACATCGACATCGTCCAAAGAGCCCAGTCGAAGATCCTGAGAACTATCACCGGGGCACCGCAACGAAAACATACAAAAGGACTCAAACGTACCACCGGTCAGGGAAGTCATAGCGGAACACAAGGAAAGGTACTTGAGGAAGCTCACATCGCACCCAAACAATCTCGCGAGAGGCCTCACAAATACGTGCAGCCGATCCCGCTTTCATCGTAATGACCTTCCTACTCAGCGATGAGTTGAGGACCGCGACTCCAAGCTATCAGTCCAAAAAGTAACTGGTAGATAAGTAATGTTAGTAAGATTTGTAAAATTTTTGACATTTCCTAGTTTTTTGTTAAGGGATGCAGCCAAAAATAAATAGCAAAGTTTAAAAAAAAAGAAAAAAAAAATGTTGTTGAATGTTTTGCTTTGCAGGCTGCACTTTTTCGACCCCGGGTTCAACACCGCGTTCCGACATTTTTTATAATATATATATATCTTTTTTTTCCGACTTTTAAGTCCTCCTAGAAAAAGAATGTAATGAAAATTCTCATGTTTCGGTAATCATTATAACAGTTGAATCAATTTCTTAATATTCATAACTTTATAACTTTATTTATATAAATAAATACAAAATTATATAATTTAAAAATATACATATTAAAATTAATGCATGCAACAAAGTGTTGTTTTTGATTTGATTTCCTTTTGTGTTCCATTACATCGAACACAAAATAACACCAACCTCAAGTTATCCACCTGCAAGAGCGGTCGTGGTTAGATGCTTGTTTGTAAAAATCTTTTTGACCCGAGTTCAACCCCCAGCCAAATGAATCAAACTTTTTTTTTTTTTTTTTTTTATTTTTATTTTTAAATATTTAGTACATTCGTGTTTTATATTCACATATTATTATAGTTATTTATTTTAAAATAAAACTTCGGCTGACTAAGCGTAGTCTGGCCCGTCTTTGTGTGTATGCATATTGTTGTGGACACCTAGGCAAAGAAAACGCACGAAACGTAGCCTAGGTCAGGCTTGTGTTTGTGTGTATGCTTCAGAGAACTGCAATGATCAACATTTTTTCGATCATGCCCGATCATTGACTCAGATTTTTTGTGACGCAAAACTTTGCTTCAACAAAAATCATATGATCGTTAGTGAGCGTGCGCGAAGTGGACAATCAGTTTAAATCACTCTTGCTTGTTGCGTACATGATCGGGTTTGATCGAACATTTTGTGTGAGCGAACAAAGAACGATTGCGAATGCTGCTGGCATTCAGTTCAATCACAATCGTGAACGATCGTTCGCGGCCGATTCGGGAGAGCCCGAGCGAGCTTGTTAAAACATGTTATTTAGTCAGTTTGCTGTTGATTATGGAGAGCGAATCAACAAAAAGTATTGCTGACAATATAGCAAATGGGAATTATACATTATCAGGCCAGCGCAAGGGCAGAAGTTTTGTTTGGAACATTCTTACCGAAATTGTAAAACCGGACAGCACTACATTAAAAGAATTTGTTTTCTGTCGCCCATGCCGTAATGTGTTAAAATGCAACGCAAGCCAAACATCAAATTCGAATAGGCACAGCTGCTGCAAAGATGTTAAGAAATCGCAAACTTACTTACACCGCTGGACAAAACTAAGGCCCTTGAAAAATGCGCAAATTGGGTTACAGAAGACTGTCGGCCATTCTCAGCAGTGCGCGGCTCTGGATTCATAAAACTAGTAAAGTTTTGTATTAAGATCGAAGCAACTTACGGCGAGCACGTCTATGTGAAAGACATGCTACCGGATCCAACATCAATTTCCCGGAAAGTCACGAAATGCGCGATTGAGAACAAGGAGGAATTAAAGGCTGAAATTAATACGAATGTTCGCAGCGGTGGAGCGTCAGCTACAATTGACATGTCGACGGAAAACTACGTGAAGCGCAACTTTTTAGGAGTAACATTCCACTACCAAAAGGACTTTAAATTCTTTGACCTAGTGTTGGGAATGAAGTCAATGGACTTTGAGAGGTCAACGGGCAACAACATCATGAAAAAACTAAAAAGTTTATTCGAAGAATTTGATATTTCATATATTGAAAAAACTAAGTTTATTACAGATAGAGGATCCAATATGTTAAAATCCCTAGAAAATAATACTAGACTGAACTGTAGTAGCCATTTGCTTAGCAATGTTTTGGATAAGTCGTTTTCTACCACCACTGAGCTCGCAGAAGTGTTGGAATCGTGCAAGAAAGTTGTAAAATACTTTAAAAAATCTAATTTGCAGCATCTCTTAACCACTTCGTTAAAAAGCCAGTGCCCAACACGTTGGAACTTGCACTATGTTATGCTGAAATCCATAATTGACAATTGGGGAGAAATTAATACCATTTTAACGCAGAATAAACAAAGCCTTCGACTGTTACATATTAATATAAACATAGTTAAATCAGTTGTGGAAATGTGTGAAAGCTTTGAAATTATTTTTAAAAAAATGCAGCATTGCAGTTCTCCTTGGCTGTGCTATGTATTGCCGTCAATATTAAGAATCAAAAATGTATGTCAGCCGACCGATGATGAAGTACCTGCTATATCCGTTTTAAAAAATACAATTATTAAAAATATTAATGAAATATGGGTCGCCAACTTAGATACATGGCATAAAGTTGCATATTTTTTATACCCCCCTGCTTTAAATGCACAGCCAAATGATTTGGCAGACATAAAATTATTTTGCATTTCTCGGATATTAACAGAATGTAAATTTTCACATCCAACAACACCTTTATCGGACTCATCGACAACACACTTTTCCTTTGATTCAGATACTAACTTGGATGCTAGTTACCAAGTCTTACCTGCGAGTAGGACCAACGACACTTTCTTTTTCCCTCATTTGATCAAGCAAAATTCCTTACATACCATAGAGACGCCGGAAGACGAAATTGAAAAATATTGCAAATAAAAAGTTCAGATGGATGAACGTTTTAACTTGATTAACAGGCGGCAATCTAATGAACAAAAATACCCATTTTTAACCAAACTAGCGTTGCAAGTACATTCAATTCCCGCCAGCACACAGTGGTAGAAACGGCTGATATAGCGGCGATTTATTAATATCTTCTGCAATAATGATGATATTTTTGTACCGATAATTTTTTTTGGTAGAGATTCGAACCACAAATCAAAATTAATATACAAAATATTTTATTTTTTTTCGTTTTTAATGTTTAATTGCTCTAATCGGTATCTGATGAGGAATCATTAGATAAGTCTTCCTCTACATCTTTATTTAATATAAGACTGATAACATCATTGTCTACTATTTCATTGCCTTTGGAAGAGGAAACTGAGCCTTTTGATAGCATGGTAATAAATGGATCCGATGAAATAAAAAGTGTATTGGCCAAGTCTTCCATAGTGTTTTTTCGCGAATTTTTTCGAGTGTGATGTAAACGATATTTTCGCAAATCTTTATTTCTGGCTTCGAGAGCTTCTTCTGACATCATACCTATCGGAATGGAAAAATGTGTTATTATTTCTGCACCATGCATTAAAATTTTATGGACAGATGTAGGCATGTAAAACCATGGATACAAGTCCACAAATATTATTGCGGTTTGCAATGCATAATGTTTAAAGCTTCTGTATCAATTTCATATCCACATGCTAATGTGCGTAAGATTACGCTGAATCGATAAATTAATACAGAGCTTACTCCGGTAATTTTGGCAGCCTTTTTTGGTTCTTGGAAAAATCTTCTGGCTGTGTTGCCGTTATTAGTATTACCAGAACCAGGCTTGGGAACATCAACCAATATGCCCATTTCCTTTCGCAAATTATCTTGTATTTCCTTTTTTCTAACATCTACAGCTGCTTTTTCCGCACTGCGAACTTGCCATTTTTAAAGAATAATTCTATAGCTAATATGTAGAATGCAATCAAGAAAACGAATCCAAGCGTGTAGACTTGATAAGCCATACTCATACAGGTTTTCTTTGCACGGCAAGTTTTGTATATCAATAAGATCGTTCATTTTTTTTTGGTGTTGTTCCACATATTCCACACACTAGGGATGATGATTCTGCCAGAACACTGAAACTTTTCCATCTATCATGGTCATGTGAAACTTATGATATACTTCATATTTTTCCAGTCTCGTTGGCTGTATTTCGGCAATTTGACTTTTAAAATTGTTCACTTCATCACGTACCAAATCTGATGTTTCTTTAAGACAAAGCAATTTTACTGGCCTGCAATAACGAGTGGATGATGGTTTCATATTTTTCCAGAGTATTGTTGATCCAAGAACTATTTGTAGTGGTACCAAGCACACCGAAAACATATGTTGATCGATCATACAAGCATTTGTGTCGTTAAAATTTTGACGATATGTTGCATGGCCACTACTCCCATCACAGCCCCATTTGTATATTGTTATTATCTGCAGTTGGAAAATCTTTGGCATGTGCGGTATATAATCTGGCAACTGTGTGATCAACCAAGCTTTGTAAGGGTACCTCGAATGAATGATCAGTGACGTTTAGACCACTAGGATAGCACAGTTTTTTTGCAGACAGTAGAACATCGTACGTCGGAAATATATTTGCATTCCGCTTTTTGGTACCACTCTGCAGGTCTATGTATGCCTTCTTTGTGTAACCACCATCAATATATAAAGCTAAGGCTTCCTCTGCTGTGTACTTAATGGGTTGGTTATCAGCTGATTAAGTAGCTAATATCATTTTTTTTTGGGCAAACTTTCATTAGAGTTGAATAACGTTATCATCTGCACTTCGCTTGCCAGAATTATACAAACTAGTACTGGCCGCAGATACGAGCTCTTCGCACGAAATTGCCTTAACGATGTCAGAAACTTTTTTTTTTGTTTTCTCCTGGCTGTCAGTAAAAGTAAGTTCGGGTCGTCCAGCATTTGATCTTAGGTCCACCAATATAAGCTCATCATCTAACCATTCTTTGTTGCGTACCTCAAAATTCTTACGTATACGATGGTTCTCCTGCCATTTCGATGCCAATTTTTTTTGTAAAATTTTTTTATTTTCTCAGATATTTTGGCGCAGTCACTATCACTATACATATTTCTGTCTATAATATTGTTGTAGACGTATGTCTGCACAGCAAACAATTTGTTGGAAGCATTATTTTCCATGAGCCATACTGAAAATAGCACGCGCTTGGACACTGACAATGAAGCTAAAAAAAAATATTTAAAGGTAATATGCGGAAATATGCGGCTCATGTTGGACATTTTCACAGCGCAAAACATTGACTAATTTCTATAAAAAACATTGATATCGAACCCAGTCGAACCTCAAAAGTTCTGGTCTACGAAAGTCTAGTTTGTTAGTAAACATTATATATCTTACGTGCACTACACCTCATACAATTTTGGGACGAACACAATCACATGTCACAAACACTTATTTTGTAGTTAATTACATACCTTTTTCCATATTTAATAGCAAAATGTTGAATTGCAGTGAAAAAAATCAAATTATTTGCAAATTTTATCAAGTGGTCAAAATTGGCGGGAGAGCGGTTAGCCTCAGCTGATGAAACACATATGTTGTGTTTGAAGCTTTACAGCTGTGCGAATATTGAGAGGAAAGCGAAATGAAAAGTTTTTTTCGCCTATCGGATATATTAGTTTTCGATTACAAAACATTTTTGGCGCCAATAATTAAGTTGAAATTTTAATTAATCGCTGCTAAATCAGCCGTTTCTACCACTGTGCAGCAGTGCAGCTGCTGAACGATCATTTTCTTTAGCTGGAAACGTCATAACGGAAAAACGAAATAGGCTAGGGCCAGGTTCCGTTGATAGCTTGCTCTTCCTAAATTCTTTTTATAAAAATTTTGATAATTTAGAATCTAAGATATGAAATGAATGCTTAATATATGAAAAAAGTGATAAGTTGAAACATGTGTTCCTTACCATTTTACTTTTCTTTTTCTTCCTTATAATTTTTAGTTTAAAGCACTACATTACTTTAATATAAGAAATAAATGAAATATTATGTTTTTGTTAATTTTATGCATCGCAACTTGATTCTTTTAAAAACACAAATAAGTGCATACATATTAAATATATACATGCATATGTACAATGTACATTGTACATACATATTTCTCAAAGCAATTTTCGATCTGATTGCTTCACTCACGATCATTTCAATTTTCTGAGTTTAGATCAGTGGTGTCCAAACCCACACAGTAAAGCGTTGCGCTTGTGTGCGTAGCAGCGAAACACGAATGCAGCATAGCGAATGACTGCGCGTTTGACTTCAGCCGAACACATGAGTCGTGAGAGCAAATGCAGCCGAACTCGCGCATCGTACGAGAACAAGCTGCCGAGCGTTCTATTTATAGAATACACATATTCTCTCTCTCTATATATGTGTCGGCAGCAACGCCGGCAGAATTTTTCTTGTCAACCACGCGTGGCTGCTTTTTTAAATTTTGGACAACACTGGTTTAAATGCATCGTTTGGATCGAACGTCTTTTTCTTAGTTGCAATCATCATGAGCGAACCAAAAACTCAGTCTTGATCACCAAGCCGAGCGATCAAGCCAACTGAATAGATCGTTTCGTGTTGTGAGCGAACCTTGATCGAACATTTTGATTCAAACCGCTGAGTGCAGTTGCAAAGAGTTTGAGCGAGCCTGATCGAGCATGATCGATCATAATCGTTGCAGCTCTCTGGTATGCATGTATAATACACATTGTGTATGTGAACAAGTAGAATAAGAAAACGCAACAAGGCAGCTAAAGTAGCAGTTGCTGACAAATGAAAACTGCACAGGTCTAAAATACCCCATGTCATAATAATAAGTTATTGTCTATAAAACCACAAATATAAGCTTAGTATAGAAAGCTAAGTATTTGAAAGCATAGTACGCTTTTTTAATGTTATTTTAAATTTCACATTAAGATATAGAAATTACATTTAATTAGTTATAAGTGCCTTTCCTTATGGCCAAAACACATTTTAAAAATAGCATAATTAAGTATATTGCGTTTTTCTATTTAATAACGCAAAGTTTAAATAAAGTCAAACTACTCATCCTTGCTAGAGAAGCAGCAACCAGATTCAAGTAAAAGTCTAAAATTGTCAAACTCAATTACTGCGACAACAACAAGAGAAATGAACTAAGGCAACGTCTAATTATGTCTCCCGCATTGCACACTTTGCAATCAAAACCAAAACCTAAACAATAATGGCCGCTGGTTGTCGCCGAGAATCGACGAAACAACTAATCGAAGAATTTATAGTTTCCCCAGTTAAGCGCTCCGACCTCGCAGAATGTTAGTTAACATAACAGAGCAGTGCTTATTTCCAGTCTTATTGCATTTATTCGTCTACGAGGTAAACAGAACTGGCCGCTTTAACAGAAAATGTTTAGTCGTTCCGAAGGAACAATTGCCTAGTCATCTTATAAAAGTATAAGTTGAAAACCAGCTGGTGGTTGCGGGACTGGATAAGGTGGATAAAAAACCAAGTCGGCCATTATTGTTTTGCATTTTTTTGTGATCGCAAAGTGTGCGAGGGGCTAGACAAAGATTAGTTGTTTGCTTGCTGCTGCCTTAGATGGAAGGGTAGCTTACATTTCATATTAACTTTGCGTTTTTGATTAGGTAAATGCAAGAACCTTTGATATGATTTCCAAATATTGTGCTTAATAGTATTTTGGATATATGGAAGGGCATTTTACATTACTTAATTCTAAACTAGTATTAATACTAATTAAAAGGTATTTTGTAAACAAATACTAAATATTAGTAATCAAAATACTAAACTTATGTGTTAGTAATTATATTGACTAGGAGTGAATATTTCGATAAAGGGTATTTAAGGTCTGCGCAGTTTGTGCGTCTCAGCTACAGCACCAGCAAATATGTATACGCTTGTCTTGTTGCGTTTTGCCTATTGCTTCAATCCGCTTACTGCTGTGTAACACAAGAGGGTAGTATAGACTAAAGTTAACTTTTCGTTAATAAATAGCTAAACGCAAGCTATATAGCTTTAATTACAAACACACATATAATAAATTGTCTATATCTTGAGAATGAATAGTTGGAGAATATATATATCGGGGGTGTTCCAGAAATCTCCGGAGATTTTGGCTCGAGCTGATTTTCAAATCTCTAAAAAATACCGTCGGTGTGCCAGAAGTTAGGGAGATTTCATTTTTCGGTAAAATGTTTCGGAGCAATACGTAAAACGAAAATGGCCAAAAAGAGTTGCTACCTTTCAAAAATGAAAATTGCCTAAAATGTATTTCCTATTTTTGTCTTTGTTTTCAAGGTTGGCCTCATGGCATTAGTGTTATATTTAATAAATGGTAAAATAAAAATATGTTAGGTTTTATCTCTTGTAGTTCTTATACTAAACAAATATTTAATATTTTGCCCGCCAAGTAACTCATGTTGCTTGACAGCCCTGCCGTGATAGCTTGCTTGAACAGCTGTTCTACGTACTTCGTAAATGGCGAATCTGGTTGTGCTTACATTTTAAAAGTGCAAAAGGTGAACAATGTTTTCCCCTATGGACAAATTATAAAATAAATGTAGAACAAATAATTAAATGCAATTTTAATTTAACCTACATTTTGGCTGCTCAATGACTTTCCATAAATTAAATTCTTCTTCTTACTGTAGACATTTACACACCTAACAAACACAGCCACCTCACCACCGTTGCCACCTCATAAAAAAAGGTTTGCTGCAATAACTTACTCTATTTTACAACAAACTGTACACTGCTCAACCATGCAATTTTGTTACCTTAAAGTACGATTTTTTTATGTTTATTTGTCACAAAAAAGTGTCTTTAAAATTGATCTGTTAAAGACTCCGAATAATAGTTATTGTTAACCAAACAATGTGGCAGCTCCTTTGTTAGGGACGGTTTTGCACGCTTACACAGAACGGCAAATAGTCTTAGAGAATTGTTAAAGATTTATTAATATCGAAAATCATGAATTAAAAAATGTATTAAACTCAAATCTATTTGCAATATGCAACTAAGCTTAAAATTACCTTTTGAAAAAGTAACAGTTGTTATGCATTAGACATTTAATATTGCTTAAATTAACCAAATCTCGGGCCAAATTTGTTGAGGTTTCAAAATCATCTCGAACTTGGCTCTGGCACACCTAAAACCAGCTCGAGTTGGTTTTGATGGCTGGCACACCCCTGTATGTGATTTCATAGACTATAACTGAATATTGGGACACATGGTATTTTTCAATGCGGTCATACCCTCAGCTTGTGCGTCAGTCTGTCGCCAATTTAAAAAGAAGCGGAATAACCCGGCAAGGTTTGTGTGCCACCATAACAGCTCTAGTTAACGACTAAAATATACCCTGAACTTATAATTATACAGTACAGTCATTTTTTGTGTATTATGTGACTAAGCTTCAGTCTTCGATATCTACACTGTTTCTCAACCGATTTTGATGAATGATAAGTTGTCACAGATTTTTAATATTTTGCATAAAGTGCTTGTCTCCAAGATCGATGTTTTCATTCAGATGGACAGATCAAGAATATGTATCTTATATGGAGCCAGATCTGGACAAAACCATTTTACCCTTTTTCGCAAAAAGAAACAGACTCAGTTCGCGAAATTTCGGCGAACCTCGAAGTATAGGCAATGAAGCAAAAATCAAAACATAAGCAGCTGGTCTGCGTTGAGGGAAATTGCCCGCTCTCGCTACTTTGCCCGACCCTAAGCGTATAAGACTCGCCAGCTCTGGTTACCTCTCTTTCTGTTAAATACTTTTTGGTGCAAACCTGTCGCTAGAATACTCATGTAAATGCCATTAAGCAGTTATACATAGAGGAGTCAAATCGCGTTTTTCCAACTGCCAAAAAAATGCGTTGCATGCAAGCACTGAGCAAACAATAACATAGAGACCTTAAATCGACTGTAAGTTTATTGCCATCAAAATGTTGAACATCAGATCCAGGAAGAAGAAGAGTCAAAAACTTAACAGACAGAGCTGGCCGAGCAGCAAAGTGACGCCATTATATTGCTCATAGACCAATTAACATCAAGATTGGTAACCAGAATTGTTCATGTTAGGGCCCTGTAAACATAAACGCAAGACGCAAACGCTTCTTCCCCTTAAACGAAACTTATCTGGTTTCGTTTGGATTTTAGCTTCTTTGCTTGTTCTTCGATGTTTGCCGCCATTTTGCGAGCTGAGTCTGTTTCTTTATGCGAAAAAAGGGTATAATGGTTGTGTACAAAAGAATGTAACAAGCGAAAGTAAGCAGCTCTGACCCCGTGAAATATATATACTCTTGATCTGTCTGTCCATATGAATGAACACATCGATCTTGGGGACTAGTATTTAATACAAAATATTGTAAATCTGTGACAACTTATCATTCATCGAAATTGGTTGAGAAACAACAGAGATATCGAGGACTGAAGTTAAGTCACATAATTCACAAAAAATTACCATACGCATTAAGTATAAGTTCCGGGTATATGCTAGTCGCGAACTAAAGCTTAAAGACCATGCATGGTTCATCCCGCTACTTTTTAAATTGGCGATAGACTGCATACATAAATGCATTTGCGTTTAGTTATTTATTAACGAAAAGTTAACTTTAGTCTATACTACCCTCTTGTTTACGCAGCAACAAGCGGATTGAAGATATAGGCAAAACGCAAAAAGACAAGCACAGACACATGCGCTAGTATTGTGGCTGAGACGCACAAACTGCGCAGGCCTTTAATACCCTTTATCGAAATATTCACTGCTAGTCAATATAATTACTAACACATAAATGTAGTACTACGACAACTAATATTAAGAATTTGTTTACAAAATATCTTTTAATTAGTGTTAATTTTAGTTTTGAATTAAGTCATGAAAAATGCCCTTTTATATTTCCAAAATACTAGTAAGCATAAGATATGGAAATCATATCAAATTTTTTTGCATATATTTATTCAAAAACGAAAAGTCCATATGAAGTGCAAGCTACCCTCCCAGCAAGCAGATTGAAGCAAATCTCTTAAATTGCCAAACTCAAATTCTGTGACAAAAACAAGAGAAATAATGTACGGCAACAACTAATCTTTGTCTCGCGCCCGCACACTTTGCGATCACAACAAATGCAAAAAATAATGGCTGAATTGGTTTGTTTATCCGCGTTATCCACTACCATTATTGTTTAGGTTTTTGTTTGGATTGCACAGTGTGCAATGCCGGAGACATAATAAGATGTTGTCCTACTTCATTTCTCTTGTTGTTGAAATTGAGGTTGGCAATTTTAGACTTTTGCTTCAATCTGCTTGCTGATGCCCTAGATAGGAGGGTAGCTTACACTTGATATAGACTTTGCGACTTTGATTAGGTAAATGCAAGAACCTTAGATATGATTTCCAAATATTATGCTATTGAAAAATATGATTAATAGCCGTCGCAAGCAGACGTGTTTTCTTTCTGCTCCGGTTTCAAATTGGTAATCACAAGAGTGAAGTGCCTAAAAAACCAAAAAATGTATATTATAATTTACGCGAGAAGACGCTTTGTGCAAAAAAATGCACATCAAAAAGTTATTTTGGTGAACACAATCTAACTATCTACAAATAAACAAAACTAAAATAACAGACAAAAATCAGTAGGTTAACCCCGCTCAAGACAATGAGCCAGCACGACATTCGCTCTCAGCGACAGCGCGAGCAAGACGAGCGACGGCTCTCTTTGCAACGGAACAACGCGTACTTTGCCTATGTCGCCGAAGAAACCGAGCGCGAGCGAGCAAAAGAACTCTTGCTCTCAGCGCACGACAGTGCACGTTCGTGCTCCCCTTCTCCGTCCCTACTCTCGACGAAATCCGACTGCGCGCGGTCACCTACACCTAACACGACCAACGAACTCTTGCACGTAGCACGCGACAGAGTTCGATCATGCTCTCTGTCTCTTCTGTCCACGACGGCTGAAACAGCTATTGCGACAACAATTGCACCGGTGCCGACGGCCCTCTCTCAAAACACAAAGACTGACGCGCCGTCAGCAAAACATTCCGCAGCCAACGCAAATGTAAGGCCGGCCATACAGACAGGTATGGATCGCTACATACAGATAAAGCGTAAGTTGAGCCCCCAAAAATCTTCAATTAAATCGAAAGTAACATCCAGGAGATTAAAGTGCAGACAAAGACCGAAGACAACTTTAGAGTGTTGTCAAAATACTTAAAGGAAAGCAAAAAAAACGTTTACTCGTACCAACTAAAAAGCTGCAAGGGCCAGCAAGTTGTACTTAAAGGTATAGAGTCGGATGTCACGCCAAATGAAATCCAAGAGGCGCTAAATGAGAAAGGATTCCGTGTTAAAAAAGTTCTTAACATCCTTAACAAGATCAGACAGCCGCAACCACTTTTCAAAGTTAAGCTTGAGCCTAAGACGCAGATTACTAAAAAATATGAGGCGCACCCCATCTACAAGCTTCAGTTTCTACTGCACCGTAGAATCCCCGTTGAAGAGCCACATAAACGCAACGGCCCGGTACAATGCATGAACTGCCAAGAATACGGCCACACAAGGATTTACTGCACACTGCGCCAGGTATGTGTAGTTTGTGGCGATCTTCATGAGTCGTCGCGCTGCCCAGCAAGCAAAGGAGACTCTAGCAAAAAAAGTGCAGCAACTGCGGCGGCAATCACACAGCTAACTATAGAGGCTGCCCAATTTACAAAGAACTTAAGTCTCGCATCCACCAGCGCGTGAACACAGCACGCACGCAAAGCGCACAGCCTAACTACATTCCATCGAAAAGCAACCCAGACGTCTTCTTCTCGACTGCAGCCAGGTCCTCCATTGTTCCCGTATCCGTATCGAAAAACGCGACTTATGCAAGCGCCTTAAGATCTGGTCTGGTGCCTCCTGCCTCTACTGCACCGTACACACAAGCAATGCATGTGGATCAAAATACGGCACAAGACAACAAGCCACAAGAGCAGCCACAAAGCAACTTCGAAGCAATGATATGTACGCTGCAGCAGAGCTTGACAGAGTTGATGTCATTTATGCGCGCAACTATGCAAGATTTAATGCGAAATCAAAGTCTTTTGCTTGTATCACAACAGTCAAAATAATCAATGGCTTCGCTACGTATATCTACGTGGAATGCTAACGGCGTTTCACAGCATAAACTTGAGTTAGCTCAATTCCTACTCGACAAGCACATCGACGTTATGCTACTCTCCGAAACACACCTTACTAACAAATATAATTTTACAATAAGCGGATACACATTCTACGGAACCAATCATCCCGATGGTAAGGCACACGGCGGGACTGGTATTTGGATTAGAAGCCGGCTAAAGCACCACTACCACAAAGTGTTCGCCAGAAACTACCTACAGGGCACATCTTTAAAAATACATCTTGATAGTGGTAACCAAATTGCACTAGCTGCCGTCTACTGCCCCCCTCGATTCACCATATCTGAAGACCAATTTATGGAATTTTTCAACTCATTGGGAGAACACTTTATAGCAGCAGGAGACTATAACGCCAAGCACACACACTGGGGATCTCGCCTTGTGAATCCAAAGGGAAAGCAGCTGTACAACGCACTTGTAAAAGTAAACAACAGGCTCGGCCACGTCTCTCCTTGCACACCAACTTACTGGCCCACAGACCCCAAGAAACTACCCGACTTGATTGATATTGCAGTTACCAAAAATATTCCCCGCAGTCTGATAAGCGCCGAAAGCCTCTCGGATCTTTCATCCGACCACTCTCCTGTTCTTATACAATTACTACGCCACCCAGAGTTTGTAAATCGCCCCAGTAAGTTGACCACGCAAAAAACCAACTGGCTCAAATACAAAAAATATATAAGTTCACACATTGAACTGGATCCGCATCTGAATATGGAAGCTGACATCGATTCTATGGCAAACAAACTTGAGTCAGTCTTCGTCGAAGCAGCTCGCATCTCAACACCAACACCAGTAAATGCAGTACACGCCCAAATGACAACAAACCCCCAAATTGAACAGCTCGTTCATGAAAAGCGGCGCCTCAGGCGACATTGGCAATCCCACAGATCGCCGTCAGCAAAGCAAAATCAAAGAAGAGCCACACGTAAACTCACCAAAGCGTTAAAGCGAGAAGAAGAATATGCCCAACGCCGATACATTGAGCAACTATCAACATCTGGCACTAAAAACTCTTTGTGGAAAGCTCACCCAACTCTAAGTCCACCGACAGAAACAGTGATGCCTTTAAGAAACAATGCAGGCGGCTGGGCCCGGAGCGATGAAGACAGAGCCAAAACTTTTGCGGAACATCTGCAAAATGTTTTCCAACCTAATCCTGCTACAAACGCGTTCGCACTCCCGACCGTTATAAACGACTCTCCCCTTCAACATTAGCCAATAGTATTCCGCCCGAATGAAGTCGGATGAATTATCAACCAGCATCTAAACCCAAAAAAATCCCCGGGCTGGGACTTAATAACCCCAAAGATGATTATTGAGCTTCCCTATTGTGCAGTCTACATCATTGCCCAGTTATTCAATGCAATCACAAAACTCGGCCACTTTCCAGAGAGATGGAAAAAGTCTATCATCATAATGATTCCAAAGCTGGGTAAAGATCGGACAGTTCCCTCGTCGTATAGACCTATAAGCCTTTTATCGTGTCTATCAAAACTTTTCGAAAAATGTTTGCTGACTCGGATTAATCAATTCCTGAATCTCCATAACATAATCCCATCACATCAATTCGGCTTTCGTGAAAAACACGGAACTATTGAGCAGGTTAACCGTATAACATCAGAAATACGAGGCGCGTTCGAAAATCGAGAATACTGTACTGCAATATTTTTGGATGTGTCTCAGGCTTTCGACAGAGTCTGGTTGGAAGGCCTGATGTATAAGATCAAAACAACGCTCCCAGTCAACACACATAAACTGTTACAGTCGTACCTCTACGACAGGAAGTTTGCAGTGAGATGTAATTCTGAAATATCCGACGAACACCGTATTGAAGCTGGCGTTCCTCAGGGCAGCGTACTTGGGCCGACACTATACGTTCTCTACACATCAGACATCCCAACATGCAGAGGCCTAACAACATCAACCTTTGCTGACGATACAGCTACTCTTAGCCGCTCCAGATGCCCACTGCAAGCAACAACACAACTTGCTCGTCACATCGTTAACTTAGAAAACTGGCTATCCGACTGGCGTATTAAGGTAAACGAACAAAAATGTAAACATGTAACTTTCACCCTAAACAGGCAAGACTGTCCACCACTCACGCTTAATAACACCCCACTCCCGCAAGCAAACGAAGTAACGTACTTGGGATTACACTTGGACAGAAGACTTACATGGCGCAGGCACATTGAAGCTAAGAGATCACAGCTTAAACTCAAAGCCAATAGCCTCCATTGGCTTATCAACGCTCGCTCTCCGCTGAGTCTGGACTACAAGGCTCTGCTCTACAACTCCGTTTTGAAACCAATCTGGACCTATGGCTGCCAGTTATGGGGTAACGCGTGCAGCAGTAACATCGACATCGTCCAAAGAGCCCAGTCGAAGATCCTGAGAACTATCACCGGGGCACCGCAACGAAAACATACAAAAGGACTTAAACGTACCACCGGTCAGGGAAGTCATAGCGGAACACAAGGAAAGGTACTTGAGGAAGCTCACATCGCACCCAAACAATCTCGCGAGAGGCCTCACAAATACGTGCAGCCGATCCCGCTTTCATCGTAATGACCTTCCTACCCAGCGATGAGTTGAGGACCGCGACTCCAAGCTATCAGTCCAAAAAGTAACTGGTAGATAAGTAATGTTAGTAAGATTTGTAAAATTTTTGACATTTCCTAGTTTTTTGTTAAGGGATGCAGCCAAAAATAAATAGCAAAGTTTAAAAAAAAAGAAAAAAAAATTTTGTTGAATGTTTTGCTTTGCAGGCTGCACTTTTTCGACCCCGGGTTCAACACCGCGTTCCGACATTTTTTATAATATATATATATCTTTTTTTCCGACTTTTAAGTCCTCCTAGAAAAAGAATGTAATGAAAATTCTCATGTTTCGGTAATCATTATAACAGTTGAATCAATTTCTTAATATTCATAACTTTATAACTTTATTTATATAAATAAATACAAAATTATATAATTTAAAAATATACATATTAAAATTAATGCATGCAACAAAGTGTTGTTTTTGATTTGATTTCCTTTTGTGTTCCATTACATCGAACACAAAATAACACCAACCTCAAGTTATCCACCTGCAAGAGCGGTCGTGGTTAGATGCTTGTTTGTAAAAATCTTTTTGACCCGAGTTCAACCCCCAGCCAAATGAATCAAACTTTTTTTTTTTTTTTTTTTGCATTTTTATTTTTAAATATTTAGTACATTCGTGTTTTATATTCACATATTATTATAATTATTTATTTTAAAATAAAACTTCGGCTGACTAAGCGTAGTCTGGCCCGTCTTTGTGTGTATGCATATTGTTGTGGACACCTAGGCAAAGAAAACGCACGAAACGTAGCCTAGGTCAGGCTTGTGTTTGTGTGTATGCTTCAGAGAACTGCAACGATCAACATTTTTTCGATCATGCCCGATCATTGACTCAGATTTTTTGTGACGCAAAACTTTGCTTCAACAAAAATCATATGATCGTTAGTGAGCGTGCTCGAAGCGGACAATCAGTTCAAATCACTCTTGCTTGTTGCGTACATGATCGGGTTTGATCGAACATTTTGTGTGAGCGAACAAAGAACGATTGCGAATGCTGCTGGCATTCAGTTCAATCACAATCGTGAACGATCGTTCGCGGCCGATTCGGGAGAGCCCGAGCGAGCTTGTTAAAACATGTTATTTAGTCAGTTTGCTGTTGATTATGGAGAGCGAATCAACAAAAAGTATTGCTGACAATATAGCAAATGGGAATTATACATTATCAGGCCAGCGCAAGGGCAGAAGTTTTGTTTGGAACATTCTTACCGAAATTGTAAAACCGGACAGCACTACATTAAAAGAATTTGTTTTCTGTCGCCCATGCCGTAATGTGTTAAAATGCAACGCAAGCCAAACATCAAATTTGAATAGGCACAGCTGCTGCAAAGATGTTAAGAAATCGCAAACTTACTTACACCGCTGGACAAAACTAAGGCCCTTGAAAAATGCGCAAATTGGGTTACAGAAGACTGTCGGCCATTCTCAGCAGTGCGCGGCTCTGGATTCATAAAACTAGTAAAGTTTTGTATTAAGATCGGAGCAACTTACGGCGAGCACGTCTATGTGAAAGACATGCTACCGGATCCAACATCAATTTCCCGGAAAGTCACGAAATGCGCGATTGAGAACAAGGAGGAATTAAAGGCTGAAATTAATACGAATGTTCGCAGCGGTGGAGCGTCAGCTACAATTGACATGTCGACGGAAAACTACGTGAAGCGCAACTTTTTAGGAGTAACATTCCACTACCAAAAGGACTTTAAATTCTTTGACCTAGTTTTGGGAATGAAGTCAATGGACTTTGAGAGGTCAACGGGCAACAACATCATGAAAAAACTAAAAAGTTTATTCGAAGAATTTGATATTTCATATATTGAAAAAACTAAGTTTATTACAGATAGAGGATCCAATATGTTAAAATCCCTAGAAAATAATACTAGACTGAACTGTAGTAGCCATTTGCTTAGCAATGTTTTGGATAAGTCGTTTTCTACCACCACTGAGCTCGCAGAAGTGTTGGAATCGTGCAAGAAAGTTGTAAAATACTTTAAAAAATCTAATTTGCAGCATCTCTTAACCACTTCGTTAAAAAGCCAGTGCCCAACACGTTGGAACTTGCACTATGTTATGCTGACATCCATAATTGACAATTGGGGAGAAATTAATACCATTTTAACGCAGAATAAACAAAGCCTTCGACTGTTACATATTAATATAAACATAGTTAAATCAGTTGTGGAAATGTGTGAAAGCTTTGAAATTATTTTTAAAAAAATGCAGCATTGCAGTTCTCCTTGGCTGTGCTATGTATTGCCGTCAATATTAAGAATCAAAAATGTATGTCAGCCGACCGATGATGAAGTACCTGCTATATCCGTTTTAAAAAACACAATTATTAAAAATATTAATGAAATATGGGTCGCCAACTTAGATACATGGCATAAAGTTGCATATTTTTTATACCCCCCTGCTTTAAATGCACAGCCAAATGATTTGGCAGACATAAAATTATTTTGCATTTCTCGGATATTAACAGAATGTAAATTTTCACATCCAACAACACCTTTATCGGACTCATCGACAACACACTTTTCCTTTGATTCAGATACTAACTTGGATGCTAGTTACCAAGTCTTACCTGCGAGTAGGACCAACGACACTTTCTTTTTCCCTCATTTGATCAAGCAAAATTCCTTACATACCATAGAGACGCCGGAAGACGAAATTGAAAAATATTGCAAATAAAAAGTTCAGATGGATGAACGTTTTAACTTGATTAACAGGCGGCAATCTAATGAACAAAAATACCCATTTTTAACCAAACTAGCGTTGCAAGTACATTCAATTCCCGCCAGCACACAGTGGTAGAAACGGCTGATATAGCGGCGATTTATTAATATCTTCTGCAATAATGATGATATTTTTGTACCGATAATTTTTTTGGTAGAGATTCGAACCACAAATCAAAATTAATATACAAAATATTTTATTTTTTTTCGTTTTTAATGTTTAATTGCTCTAATCGGTATCTGATGAGGAATCATTAGATAAGTCTTCCTCTACATCTTTATTTAATATAAGACTGATAACATCATTGTCTACTATTTCATTGCCTTTGGAAGAGGAAACTGAGCCTTTTGATAGCATGGTAATAAATGGATCCGATGAAATAAAAAGTGTATTGGCCAAGTCTTCCATAGTGTTTTTTCGCGAATTTTTTCGAGTGTGATGTAAACGATATTTTCGCAAATCTTTATTTCTGGCTTCGAGAGCTTCTTCTGACATCATACCTATCGGAATGGAAAAATGTGTTATTATTTCTGCACCATGCATTAAAATTTTATGGACAGATGTAGGCATGTAAAACCATGGATACAAGTCCACAAATATTATTGCGGTTTGCAATGCATAATGTTTAAAGCTTCTGTATCAATTTCATATCCACATGCTAATGTGCGTAAGATTACGCTGAATCGATAAATTAATACAGAGCTTACTCCGGTAATTTTGGCAGCCTTTTTTGGTTCTTGGAAAAATCTTCTGGCTGTGTTGCCGTTATTAGTATTACCAGAACCAGGCTTGGGAACATCAACCAATATGCCCATTTCCTTTCGCAAATTATCTTGTATTTCCTTTTTCTAACATCTACAGCTGCTTTTTCCGCACTGCGAACTTGCCATTTTTAAAGAATAATTCTATAGCTAATATGTAGAATGCAATCAAGAAAACGAATCCAAGCGTGTAGACTTGATAAGCCATACTCATACAGGTTTTCTTTGCACGGCAAGTTTTGTATATCAATAAGATCGTTCATTTTTTTTTGGTGTTGTTCCACATATTCCACACACTAGGGATGATGATTCTGCCAGAACACTGAAACTTTTCCATCTATCATGGTCATGTGAAACTTATGATATACTTCATATTTTTCCAGTCTCGTTGGCTGTATTTCGGCAATTTGACTTTTAAAATTGTTCACTTCATCACGTACCAAATCTGATGTTTCTTTAAGACAAAGCAATTTTACTGGCCTGCAATAACGAGTGGATGATGGTTTCATATTTTTCCAGAGTATTGTTGATCCAAGAACTATTTGTAGTGGTACCAAGCACACCGAAAACATATGTTGATCGATCATACAAGCATTTGTGTCGTTAAAATTTTGACGATATGTTGCATGGCCACTACTCCCATCACAGCCCCATTTGTATATTGTTATTATCTGCAGTTGGAAAATCTTTGGCATGTGCGGTATATAATCTGGCAACTGTGTGATCAACCAAGCTTTGTAAGGGTACCTCGAATGAATGATCAGTGACGTTTAGACCACTAGGATAGCACAGTTTTTTTGCAGACAGTAGAACATCGTACGTCGGAAATATATTTGCATTCCGCTTTTTGGTACCACTCTGCAGGTCTATGTATGCCTTCTTTGTGTAACCACCATCAATATATAAAGCTAAGGCTTCCTCTGCTGTGTACTTAATGGGTTGGTTATCAGCTGATTAAGTAGCTAATATCATTTTTTTTGGGCAAACTTTCATTAGAGTTGAATAACGTTATCATCTGCACTTCGCTTGCCAGAATTATACAAACTAGTACTGGCCGCAGATACGAGCTCTTCGCACGAAATTGCCTTAACGATGTCAGAAACTTTTTTTTTTTGTTTTCTCCTGGCTGTCAGTAAAAGTAAGTTCGGGTCGTCCAGCATTTGATCTTAGGTCCACCAATATAAGCTCATCATCTAACCATTCTTTGTTGCGTACCTCAAAATTCTTACGTATACGATGGTTCTCCTGCCATTTCGATGCCAATTTTTTTGTAAAATTTTTTATTTTCTCAGATATTTTGGCGCAGTCACTATCACTATACATATTTCTGTCTATAATATTGTTGTAGACGTATGTCTGCACAGCAAACAATTTGTTGGAAGCATTATTTTCCATGAGCCATACTGAAAATAGCACGCGCTTGGACACTGACAATGAAGCTAAAAAAAAATATTTAAAGGTAATATGCGGAAATATGCGGCTCATGTTGGACATTTTCACAGCGCAAAACATTGACTAATTTCTATAAAAAACATTGATATCGAACCCAGTCGAACCTCAAAAGTTCTGGTCTACGAAAGTTTAGTTTGTTAGTAAACATTATATATCTTACGTGCACTACACCTCATACAATTTTGGGACGAACACAATCACATGTCACAAACACTTATTTTGTAGTTAATTACATACCTTTTTCCATATTTAATAGCAAAATGTTGAATTGCAGTGAAAAAAATCAAATTATTTGCAAATTTTATCAAGTGGTCAAAATTGGCGGGAGAGCGGTTAGCCTCAGCTGATGAAACACATATGTTGTGTTTGAAGCTTTACAGCTGTGCGAATATTGAGAGGAAAGCGAAATGAAAAGTTTTTTTCGCCTATCGGATATATTAGTTTTCGATTACAAAACATTTTTGGCGCCAATAATTAAGTTGAAATTTTAATTAATCGCTGCTAAATCAGCCGTTTCTACCACTGTGCAGCAGTGCAGCTGCTGAACGATCATTTTCTTTAGCTGGAAACGTCATAACGGAAAAACGAAATAGGCTAGGGCCAGGTTCCGTTGATAGCTTGCTCTTCCTAAATTCTTTTTATAAAAATTTTGATAATTTAGAATCTAAGATATGAAATGAATGCTTAATATATGAAAAAAGTGATAAGTTGAAACATGTGTTCCTTACCATTTTACTTTTCTTTTTCTTCCTTATAATTTTTAGTTTAAAGCACTACATTACTTTAATATAAGAAATAAATGAAATATTATGTTTTTGTTAATTTTATGCATCGCAACTTGATTCTTTTAAAAACACAAATAAGTGCATACATATTAAATATATACATGCATATGTACAATGTACATTGTACATACATATTTCTCAAAGCAATTTTCGATCTGATTGCTTCACTCACGATCATTTCAATTTTCTGAGTTTAGATCAGTGGTGTCCAAACCCACACAGTAAAGCGTTGCGCTTGTGTGCGTAGCAGCGAAACACGAATGCAGCATAGCGAATGACTGCGCGTTTGACTTCAGCCGAACACATGAGTCGTGAGAGCAAATGCAGCCGAACTCGCGCATCGTACGAGAACAAGCTGCCGAGCGTTCTATTTATAGAATACACATATTCTCTCTCTCTATATATGTGTCGGCAGCAACGCCGGCAGAATTTTTCTTGTCAACCACGCGTGGCTGCTTTTTTAAATTTTGTACAACACTGGTTTAAATGCATCGTTTGGATCGAACGTCTTTTTCTTAGTTGCAATCATCATGAGCGAACCAAAAACTCAGTCTTGATCACCAAGCCGAGCGATCAAGCCAACTGAATAGATCGTTTCGTGTTGTGAGCGAACCTTGATCGAACATTTTGATTCAAACCGCTGAGTGCAGTTGCAAATAGTTTGAGCGAGCCTGATCGAGCATGATCGATCATAATCGTTGCAGCTCTCTGGTATGCATGTATAATACACATTGTGTATGTGAACAAGTAGAATAAGAAAACGCAACAAGGCAGCTAAAGTAGCAGTTGCTGACAAATGAAAACTGCACAGGTCTAAAATACCCCATGTCATAATAATAAGTTATTGTCTATAAAACCACAAATATAAGCTTAGTATAGAAAGCTAAGTATTTGAAAGCATAGTACGCTTTTTTAATGTTATTTTAAATTTCACATTAAGATATAGAAATTACATTTAATTAGTTATAAGTGCCTTTCCTTATGGCCAAAACACATTTTAAAAATAGCATAATTAAGTATATTGCGTTTTTCTATTTAATAACGCAAAGTTTAAATAAAGTCAAACTACTCATCCTTGCTAGAGAAGCAGCAACCAGATTCAAGCAAAAGTCTAAAATTGTCAAACTCAATTACTGCGACAACAACAAGAGAAATGAACTAAGGCAACGTCTAATTATGTCTCCCGCATTGCACACTTTGCAATCAAAACCAAAACCTAAACAATAATGGCCGCTGGTTGTCGCCGAGAATCGACGAAACAACTAATCGAAGAATTTATAGTTTCCCCAGTTAAGCGCTCCGACCTCGCAGAATGTTAGTTAACATAACAGAGCAGTGCTTATTTCCAGTCTTATTGCATTTATTCGTCTACGAGGTAAACAGAACTGGCCGCTTTAACAGAAAATGTTTAGTCGTTCCGAAGGAACAATTGCCTAGTCATCTTATAAAAGTATAAGTTGAAAACCAGCTGGTGGTTGCTTGACTGGATAAGGTGGATAAAAAACCAAGTCGGCCATTATTGTTTTGCATTTTTTTGTGATCGCAAAGTGTGCGAGGGGCTAACAATCTCGCGAGAGGCCTCACAAATACGTGCAGCCGATCCCGCTTTCATCGTAATGACCTTCCTACCCAGCGATGAGTTGAGGACCGCGACTCCAAGCTATCAGTCCAAAAAGTAACTGGTAGATAAGTAATGTTAGTAAGATTTGTAAAATTTTTGACATTTCCTAGTTTTTTGTTAAGGGATGCAGCCAAAAATAAATAGCAAAGTTTAAAAAAAAAAGAAAAAAAAAATTTTGTTGAATGTTTTGCTTTGCAGGCTGCACTTTTTCGACCCCGGGTTCAACACCGCGTTCCGACATTTTTTATAATATATATATATCCTTTTTTCCGACTTTTAAGTCCTCCTAGAAAAAGAATGTAATGAAAATTCTCATGTTTCGGTAATCATTATAACAGTTGAATCAATTTCTTAATATTCATAACTTTATAACTTTATTTATATAAATAAATACAAAATTATATAATTTAAAAATATACATATTAAAATTAATGCATGCAACAAAGTGTTGTTTTTGATTTGATTTCCTTTTGTGTTCCATTACATCGAACACAAAATAACACCAACCTCAAGTTATCCACCTGCAAGAGCGGTCGTGGTTAGATGCTTGTTTGTAAAAATCTTTTTGACCCGAGTTCAACCCCCCAGCCAAATGAATCAAACTTTTTTTTTTTTTTTTTTGCATTTTTATTTTTAAATATTTAGTACATTCGTGTTTTATATTCACATATTATTATAGTTATTTATTTTAAAATAAAACTTCGATATAAATAAACGATATTTTCGCAAATCTTTATTTCTGGCTTCGAGAGCTTCTTCTGACATCATACCTATCGGAATGGAAAAATGTGTTATTATTTCTGCACCATGCATTAAAATTTTATGGACAGATGTAGGCATGTAAAACCATGGATACAAGTCCACAAATATTATTGCGGTTTGCAATGCATAATGTTTAAAGCTTCTGTATCAATTTCATATCCACATGCTAATGTGCGTAAGATTACGCTGAATCGATAAATTAATACAGAGCTTACTCCGGTAATTTTGGCAGCCTTTTTTGGTTCTTGGAAAAATCTTCTGGCTGTGTTGCCGTTATTAGTATTACCAGAACCAGGCTTGGGAACATCAACCAATATGCCCATTTCCTTTCGCAAATTATCTTGTATTTCCTTTTTTCTAACATCTACAGCTGCTTTTTCCGCACTGCGAACTTGCCATTTTTAAAGAATAATTCTATAGCTAATATGTAGAATGCAATCAAGAAAACGAATCCAAGCGTGTAGACTTGATAAGCCATACTCATACAGGTTTTCTTTGCACGGCAAGTTTTGTATATCAATAAGATCGTTCATTTTTTTTTTGGTGTTGTTCCACATATTCCACACACTAGGGATGATGATTCTGCCAGAACACTGAAACTTTTCCATCTATCATGGTCATGTGAAACTTATGATATACTTCATATTTTTCCAGTCTCGTTGGCTGTATTTCGGCAATTTGACTTTTAAAATTGTTCACTTCATCACGTACCAAATCTGATGTTTCTTTAAGACAAAGCAATTTTACTGGCCTGCAATAACGAGTGGATGATGGTTTCATATTTTTCCAGAGTATTGTTGATCCAAGAACTATTTGTAGTGGTACCAAGCACACCGAAAACATATGTTGATCGATCATACAAGCATTTGTGTCGTTAAAATTTTGACGATATGTTGCATGGCCACTACTCCCATCACAGCCCCATTTGTATATTGTTATTATCTGCAGTTGGAAAATCTTTGGCATGTGCGGTATATAATCTGGCAACTGTGTGATCAACCAAGCTTTGTAAGGGTACCTCGAATGAATGATCAGTGACGTTTAGACCACTAGGATAGCACAGTTTTTTTGCAGACAGTAGAACATCGTACGTCGGAAATATATTTGCATTCCGCTTTTTGGTACCACTCTGCAGGTCTATGTATGCCTTCTTTGTGTAACCACCATCAATATATAAAGCTAAGGCTTCCTCTGCTGTGTACTTAATGGGTTGGTTATCAGCTGATTAAGTAGCTAATATCATTTTTTTTTGGGCAAACTTTCATTAGAGTTGAATAACGTTATCATCTGCACTTCGCTTGCCAGAATTATACAAACTAGTACTGGCCGCAGATACGAGCTCTTCGCACGAAATTGCCTTAACGATGTCAGAAACTTTTTTTTTTTGTTTTCTCCTGGCTGTCAGTAAAAGTAAGTTCGGGTCGTCCAGCATTTGATCTTAGGTCCACCAATATAAGCTCATCATCTAACCATTCTTTGTTGCGTACCTCAAAATTCTTACGTATACGATGGTTCTCCTGCCATTTCGATGCCAATTTTTTTTGTAAAATTTTTTATTTTCTCAGATATTTTGGCGCAGTCACTATCACTATACATATTTCTGTCTATAATATTGTTGTAGACGTATGTCTGCACAGCAAACAATTTGTTGGAAGCATTATTTTCCATGAGCCATACTGAAAATAGCACGCGCTTGGACACTGACAATGAAGCTAAAAAAAAATATTTAAAGGTAATATGCGGAAATATGCGGCTCATGTTGGACATTTTCACAGCGCAAAACATTGACTAATTTCTATAAAAAACATTGATATCGAACCCAGTCGAACCTCAAAAGTTCTGGTCTACGAAAGTTTAGTTTGTTAGTAAACATTATATATCTTACGTGCACTACACCTCATACAATTTTGGGACGAACACAATCACATGTCACAAACACTTATTTTGTAGTTAATTACATACCTTTTTCCATATTTAATAGCAAAATGTTGAATTGCAGTGAAAAAATCAAATTATTTGCAAATTTTATCAAGTGGTCAAAATTGGCGGGAGAGCGGTTAGCCTCAGCTGATGAAACACATATGTTGTGTTTGAAGCTTTACAGCTGTGCGAATATTGAGAGGAAAGCGAAATGAAAAGTTTTTTTCGCCTATCGGATATATTAGTTTTCGATTACAAAACATTTTTGGCGCCAATAATTAAGTTGAAATTTTAATTAATCGCTGCTAAATCAGCCGTTTCTACCACTGTGCAGCAGTGCAGCTGCTGAACGATCATTTTCTTTAGCTGGAAACGTCATAACGGAAAAACGAAATAGGCTAGGGCCAGGTTCCGTTGATAGCTTGCTCTTCCTAAATTCTTTTTATAAAAATTTTGATAATTTAGAATCTAAGATATGAAATGAATGCTTAATATATGAAAAAAGTGATAAGTTGAAACATGTGTTCCTTACCATTTTACTTTTCTTTTTCTTCCTTATAATTTTTAGTTTAAAGCACTACATTACTTTAATATAAGAAATAAATGAAATATTATGTTTTTGTTAATTTTATGCATCGCAACTTGATTCTTTTAAAAACACAAATAAGTGCATACATATTAAATATATACATGCATATGTACAATGTACATTGTACATACATATTTCTCAAAGCAATTTTCGATCTGATTGCTTCACTCACGATCATTTCAATTTTCTGAGTTTAGATCAGTGGTGTCCAAACCCACACAGTAAAGCGTTGCGCTTGTGTGCGTAGCAGCGAAACACGAATGCAGCATAGCGAATGACTGCGCGTTTGACTTCAGCCGAACACATGAGTCGTGAGAGCAAATGCAGCCGAACTCGCGCATCGTACGAGAACAAGCTGCCGAGCGTTCTATTTATAGAATACACATATTCTCTCTCTCTATATATGTGTCGGCAGCAACGCCGGCAGAATTTTTCTTGTCAACCACGCGTGGCTGCTTTTTTAAATTTTGTACAACACTGGTTTAAATGCATCGTTTGGATCGAACGTCTTTTTCTTAGTTGCAATCATCATGAGCGAACCAAAAACTCAGTCTTGATCACCAAGCCGAGCGATCAAGCCAACTGAATAGATCGTTTCGTGTTGTGAGCGAACCTTGATCGAACATTTTGATTCAAACCGCTGAGTGCAGTTGCAAATAGTTTGAGCGAGCCTGATCGAGCATGATCGATCATAATCGTTGCAGCTCTCTGGTATGCATGTATAATACACATTGTGTATGTGAACAAGTAGAATAAGAAAACGCAACAAGGCAGCTAAAGTAGCAGTTGCTGACAAATGAAAACTGCACAGGTCTAAAATACCCCATGTCATAATAATAAGTTATTGTCTATAAAACCACAAATATAAGCTTAGTATAGAAAGCTAAGTATTTGAAAGCATAGTACGCTTTTTTAATGTTATTTTAAATTTCACATTAAGATATAGAAATTACATTTAATTAGTTATAAGTGCCTTTCCTTATGGCCAAAACACATTTTAAAAATAGCATAATTAAGTATATTGCGTTTTTCTATTTAATAACGCAAAGTTTAAATAAAGTCAAACTACTCATCCTTGCTAGAGAAGCAGCAACCAGATTCAAGCAAAAGTCTAAAATTGTCAAACTCAATTACTGCGACAACAACAAGAGAAATGAACTAAGGCAACGTCTAATTATGTCTCCCGCATTGCACACTTTGCAATCAAAACCAAAACCTAAACAATAATGGCCGCTGGTTGTCGCCGAGAATCGACGAAACAACTAATCGAAGAATTTATAGTTTCCCCAGTTAAGCGCTCCGACCTCGCAGAATGTTAGTTAACATAACAGAGCAGTGCTTATTTCCAGTCTTATTGCATTTATTCGTCTACGAGGTAAACAGAACTGGCCGCTTTAACAGAAAATGTTTAGTCGTTCCGAAGGAACAATTGCCTAGTCATCTTATAAAAGTATAAGTTGAAAACCAGCTGGTGGTTGCTTGACTGGATAAGGTGGATAAAAAACCAAGTCGGCCATTATTGTTTTGCATTTTTTGTGATCGCAAAGTGTGCGAGGGGCTAACAATCTCGCGAGAGGCCTCACAAATACGTGCAGCCGATCCCGCTTTCATCGTAATGACCTTCCTACCCAGCGATGAGTTGAGGACCGCGACTCCAAGCTATCAGTCCAAAAAGTAACTGGTAGATAAGTAATGTTAGTAAGATTTGTAAAATTTTTGACATTTCCTAGTTTTTTGTTAAGGGATGCAGCCAAAAATAAATAGCAAAGTTTAAAATAAAAAGAAAAAAAAAATTTTGTTGAATGTTTTGCTTTGCAGGCTGCACTTTTTCGACCCCGGGTTCAACACCGCGTTCCGACATTTTTTATAATATATATATATCCTTTTTTTCCGACTTTTAAGTCCTCCTAGAAAAAGAATGTAATGAAAATTCTCATGTTTCGGTAATCATTATAACAGTTGAATCAATTTCTTAATATTCATAACTTTATAACTTTATTTATATAAATAAATACAAAATTATATAATTTAAAAATATACATATTAAAATTAATGCATGCAACAAAGTGTTGTTTTTGATTTGATTTCCTTTTGTGTTCCATTACATCGAACACAAAATAACACCAACCTCAAGTTATCCACCTGCAAGAGCGGTCGTGGTTAGATGCTTGTTTGTAAAAATCTTTTTGACCCGAGTTCAACCCCCAGCCAAATGAATCAAACTTTTTTTTTTTTTTTTTGCATTTTTATTTTTAAATATTTAGTACATTCGTGTTTTATATTCACATATTATTATAGTTATTTATTTTAAAATAAAACTTCGGCTGACTAAGCGTAGTCTGGCCCGTCTTTGTGTGTATGCATATTGTTGTGGACACCTAGGCAAAGAAAACGCACGAAACGTAGCCTAGGTCAGGCTTGTGTTTGTGTGTATGCTTCAGAGAACTGCAACGATCAACATTTTTTCGATCATGCCCGATCATTGACTCAGATTTTTTGTGACGCAAAACTTTGCTTCAACAAAAATCATATGATCGTTAGTGAGCGTGCTCGAAGCGGACAATCAGTTCAAATCACTCTTGCTTGTTGCGTACATGATCGGGTTTGATCGAACATTTTGTGTGAGCGAACAAAGAACGATTGCGAATGCTGCTGGCATTCAGTTCAATCACAATCGTGAACGATCGTTCGCGGCCGATTCGGGAGAGCCCGAGCGAGCTTGTTAAAACATGTTATTTAGTCAGTTTGCTGTTGATTATGGAGAGCGAATCAACAAAAAGTATTGCTGACAATATAGCAAATGGGAATTATACATTATCAGGCCAGCGCAAGGGCAGAAGTTTTGTTTGGAACATTCTTACCGAAATTGTAAAACCGGACAGCACTACATTAAAAGAATTTGTTTTCTGTCGCCCATGCCGTAATGTGTTAAAATGCAACGCAAGCCAAACATCAAATTTGAATAGGCACAGCTGCTGCAAAGATGTTAAGAAATCGCAAACTTACTTACACCGCTGGACAAAACTAAGGCCCTTGAAAAATGCGCAAATTGGGTTACAGAAGACTGTCGGCCATTCTCAGCAGTGCGCGGCTCTGGATTCATAAAACTAGTAAAGTTTTGTATTAAGATCGGAGCAACTTACGGCGAGCACGTCTATGTGAAAGACATGCTACCGGATCCAACATCAATTTCCCGGAAAGTCACGAAATGCGCGATTGAGAACAAGGAGGAATTAAAGGCTGAAATTAATACGAATGTTCGCAGCGGTGGAGCGTCAGCTACAATTGACATGTCGACGGAAAACTACGTGAAGCGCAACTTTTTAGGAGTAACATTCCACTACCAAAAGGACTTTAAATTCTTTGACCTAGTTTTGGGAATGAAGTCAATGGACTTTGAGAGGTCAACGGGCAACAACATCATGAAAAAACTAAAAAGTTTATTCGAAGAATTTGATATTTCATATATTGAAAAAACTAAGTTTATTACAGATAGAGGATCCAATATGTTAAAATCCCTAGAAAATAATACTAGACTGAACTGTAGTAGCCATTTGCTTAGCAATGTTTTGGATAAGTCGTTTTCTACCACCACTGAGCTCGCAGAAGTGTTGGAATCGTGCAAGAAAGTTGTAAAATACTTTAAAAAATCTAATTTGCAGCATCTCTTAACCACTTCGTTAAAAAGCCAGTGCCCAACACGTTGGAACTTGCACTATGTTATGCTGAAATCCATAATTGACAATTGGGGAGAAATTAATACCATTTTAACGCAGAATAAACAAAGCCTTCGACTGTTACATATTAATATAAACATAGTTAAATCAGTTGTGGAAATGTGTGAAAGCTTTGAAATTATTTTTAAAAAAATGCAGCATTGCAGTTCTCCTTGGCTGTGCTATGTATTGCCGTCAATATTAAGAATCAAAAATGTATGTCAGCCGACCGATGATGAAGTACCTGCTATATCCGTTTTAAAAAACACAATTATTAAAAATATTAATGAAATATGGGTCGCCAACTTAGATACATGGCATAAAGTTGCATATTTTTTATACCCCCCTGCTTTAAATGCACAGCCAAATGATTTGGCAGACATAAAATTATTTTGCATTTCTCGGATATTAACAGAATGTAAATTTTCACATCCAACAACACCTTTATCGGACTCATCGACAACACACTTTTCCTTTGATTCAGATACTAACTTGGATGCTAGTTACCAAGTCTTACCTGCGAGTAGGACCAACGACACTTTCTTTTTCCCTCATTTGATCAAGCAAAATTCCTTACATACCATAGAGACGCCGGAAGACGAAATTGAAAAATATTGCAAATAAAAAGTTCAGATGGATGAACGTTTTAACTTGATTAACAGGCGGCAATCTAATGAACAAAAATACCCATTTTTAACCAAACTAGCGTTGCAAGTACATTCAATTCCCGCCAGCACACAGTGGTAGAAACGGCTGATATAGCGGCGATTTATTAATATCTTCTGCAATAATGATGATATTTTTGTACCGATAATTTTTTTGGTAGAGATTCGAACCACAAATCAAAATTAATATACAAAATATTTTATTTTTTTTCGTTTTTAATGTTTAATTGCTCTAATCGGTATCTGATGAGGAATCATTAGATAAGTCTTCCTCTACATCTTTATTTAATATAAGACTGATAACATCATTTCATTGCCTTTGGAAGAGGAAACTGAGCCTTTTGATAGCATGGTAATAAATGGATCCGATGAAATAAAAAGTGTATTGGCCAAGTCTTCCATAGTGTTTTTTCGCGAATTTTTTCGAGTGTGATGTAAACGATATTTTCGCAAATCTTTATTTCTGGCTTCGAGAGCTTCTTCTGACATCATACCTATCGGAATGGAAAAATGTGTTATTATTTCTGCACCATGCATTAAAATTTTATGGACAGATGTAGGCATGTAAAACCATGGATACAAGTCCACAAATATTATTGCGGTTTGCAATGCATAATGTTTAAAGCTTCTGTATCAATTTCATATCCACATGCTAATGTGCGTAAGATTACGCTGAATCGATAAATTAATACAGAGCTTACTCCGGTAATTTTGGCAGCCTTTTTTGGTTCTTGGAAAAATCTTCTGGCTGTGTTGCCGTTATTAGTATTACCAGAACCAGGCTTGGGAACATCAACCAATATGCCCATTTCCTTTCGCAAATTATCTTGTATTTCCTTTTTTCTAACATCTACAGCTGCTTTTTCCGCACTGCGAACTTGCCATTTTTAAAGAATAATTCTATAGCTAATATGTAGAATGCAATCAAGAAAACGAATCCAAGCGTGTAGACTTGATAAGCCATACTCATACAGGTTTTCTTTGCACGGCAAGTTTTGTATATCAATAAGATCGTTCATTTTTTTTTGGTGTTGTTCCACATATTCCACACACTAGGGATGATGATTCTGCCAGAACACTGAAACTTTTCCATCTATCATGGTCATGTGAAACTTATGATATACTTCATATTTTTCCAGTCTCGTTGGCTGTATTTCGGCAATTTGACTTTTAAAATTGTTCACTTCATCACGTACCAAATCTGATGTTTCTTTAAGACAAAGCAATTTTACTGGCCTGCAATAACGAGTGGATGATGGTTTCATATTTTTCCAGAGTATTGTTGATCCAAGAACTATTTGTAGTGGTACCAAGCACACCGAAAACATATGTTGATCGATCATACAAGCATTTGTGTCGTTAAAATTTTGACGATATGTTGCATGGCCACTACTCCCATCACAGCCCCATTTGTATATTGTTATTATCTGCAGTTGGAAAATCTTTGGCATGTGCGGTATATAATCTGGCAACTGTGTGATCAACCAAGCTTTGTAAGGGTACCTCGAATGAATGATCAGTGACGTTTAGACCACTAGGATAGCACAGTTTTTTTGCAGACAGTAGAACATCGTACGTCGGAAATATATTTGCATTCCGCTTTTTGGTACCACTCTGCAGGTCTATGTATGCCTTCTTTGTGTAACCACCATCAATATATAAAGCTAAGGCTTCCTCTGCTGTGTACTTAATGGGTTGGTTATCAGCTGATTAAGTAGCTAATATCATTTTTTTTGGGCAAACTTTCATTAGAGTTGAATAACGTTATCATCTGCACTTCGCTTGCCAGAATTATACAAACTAGTACTGGCCGCAGATACGAGCTCTTCGCACGAAATTGCCTTAACGATGTCAGAAACTTTTTTTTTTTTTTCTCCTGGCTGTCAGTAAAAGTAAGTTCGGGTCGTCCAGCATTTGATCTTAGGTCCACCAATATAAGCTCATCATCTAACCATTCTTTGTTGCGTACCTCAAAATTCTTACGTATACGATGGTTCTCCTGCCATTTCGATGCCAATTTTTTTTGTAAAATTTTTTATTTTCTCAGATATTTTGGCGCAGTCACTATCACTATACATATTTCTGTCTATAATATTGTTGTAGACGTATGTCTGCACAGCAAACAATTTGTTGGAAGCATTATTTTCCATGAGCCATACTGAAAATAGCACGCGCTTGGACACTGACAATGAAGCTAAAAAAAAATATTTAAAGGTAATATGCGGAAATATGCGGCTCATGTTGGACATTTTCACAGCGCAAAACATTGACTAATTTCTATAAAAAACATTGATATCGAACCCAGTCGAACCTCAAAAGTTCTGGTCTACGAAAGTTTAGTTTGTTAGTAAACATTATATATCTTACGTGCACTACACCTCATACAATTTTGGGACGAACACAATCACATGTCACAAACACTTATTTTGTAGTTAATTACATACCTTTTTCCATATTTAATAGCAAAATGTTGAATTGCAGTGAAAAAAATCAAATTATTTGCAAATTTTATCAAGTGGTCAAAATTGGCGGGAGAGCGGTTAGCCTCAGCTGATGAAACACATATGTTGTGTTTGAAGCTTTACAGCTGTGCGAATATTGAGAGGAAAGCGAAATGAAAAGTTTTTTTCGCCTATCGGATATATTAGTTTTCGATTACAAAACATTTTTGGCGCCAATAATTAAGTTGAAATTTTAATTAATCGCTGCTAAATCAGCCGTTTCTACCACTGTGCAGCAGTGCAGCTGCTGAACGATCATTTTCTTTAGCTGGAAACGTCATAACGGAAAAACGAAATAGGCTAGGGCCAGGTTCCGTTGATAGCTTGCTCTTCCTAAATTCTTTTTACAAAAATTTTGATAATTTAGAATCTAAGATATGAAATGAATGCTTAATTTATGAAAAAAGTGATAAGTTGAAACATGTGTTCCTTAACATTTTACTTTTCTTTTTCTTCCTTATAATTTTTAGTTTAAAGCACTACATTACTTTAATATAAGAAATAAATGAAATATTATGTTTTTGTTAATTTTATGCATCGCAACTTGATTCTTTTAAAAACACAAATAAGTGCATACATATTAAATATATACATGCATATGTACAATGTACATTGTACATACATATTTCTCAAAGCAATTTTCGATCTGATTGCTTCACTCACGATCATTTCAATTTTCTGAGTTTAGATCAGTGGTGTCCAAACCCACACAGTAAAGCGTTGCGCTTGTGTGCGTAGCAGCGAAACACGAATGCAGCATAGCGAATGACTGCGCGTTTGACTTCAGCCGAACACATGAGTCGTGAGAGCAAATGCAGCCGAACTCGCGCATCGTACGAGAACAAGCTGCCGAGCGTTCTATTTATAGAATACACATATTCTCTCTCTCTATATATGTGTCGGCAGCAACGCCGGCAGAATTTTTCTTGTCAACCACGCGTGGCTGCTTTTTTAAATTTTGGACAACACTGGTTTAAATGCATCGTTTGGATCGAACGTCTTTTTCTTAGTTGCAATCATCATGAGCGAACCAAAAACTCAGTCTTGATCACCAAGCCGAGCGATCAAGCCAACTGAATAGATCGTTTCGTGTTGTGAGCGAACCTTGATCGAACATTTTGATTCAAACCGCTGAGTGCAGTTGCAAAGAGTTTGAGCGAGCCTGATCGAGCATGATCGATCATAATCGTTGCAGCTCTCTGGTATGCATGTATAATACACATTGTGTATGTGAACAAGTAGAATAAGAAAACGCAACAAGGCAGCTAAAGTAGCAGTTGCTGACAAATGAAAACTGCACAGGTCTAAAATACCCCATGTCATAATAATAAGTTATTGTCTATAAAACCACAAATATAAGCTTAGTATAGAAAGCTAAGTATTTGAAAGCATAGTACGCTTTTTTAATGTTATTTTAAATTTCACATTAAGATATAGAAATTACATTTAATTAGTTATAAGTGCCTTTCCTTATGGCCAAAACACATTTTAAAAATAGCATAATTAAGTATATTGCGTTTTTCTATTTAATAACGCAAAGTTTAAATAAAGTCAAACTACTCATCCTTGCTAGAGAAGCAGCAACCAGATTCAAGCAAAAGTCTAAAATTGTCAAACTCAATTACTGCGACAACAACAAGAGAAATGAACTAAGGCAACGTCTAATTATGTCTCCCGCATTGCACACTTTGCAATCAAAACCAAAACCTAAACAATAATGGCCGCTGGTTGTCGCCGAGAATCGACGAAACAACTAATCGAAGAATTTATAGTTTCCCCAGTTAAGCGCTCCGACCTCGCAGAATGTTAGTTAACATAACAGAGCAGTGCTTATTTCCAGTCTTATTGCATTTATTCGTCTACGAGGTAAACAGAACTGGCCGCTTTAACAGAAAATGTTTAGTCGTTCCGAAGGAACAATTGCCTAGTCATCTTATAAAAGTATAAGTTGAAAACCAGCTGGTGGTTGCGGGACTGGATAAGGTGGATAAAAAACCAAGTCGGCCATTATTGTTTTGCATTTTTTTGTGATCGCAAAGTGTGCGAGGGGCTAGACAAAGATTAGTTGTTTGCTTGCTGCTGCCTTAGATGGAAGGGTAGCTTACATTTCATATTAACTTTGCGTTTTTGATTAGGTAAATGCAAGAACCTTTGATATGATTTCCAAATATTGTGCTTAATAGTATTTTGGATATATGGATGGGCATTTTACATTACTTAATTCTAAACTAGTATTAATACTAATTAAAAGGTATTTTGTAAACAAATACTAAATATTAGTAATCAAAATACTAAACTTATGTGTTAGTAATTATATTGACTAGGAGTGAATATTTCGATAAAGGGTATTTAAATTTATTTATTTCAAAAAAAATTGTAAAAGAGGAAGCGAATGGACGTGTTTGTTCGTGCGCTGCGTTCTTTCAGTGATCGCGGCGAAGGTGGGTGAGTGCGAGGGACGCATTCTTGCAGCACTTAATGCAAGGCTGGACGGCATGAGTGCGGTTCTTGAGAACCTCAAACATCGTGTCCAAAAACTGGAGGAAGATGCTGCCAAGTCGTCGCTGCTCGAGGAGAAGTTGTCCACCTTGGAGGCCAAGCTAAGTGCCCAAGCTAATGCTAGCGTGGCCAGGGAGCTAAGGCTACACGGTGTGCCGCGAGAAGAGGGGGAGCAACTGCGGACACTATTTAATAAACTTTGTTTTTCGTTGGGAGTCACCCCGGTGCCGAGACCACGCGACATATTTAGGGTCAAACAATCTGCTGGGTCGATTGCTGACCCCACGATCTTAATCCGTTTCGACAATACGCACGAAAAAATAACTTTAATGCGAGCTGCCGGTACGTATAGGCGCACAAATAATCAGCCACTCAGCCTACAGCTGGTAGGTATCGAAACACGCGGTATGGTACCAATATATATAAACGAACAGCTAAGCAAAGAAAATTACAAGATTTTCAAAGAGGCGATAAATATGAAGAAGCAAAAACAACTGACTCCTGTTTTCTGCCGACGCTCTCTTGTGCATGTAAAGCAAACGGAGAGAGGAGAAGTTTTTTGCATAGAGAGCGCACAGCAGCTCTCTCAACTGCGCGCTCAAAGCTCGCCGTCTGAAGCAGATGACCTTTTTCGTACCTAGTTTCTGTTTAATAATTGTCGTATGTAACTTAGTTCTCTTAAATGATATCTGTAATTTTAATCTCTTAATTTTATCTTTAAGCTTTTACGTGTGTTCGTCATTTCTGTCATTATTTCAAAGCAGCTTAGATGTGCTTATGGTAGGGCATTTTATTTGTAATCTTAAATGGCATCTAATATGAATGTATCCGGATCGAACAGCCAAGCCATGATTAGGGTATTAAGTAAACTGAAATCTGGCCTCAAAATATGTCATTTAAATGGTCAGAGTTTACGCAATAAGATGGAAGAGTTTCGCTATATGTTTGTAAATTCATATGTTGACATTGTGTGTGTATCTGAAACGTGGTTTGTCCCTGAATTACATGATTCGTCTGTTGTCTGTCCTGGGTATAATGTATATCGTTCGGATCGTGTTTGTCATGCAGGGGGAGTTGCAATATTTATCACAAATAGACTGAAATGTAAAGTTATATGTAGGCAACCAGTAGACAGTCAAATAGAGTACATCTTTATAGACTTAACAAACTCTTTCTGTGACAAAAAACTGCTCATTGGCTGTATCTACAGACCAAACAAACACATTGACTACTCGAGCTTGATAGACATTCTTACGAACATAACTCTTACGTACACTGACATTATATTAGTAGGTGACATGAACAGCGACGTACTCAGGGAACAGCATCTGACTGATGAAATGCAGTCTCTCAGCTTGAGCGTAGTGAATTCGACGGTGCCAACGCACTTCACTCGCACCACAAGTACGCTACTAGATTTAATATTCGTAAATAAAAAGGACAATATATTACTGTATGACCAATTATCTGTACCGGCGTTCTCAAAACATGACCTTATTTTTCTGACGTATGATATGCATTCTATATATACAAAAGAACTAGTTACTTTTAGAGACTTTAAGCATATGAATAGAAACGGACTAATTGAGGCATGCTGCAATTGCGACTGGGAAAGCATATACCTGCACCCTACTGTTGACACCCAATTAGCACTACTTCAACGCAACATTGACTTCCTCTACAACAAGTTTCTACCGCTTAAGACAAAATTTGCAAAACCCATTATAAAGTCATGGTTTAATAATGAGGTTAAAAGAGCAATCGAACAGAGAGACCAGGCTTATGAAAAATGGAAAAGATATAGGACGGACTACTTCTATCGACTTTTCAAAATTTCCAGACGAAACGCAAATAATTCAATTAAAAATGCTAAGCGTACCTTCTTTAGTAGTAAGTTCGACAATGCAATAACAACCAGAGATACCTGGAAAACACTAAATAATATGGGTGTTGGTAAAAATAAAAAATCTGTGATACTATGTGATGACGTGAATGTTGATGCACTTAACCATAAGTTTGTTAACCTGAATGTTCCTTTAACTGTGAGTTACCAAAATGTAAATTATGTGCCGTTAAGAAACTGTAGAAATTGTTTTGAATTTGTATGCGTTAATGAGTGTGATGTCCTGCATGCAATTCTTAAAATTAAATCAAACGCTATAGGTTTAGATAACATATGCCCAAAATTCTTAAAACTACTTTTACCATACATACTCAGACACCTAACGTATGTTATAAATACTGCAATTATGTCATCCATTTTCCCTGAGCAGTGGAAACAAGCCAAAATAATACCAATACCAAAGCAAAACAGTGAGTATAGGCCAATTGCTATACTGCCCTTCTTATAAAAAGTGCTCGAAAAACTTATGGCTGGACGAATTAACAACTTCCTAAGTAGTAACAAACTTTTAAATAACAATCAATCTGGGTTCAGGGTAAATATGAGTTGTACAACTGCAATCTTAAAGGTAGTTGAGGACATTCGGGCAAAAATGGATAACAGTGAAGTAACGCTGCTAGCACTTTTAGACTTTAGCAAAGCATTTGACACGGTAAATCACGAAATTCTCTTGACAAAGCTGGACAAAATGTACTTTTTCACGCAAACTGCTATTAAGCTTATATCCTCCTATCTTAAAAATAGGAAGCAAGCTGTCGCTATTCAGAATATGACCTCAAGCTTTTTGTTAGTACCGCGTGGCGTCCCGCAGGGATCTATTCTAGGACCGCTTTTGTTCTCAATGTATATTAATGATTTGCCGAGTGCCCTGTCAAACTGTAACGTTCATATGTATGCAGATGATGTTCAAATGTATATTAGTCGTCCTATTGAAGAATTAAATGAGTGTATTGAATCGTGCAATGTTGATCTGTTACGTGTTAGTGTGTGGGCCAAGGAAAATGGCTTGTGCATAAACCCGTCCAAGTCTAAATGTTTAGTTATATACAAAAAGTACCTGAATACGGACAATGTAAGAAAACTTACCATAGATAATAAATCAATAGTTTTTGTCGACAAGGCCGTAAATCTCGGGATAACTTTTAATAAAACTCTGGCTTGGAATGACCAGGTAAATAAAGCTGTGGGTAAAACGTATGGAGTCCTGCGACAACTTTACCCAACACAACAATATTTACCCGTCAAAACAAGAACTATGATCGCAAAAACTTTACTGATACCCTCCCTGCTTTATGGTATTGAAATCTTTGGCAAATGCGATGCAGCTAGCCTACACAAACTTCAAGTCACATTTAACAATATTGCTCGTTATGTGTATGGATTACAAAGAAGTGATCATATAACTGTTTTTGACCTTGATTTCGTGTCGTTAATTAATTATAAAATACTTGTTTTTGTCCACAAACTAATATTCAAAAAAAAACCTGACTATTTATTTGACTTGTTAAAATTTGCTTCCTCGCAAAGAGTGAATAATCTTATATGTTTACGAACTAAACTGGCCTGCTCAAATAGGCAATTTTATGTCTTTGCTGTTCGACTCTGGAACCGATTACCACCAAATCTAAAAACCACCAAAAGCACATCTATGTTTAGTGTTAAGTTGCAAGAACACTTAAGCAGATAATTGAAAAATATGTTTAAATATAAAAATAAAGTAAATAAAAATCTAAAACAATGATAGTCTTAAGTAAAATTTAAAGAAGATAATTACTGTTTATAGAGATAAGTGTAGGATAGTATTCACTATTAGACTTTAAGTTAATTTTCCAAACATTGTGACTAGTGCTGTTAACTAAAAGTAGAAATACTTGTAGCGCTAGGAATTTTTCCATATAATAAATAAATAAAATAATAATATAATAATAATATAAGGTCTGCGCAGTTTGTGCGTCTCAGCTACAGCACCAGCAAATATGTATACGCTTGTCTTGTTGCGTTTTGCCTATTGCTTCAATCCGCTTACTGCTGTGTAACACAAGAGGGTAGTATAGACTAAAGTTAACTTTTCGTTAATAAATAGCTAAACGCAAGCTATATAGCTTTAATTACAAACACACATATAATAAATTGTCTATATCTTGAGAATGAATAGTTGGAGAATATATATATCGGGGGTGTTCCAGAAATCTCCGGAGATTTTGGCTCGAGCTGATTTTCAAATCTCTAAAAAATACCGTCGGTGTGCCAGAAGTTAGGGAGATTTCATTTTTCGGTAAAATGTTTCGGAGCAATACGTAAAACGAAAATGGCCAAAAAGAGTTGCTACCTTTCAAAAATGAAAATTGCCTAAAATGTATTTCCTATTTTTGTCTTTGTTTTCAAGGTTGGCCTCATGGCATTAGTGTTATATTTAATAAATGGTAAAATAAAAATATGTTAGGTTTTATCTCTTGTAGTTCTTATACTAAACAAATATTTAATATTTTGCCCGCCAAGTAACTCATGTTGCTTGACAGCCCTGCCGTGATAGCTTGCTTGAACAGCTGTTCTACGTACTTCGTAAATGGCGAATCTGGTTGTGCTTACATTTTAAAAGTGCAAAAGGTGAACAATGTTTTCCCCTATGGACAAATTATAAAATAAATGTAGAACAAATAATTAAATGCAATTTTAATTTAACCTACATTTTGGCTGTTTAATGACTTTCCATAAATTAAATTCTTCTTCTTACTGTAGACATTTACACACCTAACAAACACAGCCACCTCACCACCGTTGCCACCTCATAAAAAAAGGTTTGCTGCAATAACTTACTCTATTTTACAACAAACTGTACACTGCTCAACCATGCAATTTTGTTACCTTAAAGTACGATTTTTTTATGTTTATTTGTCACAAAAAAGTGTCTTTAAAATTGATCTGTTAAAGACTCCGAATAATAGTTATTGTTAACCAAACAATGTGGCAGCTCCTTTGTTAGGGACGGTTTTGCACGCTTACACAGAACGGCAAATAGTCTTAGAGAATTGTTAAAGATTTATTAATATCGAAAATCATGAATTAAAAAATGTATTAAACTCAAATCTATTTGCAATATGCAACTAAGCTTAAAATTACCTTTTGAAAAAGTAACAGTTGTTATGCATTAGACATTTAATATTGCTTAAATTAACCAAATCTCGGGCCAAATTTGTTGAGGTTTCAAAATCATCTCGAACTTGGCTCTGGCACACCTAAAACCAGCTCGAGTTGGTTTTGATGGCTGGCACACCCCTGTATGTGATTTCATAGACTATAACTGAATATTGGGACACATGGTATTTTTCAATGCGGTCATACCCTCAGCTTGTGCGTCAGTCTGTCGCCAATTTAAAAAGAAGCGGAATAACCCGGCAAGGTTTGTGTGCCACCATAACAGCTCTAGTTAACGACTAAAATATACCCTGAACTTATAATTATACAGTACAGTCATTTTTTGTGTATTATGTGACTAAGCTTCAGTCTTCGATATCTACACTGTTTCTCAACCGATTTTGATGAATGATAAGTTGTCACAGATTTTTAATATTTTGCATAAAGTGCTTGTCTCCAAGATCGATGTTTTCATTCAGATGGACAGATCAAGAATATGTATCTTATATGGAGCCAGATCTGGACAAAACCATTTTACCCTTTTTCGCAAAAAGAAACAGACTCAGTTCGCGAAATTTCGGCGAACCTCGAAGTATAGGCAATGAAGCAAAAATCAAAACATAAGCAGCTGGTCTGCGTTGAGGGAAATTGCCCGCTCTCGCTACTTTGCCCGACCCTAAGCGTATAAGACTCGCCAGTTCTGGTTACCTCTCTTTCTGTTAAATACTTTTTGGTGCAAACCTGTCGCTAGAATACTCATGTAAATGCCATTAAGCAGTTATACATCGAGGAGTCAAATCGCGTTTTTCCAACTGCCAAAAAAAATGCGTTGCATGCAAGCACTGAGCAAACAATAACATAGAGACCTTAAATCGACTGTAAGTTTATTGCCATCAAAATGTTGAACATCAGATCCAGGAAGAAGAAGAGTCAAAAACTTAACAGACAGAGCTGGCCGAGCAGCAAAGTGACGCCATTATATTGCTCATAGACCAATTAACATCAAGATTGGTAACCAGAATTGTTCATGTTAGGGCCCTGTAAACATAAACGCAAGACGCAAACGCTTCTTCCCCTTAAACGAAACTTATCTGGTTTCGTTTGGATTTTAGCTTCTTTGCTTGTTCTTCGATGTTTGCCGCCATTTTGCGAGCTGAGTCTGTTTCTTTATGCGAAAAAAGGGTATAATGGTTGTGTACAAAAGAATGTAACAAGCGAAAGTAAGCAGCTCTGACCCCGTGAAATATATATACTCTTGATCTGTCTGTCCATATGAATGAACACATCGATCTTGGGGACTAGTATTTAATACAAAATATTGTAAATCTGTGACAACTTATCATTCATCGAAATTGGTTGAGAAACAACAGAGATATCGAGGACTGAAGTTAAGTCACATAATTCACAAAAAATTACTATACGCATTAAGTATAAGTTCCGGGTATATGCTAGTCGCGAACTAAAGCTTAAAGACCATGCAGGGTTCATCCCGCTACTTTTTAAATTGGCGATAGACTGCATACATAAATGCATTTGCGTTTAGTTATTTATTAACGAAAAGTTAACTTTAGTCTATACTACCCTCTTGTTTACGCAGCAACAAGCGGATTGAAGATATAGGCAAAACGCAAAGAGACAAGCACAGACACATGCGCTAGTGTTGTGGCTGAGACGCACAAACTGCGCAGGCCTTTAATACCCTTTATCGAAATATTCACTGCTAGTCAATATAATTACTAACACATAAATGTAGTACTACGACAACTAATATTAAGAATTTGTTTACAAAATATCTTTTAATTAGTGTTAATTTTAGTTTTGAATTAAGTCATGAAAAATGCCCTTTTATATTTCCAAAATACTAGTAAGCATAAGATATGGAAATCATATCAAATTTTTTTGCATATATTTATTCAAAAACGAAAAGTCCATATGAAGTGCAAGCTACCCTCCCAGCAAGCAGATTGAAGCAAATCTCTTAAATTGCCAAACTCAAATTCTGTGACAAAAACAAGAGAAATAATGTACGGCAACAACTAATCTTTGTCTCGCGCCCGCACACTTTGCGATCACAACAAATGCAAAAAATAATGGCTGAATTGGTTTGTTTATCCGCGTTATCCACTACCGCAAGCACCAGCTGATTTTCAACGAGTAGGCAAAACAAGTAGGCAAGGCAGACAACAAAATTACTCGCCATGTGCCTTCGCAACACGAAATGTTACTCTCTGAAAGCTGGCAGCTCTGAATTCCGCTCTTGTATATTTCATTCTCGTTGGCTATCATACGCACGCATCCATACAGGCGACATCAGCTCCAGAACAAGTCCGTTCTGTTGCTTACAGCAAAGCAAGCAATAGCATAGACCAAATATCTAACAAGACTGGATATAAGCACTGGTATGCTATGTTAAATAACATTCTGCGTGGTCGGAGCGCTTCTTCGTTCAGTTGTTTGGTCGATTTCCCCCGCATACTCGGCGACAACCAACTGGTGCATAGAGAAGTACCAGCAAAATTAAAAGCGGCCATTATTGTTTAGGTTTTTGTTTGGATTGCACAGTGTGCAATGCCGGAGACATAATAAGATGTTGTCCTACTTCATTTCTCTTGTTGTTGAAATTGAGGTTGGCAATTTTAGACTTTTGCTTCAATCTGCTTGCTGATGCCCTAGATAGGAGGGTAGCTTACACTTGATATAGACTTTGCGACTTTGATTAGATAAATGCAAGAACCTTAGATATGATTTCCAAATATTATGCTATTGAAAAATATGATTAATAGCCGTCGCAAGCAGACGTGTTTTCTTTCTGCTCCGGTTTCAAATTGGTAATCACAAGAGTGAAGTGCCTAAAAAACCAAAAAAATGTATATTATAATTTACGCGAGAAGACGCTTTGTGCAAAAAAATGCACATCAAAAAGTTATTTTGGTGAACACAATCTAACTATCTACAAATAAACAAAACTAAAATAACAGACAAAAATCAGTAGGTTAGCCCCGCTCAAGACAATGAGCCAGCACGACATTCGCTCTCAGCGACAGCGCGAGCAAGACGAGCGACGGCTCTCTTTGCAACGGAACAACCCGTACTTTGCCTATGTCGCCGAAGAAACCGAGCGCGAGCGAGCAAAAGAACTCTTGCTCTCAGCGCACGACAGTGCACGTTCGTGCTCCCCTTCTCCGTCCCTACTCTCGACGAAATCCGACTGCGCGCGGTCACCTACACCTAACACGACCAACGAACTCTTGCACGTAGCACGCGACAGAGTTCGATCATGCTCCCTGTCTCTTCTGTCCACGACGGCTGAAACAGCTACTGCAACAACAATTGCACCGGTGCCGACGGCCCTCTCTCAAAACACAAAGACTGACGCGCCGTCAGCAAAACATTGTAAGGCCGGCCATACAGACAGGTATGGATCGCTACATACAGATAAAGCGTAAGTTGAGCCCCCAAAAATCTACAATTAAATCGAAAATCTCTCGTGGCAACTCATGTGAAAGTCCAAACACCACCAATAGATTTCAAATCTTAGCAGATAATGCTGTTGACCTGCCGCCAGAATCAGTTGGAGGTGACAAAAAAAAGCCAAAGCCACCACCAATATTCATTCGAGAGAAAAGCTCAAGTATTTTTGTAAACAAAGTTGTAGAGCTAATTGGTCATGATAATTTCCACATCATTCCCCTAAAGAGCGGTAACATCCAGGAGATTAAAGTGCAGACAAAGACCGAAGACAACTTTAGAGTGTTGTCAAAATACTTAAAGGAAAGCAAAAAAAACTTTTACACGTACCAACTAGAAAGCTGCAAGGGCCAGCAAGTTGTACTTAAAGGCATAGAGTCGGATGTCACGCCAAATGAAATCCAAGAGGCGCTAAATGAGAAACGATTCCGTGTTAAAAAAGTTCTTAAAATTCTTAACAAGAACAGACAGCCGCAACCACTTTTCAAAGTTGAGCTTGAGCCTAAGACGCAGATAACTAAAAAATATGAGGCGCACCCCATCTACAAGCTTCAGTTTCTACTGCACCGTAGAATCACCGTTGAAGAGCCACATAAACGCAAAGGCCCGGTACAATGCATGAACTGCCAAGAATGCGGCCATACAAGGACTTACTGCACACTGCGCCAGGTATGTGTTGTTTGTGGCGATCTTCATGAGTCGTCGCGCTGCCCAGCAAGCAAAGGAGACTCTAGCAAAAAAAATTGCGGCAACTGCGACGGCAATCACACAGCTAACTATAGAGGCTGCCAATTTACAAAGAACTTAAGTCTCGCATCCACCAGCGCGTGAACACAGCACGCACACAAAGCGCACAGCCTAACTACATTCCATCGAAAAGCAACTTAGACGTCTTCTTCTCGACTGCAGCCAGGTCCTCCATTGGTCCCGTATCCGTATCGAAAAACGCGACTTATGCAAGCGCCTTAAGATCTGGTCTGGTGCCTCCTGCCTCTACTACACCGTACACACAAGCAATGCATGTGGATCAAAATACGGCACAAGACAACAAGCCACAAGAGCAGCCACAAAGCAACTTCGAAGCAATGATATGTACGCTGCAGCAGAGCTTGACAGAGTTGATGTCATTTATGCGCGCAACTATGCAAGATTTAATGCGAAATCAAAGTCTTTTGCTTGTATCACAACAGTCAAAATAATCAATGGCTTCGCTACGTATATCTACGTGGAATGCTAACGGCGTTTCACAGCATCAACTTGAGTTAGCTCAATTCCTACTCGACAAGCACATCGACGTTATGCTACTCTCCGAAACACACCTTACTAACAAATATAATTTTACAATAAGCGGATACACATTCTACGGAACCAATCATCCCGATGGTAAGGCACACGGCGGGACTGGTATTTGGATTAGAAGCCGGCTAAAGCACCACTACCACAAAGTGTTCGCCAGAAACTACCTACAGGCCACATCTTTAAAAATACATCTTGATAGTGGTAACCAAATTGCACTAGCAGCCGTCTACTGCCCCCCTCGATTCACCATATCTGAAGACCAATTTATGGAATTTTTCAACTCATTGGGAGAACACTTTATAGCAGCAGGAGACACACACTGGGGATCTCGCCTTGTGAATCCAAAGGGAAAGCAGCTGTACAACGCACTTGTAAAAGTAAACAACAGGCTCGGCCACGTCTCTCCTTGCACACCAACTTACTGGCCCACAGACCCCAAGAAACTACCCGACTTGATTGATATTGCAGTTACCAAAAATATTCCCCGCAGTCTGATAAGCGCCGAAAGCCTCTCGGATCTTTCATCCGACCACTCTCCTGTTCTTATACAATTACTACGCCACCCAGAGTTTGTAAATCGCCCCAGTAAGTTGACCACACAAAAAACCAACTGGCTCAAATACAAAAAATATATAAGTTCACACATTGAACTGGATCCGCATCTGAATATGGAAGCTGACATCGATTCTATGGCAAACAAACTTGAGTCAGTCTTCGTCGAAGCAGCTCGCATCTCAACACCAACACCAGTAAATGCAGTACACGCCCAAATGACAACAAACCCCCAAATTGAACAGCTCGTTCATGAAAAGCGGCGCCTCAGGCGACATTGGCAATCCCACAGATCGCCGTCAGCAAAGCAAAATCAAAGAAGAGCCACACGTAAACTCACCAAAGCGTTAAAGCGAGAAGAAGAATATGCTCAACGCCGATACATTGAGCAACTATCAACATCTGGCACTAAAAACTCTTTGTGGAAAGCTCACCCAACTCTAAGTCCACCGACAGAAACAGTGATGCCTTTAAGAAACAATGCAGGCGGCTGGGCCCGGAGCGATGAAGACAGAGCCAAAACTTTTGCGGAACATCTGCAAAATGTTTTCCAACCTAATCCTGCTACAAACGCGTTCGCACTCCCGACCGTTGTAAACGACTCTCCCCTTCAACATGAGCCAATAGTATTCCGCCCGAATGAAGTCGGATGAATTATCAACCAGCATCTAAACCCAAAAAAATCCCCGGGCTGGGACTTAATATCCCCAAAGATGATCATTGAGCTTCCCTATTGTGCAGTCTGCATCATTGCACAGTTATTCAACGCAATCACACAACTCGGCCACTTTCCAGAGAGATGGAAAAAGTCTATCATCATAATGATTCCAAAGCTTGGTAAAGATAGAACAGTTCCCTCGTCGTATAGACCTATAAGCCTTTTATCGTGTCTATCAAAACTCTTCGAAAAATGTTTGCTGACTCGGATTAATCAATTCCTGAACCATAGACGAATAAATGTAAAAAGACTGGTAACCAGAGCCGGCGATGTTAACGCAACAGAGAGCCTCAGCACATTTTCGAAGCATACACAAGTAACGAGTAGCGGCAAGTTCCCCTAACATCGCACAGCTGCATTTGTTTTGATTTTTGCTTCTTTGTTTTCAACCTGCGTTTGGCGCCATATTTGTATTTTGCGTTTTGTTTATGCGCTGCTGATTATGATTTTTTTCGCAGGGCATGTGCACTAATATGCATTTACGCGCTGATTACGATTGAATTAATATTATGAAGCCAATTTTTATAGTTAAGAAAACTAAGTTAAAAGCATATATTATTTATAATAATATTATTTTGCTGGCTGCAAAAATGTATGGATAAGTGCTTGCCTGCTGTAGTTGTTCGACCCCGGGCTCAACACCGCGTTCGAGTTGATGTTTTTATATATGTTTATATTTTTTTTTCTACTTTTTAGTTTTTTTTATGTTCATTTCTATAATAAGAACTCAACTTTTTTCGTAATCATTATAAAGTATTTAATAAATTCGCATTAAATAGATACATACAAAAAAAATATAAAATTTACATATAGCAAAAAAAAAAAAAAATATATATATATATATATACATATTCATAATACATATTCAATATATACAATTTAAGAAAATTTATAAAATAATACATTAAACAATTATACATATTATTATAAATAAATGTTGTTTAAATTAAAATTAAGCAGCTTGGTGTGCGCGATGAAGTCTGCTCGTCAGCTTGTTGTTCAGTAAAGTTGCACCAGGATGTATGTTTCTGAAACTACAGCATTAAAAGCGCGCAGTTTTTTGGTTTATTTTTCCTTTATCCACTTATTCTAACGCGCGTAAACTTTTGTTTTTGATTTGATTTCCTTTTGTGTTCCATTACATTGAACACAAAATAAGACCAACCACAAGTCTTCAACCTGCAAGAGCGGTCGTGGTGGAGTTAGCTAGATGCTTCTTTGTAAAATGGTTTTTGACCCAAGTTCAACCCCCAGCCAAATTAATCAAACTCTTTATTTTTTTATTTTTGCATTTTTATTTTAAATATATAGTACATTCGTGTTTTATATAAATATAATATTATTATATAATACAATTATTTATTTTAAAATAAAAACGGCGGCTGACTTTCAAAGCGTAGTCTGGCCTGTCTTTGTGTGTATGGATATTGTTGTGGACACCTAGGCAAAGAAAACGCACGAAACGTAGCCCAGGTCAGGCTCGTATTTGTGTGTATGCATGTGTAATACACATTGTGTATGTGAACAAGAAGAATAAGAAAACGCACCAAGGCAGCTAAAGTAGCAGTTGCTGACATTTAAAACTGCACAGATTAAAAATACCCTATGTCACAATAATTAGTTATTGTCTATAAAACCACAAATATAAGCTTAGTATAGAAAGATAAGTATTTTAAAGCATAGTACGTTTTTTAAATGTTATTCTAAATTTTACATTAAGATATTTAAATTACATTTAATTAGTTATAAGTGCCTTTCCTTATGGCCAAAACACATTTTAAAAATATCATAATTAAGTATATTGCGTTTATCTATTTAATAACGCAAAGTTTAAATAAAGTCAAACTACCCTTCCTTGCTAGGGTAGCAGCAACCAGATTCAAGCAAAAGTCTAAAATTGCAAAACTCAATTTCTGCGACAACAACAAGAGAAATGAAGTGCGGCAACAAACAATCTTTGTCCGGCACATCGCTCACTTTGCAATCAAAACAAAATGAAAACAATAATGGCCGACTTAATTCGGCGAGTATGGAGGGGAAACCTGCCAAAGCAAATGACAAAAATTACTCGCTATATTCTGTTTCCCCTTGTGTATGCTTCGCAATTGTGCTATGTTAGTTTAACAGAACATCGCCGGCTCTGGCTACCAGTCTTTTTACATTTATTCGTCTATGCCTGAACCTTAATAACATAATGCCATCACATCAATTCGGTTTTCGTGAAAAACACGGAACTATTGAGCAGGTCAACCGCATAACATCAGAAATACGAGGCGCGTTCGAAAAACGAGAATACTGTACTGCAATATTTTTGGATGTGTCTCAGGCGTTCGACAGAGTCTGGTTGGAAGGTCTGATGTACAAGATCAAAACAACGCTCCCAGTCAACACACATAAACTGTTAAAGTCGTACCTCTACGACAGGAAGTTTGCAGTAAGATGCAACTCTGCAATATCCGACGAACACCGTATTGAAGCTGGCGTTCCTCAGGGCAGCGTACTTGGGCCGACACTTTACGTACTCTATACAGCAGACATCCCAACATGCAGAGGCTTAACAACATCAACCTTTGCTGACGATACAGCTATTCTTAGCCGCTCCAGATGCCCACTGCAAGCAACAACACAACTTGCTCGTCACATCGTTAACGTAGAAAACTGGCTATCCGACTGGCGAATTAAGGTAAACGAACAAAAATGTAAACATGTAACTTTCACCCTAAACAGGCAAGACTGTCCACCACTCACGCTTAACAAAGCTCCACTCCCGCAAGCAAACGAAGTAACGTACCTGGGAGTACACTTGGACAGAAGACTTACATGGCGCAGGCACATTGAAGCTAAGAGAACACAGCTTAAACTCAAAGCCAATAGCCTCCATTGGCTTCTCAACGCTCGCTCTCCACTAAGTCTGGACTACAAGGTTCTGCTCTACAACTCCGTTTTGAAACCAATCTGGACCTATGGCTGCCAGTTATGGGGTAACGCGTGCAGCAGTAACATTGACATCGTGCAAAGAGCCCAGTCGAAGATCCTGAGAACTATCACCGGGGCACCGTGGTACGTTCGCAACGAAAACATACAAGAGGACTTAAACGTACCACCGGTCAGGGAAGTCATAGCGTCGCACCCAAACAATCTCGCGAGAGGCCTCACAAACACGTGCAGCCTATCCCGCCTCCATCGTAATGATCTTCCTACCCAGCGATGAGTTGAGGAACGCGTTTCCACCCTACCAGTTCAATAAGTATCTGTTAGTAATTAATGCTTGTAAGATTTGTAAACTTTTTGTCAGTTCCTTGTTTTTATACATTAAGGGATATAATCAAAAATAAATAGCAAAGTTTAAAAAAAAAAAATAAAAATAAAAAGCTTACTACTATTTTGGATATAAAGAAGGGCAATTTACATAACTTAATCCAAAACTAGTATTAATACTTATAAAAAGGTATTTATTAAACCAACACTAAACATAAGTAATCATAATGCTACATTTATGAGTTAGTAATTATATTGACTAGCAGTGAATATTTCGATAAATGGGTATTAAATGTCTGCGCAGTTTGTGCGTCTCAGCCACAGCACCAGCACATGTGTCAGTGCTTGTCTTGTTGCGTTTTGCGTATTGCTTTAATCCGCTTGCTGCTGTGTAACACAAGAGGGTAGTATAGACTAAAGTTAACTTTTCGTTAATATATAACTAAACGCAAGCTAAATAGCTTTACTTACAAACATACATATAATAAATTGTCTATATCTTGAGAATAAATAGTTGGAGAATATATATATGTGATTTCATGGACTATAACTGAATATTGGGACACAGGGTATTTTTTTTGTGCAATTTGTGCGTTTAGTTGTGTTTTGCCTAGTTTCGATGCATTTATGTATGTATTCGCTCGCGACCATACCCTCAGCTTGTGCGTCAGTCTGTCGCCAATTTAAAAAGAAGCGGAATGAACCCGGCATGGTTCGTAAGCCACTACGCAGCTCTAGTTCCCGACTAGCATATACCCTGAACTTATACTTGATGCGTATAGTAATTTTTTGTGAATTATGTGACTTAACTTCAGTCTTCGATATCTCTGTTGTTTCTCAACCGATTTCGATGAATGATAAGTTGTCACAGATTTTCAATATTTTGTATTAAGTACTAGTCTCCAAGATCGATGTGTTCATTCAAATGTACAGGCGGATCAAGAATATATATGTTTATGGGGTCGGAGATGCTTACTTTCGCCTGTTACATACTTTTGTACACAACCACTATACCCTTTTTTCGCATAAAGAAACAGACCCAGCTCTCAAGAATAAGCAAAACAGAAAAATTCAAAGCAAACGCTGTGATCTCAAATGCATACTTACTATGAGATGTGTTTGTATGTTTGCATGTCAGCGCTCATACAGTTCAAAGCGAAAATCACCAACAGCTATCAATAATCAAAACAAAACAATGGTAAAAACATTTCAAAAATGGTGCACACCTAGATGAACAAGCAAAGAAGCAAAAATCAAAACAAAAGCTGCTGTTCTACTTTGATGTGAACTGCCTGCTCTCGTTACTTTTCCCGCCCCTTGGTGCATCTTTTTTCATGGGAGAGCGAATTTAAGTTGGCAGCTCTGAATTCCGCTCTTGTATATTTCATTTTCACTTTCTGTTCGTTTGCCGCGGCCCAGCTATTGTTTTTAGGGGAGGGAGCGTGCCAGCGGAAAGCAAGTAACGGTAAAAATACATTTGTGTATACATGCACTTCAATTTTTTGTGGGCTTCAATTTGTTGTGGGCTAGCTTTTCCGTGATTTTTGTTACTTTGTTTCGTTTGCTTAGCCCAGCATATACATTTGTGTGTGTGTACATGTATGCATAGGCAGCACATTTATTTGTATGTGTCACAATTGTCTTGTTAGTTATTGACCTGCCTCAACTTTTAGAATTTTCAGCAAATTTTATAACAAGTTAGAGGATACCAATAAAATGTATGTTATTATTTGTACATATTTTTTTTATTAAATATTAAAATACATTTAAATCGTTAAGAGGTGCATAATTGATCATTTTGTCTAATAATTATTTATATTTTATTTATATAATTATGTATTTTCGACCCTTGATAGTAAATACATATTTGATGTCGATTGCCAATGTTTGCGCGCATTTGTATCTGCCTACAAAAGCCTAAAAAAGACACTCTCTGTTCATACATACTCTTTCGAGTTTTTGCAACACAGCTACTTTACAGTTACTTACAAAAGATGCACACACATTCCGAAAGAGTTATTTTTTTTTATATTTCAATATAATAAATAATAAACTACAATTAAGCTATCTAAGAAAAACTAAGCGTAGACGTTGCCTGCTTCTGCGGGACCGCCGCGAAGCATTGCTTCGCAGAAACGGTGGCAGTGTCTAAGTTTCGTTCGCCCTTAACCGTTCCAAGCGCCGCAGCTCCGTCATCGTGGAAGTTGCGAAGCCACATACCGCGTGCCAAACAGCCTCCCTCTCCAGCATGTGACCGACCAGGTTTGTTGGCGACAGTTGCTGGCCAATGAGGCTCTCCACCAGCAGACGTTCCTGGGCGAATCGCCCACATTGGAAGAACACATGTCTAACATCCTCCTCCGAACCATCCCTGCAGCAACTGCAGTCAGAACTGGAGTCCTGCTTAAATCTCTTTAAGTAGCTCCTGAAGCAGCCATGTCCCGTCATCAGTTGGGTGAGGTAGAAGTTGACCGTCCCGTGCTTCCTCTCCAGCCATCTACGCACATCTGGTATCAACAAGTGCGTCCAACGCCCTTTCATGGAGGTATCCCAGAGACGCTGCCAGGCCTCTAGGCTTCGCTCGCGGGCAACAATCCTAGCCACCCTTCTCCCCGTTGGTGTTGCGTCCAAAACCGCTGCGGCTTCAACTGCAAGGCTGCAAATCGGTATCATCCCAGGAGGAGACTGTGCGGAAGGCGCAGCAGACACGAAGGGCAGAAAGCCGATATGTTGACTCGATACCCCTCGTGTAGCTGCACAACGAAGTTGCGCCGACCCAAATTGGAGCAGCGTACAGCACTATGGATCTCATGACGCTCATGAGCAGCAGCCTCGTTTGCTGCTTAGGACCCCGCGTATTAGGCTCGCCCGGACTCAGCCGCCTTCCGATATACGAAAGCCAGATGCTCGCCAAAGTTTAATTGCCGGTCGATGACCACGCCAAGGTAGCGTATACAATCCTTGGACCGCAGTGTGACACCTCCCACCGTGATGTCCGCGTACTCCACCTTTCTTCGGCTGCTAATAAGCACCGCCTCCGTCTTTTGGGCGGCCAGTTGCAGACCAACCGACGACAGCCACCGCGTCTAAGCACCAGTCACATTGCTCAGTAACTCGCTGTAGATCCTTAGCCACGAGCACCAGAGCGACGTCGTCAGCATAACCAAAAGCGCTAGCACCATCAGGTAACTGGAGTCATAGTATCCCGTCATACATGATATTCCACAGGAGGGGACCCAGAACAGATCCTTGTGGGACACCTGCAGAAACGTTGTACTCCTTCTTCCCCTCATCTGTTTGATACCTCAGCCTACGGTTCTCAAAGTAGCTCCTGACGATCGCTACGAGGTAGTCTGGCACTCGAAAAAGGCATTCTTTACGTCGATGGTGACAACGAGACAGTATTGTTTACTGCCAAAGCGCCAGCGGGTGCCTGAGATCGCTTGTGAAGCTATACTGACTACCGACCTGATGGCATCGGTAGTTGATCGCGCCCTTCTGAAGCTGAACTGGAGCGGTGATACACCTCCAGCATTCTGCACTGCGTCATCCAGCCTAGCAGCTATGATCGCCTCGAAGACCTTGCCATTATTGTCGATGAGACAAATAGGCCGGTATGCTGAAGGGTCATCAGGAGGTTTGTCCGGCTTAGGCAGCAGGACGAATTTCTGCACCTTCCACCTGTCCGGAAAGATGCCTTCTCGCAGACACTTGGTATACATCTGGGAAAACAATGCGGGCTGAAGCATGATTGCGAGACGCAGGCACCGGTTAGGAACTCCGTCGGGACCAGGAGCTTTATTGGCCGATAGCTTCCTTGCTGCCCGCTGCAATTCTTCTGAGGATACTGGAGAAAAGCCTTCCTGCATGGGAGCCGCGCCGACTGGCGTTAGGGTGTTTGTGCATCGAGGAAACAGAGTCTCCACTATTTCCCTAATGAGAACTAACTCCGTAGGCGATCTGTTGTTGCTTGGGCTTACACGCTTGCAGACCATCCTGTAAGCTCTTCCCCATGGGTCCTTATCAGCTGAATCGCACAGCTTGAGGAAGCACTCCTTTTTGATGGCTTTGATTAAGTTCTTTAGCACCTTTCTTGCGGCCTTTAACTCACGCTGTAACGAGCGCGTTGCATCCGACCCTCGTGTTGCTGCTCGCTGAAAACGCCTTCTCGCTCTCAGGCAGGCTCGCCTAGCCTCAGCTATATCCTTGTTCTACCAAAACATACTGGTGTGGTGGCGTCTATAGGCCTTCCTCTTAGGCATGCTTGCAGCGCACGCAGCTTCTAGCTGCTGGGCCATCTGCTCCACCAAGGCATGCGCCGGTCCACTTGCTACCATATGTGTTATGTCGTCTGTAAATCTCCTCATATTGAGTGACTCAATCCGATATGCTGCGCCAGAGTAGGGCCTTGCCAGATCCCGCAACCTCTCTCCAACAGAAAACAGGATGGCCACGTGGTCGCTCCCAGTATAGCAGTCGCTTATGCACCAGCGAGCCGAGCGGGCGAGTGCACTGCCCACATAGATGAGGTCTATAATTGAACCAGCGCGTCCATTGTTGAAGGTGTTTGCAGACCCAGTGTTGAGGAGCACCAAGTCTAGGAACGCAAGCGATTCCACAAGGATGGTTCCCCTGGCATTCGTAGACGGGCTACCCCAGTCAGTGGACCACGCGTTAAAGTCGCCAGCAATGATGACATTGTTGCGACCCCTGGAGTCATCCGCAATTTCCATGAGCGCCGTTTCAAAGTCGCCGATCGTGAGGCTTGGCGCTAGATAACAGCTGTATAGCCAAAGATCTCCTAACTTCGCACGCACGAAGTAGTCGGAGGCCAATAAGTGTGTAAAGGGGGACTGTAGGTCGCCACAATTCCACAAGGCAGCTCTCCCAGATCTGTCCGAAGCCCACAACCTGCCGCTAGTGGTTGCCCGGTGGTGCGGTTCGCTTAGCACTGCGACATCAATTTTCTCCTCCAAAATCGTCTGCTCCAGTAGGGCTTGGGCAGCGACGCAATGGTTGAGATTAAGCTGCAGGAACTTTACCATTTGGCGTGTTTAATAGCTTCCCGGTAGGCAGGACACCGATAACTGCCTGTCGCATGGTCAGTCGTCTTATCACCTTTTCTAGTGCATAGGACACATTTTGCCGACTGATTGCACGCTCTTGCGATGTGACCGATGGTTCCACACTTGTAACAAGCCTTACTCAGGTCAGCCGTGCTCTTGCAATGGGCAACGATGTGGCCATATTCCATGCATTTGAAACAACGCCTTGGCTGCATCAAGGGCCTAATGCGGCATACCGCCTACCCGATGCGGATTTTCGCCCTTTCAACCAGCTTAACCGCCATAGCCGTCGGTAAGCCCAGGGTTGCAGTTTGCAGGCCAGCCCTCGTGTGCCGCAGCGACTTGACGACGCTGCTATCCAGCGTTGGGTCATCAAGGGCAGACCTTACAGCGTCCAGGACCTCCTCCTTGGTCGCCAGCTCGTCCAGATCGCATATCTCCACCTGATTGGATTCCGACAGAATTTTTACCGTAGCCCGTCCAACAAGCGCCTTGCCTACAGCGAGCTGCAACTCGTTTGCACTGTGTGCCGGCTGTTTGCTTAGCCTAATCAGCAGGTCGCCTTTAGCCGTCTTGCGGATTGTGTTAACATCCTCACGCAGATGCGCAAGTGATGGCTCACTCCTAACCACCTTTAAAATGTCTGTAAAGCTGCAGTCGCCCAGGCCAGTCACGGAGACTGCGTCAGCCCGTGTGCGAGCTGCCTTGCCTTTGCTGCCAACCTCTTTCGACCACGGATTATTCTTAGGCGGGGATGATCCACGGGGGGGCTCAGGATTTTTCGTGCTTGCAATCGCAGTTACTTTGCTCCTTTTTGGGGGTGTAGTGCGGCGAGATGTCGATGGCTCGCGCAAGCGTTTCGGTGTTCCCTTGGCTTGTACCACAGAACTATGCATACTCCTAGCTACTCTACTGGAGCAGCCCTCAACAGTTGGAGTTGTCTGAACGGCCTTCTCCGTTGCTGCAAAACCCAATCAGCTCATAGCTCGCCTTTGTAGCTCCACTAACCTTGCAAGCTCCTCGCGCTCCAGATTATTAATATGCCTTTTGGTGTCAGACCGGGCACTTATACCATCAATGCAATCCCCCATCTGCGCTAGGATGCTCCTTAAGTTAACGGGAGACTTGGGTGGGTGGGCTGTTATCGCCGTGCAACCAGCTCCCTGTACTGTCGGTCGCGCTATTGCCGCTACCAAAGGCGCCGGTAAAGTTGCCTCCATTGCTGGAGACACAGCCTCTACGTTTGGCAGAGCTAAGCCCAGTCTAGGCTGAAGCGACGTTGGAGATCGCGGCAACGCCGGCCTTCGGAAGAATGGCGACGATTCATCTGCCATCCTAGAGATACCGCGGGTACCTTGCTAAAAACTCCGATAGCAGTCCCACGGTGACCAAAGGTTTCCCTTCGGTTTAGCCGGTGGGGGTTATACCGCCCCTTTTCGGTCACCAGAGCCCCCTCTATGTGCACCGCCGCAGCGGGGGAGGGTTGGTTATAGCCAGTTCCGTGGCCTTTTGCACCTATCTGCTAGGAGTCTCCTTAGCAAAGAACACGCCTGTTCGTTATGCTACACAATTTGCTGCCCCCGAGGGTATGCAACAGCTAGTGTAGACGGCGCACTTAGTCGGTACAAGAACCGAGCACAAGTGGCGCCACCTGTTGCTCAATCGGAAGAAGCCGAAAGGTGCTGTAGACTCGGCTTGCCCAGCGATTTAGCTTGACGGCCTTGGCAGGTAGTGGGATCAGCTGGGAAAGTGGGCACCCGAAAATCACAGCTGAGAGTGTGTTCGAGCGAACAAACACAAATAGCACACCACAAAGAAAGTGCAATTGTGAAAGATGCTACAGGAACACACACCCGCAAAACGTCACGCAGACAAGCAAAAACACCGAATACCCCAGATAGAGGCTCCGCAGGACGCAATTGTCGAAACAACCGGGCACACTCCAGGCGGTGGTAAAAACGAATAACCAGGTAAGCCACCCAGCCACTCTCAACACCACACTGACTGTTTTTGTTTTTTATTTATTTCAAGGTAATACGCTGCAATTTGTAACAAGACCGGAGCGAAATAAAAAACGCGACCGCACTTGGAACTTCGTACGTGTGTGTCACACATTCCGAAAGAGTATTCAGAACTGTGTGCGTTCACTTGGGCTTTTGACGTGATAGCGGTTTATAAATCGATGAACACTGGCAGCACAATCAAAAAAGCATGACTCATTGTAAATCTTAATAAATGTCTTATATTGCTATGGCATCTATATAGTGTACTGTTTTGGTCTGGCTGATTTTCACATAAGATCTTACTGCCAACTATGTTCGGACACGCTTCCTTCAAAATTAATATAAACTTTTTATGTGAGCAATAATCAAATTCATAAAATATTGCGTTAGCGGGCTCGACGTCATATATCAAGAAGGTGATTTGAAACAATTTAAAAATTGCGAAAGTTCGAAAGTTGCCAAACATTCTTATCAGTGACCAAAGGCATAGAATAATTTATAAGCCAATAGAATGTCCCAGACTATAGTTTCATATACGATCAGATTGTTTTTAAATAATTCTAAGCAGAAGCTCTCTGATATGTAAAACCAAAATTATCGCCATCCAATATGCAAGAAAAATATCAATGCTTCGATATTATCGAAATCACACCATGGCAGACCAACCTGACGAACCTACGGATTTCACGGATTTGCCACTACCTTCAAGGAGTAATGTACGCACGGAGGCGCAAGACGCTGCCGCATCCACGTCTGCAACGACATTCGCTGAGCCACCAACAACCGCTGCATTCAAAATCAAAGGCACAGAAACAACGTGATTACAGACAGCGTATAGCAGCATCCAGAACTCCTGCACAGGCGATAGCTGCGGGGAAGTCGAATGCTGAAAGACAGCACAACTACAATCTACGCAAAGCTGCTGTATCCTCTTCTCTTACAGGGGCAAGTTCAAACGACCTTTAAAATGGTACACAACGACAGATCACACACCAAAAACGTCAAACTTCTGCAGCTGAACTAGCACAAATCACTGGTCAGCCAGGTAATTCTTCTGATCAAATTGAAGTACAACAGGCACAAGCTACCTGGAACACCAAAGGGCATCCTCGATCATGAGATTCAAATCAACTTTTCTGGACAACGATTTGGCTACGCTTGTTCGATTTGCGACACACTGTGGTTCAAGAACGACCTCAAACCCATCACTGCGGCAGAACTGGACGTGATCTCGGAATGGTTCATCGACGACCGTGCAGAGAAGAATATAAAATGGTTTCATAAATACTCCCCGAAACAACCACCACAGTTGGTGTACGTGGCGATGAATCGGATAACGAGTATAGACGGCTTGCACATCATCACGGACAAAGATGCTCCTTTCGTCTTCAAACACGGTCAAGATGGTAACGACTCTCAGATTACGCGAGATATTCGTAACGAAGACATTAGACTCCGTGCACACGTACTTCAAACAATCACTAAGAAAGCAGTAAAATTCTGTGATGATGCTAACAACGCTGGACAAATTGTAGTGACAAACATTAACTCTCAGAGTTTGTCTGCTCACTCCGCGCATATTTTCCGAAATTACAAGCTTCACTGCGAATACACCGTTTAAATTTGTACTTGGCGCCATCTATATTCATCCTGGAGCGAGTATCCAAAACATTGGTATGTTGCTGTACCAGCACTTGTCCCATAAGTGCACAACAGCCAGTATGTGCCACCGTTCTTAATGAATATTGATGCCGATGTACCCATTCTTCTTTGCGGCGACTTCAACACAAATGTGAAAAATAATGACACATTTCTGAAATTCATGAAAGATATGTACAATCTCGAATGCGTCTCAGATGTTAATGAGTCAACAACGCTGAGAGGAACATCCATTGATTTGACTTTTTCAAAGCACATTACCCTTGAAACACTCCCCTTCATTTCTTACTTTTCCTATCATCGTCCTATCCTTAACTAAATAAAGCAACTTGGAGCATCCTAAATATAATTTTAATTTTTCGTTTAACTTTTTTTCAACAAGGATATTTAAAATTTCAGCAGGAATGAACAATTTTATGTTATCAATGTTTTCTTACGGAATGTTTTTTTCTGGAAGAAAAACCTCAGCTCGGTTGTCTGTAAAGTCGGTTTAAGGACGATAAATTTACCCACGTGAACGCACACAAGTTTCAACGATCTCAACAGAAACACAGTTCATAATATTCTTTCGGAATGTGTATGCATCTTTTGTATGTAAATGCTCAACTGTAATGTAGTTGTGTTGCAAAATTGCTTGCTCGAATTATATAAACAAAATATAAATAATTATTAGACAAATGATCAATTATGCACCTCTTAACGATTTAAATGTAATTAATTAATAAAAAAATATATAAAAATAAAAACATACATTTTATTGGTATCCTCCAACTTGTTATAAAATTTGCTGAAAATTCTAAAAGTTGAGGCAGGTCAATAACTAACAAGACAATTGCGACACATACAAATAAATTTGCTGCTTATGCCTACATATTCACACACACACACACATGTATATGCTGAGCTAAGCAAACAAAACAAAATAACAAAAATCTCGACAAAGCTAGCTCAAAAAAAATTAGGCCAGCGCAAGTGCATGTATACACAAATGTATTTTTACCGTTACTTGCTTTCCGCTGGCTCCCTCCCCTAAAAACAATAGCCGAGCCGCTGCAAACGAAAAGAAAGTGAAACAAAAGCATCTGCAAATGCTGCTTTCTCGTTCTATCATCATTGAAGAGCGGCCAAGAATGCACAAACACATACATGTCATGTGTGCGTGTGACTACCTGCTCGCTCACATACGCACGCATACATACAGGCGACATCAGCTCCAAAACAAGTTCGTTCTGTTACTTACAGCAAAGCAAGCATTACAATGACGTCACTTTGCTGCACGGCCAGCTCTGTCTGTTAACTTTCGACTCTTCTTCTTCCCGGAGCTGATGTTCAACATTTTGACGGCAATACGTTTACAGTCGATTTAAGGTCTCTATGTTATTATTTGCTCAGTGGTTGTATGTAAGAGCTCGGTATCTGTTGCTTAGAGGAATAACTGTAATACTCTTCCCCACTTTATGTTTTTACATACAAAGGTTATGCATTTTAGTTTTTATTTAATGTGAACAAGGAAAGTTACTTATTGTATAAGTGAGTTTTTTAACATTCTGATTTTCGTATTATATATATATATATATATACATTCATTTAATATATAAAAAATATTTAATTGCTATAATTTAAATATTTAAATAACGATCCACGTATTTTAATTTCTTTTGTTGTTTTTTAAACACAAGAAAAATAAATCGATTTTAGACTTAATAATTGAAGCAACATTATATATTGTTGTCTTCCATTTTGGCTATTATATAATAGTTATATAGACACCGCTTAAGTGCATTTAAAAATTAAATAAAACTAAGCAGTCTGAATATTCGATTAAAATAATATAAGTTGGTATATTCAATTTTATTGAATTCTATAATTACGTATAGACACTGTAACGCTTTAACAATCGTTTTACAATTTAAAATATGTCTATTGAAACTTTAGATATTAGTGGTGTTTTGGTGCCGCATTCAGTTATTGCCATTATTGGTGATGGAGCCTGCCTTTTTAGATATATTTCCTACCTTTTATTTGGTAGGCAAGGCTTCCATGGCACCATACGCCAACATATTGTGGCCCATGTTGTAACCAACGGGAAAACTTTTGCTTGCTTCAGCTTAAACTTAAATGGAGAGTGTTATAGCTCTTCTGAACAATATGAGTGCGCTATGTCAAAATCATATACTTATGGTACTGCATGTGAGCTTCAAGCAGCAGAAATTTATGCTGTAAATTTTCAAGTTTTTCAAAATGCAATTTTATTACAAGCATTTGGAAATATTATGCATCCTGTAAAAAGATTGCGTTTTACCGGTCCATTAATGAATGGACATTTTGATGTTTATACTCCTTTAGATGAAGTTTAACTCAAGATTCGGATACGTCAAGTAAATGTAAAACTGAAAACGTTAAATATCCCGTTACAAGACGTAGTCGGTTCCCCAACAAAACAAAATAAGAAGCACGAAAACATTCAGTTGAAAAATATCTTGATAAAAATAGGGATAAGCACATAGAAGCATCAAATGGATTTCAGGTTAATCAGGAAAATCGAATATTAAATACTTTGCTATAATATGTTGTTAAATATTTTCTAATTTTTTTATTTCATATCTATCTACTATTGCTTAAATTTATATAAACTATCGGCGCAGCGAAGCAAGCAGGACCCTAACTAGTATATATATACATGAACATATTAAAAACCATGCCCAGTTCTACTCCTTTTGTGAGAAGCATTCACAGCTCCTCACACTCCCCTCTTTCCTCGGAAATGGAGTCTTCCACTTCAATTCCCAACTTTGAATGTGCGCGCCATCCGCAGCGCCGGTTTTGAAATCAACGTGCCATTCACCGACCTTATAACCGTCAGCTTAGTGTTGCGTTCCTTGTCCTCGTAAGTATAAAAAAAAAACCCACCACGGCTGCCATCTTAGTTTTGCCGTCACTAATATCTCCTCTCTTTTACATATGTTTGGCCCCGCGGTGCCCGCTGGCTTTGTTCCCCCCCTCGGCTCCAGGTACATACCGTTTCTCAAATACTGACCAGCGTCTGCCGGTGTGACATTTTTTCTTCTTCTTTTCCCTTTCAGGCACTAACAAATACACCTTTTTGTTTTTTTTACTTTTTTTCCGGTGTTTATTATTTTGTTATATTTTTATACTTTGATACCGAAGGTCACATAGTATATTGGTTTTGTGCAATGTCCGTCATGGTGTCTGTCTGTCCGTCCGTATGAACGCAACTTTTTTCGACACCCGTAAAGCTAGAGGCTTGAAACCTTGCAATTATGTTTGTCTATAGGCGAGACAGATAAAGTGTCAAGATTGGGTTGCCACGCCTACTAGGAGGCTGGGAAATCGATAAATTCGATAACTGAAAACCGATAAAACCAAATATTTCTCACATTCTTACAGCTAGAGTTACCAAATTTTGCACGCAGATAGCAAAATTTTGGATGCCAAGCCCACTCCTTCCGCCCCCATCCACCCTTCACCATGAAATTGGAAACGCCTATAGTTTTCACATTTTTTGGGCAAGAGCCAGCAAATTTTGTGTCAAGATAGGTACTGGCGTTCCCCATCAAAACTTGGGTGCCACACCCCCAGATTCCGCCCCCATCCCCCCTTCACCAAGAAATTTGAAACGCCTATAGTTTTCACATTTTTTGGGCTAAAGCCAACAAATTTTGTGTGAAGATAGATATTGACGTTCCCCAAAAAATGCATCAAAATTTTGGATGCCACGCCCCCTGATTCCGCCCCCATCCCCCTTCTTGAAATTGGAAACGCCTATAGTTTTCACATTTTTCGAGCTAGTGTCACCAAATTTGGGAGGAAGATATAAGTTGACATCTTCAAAAGGTCTGCATCAAACATTAGGATGCCACGCCCACCTCTGCCGCCCACTATTCAAAATCGGAAAATTCGATATCTCTTATAGTTTTTAAGCTAGAGCCCGTAAATTGGGTAGAAAGATAGAAGGCAGCATCTACCAAAGATCTGCATAAAAATGTTGGATGCCACGCCCACCTTAGCCACCCGCCTTATAAAATCGGAATCGGCTATATCTTTAACAGTTTTTGAGCTAGAGCCACCAAACTTGGTAGGAAGATAGATAGTGACAGTTAAAAACATTTGATTCAAAAATTTAGATGTCACGCCTACCTCTGCCACCCACCTTTTACATTTGGGAGTTAAGTTATCTTCCACAGTTTTTGAGCTAAAGTCACCAAATTTGGTAACATGATAGCTGGCGATGTTTACCACATGGGCCACTCCCTTCGCCCCTGCATTCCCCCTTATCAACCGTTCTTTTACTGGTATCAAAGTATTCCGCAGTCAATTGCGTCCGACTGCAACGTTTTTACTTGTTTTATATATATTTGTATGTAATTCTATTACTAACTAGTGACCTAAATCGCGTTTCTTAATGTATTTTTAAATGTCATAAATATAATAAATAAAAACAAGTAAGAAGGCTATAGTCGAGATTTCCCTACTAGGAGATACCCCGAACCCCATACTTAACGCGTACAGTCATTGTCTGTATGCATCTGTGACCTAAACTTCAATCTTCGATATCTCTAGTGTTTCTCAACCGATTTCGATAAAATTTTCAGAAAAATGCTATCATTACCCATTATTTTTTTGTAATCGATTACATGTGTATATCGGAAACCAGAATAGTTATCGATAATTTGAAACAAACTTGTTCTGCTCATGGTATAGGAGAACTTATATTCAAAATCTGAAGTTTCTAGCTCTTGTAGTCTCTTAGATCGACGCGTTCATTCAGACATACAGACGGACGGACAGACGGACATGACTCGGCTTTTGATGCTGATCAAGAATATATATACTTTATGGGGTCGGAGATGCTTCCTTCTGCCTGTTACATACTTTTGCACAAAACCATTATACCCCTTTTACCCATTTTATGGGTTAGGGGTATAAAAAACAATCTCTGGTGTTTCTCAACCGATTTCAATGAAGTTTTCAGAAAAGTTATATCGTTACCCATTATTTAAATCCCCATTTTTACATTTTCCAAATTCGAGATTTTTTTGTAATCGATCGCGTGTGTATATCGGAAACTAGAATAGTTATCGATAATTTAAAATAAACTTATTCCGCTCATGGTATAGGAGAACTTATATTCAAAATCTTAAGTCTCTAGCTCTTGTAGTCTCTGAGATCGACGCGTTCATACAGACAGACGGACAGACGGACATGGCTATATCGACTCGGCTGTTGATGCTGATCAAGAATATATATACTTTATAGGGTCGGAGATGCTTCCTTCTGCCTGTTACATACTTTTGCACAAAACCATTATACCCCTTTTACCCATTTTATGGGTTAGGGGTATAATTACGAAAATGTGAGCAAAGCTAGTCAAGGCAAAAAATAATCAAATGTATTATATATACACATACAAAGACCATATTAAACAAACAAAGCTAGCCAGGCGTCCAGCAATTCCCAGTTAGCAAACGCACAGCGTTATTCTTCTTTGTTATCGGCATATTGCTTTACGCTTCGATCGCATATACATATATACCTACTCCTTATTTATAGCTAATCGTCCCCGCACGAAATTTCAGCAAGCAGTTTTCAAAAGAGCGGGATGTCAAGTTTAGATGAGTGTATTGCAGGGACCGGCAGCGTCGTATGCACTGTGCTTAGGAAAAATGTCTCGAGCAGCGCAGTCGGCACACGTATAGGCTAAGCATAGCGCAGAAACTTCGTATGCCCTATGCACAATTGCTCGGCTGTTGCTCTGCTGCCGCAGCGGCATAAAACTTGAACAGCGCGCGCGTCGCTGTTATGACTGCCGCTAGATATAAAATAATTTGATTGCAATCATGCGCCTTTGTTGTTGCCCATTTACGCTCACTCTTTTGTTTATGAGCGCGCGCATGTCAAACATAAATCTTAATATACCTGCCTCCTCCGCACCCAATAAGCTAAGCTAAGCATAACTAAGAGGAGCAGTCAAGGGAATGGCATTGCCTAATTTGCACCACCCATACCTAGCTTTTGAGTGCAAGCGTTGTATGTAAGAGCTCGGTGTCTGTTGCTAAGAGAAATAACTGTAATGCTCCTTCCCACTTCATGTTTTTACATACAATGGTAAGGGAATTGGTTATGCATTTTAGTTTATATTTAATGTGAACAAAGAATGTTGATTTTTGGATCAGTGAGTTTTTTAATATTCTGATTTTCGTATTACATATATATATATATATATATAATTCATTTAAAATACGTATTTAATGATAAGTTATAAAAAATATTTAATTGCTATTATTTAAATATTTAAATAACGATCAAGGTATTTTAATTTCTTTTGTTGTTTTTTAAACACAAGAAAAATAAATCGATTTTAGACTTAATAGTTGAAGCAACATAATATATTGTTGTCTTCTATTTTGCTTATTATATAATAGTTATATAGACACTGCTTAAGTGCATTTAAAATCAAATAAAACTAAGCAGTCTGAATATTCTATTAAAATAATATAAGGTGGTATATTCAATTTTATTGAATTCTATACTTAAGTAGACACTGTAACGTTGTAACAGTCGTTTTACAGTGAAGTCAATTGACTCACAGCCAAATTTAAATATGTCTATTGAAACTTTAGATATTAGAGGTGTTTTGGTGCCGCATTCAGTTATTGCCATTATTGGTGATGGAGCCTGCCTTTTTAGATATATTTCCTACCTTTTATTTGGTAGGCAAGGCTTCCATGGCACCATACGCCAACATTTTGTGGCCCATGTTGTAACCAACTGGGAATCTTGTGCTTGCTTCAGCTTAAACTTAAATGGAGAGTGTTATAGCTCTTCTAAACAATATGAATGCGCTATGTCAAATTCATATACTTATGGTACTGCATGCGAGCTTCAAGCAGCAGCAGAAATTTATGCTGTAAATTTTCAACTTTTTCAAAATGGAAATTTATAACAATCATTTGGAAATATTATGCATCCTGTAAAAAGATTGCGTTTTACCGGTCCATTAATGAATGGACACTTTGATGTTTATATTCCTTTAGAGGAAGTATTACCTCAAGATTCGGATACGTCAAGTAAATGTAAAACTGAAAATGTTAAATATCCCGTTACAAGACGTAGTCGGTTCCCCAACAAAACAAAATAAGAGGCACGAAAACATTCAGTTGAAAAATATCTTGATAAAAATAGGGATAAGCACATAGAAGCGTCAAAAAGATTTCAGGTTAATCAGGAAAAGCGAATATTAAATACGTTGCTATAATATGTTGTTAAATATTTTCTAATTTATTTATTTTATATCTATCTACTATTGCTAAAATGTATAAAAACTATAGACAAATGATACAAGACTAGCTTTTTAAGAACACCAATAGAAGGGGCACTAATTATTATTTGGGATAAATCGTTATAGTTTGAACATAAAATACGGAAAGGATTATGTAGAGCATATTTAGAGTAACAAGCCTGAAGAGCAATATGTAGAAAATTCCTTGTCCTTCTGACCGGAACAGCAAAACTAATTTGGCTGATTAATTCAAAGGAATCAATTCCACCATTTATTAGTTTATGTAAAAAGACTACACCTAGCATTGTTCTTCAATCAGAAAGAGTAGGAAGATTTATTAGTAAATGTCTACTATGGTGGGAACTTAAGTTAATGCTAGTGTCCCAATTAAGCCCCCTGAGAGCAAAGAGCAAAAACTGCTTTTGTACTGATTCTATTCTATCCTGGTGAATTCTGTATTTGGGATACCAGATACAAGATCCATATTCAAGAATAGGACGTACCAGAGACGTGTAAAGAGTTTTCGTTATATAGGGATCGTCAAATTCTTTCGACCAGTGCTTAATGAACCCCAAGGTACTAGAGGCTCGATTTGCTACGGAAGAGATATGCTTGTGAAATTTAAGTTTCGGGTCAAAAAGGACACCTAAATCATCAACCCATTCAATGCGATCAAGTAGGCTACCATCAAGAAAATATATATTTGAAAAAGGCAGGCGTCTATAAAAAGACATGACTTTACATTTATTGCAATTAAGATTTAGTAAGTTAATAATAATAGTTAGTCAGAGGGTGGTGCACTGCGACCACTACGGTCTATTGTGCCCTCGTCCTAGTATCTGAGCTAAAGCTCCTCGATCAGTTTAATCGAACGCAAAAATGCGATGATGTCGCCCGGTCGAAGTGCCCTCATTTCCTGCTGGGCATTCCTCTAGCAGGTGTTCAGGAGTCTCGTATTCCTCTAAGCAGAGTAAGTTAACACGACACCACTTTTGAAAATTATCTAAATTAGTTTGTAATTTTTGAGCGGACAACAGAGCAGTACCCGACATGCATAATTTGACATCGTCAGCATACATCAGCACTCGATAGTGGTCAATAACAGATGGAAGGTCATTGATGAAAAGTGTAAATAATAAAGGTCCAAGGTGACTTCCTTGCGGAACACCGGAAGTGACATGAACCACCTTAGAGACAGCACCATTAAAACTGAGTCTCTGTGTTCTATGATTTAAATATTCCCTTATCCACTGAATAAGATTGCTTGGAAAACCTAAAAGTTGAAGTTTATGAAGTAAAAGGTAGTGATTAATCGAGTCAAATGCCTTGCTGAAACCAGTGTAAATAACATCCGTTTGCATTTTATTTTGAAAACCATTAACAATTAGTGAAGTAAATTCTAACAGGTTAGTGGTAGTAGATCTTTGTTTCACGAATCCATGCTGGCACGATGAATAAAAGATCTGCAAAAATGTTGTAATTGAGAAGCTATCAATTTCTCAAACATTTTTGGTATAGCAGACAATTTGGAGATACCCCTATAATTTTTAACATTAGACTTGTCTCCTTTTTTATGGAGCGAAATAATAAATGATTCTTTCCAGATATTAGGAAATGAACATTTCTCAATAGACAAACTAAACAGTTTATGCAAAGGTTTTAATAGACCATCAGCACAGTACTTAAGCACACAGCTTGTTACGCCGTCAGGTCCCGGGGAAAGTACAGGCTTAATACCCTGTAGATCACGTAGTAATGAACTCCCCGTGATTCTTAAGGTAAGGCATAGCAAACTGATTACCAAATGAACTATAAGTTGTTTGAAAAAATTCGGCAAATGTATCGGCAACGGCCTGATCTGAGTTGGCCAACTTTTTTTCAAAACATACATTAGATGGAAAGGTTGGTGACCTTCGCTTCGCATTAAAGAAGTCAAAGAACCGCTTAGTATCCTGCTGAAACTGTAGTCTGCACCGACTTAGGTATTTTTTATAACATAAGTTAGTCATGACTGAAAAACTGGAACGCGCAATCAAGTATGATGAGTAATGAGCAGAAAAGCCAGATTTTCTGAAACTCTTATAAAGCTTAGATTTTCGATTTTAAAATGCTGTCAACTCTCGTGTAAACAACGCAGATTTGTTTTTCCTACTTGGCTTACCAAAAGGGACACACATGTCGAATAAATTTTCTAAGGTGCAATAAAAAATACTGATTGCCGTATCCAAGTCCTCAGAACCATAGTGGGGCGACCAGTCAACCTGTGCTAAAAGCCGGGTAAGTTTTACAAAATCGGTTTTCCGAAATTGACGTACCCGTCTTAAAGGTTCACTACACTGGCGTACGGCACAGGCAGGCAAAGTGATCAACACCTCCAACGTCAGGTGGCATAAATCATCGGGAGTGGATATGGGAAGGGATCTTGACACAGATACCAAATACCAAATAAAGCATTCTATCAAGAGAATTTGGAATACCATTGATCTGACCCAATGACAATTCAAATAAACCAACCAGAAAATCAGTCTGCACCACGGGGGTCAACACGCTTGAGTCCGGACTTGAAATCCAAGTAGCATCAGCAATATTGAAATCACCAAGAACTACAAGAATATCCCAATCAGAAATTATAGAAGAAATGGAAAGTATTGCCATTAAGCAGGTACACATAGAGGAGTCAAACGCAAATAATCAAATTGCCTCATTGGTCCAATTTGCGGAGGAGCCACCCGCATTCGGCTGCTGCAAGCAGCGAGCCGAACGCAAATTTTGACTCGGTACAGACAGAGTGCCAGCAAATTGCTGTGTATACGTCTGTATGTCAGCGACAAGATCGCCGTTAGGTGTATATATGTGTGTATGTATGTTTCTGTATGCTGTTTACTCTGAGCGGCTGTATATTGTGGAAGGGGGATAGCAGCAGCAGAGTGCGGACAACAACAACACATGTGCATGTTTTCTGTATTTAGTGGCTCCGAGCTCAAATGAAGCAAAAATCATTAGGGCGAATGTATACCTAAATACACATATATATGTGTGTATGTATGTATGCATGCATATTTTTTCAGTTTTTGGTGGCTCTTAAGTGATTTCAGATTATGTGTGCATATTTTGTATGTTAATGAACAACTGCATGGTAGTTGTGTTGCAAAATTATTTGCTGGTGTCATATAGCTAATATCTCGAAAGAGTTTGTATGACCAGAAAATGCAAAAACAGAAATTGCCTGTGTTTTGTAGGCAGATACAAATGCGAGCCAAATTTTAATTTTAAATATTGGCTGTCGGCATTTAATATAGATTTAATTATGATTTTTCAGGGTCAAGAGAACACATAAATATATAATATATAATTATATGCATATATATATTAAAATATATAAATTATTATTAGTCATATTATGAACTATGGACAATGCATCTTAATGATTAACATGAATTTTAAAAATAAATAAATAATTATCATTTGATAACATGAATTTTATAGGTGTCCCTAACTTGTAATAAAATTCCTAGAAATCATAAAAATTGAAACAGGTCAAGAATAGCCAAGGCAATTGCAACGCATACATTCAAATGTGGTGCACATGAACATACACATGCACACATACATTGATATGCGTTGCTAGAAAAGTAACAAATTCCCAAATCACTTGAGAGCCACCAAAAACTGAAAAAATATGCATGCATACATACATACACACATATATATGTGTATTTAGGTAAACATTCGCCCTAATGATTTTTGCGTCATTTGAGCTCGGAGCCCCCAAATACAGAAAACATGCACATGTGCTATTTTTGTTCGCACTCTGCTGCTGCTATCCCCCTTCCAAAATATACAGCCGCTCAGAGCAAACAGCATACAGAAAAATACATACACACATATATACACCTAACGGCGATCTTGTCCTTGACATACAGACGTATACACAGCAAATTGCTGGCACTCAGTCTGTACCAAGTCAAGCGCCGGCGCATAATGACTTGCACTTTTTTTAGCTACGCAAATGGTCTGCAAAATTTGCGATCGGCTCGCTGCTTTCAGCAGCCGAATGCTGGTGGCTCCTCCACAACGCATTTTTTCGGCAGTTGGGAAAACGCGATTTGACTCCTCTATGTATACCTGCTTAATGGTATTGCTGACAAATGTTCATTGTAGACAGAGTTGTTAGATAAAGGTGGTATATAGAAACAAGAAATATAAATACCAACACCATTAATATTTAGCTTAACAGCAACAAGTTCAACATCTATGAAACTACTTAATATTACTGTCTCAAAGGGATAGTCAACATCAACAGCAATAAGCACCCCACAGCCACGCGCAGAGGGCGGTCCTTTCTATAGATGCAGAATCTGTTAGATAATATTTCAGAGTAAAGTATTTCTTGTCTTAACCACGTTACCGTGAAGGCAACGACATGAAATGGAAAAGATTAAGATACAAAGTACTAAGTTTACTACAAAGTCCTCTAACATTCTGATAGCCCAATGAGAAGGAGGTTGTTAGTTTTTTGAACTATCAGAAGTACAAGGCCCAACCACCAAAAAGGGAGATACAATCGGAGTCCGATTTTTCTTTTTATTTTTGTTTACAGTATATTCTGTTCTGGCCAAAATTTTGTATTGCAAATAGCATTAAAATCTTGGTTTGAAACACTAATTTTAAAAGATGAGATATCTCGGTCATACGCAAATTTAAATTTTTTCCTCCGATACATCTTGAGATGTCAAATCAGGGGGTAGCCGAGAAACAAATATGTACATGTTTTTTAGGTGGAACACCTACAAATTTTTTAAAAATATTATAATATATAAATTATTATTTGTCATATTCTGAACTATGGACAATGCATCTTAATGATTAAGATAAATTTTAAAAATTAATAACAATGTATAAAGTAATAACATTATTCTCATAGCTTTTCTTACTTTTTATAAAATTGTTCAAAATAAAATAAAACAAAATATAGATTGAGACAGGTCAAGAATAGCCAAGGCAATTGCTACGCATACATTTAAATGTGCTGCACATGAACAAACACATTCATATGTTCTTATAGAAAAGTAACAAAATCCCAAATCGCATCAGAGCCACCAAAAACTGAAAAAGGCACGTCTACGGTTATTTAGGCGCCAAGGTCTGATGATTGATTCTTATAGAACTCGAAAAAAAAGACGACAATATCAAGTGATAATTTATCGATAGCTTGCTTGGTTATCGAGATATAGTTAATAAAAAATCGAAAAAAACGAAAGCAATAAACAACAGCACCGGTTGTTCGTTTTTGGTCAATATCATTTTTCTATCTATTTATATATCATATTCAAGTTCGAATGCGATAATTTGACGTTACTTTCGCCTCACGTACCACTTTCGAGCTTGAATATGATAAATGAATATAGAGGAAAGTGATATTGACGAAAAACGAACTCTAGTAAAAAAATGTGTAAGATACACCCATTATCGTTTTAAAACCGGCGCTGTGGGCGTGGCATCCAAATTTTTGATGCAGTTTTTTGGAAAACTTCATTACTTTTCTTGACACGAAATTTTCTGGCTCTAGCCCAAAATATGTGAAAAAATCGATTCCAAATTCAAGGAGCAGGGAGGTGCCAAATTTGGTAATACTAGCTGTAAGAATGTGGGAAATATATGGTTTTATCGGTTTTCAGTTATCGATTTTATTGATTTCCCAGCATCCTAGTAAGCGTGACACCTCAATTTAGACACTATCTGTACCGGCTATAGATAAACATATCTGCAAAGTTTCAAGTCTCGAAATATAAACAAGATAGGTCCAAGGATACTACCTTGAGGAAGCCCAGAAGGTGCAGAGAAGGGCCTTGAAAATTTCCCGTTAACTACCACACGATAAGAACGCGAATGAAGGTAAGATCTTAACCAATCCAGAAGGGATGATGTGAACCATGTTTGCGATAGTTATGCCAAAAGCGCGATATGACAGACCTTGTCAAAGGCCGTGTCAAAGTCAGTATAAATTGTGTCAACCTGAAATCGATTTTCAAGTTAATTAATGCTGAAATTACTAAAGACTGCTTAGTTAGTCACAGTTGATCTGCCATTCATAAAACCATGCTGGCTAAAACTAATATAAGATTTAAAAAGAAACGTTAGATGCTTTGCAACTTCACGCTCAATTGACTTGGAGACATTGCACAGCTGTGACATAGCTCTATAGTTGCTTATTAGGTTTTTTGGCGAGTTCTTATGAACAGGCGTCACCAGTACGGATTTCCATGCCTTGATAAATGTGCAAGTCAAGAGGGACTTAGAGAATAGCATTCTAAGCGGCTCACTAAGCTCACTACTACAAGTTTCATGGATGAACGAAGAGATATCAGGTATAACTGAGGAATTAAAATCAGACAAAACTGCAATTATGTTATTGCTCGAGACTTGCAAGTTACCCATATTAAATAAAGTTGGTATTTTTGAAAGAATATCCGAATTATGCCAATCACAACATGCCTCAAAGTTAGACTTAAAAAATTGAGCAAATAATTCAGCATTTGAAGCATCAGAGCCTAAGGTCATAGAGGACGGGATGGCTGAGCAACCCCTTTTAGCTCTAACAAATAATCAAAACGAATTGGTATTAAACTTTCTTCCGCTTCAACTTCAGAGATGTTTTGATTATAAAAAAAATTATTTAAAAATTCAAATTCAAGCTTATGAAGTTTTTAGCGCTCCAAGTCAAGGATATTCTGGGAGATAGCATATCTTTTAAAATATTTATAACGTTGGTGTTAAGTTTTTTTTAAACCCTACCGTATACCAAGGTAAACTCGGATTGAACTGTTTCATAATGCAGTAATTTGCCATTATGGTGAAGATGTTTGGGGAATCCCACCAACTTGATACCAAATTTGGTGACTCTGTAACGAACCTTCGGTTGTCCCGAATATAAGCTGGGCTAGCTCTTGCGGTGCTGAGGGTACGTGCCAACAAATTTGTATTTGTGGCGCTGCGATACTGAGTACACTTGGTGGTTTTGGTTTATATAATGTATTTGTAGTTTGCGTGCTATTTGTCTGTTTGATACACTTGTATTTTCTTAAACCTAGTTTGGCTGCGTGCTGGACTAGCCTCACGGTACTATTACCCTTGCCTTTGGAACACCTTACAATGTGCTCTCCTGCCAGTCAACGATCGAATTTAGTCTCGCCTACGGGACTAGGTTTTATTGCCAGGTTTCGCTATTGGCTCTCTTGTCTCCGCAAGAAGCTACCAATAGCACTCCTACTCGCTGGGGTTCGTGCGCTTCACCTTGCCTTACGCCAGGCTCACTAAATCGACACGAGGATGGCAAGGATTCGCCTTGCAAGATGTATCCTCAGAGCAAGTCTTTCATAACGCTTGACCTCAGTCAGTCACGAAACCGCACTTAGATAACGTACAACTTTTGTAACTTAGAGTGTTATCTATGCTTCTATGCACTTATGATATTTCACAAACTCTTAGAACTACTTTTGGCTCCTTGTGTAGAGCATAAAAGTCCTTGCAAATGTCCTTGTAGTCCTTGTTCCACTTTCACTGAGGCACGTTGTATCCTTCCGCACTTGTCTTCGACGCGTTTTTTGATACTCGTACCGGCCGTATTTCAGTTTTCGCGTGATCACTCAGATTTCTACTGCTCCTTTTATACGCGCTGCTGCCTCGCTGGATCGGGGCCTGTCAGCGCCAATGTCAAAGGAAGGGCAAAGGTGGCGTGATGGTCATTTTGGCCCTTGGCAACAACGGTGTGTATAACACAAATATATAACAAACCAGCCGAGTTATACTACTTTTGTGAGAAGCATTCACAGCTCCTAACAACTCTATAACAAAAACTCTGAAAGAGTGCGGCATCCAAATTTTTGATTCAGATCTTTGGTAGATGTCACCATCTATCTTCTTACCAAGTTTGGTGACTCGCTCAAAATATGTAGAAGAGACACGCATTATCGTTTTAGAAAGCCGGGGGCTAAGGGGCGGCAGGTGTGGGCGTGGAATCCAAACTTTTGATGCAGTTCTTTGAGGGAAGTCACGAGCTATCTTTCCACCAAAGGCATCGGATAAGTGCTAACTGAACATTGAGAAACTCAAATTCGACTAAACTTAGAATAAGTTGACTAACCGGACATTCAGAAATTGGGCTTACTTATCAAATGCCTGGAGGTCTGTTTAACACTTGTACCGATGTCAAGTCCCGATATATAAATATCAATTCAATCATTGTAAGGCAAACAGCTGACACCATTGTCATCATTGTCACCAGATCATTGGTGAAATATTCAATTACATCGATTTGCGTAGAAGACTTGCACTGCTGCCGCTGTGATGCTCCGGACCTTAAAAATGCGGACAGGTAGTTTTGAAAGCGTTGCAAGCCCTTTGGTGAACCAGGCGCAACCGATGTAGTGCCACTGCTGGTGGCGTGTTAACAAGGACATCATTAAATAGACGTCACTTGCTTAACGAGGAATTCAGCTGTTTTTATACTCTCATACCGACGATATCATATGTCAGACAAAGTGTCAATATATAGGCGTTACACCTACTGGGGGCCTGTGAAATCCATAACAAGTCGATACACCTCAATGTCTAAATCGATAAAACACGCATATATCCCACATTTAAACAGATAGAGCTACCAAAATTGGTGAAAAGATAGCTAGTGACTTCCCTCAAAGAACTGCTTGAAAAGATTGGATGCCACGACCACACCTGCCGCCCCGAAGCCCCCGCTCTTTTAAAACGATAATGCGTGTATCTTACACATTTTTTGGGAAAGTGCCACCAAATTTGGTGTCAAGATAGTTAAAGACGTTCCACAAAAAACTGCAAATTTGGTAGGAAGATAGATGGTGACATATACACAAGATCTGATCAAACATTTGGATGCCACGCTAGCCTCTGCCGCCCACCTTCTAAAGTTGCAAATGCTGAATCTAACAGTTTTTATGCTAGAGCCACTAAACCATAGACGAATAAATGTAAAAAGACTGGTAACCAGAGCCGGCGATGTTCTGTTAAACTAACATAGCACAATTGCGAAGCATACACAAGGGGAAACAGAATATAGCGAGTAATTTTTGTCATTTGCTTTGGCAGGTTTCCCCTCCATACTCGCCGAATTAAGTCGGCCATTATTGTTTTCATTTTGTTTTGACTGCAAAGTGTGCGATGTGCCGGACAAAGATTGTTTGTTGCCGCACTTCATTTCTCTTGTTGTTGTCGCAGAAATTGAGTTTTGCAATTTTAGACTTTTGCTTGAATCTGGTTGCTGCTACCCTAGCAAGGAAGGGTAGTTTGACTTTATTTAAACTTTGCGTTATTAAATAGATAAACGCAATATACTTAATTATGATATTTTTAAAATGTGTTTTGGCCATAAGGAAAGGCACTTATAACTAATTAAATGTAATTTAAATATCTTAATGTAAAATTTAGAATAACATTTAAAAAACGTACTATGCTTTAAAATACTTATCTTTCTATACTAAGCTTATATTTGTGGTTTTATAGACAATAACTAATTATTGTGACATAGGGTATTTTTAATCTGTGCAGTTTTAAATGTCAGCAACTGCTACTTTAGCTGCCTTGGTGCGTTTTCTTATACTTCTTGTTCACATACACAATGTGTATTACACATGCATACACACAAATACGAGCCTGACCTAGGCTACGTTACGTGCGTTTTCTTTGCCTAGGTGTCCACAACAATATGCATACACACAAAGACAGGCCAGACTACGCTTTGAAAGTCAGCCGCCGTTTTTATTTTAAAATAAAAAATTGTATTAAATATTATAATATTTATATAAAACACGAATGTACTATATATTTAAAATAAAAATGCAAAAAAAAGAGAAAAAAAATAATGAGTTTGATTAATTTGGCTGGGGGTTGAACTTGGGTCAAAAACCATTTTACAAAGAAGCATCTAGCTAACTCCACCACGACCGCTCTTGCAGGTTGAAGACTTGTGGTTGGTCTTATTTTGTGTTCAATGTAATGGAACACAAAAGGAAATCAAATCAAAAACAAAAGTTTACGCGCGTTAGAATAAGTGGATAAAGGAAAAATAAACCAAAAAACTGCGCGCTTTTAATGCTGTAGTTTCAGAAACATACATCCTGGTGCAACTTTACTGAACAACAAGCTGACGAGCAGACTTCATCGCGCACACCAAGCTGCTTAATTTTAATTTAAACAACATTTATTTATAATATGTATAATTGTTTAATGTATTATTTTATAAATTTTCTTAAATTGTATATATTGAATATATATATATATATATATATATATATATATTAGATATTTGTTATTTGTAAATTTTATATTTTTTTGTATGTATCTATTTAATGCGAATTTATTAAATACTTTATAATGATTACGAAAAAAGTTGAGTTCTTATTATAGAAATGAACATAAAAAAACTAAAAAGTAGAAAAAAAAAATATAAACATATATAAAAACATCAACTCGAACGCGGTGTTGAACCCGGGGTCGAACAACTACAGCAGGCAAGCACTTATCCATACATTTTTGCAGCCAGCAAATAATAATATTATTATAAATAATATATGCTTTTAACTTACTTTTCTTAATGTATAATACTATAGAAATTGGCTTCATAATATTAATTCAATCGTAATCAACGCGTAAATGCATATTAGTGCACATGCCCTGCGAAAAAAATCATAATCAGCAGGGCATAAACAAAACGCAAAATACAAATATGGCGCCAAACGCAGGTTGAAAACAAAGAAGCAAAAATCAAAACAAATGCAGCTGTGCGATGTTAGGGGAACTTGCCGCTACTCGTTACTTGTGTATGCTTCGAAAATGTGCTGAGGCTCTCTGTTGCGTTAACATCGCCGGCTCTGGTTACCAGTCTTTTTACATTTATTCGTCTATGCAGCAACTGAAACAAAAGCATCTGTAAATGCAGCTTTCTCGCTCTCTCATCATTGAAGAGCGGCCAAGAATGCACAAACACACACATGTCATGTGTGCGTGATAATACCTGCTCGCTCACATACGCACGCATACTTACACGCGACTTCAGCTCCAGAACAAATCCGTTCTGTTGCTTACAGCAAAGCAAGCAATAGAATGACGTCACTTTGCTGCGCGGCCAGCTCATTCTGTTAAGTTTTCGATTCTTGTTCTTTCTGGATCGGATGTTCAACATTTTGACAGCAATAAGTTTACAGACGATTTAAGGCCTCTATGTTATTCTATGCTCAGTGATACGACGCTGCCGGTCACTGATATAAAGTACATATATGCTTAAGGGTATCTCCCAGTCGGTAAATCTTAACAACTTTTAGAATATATTGATTGGATAGAAAGATATGTGTATAAATTTTAAGTTAATAATATTTGTTTAAGTGGTAATCTATTTTGGTGCATATTGCTACCAAATGCTACAACCGTTAGTACATTGTGCAAATTTTGTGATCCCCAACTGGGTGAACGAACTTGACAGTAAATTGTCTCTAAAATTTAAATTGGAAAGATTTTGTCTTATATTTTGTAGCCGCATTACGATTTCTAGCTGTCGTAGCCTCATATGAATCGCTTTTATTAAGGAACAGACTAAGAAACTGTTCATTTTGTGATTCGCTTAGTGTCATTTCCAATTCGCTGCACGATTTAACAATCTCAGCGCAGGCACGCAAATCTTTTCGCATATCTAGTAAAGAAATTAACAATAATATAAATGCTTACAAGTAAAAATAATAAGAGTACATACATTGATAGTTGAAGAGCAAACGTAAGCAATTGGCGCATGCGATGCGCTGATTCTGTTGCAAAAATACCTCAATGAGGCGGTGTACGGCGTCTACATTGTGCCGAGCTAGGAATGAAGAACAAAGTGAGATGGCTCTGAAATATACAAAGTTTTGATTTAAAAAAAAATATAATGCTTATATACTTAACAAGTAGTGTCACACATGTTATGGCACAAGTTTCAAATTCACCTTTGTATCAAAAGGGGGTGGTCATCTTTTGAAGAGGTCCACCTTATTACACTAAGAACCGTAAAACATTACATACATAGATACACACGAACGCTCTGTTCTTGGAGTGGTAGGTTCTCGCACCATGAGCGCCTAAATAAGCACACATATATTCCAAGCTGAAGTATGTGCTGCCTAGGACTTAGATGAGCTTATGTTCAAAATCTGAAGTCTCTAGCTCTTACATACAGACGGACAGACGGACATGGCTATATCGACTCGGCTGTTGATGCTGATCAAGAATACATACATACTTTTGCACAAAACCATTATCCCCCTTTTACCCATTTTATGGGTTCGGGGTATAATAATAATTATACTAGTAGTAATAATCACCTGCGATCTACCAGTTGCTGTAACTCCTTATAGTGTTCAAAAAGTTCACCTGCAGATTTTTGATCGCAGAACCAATTGCTGGCAAAGCACTGTTTCCACACGCACGCCACCACAAATATGTCGTTGCTTTCGCGATAAATGGAGCGTGCCACGTTTAGTAAGCATACAAGAACGGCTTCGCTTTTTTGGGCTAGAGTCTCCTCAACAATGGTGCGAAAAGCGACACGAGTCATGCGCCTACCATCTTCGCTATTAAGAGTCGCGCCATACCCGCGATGAAGCGTCATAAGGGCCACATCAGCATTCCCATTGTGCCATAAGGCAATGGCCTTAAACGGCGCCAAATCTGAGTAAATTCTGGCAAACGGGTGATTCAACTTTCGTAAGGTCTCTGCCAGTGATTCCAGCTGCTGCATACGGCCCAATGAGCTCAAATACTTTAGGCAGGATATCAACACCTCGTTGCGAGGCAGCTGTTGCCAGCGAACACATTGACGGATCAAATATAGAAAGTCAACCTTATTCTTGATCTCCAAAGTAGCGAGCAGCAAATTGTCCAGCTGCGGCTGAGACAAAGATCGGATGTCAAGACCCAACTGTGGGGAGCGTAGCGTTTTTAAGTCGTCTGCCAAGCCTTTTGACATAAGACCCATATTTTGCCCAAAACTGCCTCCATGGTTAGCATCGTCAGCAGCGGGTTTTAATAGGCTTTCACGGAGCTCTTCCCATTTCTGGGCCTTACGGCTAACCAGATCATTGGTGAAACATTCAATTACATCCAGTTGCGTAGAAGACTTGCACTGCTGCCGCTGTGATGCTCCGGACCTTAAAAATGCGGACAGGTAGTTTTGAAAGCGTTGCAAGCCCTTTGGTGAACCAGGCGCAACCGATGTAGTGCCACTGCTGGTCAGGCGTGTTAACAAGGCCATCATTAAATAGACGTCACTTGCTTTAAAGTAGTCCAGGCACAAACAGCAACAATACCGATTGTATAATTGTAATTTCGTTAATCGCTTTGTTTTTCTTTTGCAGCTACAGTGATAGTGATACCGCGATTAATCATATAATACAAATTAATCGATTATTTTCCTTCCATTGGCGATTTAATTATGAATGAAAGAAAACCAGATTGCGCATTCGTTGTGTCAAAAAAAAATCTACTGCGCATCTTCGCCATTATAGACACAGCTGTGTCGCGCTGTTTGAATTTAATGGAATTGGCGAGTTTACGGTTATCCAGGCGCCCAGGTCTGATGAATGATTCTTGTAGAACTCGACAAAATAAGACGAAATTTATCGATAGCTCTGCTTGTTATCGAGATATAATTAAAAAAAATTGAAAATAAATCGAAAAATTAAATTTTTTGGTGATGTTTAATAGATTTCAAAAAACAACCGAAAATGCCAAACACTTTTTATCGATATTTATCGAGTTATTGATAAAAAAATGTTACTTAAAATATTTTTTGATGAAGCTTAATAAATTTCAGAAAATATGACGAAAATATTAAATAAAATTTATCGATATCTCACTTAGTTATCGATATATAGATACTAAAATGTCGTAAAATCCAGTTGAGGAACATCTCCAATTTCAGCGAAATTAAGCTCTGGAGTCAGATTGAACTTTCATTTGCTGCCTACAACATTGTGGTTGAGTTGATTTACGCGACGGAATCAAACCTATTTCCTCTAAAAACGAAATAGCTCTTTCGTCAGTTCCAACAAATTCATTTAAAGAACTAATAACAATAAAATTATTTAATTTGGTCTCTTTTGTGTCTCTTTGTGGTGTTTCTCTTGGAATGCAAGAAAATAATTTTTGTGTAGTGAAAATTTTCCCACTTAATTAACGGTGTCACTTCTATTAGTTCTCTTAAAAAGTTAGTCTTATGTCATTTGTCTACGTTTCGGTTGGTTTCTTTTTGCTTGGGTCCGCGCGTTTACAAGCCGGTGCTTGGAATCGTTGGGCCACTTGAATGTACTGTTTTTCTTAGTACATCTACGTCCAATAAACAAACAAAAAATAAATAAATCGTGCAAAAGAACTTGATGTGGGAAAAAAATTATTATTATTATTATTATTACTTATAATTTTCGTAATTTTTTTGTCTCAAGTCTATTGAGTTTCGTTGGTAATTTTTCGATTTTGAAGTATTGATATCTCGAGAACTAAGCGGTAAATCGTTAAATTTTATTTAAGATTTTCGTCTTATATATTAGAAATCTATTAAGCTTCATCAAACAAAATATTGGTGTTACATTTTATTTATAACTCGATAAATATCGATAGATCCAGAAATTGTGTTTTGTATTTTGTTTATTTTTTTTTTTAGATCTATTAAACTTCTCCAAAAAATTTTATTTTTCAATAGTCTTACGATTTTTTATTAACTATATCTCGATATCTCGAGCTATCGATACATTTTATTAAATATTTTCATCTCATATTTTTGAGTTCTACAAGAATCTATCATCAGACCTTAGCGCCTGAATAGCCGTAGAGCCCCCATGGAATTTGTGTGTAAAAGGCAGTTTTATATATAAAAAAAAAAAAAACATTCTTGACTGAAAAAATTGTTTTTTAACCCTGCCAACACAGTCAACGCTTTGGGTATGTTTCATGTGAAGTCCCTTTGCAATGAGCAAAGCTTGGTGGTTGTTTGTTTTAAAGATATTGTGGAGCTAATTTGCACACAAATCACCAAGCAAATTGCATACACCACAAAAATGTTTTAGTCAAGCATGACGTCACAAAATCAGCTATCTGCTTGAGCAAAACTGACGGACCTGCGCAATGCGCAATTTGGTTTTCTCTCATTCATGTACAGGGTTGCCCATATTCGACGGACCCATGTTTTTTTTAAAAAAATCAAACAAAAAAATAAAAATTTGGCGGTTGGCAATCTTAATCATTTAATTTGTTCCAAGTAGATTTGTTTACATCAATTTTTGAATATGATATCTCTCAAATGGCCGCCTCTGGCGTTGATGGTGTATTGTGCCCTTTTTGCAGCATTTTCCATCGTTTTCGCCAACATTTCGGCCGGAATAGCGGCTATTTCTTCACGAATGTTGTCCTTGAGCTCTTCTACGGTCCTTGGCTTGTTAACGTAAACCTTTGACTTCAAATATCCCCACAAGAAGAAGTCAGGCGGCGTCAAATCGGGCGAACGCGGTGGCCAGTCCAAATCACCACTTTTCGACATCAGACGGCCAGGAAACAATTTCTTCAGAAAATCGATTGTTATGCGACTTGTGTGCGACTTTTATTTGGCCTCTTCGGATTAGAAAGAGCCTCACCAGTCGAAAATTTTTCGTATAAACGCTTAATGGTGTTCTTAGAAGGCGCACTTCTCACATTTTTTAATTTTTTAAAAGCACGTTGAGTTTTCACAATTGACTTGTTCTGTTGAATGTAAATTTCAACTATTTCAGAGCGCTCGCGTGGCGTGTATTGTTCCATGGTAAAAATCTGCTTGGACTGACGCTTCAAACGCGGTATGTCATTAAGCGATCTGACATCTCTGTCAAAAGTTATGGCGTTGCCAGATGGGTCCGTCGAATATGGGCAACCCTGTATTTAATTATGTGCGTCAAGATAGCAACGGTCCGCCAGCAACTAAAATATAAAATTGATTTATTTGTTGTTTTTATGTAATATTTTGGCAATTTCAGTTTTTCATATGGGTGGATTAAGTGATTTATATAATAAATTGGTATTATTTCTCAAACATCTCAGCTCAGAGATAATCGCCTAGAAAACCGCAAATGCGCGATTAAATCATAATATATCACTAAAATGTGTGTATTGTACTTAACCCTTAATATCTTTTTATACAATATGCAAGCTACATTTTTGGAGAAGCTATTGCAATTATATTTAGAGAAATTGAGCCACTAGATTTTAAGAAAATAAATAAAATGTAAATTAACCTAAGATAGTTCATAATGCAACTGGTAGCTCTAACGTGAACTGAACTACTGCGCAACAGGAAGCCAACTGATATGGAGCAAGCTATGGAGCTATGGCATATCTTTAGAAAATTTTCGATTTACAATGCATATGCCTAACGTTATTGAGATTATCATGCGGCTGGTATTGCGTTAATACCAATTCCAAGTTGGTGTTCGTGCATATATTTTATTTAATGCCTGTCACCTTAAACATTCACAACAAATAACCGAATTTTAAATTATTTTTGAAAATAACAGCCCTGCCGGCAAAAAATCAGAATGAGCACAAAAGGTAACGCACGTTAAGAGTTGCAGGTCTTCGTCATAGTGCAACTTTTTACCAACACTGCTTTGTTCACCTCCCTTGCCAACAAGGCCAAAGAAGCTGCTTCAAAAAAGCACCGTGTGTAAGCGGTCATACATATCTATTGTATTTATATGAGTACTTGCGATAATTTAAGTGTCAACATCGATAACATTTAATACGAGAAACGCACGAGAAAACAGACGCTCGCTGAAAATGCTTGAAACCGATCGAGCAATTTGGCACTGCACCAACCATACAGTTGTGTAATTACATATACAAACATAATTTGAAAGCCCAGGCTCGCGACAGACCTGGACCCACACAACTATTCATCGAACTCGACAGAAATACACTTCTGAACACTCTTTTAATTTTATTTACAATGTGAACTGGAAAACTTGTTAATGTGGCCTTTAAAGGCCCAATTTCTCAATGTCCAGTTAGTCAAACTATTCTAAGTTAAGTCGAATTTTTGTTGGAGGTCCGGTTAACACTTATACCGATGCTAAGTTCCTATATAAAAATATCTATACAACCATCGTAAGGCGAACAGCTGACCCAAGATGACACTTGCATTGTTTTTTTTGTTTATGAAGCAAAGTTGCAATATGCTAATTTGAGTCCCCAGCAAACCATAGTCTGAGCGCTCATAACAATGAGCTCATATATGAGCTCATTTATGAGTTCTTTTAGCGCTCATAAGAATGAGCTCATATATATGATTAATTTATGCATGTTTTCTGAGCGTTACACGACACGCGCCGAAATAAATTCCTCTCTCTAACTGTTAAAACTGAAGCGGTGTTTGTGTAAAAAAAAACAAGCAGAACTCTGGTTAAGTTATGCGTCAGTGCTCTTCAATTGCATATAAGTGATCAACGCGTGCGTTTGAACATAAAAACTAGCTTAAAGCAATTTAATAAATACAAATCAAAGCAACAATTAAAAAGTAAGGTAAAATGAAAAGATCGAGTAGGAAGGAATGTAAAATGATTATTGACCACTTGCGATCATCAAATAAAAGAAATAAAACTGAAGCAACAGAGGTGGAGGTGGAAATGCAAAATAGTTGTGAAGAAAGTTGTGATATTGAACATGTTTCAGAAAATGTTGATACTGCATTTCAAGCGACAAGTGCTCAAGTGTTGACAGATGTTCAAAATCCTGGCATAGATGTACGTGATAGTTTAGCAGAGTGGGCTGTGATGTTCAACATAAGTAATAGTGCTGTGAATAGCTTGTTAAAAATATTGCGTAGTGTACTACCAGGGCTCCCTTGTGATAGCAGAGCATTAAAAAAAACTCCAAGAGAAGCTCTTTGTATTCCTATAAAAGGTGGCGAATATGTTCTTACTAAAAGAAAAGAATTTAGAGCTCATATAAGAGCTCTTAATCCAACTCAGAAAAGACTCTTTTATGAGCTCATATATGAGAGCATAAAACAACTCATAAAAGACTCTTTTATGAGTTGGATTAAGAGCTCATATATGCGCGACCAGTTTAGTAGAAAAACCCACTCATATATGAGTGTTTTCTGAGGGTTTATGATTGTTTTATGAGCTCAATATGAGTGTGAGCGCTCAGAAAAAAGAGTCATATGGTTTGCTGGGTCTTTAAGGTTCACAAACACATGCTCCTCAACAACTAAAAAGTTTTTCCCTCGTTGCCGTTTACAACAGGGCTCATAGAAAGTTATTATCTATACATTTCGATGTGCAGCATGCAGCAGTTTGGGAGTCACAGTCAAAAACAAAACCAAAAGAACAGCTGAATTCCCCGTTAAGCTTGGCGACACCATTAGCCGATAGTGATATATCGATTATAGCTAACTTTGGCTTTGGGAAAACCAAATTGCTTATCTCCCGGATAGCTCGAGCAACAAAGTTATTCCGCAGTCTCAATACAATTATTTTATTGTAAGGCCAAATACACATATACGCAATATATAGCCCACACGCATACACGGCCCACGCATACAAGGCCCACACTCATATAAACTGCAGAGCGCTCAAACTCAACCGGCTTATTCGGCTCGACAGCCGCATAGACAAATAAACCTAACATAGATTAGAAATTAGCAGAGCTGAGTTAACAGCCCTGTGAAGTTATACGCATGAAAACCAGCTCGTCTGACTTAACGAAAAACTGCTTTACTCCTCAGCGACGCGCAGCTGATTTTGTCTTGATTTTGGCTGCTATGCTGACTTTCCGCGACGTCCCGCCATTTCTAATTTGTGTTTACCATTGTTTAGTTTTGATTATTGATAGCTGTTATTGAATTTCGCTTTGAGCTGTATGAGCGCTGACATGCATACATACAAACACATCTCAAAGTATGTATGCATTTGAGCACACAGCGTTTGCATTGCATTTTGCTGTTTAGCTTTTTCTTGCGAGCTGGGTCTGTTTCTGTATGCGAAAAAAGGGTATAGTGGTTGTGAACAAAAATATGTAACAGGCGAAAGTAAGCAGCTCTGATTCCATAAAATATTTATATTCTTGATCTGTCTGTCCATCTGAATGAACACATCGACCTTGGTGACAAGCACTTAATACAAAATATTGAAAATCTATGACAAGTTATCATTCATCAAAATCTGTTAAGAAACAGCATAGATATTGAAGACTGAAGTTAAGTTACAGAATACACAAAAATTTACAGTTCTGTATAATTATAAGTTCATGGTACATTCTAGTTGGGAACTAGAGCTGCGATAGTGGTTTACGAACCATGCCGGGTTCATTCCGCTACTTTTTAAATTGGCGACAGACTGACGCCCAAGCTGAGGGTATGATCGCGACCGAATGTCCAAGGAATACAAGCAGAAGGTACGCGATACATGGTTGGCTAATCCCGATTTTAAACAATGCATCAAAAAGGATTTGACGGACCCCACAAAGGCATTTTGCACGTACTGCAAATCGACATTAAATGCAAAATTGTTCGATTTAAAAGCGCACGTAACTACCAAAAAACATAAGGCAAATGCTGAATGCCATGGGCAAACCAACAAGCTGACTTTATAGCCTATTAACAATGAAACTGTGCAAAATTTGTGGCGCAATATTGTGCTCTGAGCACTGTGGACCACCTTGCCAATTTGTGCTCAGAGGCCTTCAACGTTCGCCAAATTAAGCTATTTCCATTGCTCCGTTTCCGTAAATTTTAATTTTACACTGTAGTAAAAGGTATTATTAATAGTAACAGTAAACTACAAATGAATAAAGATATATATTGTTATGTTAAAAAAAAAAAAATAAAAAAAAAAAAAAAAAACGTAAATTTTAACAGTAACTGACGAAAGCTGTTTCCATCGCTCTGTTAACTGAACCTCCGTAAATAAATCAGCTGTTCGGATTGTTTTGCTTTGTATATTTTGCAAAAAAGTGAGAAAAACTAACCGAAATTGTACATTGCAAATAAGTAACAGCGTGTTGCCAACTTTTATGGCTTATTTTTAATGCCTACAAGCATTTTTGCTTGCATTGCACAAGCATCCTATATACGTGGGAGTTATTCTGATCTGCCCTAAGTGCAACAAAATTATCCGCCCACAGTTTTAAAAGCAATCCTTTGAACCTTGGCACCCAGTTCAATTGTTTCCTACAATAATTCATCAAAAAACAAAATTTTTAATTCAATTTTGTATATTGTTAAATATTGCGCCTACTTATTCACAATTTCTGCTATTCACAATCATCTGTTTTGCGACTGTTACATTAAAAGAGCCCATTAACAGCGATGTTTTATCGAACAAGTGATCAAGTGAACCAGTTCCTCTTCAGTTATTCTTCAGTTAATATTTACGGTCAGTTTTACTTCAGTTAATTCCTTATGGGAGAATACATGCAAACTGAACCTCAGTTACTGTTAACTAACATAACTGAGAATAACTGAGCAGTGGAAATACGCTATGCGTAAATATAATTAAAATTATCTTATCGCCTCACTTTCAAGAACAATTGAAAGAAGATATAGGGTCCGCGAAATATAGTCTTTTAATAGACGAATCGACGGTAAGTAGTTGCTTTATTTATTTATTTTTGAAAGTTAATTAAATGAGCATGTCGTTTTTCAGGTGTAGCCATAAACTTTTTTAGTGCTACCCGTGCAGAAATAGTGTCAACATTTTTGTGCCTTATATCTCTTGAATCGGCGGATGCTTTAACTATTGCAAATGAGCTTCGAAAACGGATCACAGATCTACACCTGGACATAAAAAACTTGATTGGCATAGGCACCGATAATGCGAGCGTTATGGTTGAGTCAAATAACAGTGTGTTTACCGAGCTCAAAAAGGATGTTCCTAACCTGGTATTAATCAAGTGTGCGTGCCATTCTATTCCACTAGCAGTTAATAGTGCCTGCAAAGCAATACTACCTGGGGACTTAGAGTTTCTTATATATGAAACATACAATTGGTTTTCGAAAAGCTCTAAACGTCAAACGGACTATAGGAAAATGTACACCCTTAATAACGATGACAAGGTATAAATTTTATAATTTTTGTATAATTTTGTTTGTTTTCACATAATCTCTCTAACCCAAGTCTTGTTTTTTAACATTTTATGTGTGAACTTATGTGCGTCCCGTTGTATTGTTGGTTTGTTTCTCTGTGTTTTTTTTTTATAACAAATCCTTTGAAAAAACACAGTCATTTATTTTGATGTATGTTTTTAAATTAAGGCTCCGCTAAAGATCCCCAGAGTGTGCGATACCCGATGGCTATCGATTGAGGGCGCAATATGCAGAATATTGGAGCAATGGATGGAGCTTAAGCTTCATTTCCAAATTGCAGCCAATGCGGAGAAATGTCACAAGGCAAAAATCTTATATGAGATGTACAGCAGCAATATAAATCACTTATATATAGTATTTCTGAAACCCATTTTAGAAGATATGCAAAGGATTAACAAATGCTTTCAGGGCAATAACACGAATACAACCAAACTCTTAAAAGACTTGATTTTCTTAATCAATACTCTAAAGTCAAAAGTTATCAGTCCTGATAATGACATTGACATTTTCGAGGTTGATTTCGAAAATCATGTCAAACATGATTTATATTTAGGTTTCGCTTTTGAAAGTAGACTTAAAATGATTAAGGAAAATATAAGTCAATCCGAAGAAGCAGAAATTCGCAAAACTTGCACAAACTTCATTACGGAACTAATAAAACAGTTGAAGAAAAATTAAATGGAAAATGGTTACAAAATTATTGTTGAAAATGTTTAACAGCAAAATGTATTATTTTCAGATTGCCAGAAAATGTTGCAGTTCTGAAAAAAATCGATGTTTTTTCTGTAGAAAATGTGCTACGTCCAGTCAAATCGGATATTGTTGATATATTGAATAATTTCAATTTGTTGGAATCAACAGTTGAAATTATTATCAAGCAATACAATTCTATTCACCTTGTGAATTGGATATATATTGAAAATAATGCAAAATTATGGTCAGAAGTATTTGCGTACAAAGACTCTGGAGGAAACAGCCCCTTTCTGGAACTCGCGAATTTTGCAATAATGATTTTATCGTTATCATGGTCCAACGCAGAAGTTGAACGCGTTTTCAGTCAAGTCAACATCGTAAAGACTAAACTGCGGAATAAAATGCAGATTGTAACTCTAAATTCCATTTTGAATATAAGGTATTAAGGTTAAGATATTTTTATAAATTATATTTAAATAGTCTTCTTCTTACAGATTTGGACTTCGTCGAATTGGGCAGTGCAGCTACAACTATTCTGTGCCAAATAAGTGGCTTAAACTTATTGGAACAAATGAATCCAATGATTCAAATTAATCATGTGATGATGATATTAATTTAAATACATTCATTGATGAATAAATGCCTAATTTAAACCAAATTTTTTTTTTGCTAAGCAAACAAAACAAGAACCATGACTTGGAAGTGGCATGCACAGCAAGAACCATGACTTGGAAGTAGCATGCACAGCAAGAAGCAAACAAACATGGGAGTCATTCTACGCCGACTGCGCAACAAAAAATTGTGCAGCGAAGGTCGTAGAATGAGAGACGATCACGCAAAATAACTGTAAATGCTGAGCCACTGTATACATATACGAATTCTTCTTCTTTTCTTTTCCTCCGAACTTTGCTGTTTTGCACATGCATTAGTGATCTTGTGCATATGTATTGCAGCAATGCTACTTTCAGCAAATGTCTTTAAAGCAGTGGTGTCCAAACTCACACAATGAAAGCGTTGCGCTTGTGTGCGAAGCAGCGAAACACGAATGCAGCTAGCGAATGACTGCGCGTTTGACTTCAGCCGAACACATGAGTCGTGAGAGCACATGCAGCCGAACACGCGCATCGTACGAGAACAAGCGTTCTATTTATAGAATACACATATTCTCTCTCTCTATATATGTGTCGGCTGCAACGCCGGCAGAATTTTTCTTGCCAACCACGCGTGGCTGCCTTCTTAAATTTTGGACATCACTGCTTTAAAGTCATAAGCAAGCATGTAGGAAAAGGCACCCGGTTTCGTTGGTTTGTTATGCTTATGTTTTCGCTCGTTTAACGAACGAGTTGCCATGTCTTTGTTTTGCTCGCCATAGAGAGGCTAAGTCTTTGTGTCGTTTGTTTTGTTAGCGCGCAAGACCGACTTGATGTCTTGTAAGTGCATAAATGCAGGGCTCTAGTGCATACATACAAGAACGGCGCATAGTATGTATGCATGTAGGAATATGATCGGGCACAGCGTGTGTGTTGTTATTGTAAAATTTTGTGTACTTGCATGTGTGTACCCATCGAGAGTAAAACCAAGCCATGATTGTTCTAGTCAGAAAGATCTTGACTAGGAGATACCCTTTACCCTGTATTTAAAGCGAACCATACATAAAGACAGACGGATGCACATGGCTATATCGGCTTGGTTGTTAATAAGAAATGTATTTATAAGTGTTTGGCAATTTTATAAATTTAGATAAGTATTTAAATACCAAATAACGCTAATTTTAGCGTTAGTTAAAGCTCTACATTAAGTCATATTTACTATGTTTATTTAATTAGAAACGCGCTTACTAATTGCCAAAACACAAGTAAACATATATTATGTATACCATATTTAAGTATCTCGTGTTTATTTATTCAATTGCGCAAAGTTCATTTATATTTATACTACCCTCCTATCTAGGGTAGCAGCAACCAGATTGAAGCAAAACTCTGAAATTGCAAAACTCGAGCTCTGTAACAACAACAAGAGAAATTAAGGAAGGCAACGTTTAATTATGTCTTACGTATCGCACCATTTGCAATCAAAACAAAAGCCAAAAAAAATAAAGGCCGACTTTTGTTTACTATCCAGCCTTGTCCGTTTATCCATGCACCAGCTGATGGTAAACAAACATAAAGAGTAGATAAGCAAGCAGTTTTTTCGTTCAGTCCATCTTCCCATCAACCGAGCTGGTTTCATGCGTATAACTTTTTCTGTTAAAGTTACCGGCGCCTATTACATAAATAAGTTAGGTTTATTTATCTATGGACAGCCGAAAATCGTTGCTATCTTGACGTACATTACTTTTCAACTCGTTGCTAAAATATTAAACCATTATATGGTATCGCAGTTTTCAAATATCGATAGTTTAATAGAAAATCAACATTTCTAACTAATTGTGAGAAGACAAAGCCGAGTGTTGCTTTACACCAAATTCTAATAAAAGACAGAAAATATAATGGATGACGAAGCGGAAACTTACAAATTGTGGCGAATTCGCAAGACAATAATGCAGCTAAGCCATGATCGTGGTTATCTTGTGACTCAGGATGAATTGGACCAAACTCTTGAGCAGTTTAAGGAAATGTTTGGCGACAAACCAAGTGACAAACGACCCTCTCGATCAGATTTAATCGTTCTAGTAGCACATAACGATGATCCAACTGATCAGATGTTCGTTTTTTTCCCAGAGGAACCAAAGATTGGCATTAAGACCATCAAAACGTACTGCACACGCATGCAAGAAGAAAACATTCATAGAGCCATAGTAGTGGTGCAGGGAGGCATGACTCCCTCTGCCAAACAATCGTTAGTAGACATGGCACCAAAGTATATTCTTGAACAATTTCTGGAGTCCGAGCTGCTGATAAACATTACGGAGCACGAGTTGGTGCCGGAGCATGTGGTGATGACAGCAGAGGATAAGCAAGAACTGCTCAGCAGATACAAACTAAAAGAAAACATGTTGATGCGCATTCAGGCGGGTGATCCGGTGGCGCGATACTTTGGCCTTAAGCGCGGCCAAGTTGTGAAGATTATACGCTCCTCCGAGACAGCTGGAAGATATATATCCTACCGTTTAGTCTGCTGACTTAGAAAATATTTCACTAAAAATATATGAACAAAAATGTATAGTTATTACATAGTTCAAACTAAAGTATCTTTTATGATGTATGTAGTGTGGAATTATTATAAATAAACATGTTTTATAACAAGTGAAAACGTTGCAGTCTGACGCAATTGACTGCGGTACCTGATACCAGAATAAAGCTGGGTGGGACATCGCCAGAGTTGCCAACAAATTTAAGAACTTTAGCATATAAACTGTCAAAAAAATAAGCGATTGTGGAGGCAGTTTTTTAGGGAACACTATCAACCGTCTAGAAACCAAATTTGGTGTCTCTAGATCAAAAACTGTGGAAGATACAGACATTTTCGGTGTAAAAAGACGGGGGCTGTGGTGGTAGGAATGGGTGTGTCATCATAATTTTCGGATGCAGATCTGTGGGGAATGTCACCAGCGGCACGTCTACGGTTAGTGGTAGAGCTGGGAAACTATCGATGGCACTATCGAGCTATCGGATTTTTACCTTTCTGGGCCACCATCGATAGTTTTTTGTCGCTATCGATGGTGCTGGGCATTTTTCACATCACTTACATTACCTTCGACAATATTATAATTCGAAGCATTCTGATGAGAATTTAGATCCCCTACAATACTGGAAGGTAACTATACCAATTTGCACTAGTGTTGTGCCGTTCGCGAACGAACGAACAAAAAGAGAACTATTCAGTGAAGTGAACAAAGCTCATCTTCATCGCTCTTTTCTGTTCAGTTGCTCACTTCAGATCTCCTTTTGTACCTGAAATATTTTCAATTACAAACTACAAATAAAAATTAATTTATAAAGTTATTCATTTATAGTTAAGGCATAATATTCTGCATAAATAAAGATTAAACAAAAACATAACAAAACGGTCTTAAATTAAACGAACAGAGACAAACGATGAACAAAAACGTACGATGAACAAAAGTGATCAACTAAGGGATAAAAATCGAACGAACAAAAGAACGACCTAGTTCATTAATTGAAAAAGAACGAACGAACTTAGCCTATTTCCATTGCTCCGTTTCCGTAAATTTTAACAGTAACTGACGAAAGCTGTTTCCATTGCTCTGTTAACTGAACCTCCGTAAATAAATCAGCTGTTCGGATTGTTTTGCTTTGTATTTATTGCAAAAAAGTGAGAAAAACTAACCGAAATTGTCCATTGCAAATAAGTAACAGCGTGTTGCCAACTTTTATGGCTTATTTTTAATGCCTACACGCATTTTTGCTTGCATTGCACAAGCATCCTATATACGTGGGAGTTATTCTGATCTGCCCTAAGTGCAACAAAATTATCCGCCCACAGTTTTAAAAGCAACCCTTTGAACCTTGGCACCCAGTTCAATTGTTTGATACAATAATTCATCAAAAAACAAAATTTTTAATTCAATTTTGTATATTGTTAAATATTGCGCCTACTTATTCACAATTTCTGCTATTCACAATCATCTGTTTTGCGACTGTTACATTAAAAGAGCCCATTAACAGCGATGTTTTATCGAACAAGTGATCAAGTGAACCAGTTCCTCTTCAGTTATTCTTCAGTTAATATTTACGGTCAGTTTTACTTCAGTTAATTCCTTATGGGAGAATACATGCAAACTGAACCTCAGTTACTGTTAACTAACATAACTCATAGACGAATAAATGTAAAAAGACTGGTAACCAGAGCCGGCGATGTTAACGCAACAGAGAGCCTCAGCACATTTTCGAAGCATACACAAGTAACGAGTAGCGGCAAGTTCCCCTAACATCGCACAGCTGCGTTTGTTTTGAATTTTGCTTCTTTGTTTTCAACCTGCGTTTGGCGCCATATTTGTATTTTGCGTTTTGTCAGGTCATGTGCACTAATATGCGTTTACGCGTTGATTACGATTGAATTAATATTATGAAGCCAATTTTTATAGTATTATACATTAAGAAAACTAAGTTAAAAGCATATATTATTTATAATAATATTATTATTTGCTGGCTGCAAAAATGTATGGATAAGTGCTTGCCTGCTGTAGTTGTTCGACCCCGGGGTTCAACACCGCGTTCGAGTTGATGTTTTTATATATGTTTATATTTTTTTTTTCTACTTTTTAGTTTTTTTATGTTCATTTCTATAATAAGAACTCAACTTTTTTCGTAATCAATATAAAGTATTTAATAAATTCGCATTAAATAGATACATACAACAAAAATATAAAATTTACAAATAACAAAAAAAACAACATATATATATATACATATATATAATACATATTCAATATATAAAATTTAAGAAAATTTATAAAATAATAAATTAAACAATTATACATATTATTATAAATAAATGCTTTTAGTTTTGAAAAAAACTGTTGTGTATCGCACTTTTGTTTAATCGCTTTAGATCTCAACTAGTCGCTTCAATCGTCAGCACAAAAGTATCAAAAACGCATTAAAAGCGCGCAATTTTTTGGTTTATTTTTCCTTTATCCACTTATTCTAACGCGCGTAAACTTTTGTTTTTAATTTGATTTCCTTTTGTGTTCCATTACATTGAACACAAAATAAGACCAACCTCAAGTCATCAACCTGCAAGAGCGGTCGTGGCGGAGTTAGCTAGATGCTTCTTTGTAAAATGTTTTTTGACCCAAGTTCAACCCCCAGCCAAATTAATCAAACTCTTTATTTTTTTCTTCTTTTTTTTTTTGCATTTTTATTTTAAATATATAGTACATTCGTGTTTTATATAAATATTATAATATTAAATACAATTATTTATTTTAAAATAAAAACGGCGGCTGACTTTCAAAGCGTAGTCTGGCCTGTCTTTGTGTGTATGCATATTGTTGTGGACACCTAGGCAAAGAAAACGCACGAAACGTAGCCTAGGTCAGGCTCGTATTTGTGTGTATGCATGTGTAATACACATTGTGTATGTGAACAAGAAGAATAAGAAAACGCACCAAGGCAGCTAAAGTAGCAGTTGCTGACATTTAAAACTGCACAGATTAAAAATACCCTATGTCACAATAATTAGTTATTGTCTATAAAACCACAAATATAAGCTTAGTATAGAAAGATAAGTATTTGAAAGCATAGTACGTTTTTTAAATGTTATTCTAAATTTTACATTAAGATATTTAAATTACATTTAATTAGTTATAAGTGCCTTTCCTTATGGCCAAAACACATTTTAAAAATATCATAATTAAGTATATTGCGTTTATCTATTTAATAACGCAAAGTTTAAATAAAGTCAAACTACCCTTCCTTGCTAGGGTAGCAGCAACCAGATTCAAGCAAAAGTCTAAAATTGCAAAACTCAATTTCTGCGACAACAACAAGAGAAATGAAGTGCGGCAACAAACAATCTTTGTCCGGCACATCGCACACTTTGCAATCAAAACAAAATGATAACAATAATGGCCGACTTAATTCGGCGAGTATGGAGGGGAAACCTGCCAAAGCAAATGACAAAAATTACTCGCTATATTCTGTTTCCCCTTGTGTATGCTTCGCAATTGTGCTATGTTAGTTTAACAGAACATCGCCGGCTCTGGTTACCAGTCTTTTTACATTTATTCGTCTATGCATAACTGAGAATAACTGAGCAGTGGAAATACGCTATAATTTGTACTAAACATAAGGAAAAACATAAATAACATTTCTTTAAGTTCAGCATAATGATTCTTATATGATACATATTGTCTAAATTTGTATGTGCTCCCGCCACATCTACAGAGTCTGAGCATATGTTCAGCAAGGCTGGACTTGTAATTAGTAAAGGCAGGGCTTCGCTTAAGACGGACAATGCTGACTCACTTCTATTTTTGCAAAGAAATGCATGGATAGAATAATATTTTTGTTAATTACTTAGTCTCTAATAGAGAATAGATCTCCGATTGAGTTCCTTATATTTTTTATATCAAACTTAAATGATACAATAATTTTGATCTCTGATATTTTTAATAGTAGCTATAGTACTATAGCACTTAATATATAAAATATGAAAAATACATTCGAAATTGCTGTAATTCCGGTATTTTATTTAATTTTTCACAGAGGTTATTTGTTTTTACCGTTTATATGAAGGTTTCAGTTCATTTCCAGCTATTATGTCTTGTTAACAGGCATGTTACTACATTTGCCTAAATAGATCTGGAAGTAGTGAAAATGATTGCCAAGGGAAACTTTAAACTATGTTTTCGTTTGAAATGTGTAAATGGTTTGCACCAATAAAGGAGTAAAAATACATATATTTTGCTTACAATTGCTCTAGAACTATGGTTTTGATTTGGCGTTTAATTTTAAATTCTAAAGATATGAAAGAACAACATTCGGTTAAAAGCAAATGAGCAACAGCTGCACTGAGCAAAAGACTGAACAAGGAAGCAGCAGAGCAACTTGAGTGAACAAGTGAGCAACTTAAGTGAACAAGTGAGCAATGTGAGCGAGATGACTCACTTAAAATAAAAGAACAAGTGAACATGTTCTTCAATGTCGAACGAGGGTGGGCTGTTCTTCATGTTCTTCAAAGTAAGCAGTGTTTACCCAACACTAGTATAAAGTAAGGTACAAAAAACGATACTATTGATAGTATCGAGTTTTCGCACTCAAAATGTCGAATGGGGCCACTATCGATAGTTTCCCAGCTCTAGTTAGTGGGGCTTAGAACTCTGATAATTGATTCTTGTAGAACTCGACAAAATAAGACGAAAATATTAAGTAAAATTCATCGATAACTCGCTTGGCTATCGAGATATAGTTAATAAAATATCAAAAAGCTAAATTTTTTTTTGATGAAGTTTAATATATTTCCAAAAAACAAAAGCCGAAAATACTAAACACTATTTATCGATTTATCGAGTTATTGATACTTATGTTACGAAAAAATAGTTTCTGATGTAGTTTAATAGATTTCTGAAAAAATAGACGAAAATATTAAATAAAATGTATCGATATCTCTCTTAGTTATCGATATGTAGATACATTTTATTTAGATTTTTCCCCTTATTTTTTAGAAATCTAATAAACGTCATCAACAATTTTTTTGTGAATTTTTATCGATAGCTCGATAAATATCGATAAATTGATCAATTGTGTCTAGTATTTTCGGTTTTTTTTTTTTTTGGGAATCTATTAAACTTCACCAAAACCAAATGATCTTCTTCGATATTTTTTCGATTTGAGAGAGAAACAATAGTTCCTGCCGCCTCACATCACGCAGACCTTGACACAATGGTTCGATCGTTCATGGAGATAGATGGTATTCAACCAAGTCAGGCACTCTTAGACGCCAGTGATCCAACAGAACGTCATTTTGTGTCCACCCACACGCGCTCCAAAGACGGAGTGTATATTGTCGAGTATCCCTTCACGGATGAAGCGCCACCTTTTGCTTCAACTCTACCACAGGCAATCAATCGCATTGTCTCATTAGAACGTAAATTTCGTCGAAACCCGGAACTTAAGCAGCAATACACGAGTTTTTTGGATGAATACTTGCAACGTGGTCTAATGGAGCAGCTTTCAGCAACTCAAGTTGAGGAGCTCTCTGAGACGTGCGTATATTTGCCGCATCATGCTGTAATGAAACTGGAAAGCATAACTACCAAATGTCGGGTAGTTTTTGATGGATCTGTAAAGGACAGCTCTGGGATTTCACTCAACGAGAGACTTCATATTGGTCCACCAATTCAGCGTGACCTTATTGGAGTTTGCTTACGTTTCCGACAGCACCGATATGTCTTGTGCGCCGATATTGAAAAGATGTTCCGTGGAATTCAGGTTTCTAAGCCCCACACCAATTTTCAAAGAATTGTTTAGCGTAAGAATGAGAATGAACCACTGCATCATTTTCGCCTGTTGACGGTTACCTATGGTCTAGCACCCTTTTCATATCTGGCTGTTCGAGTTTTAAAGCAGTAAGCTGAAGATCATTGCCTAGAGTACCCGAAAGCAGCACGCGCTTTAACCTACGACGCTTATGTAGATGATATCCCAACAGGATGCGACTCAATCGAGGAGCTCTTGGTACTGAGCTGGTTAGTCTTTTAGACCAGGCGAAGTTTAGATTACGAAAATGGAGTTCCAACTGTTGGCGCCTTCTGCAATCGGTACCTTATGACGATCGATGTTACGACTCTATACAACTGGACAACGGGTCAATCGTGGGACCCCCTGTTAAGATCCTCGGGATTCAGTGGAATCCAGGTCGAGATGTGATGTTCATTAAAACGACGGATTTCGATACGAGTAATATCCTTACCAAACGAGAATTATTATCGCAACTTTCCAAAATCTACGACCCGCTTGGTCTGGCCGCTCCAGCCACCGTATTACTTAAACTTGTATTTCAAGAAAGTTGGACCTCAGTAATGCATTGGGATGACCCGATTCCTGAAGCTATGAGCTCACGCTGGAGAGCGTTAGTTGAAGATTTACCTTCGATAACAAACTGTCAAGTACCTCGATATATTGCCTCTCCATTTCAACACATTCAACTGCACGGATTCGCTGATGCATCTATGTATGCCTATGGAGCTGTAGTCTACAGTCTGGTTGCAGTTGGAGATCGTTTCCACATCACTCTTGTAGCTGCGAAAACAAGAGTGGCGCCACTCAAGCCAGTATCCATGAAACGTTTGGAACTGAATGCTGCTCTGCTCCTTACCCGTTTACTGACCATAATTAAAACTTCATTAACAATTCCTATTTACAGCACCAATTGCTGGACAGATTCAGAGATATTGCTACACTGGCTATCTGCACCACCACGGCACTGGAACACATACGTCTGTAACAGAGCCGCTGAGATACTGAACGAATTTCCACGTAGCTGCTGGAGCCATGTACGCTCAGAGGATAACCCTGCTGATTGTGCCTCCAGAAAACTTCACCCATCCAAACTTTTGGAGCATAGACTTTGGTGGAAGGGTCCGTCCTGGCTGGCCATGCCACAATCCGAATGGCCACCGTCAACCAGCAAGTTTCGAGTTTTGTCTAATCCCGAGGTCGAAATTGAGAAACGTTCAAACCAGCCAACAACTCTACATAGCTTTCCTGATGAAAGTATCGCCGAGTTGCTAATCAACAAGATATCATCGTGGAAGCGTTTGGTTAGAGTAACTAGCTATTGTTATCGCTTTGTTCACAGACTTCGCTCACCTAATAGGGCTACGTCTACATTTCTCACGTCAACAGAGCTGCAGGCAGCACAATTCCAACTCATTCGGCATATCCAACGAAAGGCTTTTCATAAGGAGTACCAGAACCTAGAAGATCGATGTCAGCTTCATTCTAAATCGCAACTAATACGATTTTCTCCATTTATTGATGATTATGGAATAATGCGAGTAGGAGGACGAATCGATAAGTCTACTCTTGGATACAACGCAAAGCATCCAATTTTGATTCCAAAGAGTTCTCCAATTGCTGCATTACTCGTTCGACATTTTCATGTCATAAGTTTCCACACCGGAGTTGATGCAACATTCATCAATATTCGTCAGCAGTATTGGATCATGGGAGCCCGAAACCTCGTCAGAAAGGCTATTTTCCGATGCAAACGCTGTTTTCTCCAACGCAGGGCCACCAGTAACCAGATAATGGGAGAGTTGCCTACTCCTCGAGTTCAAGCAAGCCGCTTTTTTCAACATACAGGCTTGGATTATGCTGGTCCCATCTCAATCAAGGAGTCAAAGGGACGCACACCACGGATCGGAAAGGCATGGTTTTCAATGTTCATATGTCTAACAACTAAGGCACTTCATATTGAAGTTGTAAGCGACCTAACTACCAAGGCCTTTATCGCAGCATTTCAACGGTTCATCGCCCGCCGATCAAGTCCAACCGATCTCTACTCAGATAACGGAACCACCTTTCATGGCAGTAAACGTTTATTAGATGACATGAGGATTTTGGCCATAAAGCAAACTGGAGATGAAGAGTTAGCCAACTTTTTCGCCAGCGAAGGAATTACTTGGCACCATTTTGGAGGTATATGGGAAGCGGGAGTTCGATCAATTAAACTACATATGCAACGTGTTTTGGGAACAACAGCTTTAAAGTTCGAGGAACTTTCAACAGTCTTGACGCAGATTGAAGCCATCCTCAATTCACGCCCTCTTTGCCAATCAGGGGACAATACTTTAGATCCGCTCACGCCTGCTCATTTCTTGACTGGAGCTCCCTATACTGCGCTACCGGAACCGTCACGCCTTGAGATCCCCATCAACCGATTAGAACGCTGGACTCAATTGCATGCGATGGTTCAAGGCTTTTGGAAACGCTGGCATATAGAGTATCTGACATCTCTACAGGAACGTACAAAGTGGCATTTGGAGAATGACAACTTAAGCGTCGATACTCTGGTCGTACTTAAAGAACCTCATCTACAACCATCCAAATGGATCCTAGGACGTATCACTGAGGTGCATGCTGGTCAAGATGCAAGGGTCAGGGTTGTTTCAGTAAAAACCGCCCACGGAGTTTTCAAACGCCCAATCACAAAGGTTGCTGCACTGCCTCTTTGCTAAACAACCGTTCAGGGGGGCCGGTATGTTTGGGACCCAGACACCCTGTATATATATTCTTATTCATACTTGGTTCTTAAACGCCGTTCGGTGCGTTATCTATTATTGTCATCCACAAGCACACACACATGGAGAGGGCGCAGCTTGACTTGGTTTGTATGCGTGAAAGCTTTGCCTAAACGCATGCAGAGCGCTTTCCCTAACGCATGGTTACAGCCAGTACTTTTCCATACTAATACTAATTCTGGCTATTCTTGTATTTTTGCAAGAACGTACAGTCAGTCATACTTTTGTTACCAATGCAACCACAGCGCATCGCGATCACCTGATTAAATTAAATGTTCGGTGAAAAACAAATATACAGCAAATTAAACAGTGACACTTCTGGCGTTTCATTTATAAACACAACTCCTTTAGCATTTTGGCCTAAGGTCTTCGATATTTTTTTGCCTTTACCATGTAAAGTGGTGATTTGCCTGGGTACAGATCTCAGTCTGGCCAGGCTCAGCTTACAAGAAAATTTGTAGTTCGCTGGGATTGTAAAACGGGGTTAGCACAGTCAAGGGAAGAGTGAGAAAGTTAGTCCCGCAGTCGGGTCGGATGTTAACAACGGGGCGGCAAAACCTCCACACAAGTAACAACACTAATACGAACAATTGGCACAGCAGGCGCGTGTGCAACCCCAAAAACAAAATAACCAACACAAATATATCTCTATATTCACCGGCGTGTTTCCTTGAAAGCAAGATCACTGACGGCCACTTTATTGTCTTTTCCTTTATCTTAACCTAACTCGTTCTATCGCTATTCTATCCTAGCGCCCTTCCTCATCTACTTACAATCCCTTCAGGTTCTTCCGGCACGTGTTAAAATTTCTCCTTTTTTTGTTCAAACTCTTTTTTTTTTCCCCTTTCCCACGCGCGTCTGCTCGGTTGCACTGATCGTTTCTCACTCCTGAGTCGCCCACGCTTCAGCTTCGGCCAGCGCTGCCGTTGCCAAAGCCCACAGCTGGCGCGCTGCACCCTCTGCGACTCTGCGTTATCGGGCGGTCCATTCGAATCTATTATTTAAACTAATCTGCCAACTCCATTTTTAATTCATTTTATAATTTTATAATTCAATAACAAGAAAGCAAAACGAAATAAAAAATAAAAATCAACTGAAAACTCCTCGCTCCTTGCGTTACGGAAAAATCATAAGAAAAATAACGAAATCAATAACTCATTTCCTTATACACTACAAATTAAATCTACAAATTAAATCTACAAATTATATACTACAAATTAAATACTACAAATTAAAAACTACTAAATTAAGGCTGTTGTGGGGGAGGCCAGGGGCCTACTTCACACCCCCCCCTTTCTTCGGGAGGGTGATGGTCACGCATCCATTGGCGTAGGCCGTCACCCCATACCGCTCTCCCTCGACGGTCACTTTAAAGCGGGTGCGACGTGCCCCCTTACAGCACCGCTCCATCGCCTTGGTGATCTCCTCCACCGCCTTTTCCGTCATTAAGTCCTCGTCGGGGAGGACCGTCCAACTTGCCGGACGTACCGCCCACCTCCTCGGAGATACGCCCTGGCTCGGTACTGGCTGGGTATCGGTCAGCCCCTCGGGCTCCAATGCTGCCTCCAGCCCCTCCTCCAGACCCTCCTCCCACAAGTCGACCACGTCATCCGCCCGACCCGTCGCGTCACTCCAAAAGGCTCCCTCGCCGTGTAGGTCTGGATCCACGGCCGGCTCGCCTTCGGGAAGCGGGGCGGGTACACCCTCCTCAACCCCCGGGTGCCTGGGCGACGACGGTGGCTCCTCCACATAAGGCCGGGGGCCCGGAAACTGGGCTCATTGACGTAGATGGCGGTGGTCTCTACCGTCATCAAAATCACGCCTCCGTCGACGATTGTTGCTGACTCCTCCCGGTGGACGAACATCGTATGTCGGCATGAGGTCTCTCCTGAGTTTCCGCTGGTGTCTGCGGCATCCTCCACCTTGGCCCCGGGCTGCGTAAAGTCGCTCATCTTGTGTCGTTTTATCTGTGGGTATACAATAATGCAATGATTAGTCTTAATCGTCAAAATTTTTCTGAGACTCTGAAAATTTGGTTAGTGTTATATAAAAAAATCGAAGGAGGGACATAAAGTGTATTAGAGCTGTAGGACTGTTTGATCAGGTTGGTCGCCTTCCTCCCGTTCCTCTGTCTCGCAATAGAACTGTCTCGACTGCGCGATGTTGGCGAGTTTGCTTTTCCGCTGACCTTTTTTTTTACCAATCGTACGACGTTAGGCGACACAAACTTCTTCACCAAGAACGGTCCGTCATACTTAGGACCGAGCTTTGCCGCAAACCCTTCACTGGCCATCGACAGCTGGTGCGTCCTTAGCAAAACCAATGTGTTGAGTCCTGGCCGCCACTCTCTCCGCCTGAGGTTGTAGTTCCTTCCTTGATCTTTCGAGGCACGTTGCAGGTTGGTTTGGACTATGCTGAACACCTCCTTCAGCCTCCTCGCCCTGTCCTCTGGCGCTTGCTGTGTGCTTCCTGATCCGGGTGTGCTTTCGTCATATAAGGAGGCCGGCAAGCGTGGCTCTCGTCCTTGCATCAGGAACGCGGGTGAAAACCCCGTCGAATCTGCCACGCTGGAATTAACCGCCAACGAAATTTCGGGTAATAGTTCTTCCCACGAACTCTGTTTTCCTGTTATGAACTGGGCGATCATCGTCTTTACGGTCCTATTCGTCCTCACGGTCGGGTTTTCCTGCGGGCAATAAGGGGCGGTATGCTGCACCTCCACCCCCAGCGACTTCAAGAATGCCTTGAAACTGCGACTTGTGAACTGGACACCGTTGTCACACACGAATTTTCTGGGTATCCCAAATCGACATAAGATACGTTCGCGGAACGCTTTCTGTAGCTGTGCCGCCGTCGCTCGCTTTAAGGGGACTAGCTCTACCCATTTCGAAATTGCGTCATGGAATACTAGGAGCATGGTATTCCCATGTTTCGATCGGGGTAACGGACCCACAAAATCGGCGCAAAGTATAGTCATAGGCTCGGCCACCTGACGCGTCAACATCTGTCCCGCCGGCTTGAACCTCTGGCATGATTCGCAGCACTTAACATACCTGGCTGCATCTCGGAACATCCCGGGCCAGTAATAACTTTGTGACAGCCGCATTATCGTCTTCCGTACCCCTTGATGCCCAGCCGTCGGTGCGTCGTGACACTCCAGTAAGACTCGTTTCCTTTGATCCTCACCAACGCACAGTTTCCACGGTATGTAGTCGACGTCGTCCGCGCGGTGTCCGAGGTGTCTATATAGCTGGCCATTTTCCTCCATGTAATCCGGGTACTTTACCGATTCCTTCGCGATTTTCTCTTTCATTGCCTCTATCCACTTGCCGGGTGATCTCTCCTGTACTGCTTGCTGAAGGTCCTCCAAGGGTTGCCGCGAGAGGGCATCCGCTACCACGTTGAGCTTCCCCCGCCTGTAACGTACGTCAAACTGATATTGTTGGAGCTCTAAGAACCAACGCCCGATCCGTCCCGACGGGCTTTCGATTGAATTCAGCCACTTCAACGCCATATGGTCGGTTATTACCTCAAAACGGTACCCTTCCAGGTAACATCTCAGCTTTCGGATCGACCACACGATTGCTAGGCACTTCTTTTCGGTCGCTGAATAGTTTTCCTCCGCCTTGTTCAGCTTCCGACTCGTATAAGCTATCACACGCTCCTGCTGATCAATCGTCTGGGTCAGCACCGCTCCAAGACCGAAATCGCTTGCATCAGTTTGCAGGGTAAACTTCTCTGAGAAATCCGGGCACGCCAGTACAGGCTATGCTTAAGGGTCTCCAACGCTATTTGCTGCTCCTCGTCCCACGACCATTTCCTCGACTTCTTTAATAAAGTGGTCATCGGCTGCACCACTGTCGCGAAATTCGGCACGAATCGCCTATACCACAAGGCCATCCCCAGACAACGTCGCAATTCCTTACAATTTGCCGGGGCCTTCAGATTCCGGATGGCTTCTACTTTGGCGGGGTTCGTCTTTATCCCATCGCCACTCACCACATGTCCCAGGTATACCAGCTCCTTCTGGAAAAACGAGCACTTCTTGCGGTTCAACTTCAGATTTGCAGCTCTGAGCCGCCTAAGAACTTCCTTGAGGTTCGCTACGTGCTCTTCCTTGGTCGCTCCGATCACTACTATGTCGTCCAGATAGGAAAACGCATGGGGCTCCATGTCTGGTCCGATAACCGTGTCCAAAGCTCGTTGAAAAGTAGCACAGGCCGAGTGCAATCCAAAAGGCATCACCCGCCACTGAAATAGACCTCTGCCGGGTACCGTGAACGCGGAACATTCCCGACTATCCGCAGAAATAGGAATTTGCCAGTATCCGTGCTTAAGATCGAGCGTCGAGATATAACGTGCGTGCCTTAGTCGCTCCAAAATTTGGTTAATCCTGGGTACGGGGTATGCATCCGGTACGGAGTGTGCATTGAGCTGCCGGTAATCTATGCACATCCGCCACTCGCCTTTTTTCTTCCGGACGAGTACAATCGGGGCGCTGTGCGGGCTCCGCGACGGCTCTATCGCCCCGGCCTCCAGAAGCTCATCCACCTGCTCGTTAATTATTCTCTGCATCGCTGGGTTTTTGGGGTAGTACCTCTGTTTTATCGGCTTGTCATCCCTCATGATGATCTGGTGTTCCGCTATATGAGACACGCCCTTGAGTCTATCGAAGAGAGCTAGTTCCGCCCTCAGGATTCCCTTGATCTCTGGTTCCAAATCTACTGGCCACTCCTCTTCCTCGGCGGCGACAATTTCCGATCCGGTCGCTGTGGGGCCGGTCATATCGCGCCCTTCTACCTCGCCTAGCCGTTGCACTTCCACGACGGACACCGCATCCCGCCTGGCTTCCTGGATCGCCCTCGCGTCGAGGCCCGGCCGAGGTGCCCCCAAGACTCCCTCCTTTGGCCTCGGACTCCCGCTGCTCTCCGATCCTTCTGCTGTCGGCTTAAGTTCCGCGCGGGTCTGGTTCCGTGTCTGGTAGTTCTATCGATTCGAGAGTTAGCCTTGCCTGGCCACACTGGATGGTCGTCCCCACCCGGCACAAAAAGTCTATCCCTAGTATCAGGTTGTCTAGCATCTAGGGCATCACGAGCATATCCATCGTGACCACTGCCCCGCTAGACCAACCTTTACCCTCAATAGCTTCTTGACCTCTAAGGTCGACCCATCCGCCAAGCGAATTTTCGCACTGGCGTCACACATCTTACCCCCGTTGGCCACCCTGCTTGAGAATCCCTCACTAACGAAACTCCTCGTAGCCCCCGTGTCTACTGTCGGGGTCGCTACCTGATCACCTACGCTCACGGTAGCGACTATCCGCCCTTCTTCCACTCTAAGGGGATACTCTAGTTTTGGGACTGGGTCGCGTCGGCTCACACCGGATCCCGTCCCAGATGGTGCCGCTGACCGTTTCCCGCCCCCGTCTTCTGACAACACTGGCTGGTACTGACACCCTTCGCCCCGCACTGCCTACAAAATAGTATTCGAGGGTTGGGACATCCCTTGGCAAAGTGCCCCTCTTGCGAGCAGTTATAACATACCAGTCTTCCCTCGAGCACTCTTGGCTGGTCTTGACCGATCACACCGTTCGTGATCACCCCCGTCGGTAGGAAAGAAGGTGTACCCGCGTTATTGCCGCTCACCCCGGGCTGCGGCTGTGCCCTAAACGGGTTAAAATGCTTCGGGGGGTGGGCCTCGCCGATTACCCTATCTGGGTACCTAGGAGCCCCCGCCCGACTGTGGGCTGCACATTCACGACTTTGTTGCCGTACGCTCTCATATTCTGACGCCATCTGTGCTAGCGAGGAGAAGTCATGCCTACGAATGTATAAGCGATATTCGGGCGCCAGGTTCTCGTACACCCTATGCAGCTCCTGGTCCCCCCCTGTAACCAGCCTGGTACATCATACCCCTTAATTCTAGCAGATAGTCCTAAAACGTTTCGTCTTCGCGCTGTCGTCGCGCCCGGATACTGTCCTCCAACCGGTCAAAGTATTGATGGGGAAGAAAGAACTCTAAAAACTCCGATTTAAACGTTGCCCATGTCAAGTCCCTAAGCCTACTCACGGTTAGCCACCATGCTGCTTTGCCGGTTAACGCTTCGCTCATTGCCCGGGGCAAACGATCTAGACCTATGTCGTAGGATAAAGCCCGGTCCTCTATAGCCTCTAAGAAGGCTAGCGGATCAGCGCACCCATCGAACCTGATTCCCCACTTTCGGCCTAACTCGGGGATAACCATCCCACTCCTGGGGGCACTGTTGCTTTCGTTGAAGTGGATAGGGCGATCCGCCCGTCTCACCGGGGTGTCTTCCCCGGATGCAAGGGGCGAATCGATACGTATATCAGGGACACGCGGAGTATATTCGGGGTAGATGGCACCGTGGGATGGTGATAGCAGGTTCCCTGTGCCGCTTGCCCGTACCGCAGGAATAACCGTATCAGATTCCGACTTCTGTTGTGGTTTTTGCAACCCGCCGACGAAAGTATCGGTCGGTGCAGGCGACATTGGGGTCTTTGCGAAACGCAACTCCCACTCGGCCAGTCGGGTCTTTATGGTATGACCACCTGACTTTATAAAACTACATACCAACTTCCGGTACTCGTTTACCGTGGGACACTTTTGTAACTGGAACTCCTGCGCGATGCTCTCCAGATCTTCCTTGCGGCAGTTGCAGACCCATTGAACACCCACGCCGGGGTTACCGTTGTCTCCTGCCTCCACTCCGTCGGATCCACTCGTTGCTGCTTTCTCCATGTTCAAAAATTTTTTTTTTTTTAAAAAACCCACGTGAGAATGAACAAAAAACCAGTCAAAAATTAAAATTTTTCCTAAAAAAAAAAACAAATTTGGACCGTATGTGTCCCACTGTATGACAGAAATCAAAACAATATTTTTTATTTTAATTTCCTCTTTTATTTAGTCCGGTATATTAACGCGATTTTCTGTTCACACAAAAGTAATTTTTTTTTTGTTTGAATATTATCAGCTTCGTTCCACTGTACCACGACCGAAAAATATTTCCACTTCACTTGGTACCGTGTGTCATTGTTTCCCATGTTTTTTCCCCGAAAAAAAAAATATATTTTTTTTTTGTTCCGTGTCGCACACTTTGTCCCACTGTGCTCCCTTTGGACACAAACGGTTGGACTTCCCGTTCACTCGAAAGTCCAAAATCAACGCAAAAAAAATCGGCGACACAAAAAAACCACTGTGCACTCCGCGATCGAGGCCCACTGTGCGACGACTTAATGCTGACTCGGTATCAAAACCGCGCGATGGGACACCGACACATAAAAAAAATTCACTTTCCGCGGTTCTTGTCCCACCGTGCCACGACTTTTGCCCACACGTGTATTGGCGGTTCGACGCTCTGGCACCGCAGTTCAACGACCGCTTGTATGTCCGCAGATGTTCGCTAACACAAACGCTTTTGAACGCGACCCGTTAGGTTGATCGGTGAATTCGTTTCAACCGTCAACTTCGTTGCGCCGCGACAGACTCAACCGGTACCGATCCCGTTCGTTCTTGGTGCACACGCTTTCGAACACTTTCGTTGTGCCGCGACAATTGCACAAAAACCACGCACGTCTTTGCTGACCACCGTTTTACATACGCTTATGAAAAACAGTGTATCAGTGGGTGTACACGACACTTTTTTTTTTTTTTTTTTTATTATTTTCACTTTTTTTCTTATTAACCAAAAAAAAAAATTCCCTGTCACTTGTTAGTAGTGTTGCTGGGGCTTTAATTCCAGCTCACACCCACACTCGGGCGCCACTTGTAAAGTAGTGATTTGCCTGGGTACAGAATTCAGTCTGGCAAGGCTCAGCTTACAAGAAAATTTGTAGTTCGCTGGGATTGTAAAACGGGGTTTAGCACAGTCTAGGGAGGAGTGAGAAAGTTAGTCCCGCAGTCGGGTCGGATGATAACAACGGGGCGGCAAAACCTCCACACAAGTAACAACACTAATACAATTGGCACAACAGGCGCGTGTGCAACCACAAAATAAATCAACACAAGTGTATATCTTTATAGTCACCGGCGTGTTTGCTTGAACGCAAGTTCACTGACCGTCACTTTATTATCCTTTTGTTTCTTTTGGCCTAACTCGCTCTATCATTTTTATAAACTGGCGCCCTTCCTTATCTACTTACAAGCCTTTTAATTCCTCCGGGCACGTGTTAAAAATCCACTCTCTATTCCTTTTGTTTTTGTAATTTTTCTTTCTCCGCGCGTCTGCTCTATGGCACCGATCGTTTTTAACTCCCGAGTCGCCCACGCTTCAGCTTCGGCCAGCGCTGCCGTTGCCAAACTATCCACGCTCGCTCGCGAGCGTGGTGGGTTCGAAGCCCACAGCTGGCGCGCTGCACCCTTTGCGACTCTGTGTTATCGGGCGGTCCATTCGAATCTATTATTTAAACTAATCTGCCAACTCCATTTTTAACTCATTTTATAATTGTATAATATTCAATAAAAGAAAGCAAAACGAAATAAAAAATAAAATCAACTGAAAACTTCTCGCTCCTTGCGTTACGGAAAAATCATAAGAAAAATAACGAAATCAATAAATCTTTTCCTTATACACTACGAATTAAATCTACAAATTAAATCTACGAATTAAATACTACAAATTAAATACTACAAAATCAAGGCTGTTGTGGGGGAGGCCAGGGGCCTACTTCACAAGCTGTCCGAAATAATTTCGTGGCAGTATTAAAGAGTTGGAAGACAACATTAATACTGCTAAAACGTTAAATGACTCGCCGAAGCGCAAAAAGACTTCGGGCTCTTGTCCGCTTGCAGTCCCGCTGGTGTTGCCCCCCAATCCTCTTCTGCCGGCTACTGCCTCTACCCCTAGTAATAATAATAACAATGTTACGATCAGTAATGCTCCGCCTGTTGCATTCACTTTAGTAGCAAAAAACTAACACAGTTTAATTCCTCCCTCTTACTGGGTTATCAGAATGTAAGAGGACTTTGTAGTAAACTTAGTACTTTGTACCTGAATAGTCATTCTTTTCCCTTTCATGTCGTTGCCATCACCGAAACGTGGTTAAGACAAGACATACTTAATTCTGAAGTATTATCTAACAGATTCTGTATCTATAGAAAGGACCATGTTATAAAAATTACTTAAGTCGGTGCAGACTACAGTTTCAGCAAGATCCTAAGAGGTTCTATGACTTCGTTAATGCGAAGCGAAAGTCATCAACACTTCCATCTAATTTATCTTTTGAAAACAAGTCGGCCAATTCGGATCAGGCCATTGCCGATATATTTGCCGAATTTTTTCAAACAACATACAGTTCAATTGATAATCAGGTTGATCTGCCTTACCCGTATCAGGTTGATGCCTCTAATTGCATTTTTGAACCAAGTATCACGGAGTGTTCATTACTACGTGATCTACAGGGTATTAAGCCTGTATTTTCCCCGGGACCTGACGGCGTAAAAAGCAGTGTGCTTAAGTACTGTGCTGATGGTCTCTTAAAGCCTTTTTAGTTTTACTTTTAATTAGTTCTTTATTGAATAAGTTTTAATATTTAACTCTCAATTTCCACTTATAGATATGAACGTCTAGCTTCTCGAAACTTCACTCAACTCTAAGCTCTGACTTCTGATTCCTTACTGACTCTCAATTGTTCTTGCTGCGCAGAGCAAACCTCAGTTGAGAGCTTTCATTATTATCAAAGCTTTTAAGCTTTGATCGTTTTAAGCTTTTACAAAAACTGCCAATTCGGCGATCTCACGCTTGTGGCGTGATTTTACAAATATGTTTATGTTTTATGTTTATGTCTATTTCGTTTGTGGCGCTATGCGTGATTTCCAAATATTCTTGTGTTTATTGTTTATGTCTAACTCGTTTCCTGTGTTAGGGGTTTAGGGTGTAATGTGATACTTAAATGTTAGGGTGCGTGCTATGTGTGACATATATGAGATATTAATATGTGTGCATATTGAATATCTTACTCGCCCATCCTTAAAAGATTTTACGTTCCGTTAGATTGTTCCTATCTTGGGATACAATTCGGGTTGATCTTGTTCTTTTGTTGGTAATTCTATTTGGTCATTACTTATTTCTTGCTCTTTTGGTTTTCTATATTTTACAATAAGTGTTTTGGGTAAACTTTTGAACTAATAGCTTAAGTATAATAATATGCTTAATATAGTAATAGTTAATGATGTCAACGTTATTATTTGAAATGTATTATAATATTTTGTGTGTTCCAATATTAATTCTTTAGTTTGAATATATGACAATGGTTCGAGTTTTGTTACGTTGTTGCTGACAAAAATGTTTGTGTAAAATCTAGTCTTGAATTTGATATTGATATTAGGTTAATTTGTAGTTCACAATTATAGATTTTTATCATATTGTTACCTTTAATCTTAATTTCAATATTCATACAATTTTGGTTTACAGTAGTTTCTTTAAGATTCCATGTTAAGATTATGTTTGGTTCTATATAATTAGATTGAAAGTTTTTAATTGTTTTTGTGTATTTACATTCTGCTTTAATTTGTTTTACAATGCCTAATATGCAATTATTAATAATTTGTTTCTTTGTAGTTGTGCCATACACTTTATGATTATTTATAAAATATTTTTTCTGAATATTTTCTGTTAAAATATTATCGTTTTCATAGTTATTTCAAATATAGGTGATTTAGTAATTTCTTGTGGAATGTGTGATATAATATAAATTTCTTTTGTATCAGTTTTTATAATATAATAATAATAATAAATAATAAATAACCAATAAATAAAAATGCTTTAGTAATTTAGGGTTAAATATGCCTAATCTAGTTAGTTGGATTCCCATCTCTATGTCTTCTATATATTCGGTGAAATGTTCTAAATTGAAAATTAGCATATCAAATTTCTTGTGCTTTTCCTCTTTTGTTTCAAATGTATTCATTGTTTCAATTGCTTTATTAACTGTTTCGATTTTTTGGTTAATTCATTTACTTGAACGCTTTTTTCGGCTAAACTACTGTGAAGGAGTACAAGACTCTTTCACAATTTGAAGTTTTTTTTATACTTTGATACCGAAGGTCTCATAGTATATTGGTTTTGTGCAATGTCCGTCATGGTGTCTGTCTGTCCGTCTGTCTGTCTGTCCGTCTGTCCGTCTGTCCGTCCGTATGAACGCAACTTTTTTCGACACCCGTAAAGCTAGAGACTTGAAACTTTGCAATTATGTTTATCTATAGACGGTACAGATAAAGTGTCAAGATTGGGTTGCCACGCCTACTAGGAGGCTGGGAAATCGATAAATTCGATAACTGAAAACCGATAAAACCAAATATTTCTCACATTCTTACAGCTAGAGTTACCAAAGTTTGCACGCAGATAGCTAGTCATGTCCCTGAAAAAACTGCATCAAAATTTTGGATGCCACGCCCACTCCTTCCGCCCCCATCATCCCTGCTCCTTGAAATTGGAAACGCCTATAGTTTTCACATTTTTTGGGCTAGAGGCACCAAATTTTGTGGCAAGATAGATATTGACGTTCCCCAAAATTATGCATCAAAATTTTGGATGCCACGCCCCCTGATTCCGCCCCCATCCCCCCTTCTCCGTGAAATTGGAAACGCCTATAGTTTTCACATTTTTTGGGCTAGAGCCACCAAATTTTGTGTCAAGATAGATATTGACGTTCCCCAAAAAAATGTATCAAATTTTTGGATGCCACGCCCCTAATTCGGCCCCCATCCCCCCTTCTCTATGAAATTGGAAACGCCTATAGTTATCACATTTTTTGGGCTAGAGCCACCAAATTTGGTTGGAAGATATATGGTGACAACTACAAAAGGTCTGCATCAAAAATTAGGATGCCACGCCCACCTCTGCCGCCCACTATTTAAAATCGGAAATTTCGATATCTCTTATAGTTTTTAAGCTAGAGCCCGTAAATTGGGTAGAAAGATAGAAGGCAACATCAACCAAAGATGTGCATCAAAATATTGAATGCCACGCCCAACTAATCCACCCGCCTTTTAAAATCGGAATCGGCTAAATCTCTAACAGTTTTTGAGCTTGAGCCACCAAACTTTTTATGAATATAGATGGTGACAGTTAAAAACATTTGATTCAAAAATTTGGATGCCACGCCTACCTCTGCCGCCCACCTTTTAAATTTGGGAGTTAAGTTATCTTCCACAGTTTTTGAGCTAAAGTCACCAAATTTGGTAACATGATAGCTGGCGATGTTTACCACATGGCCCACTCCCTTCGCCCCTGCATTCCCCCTTATCAACCGTTCATTTACTGGTATCAAAGTATTCCGCAGTCGGTTGCGTCCGACTGCAACGTTTTTACTTGTTTTAGTTTATAGTTTAAAGCCACGAAGGTATTTTAATTTATAAGTATTAGAGTAAGGGAGTATTATAGGCCGAGGAGTTAAGTTAAGACAAGGAAACCAGAGTTATGTTCATCCGGGATAGGGTTTTATAGCGTATTTCCACTGCTCAGTTATTCTCAGTTATGTTAGTTAACAGTAACTGAGGTTCAGTTTGCATGTATTCTCCCATAAGGAATTAACTGAAGTAAAATTGACCGTATATATTAACTGAAGAATAACTGAAGAGGAACTGGTTCATTTGAACACTTGTTTGATAAAACATCGCTGTTAATGGGCACTTTTAATGTAACAGTCGCAAAACAGATGATTGTGAATAGCAGAAATTGTGAATAAGTAGGCGGAATATTTAATAATATACAAAATTGTATTAAAAATTTTGTTTTTCGATGAATTATTGTAGGAAACAATTGAACTGGGAGCCAAGGTTCAAAGGATTGCTTTTAAAACTGTGGGCGGATAATTTTGTTGCACTTAGTTCAGATCAGAATAACTCGCACGAATATAGGAAAATGGACTTGTACTGCTTGTGCAATGCAAGCAAAAATGCTTGTAGCCATAAAAGTTGGCAACACGCTGTTACTTATGTACAATTTCGGTTAGTTTTTCTCACTTTTTTGCAGAAAATACAAAGCAAAACAATCCGAACAGCTGATTTATTTACGGAGGTTCAGTTAACAGAGCGATGGAAACAGCTTTCGTCAGTTACTGTTAAAATTTACGGAAACGGAGCAATGGAAATAGGCTATTACCCACAGCTAAACGCGCATCACTGGAACTAAGCGCGCATCACTGGTACCGAGCGCGCATCACTGATCTGAGCGCGCATCACTGGTATGCAACGGGATCACGCCGGCTCGGAAAATCTGCACACGGCACGCAAAATGCAGAACCAATGGAAGAGCGCCACGCGACAAAAGTCACGACCCGAGCGACAGCGGCGTCGGCAGCCTAAGGGCAGAGGCCGCAGCCGAGCCCAAGCAGCGATCGCGAAAAGGGTACGACGGCTCTTGAAAAATGCGTGGCTGGGGAGTCGCGATATAGCTCTTGACTGAGACGGGTGTGCGAAAACGTAAACAACAGAAACGGGCGCGAGACACACATGGTGACGATACCGGCTTACAAGGAAAACAAACAGCAGACACACGAGGATTGCCAGGCCAACACGGGGAACAAACATAAGAAAACATTTAACAATACAACAGAATGGAGCGCGAGTAAGCTGGCCACTGGTTCTGGGGAAATAATGGGCGGGATTTTGTTTTTTTGTTGTGCGGTGTGGTTAGGAAATTAAGTAATATAGTGAAATAAAGCCCCAAATATATAAATCATAACCGTGTCAACCGTTTTAGTGTCGTGTAGTGTATTGTGTCGGGAGTGGCCACGGCGTACCGCATGGCCGCAACACGTGTTCCGAGCGTTTCTCTGCACGTGTTGCGGCGATTCGGTATTGCCCGACCACCGGTGGTGACACCAACTCGCAATCCGAGGGTTCTCTGTGCGATTTGGTGGAACTACCGGTGTCTCTTGGCTCTCTTCCCTTCCTCCCCCTCCACTTTTGTAGTTTGTGCAGTGGGCAGAGTGGCCGGTGATGCCACAAAACATGTTCCGAGCGTTCTCTGCATGTTTTGTGGTATCCGGCGCCGCTCGGGTCGCCGGCAGGGTCACCAATGGCATTCCGAGGGTTTCTCTGTGCTATTGGTGGCCATGCCAGTGTCCCTTGCCAACGCATAGTTCGCGCGGCTGGCAGGGCGGTCGGCGACGCCGCAGAGCATGTTCCGAGTGTTTTTCTCTGCATGTTCTGTGGTGTCCGGTATCGCCCGGTCTACTGGCGGGTCGACAAGGCGCATTCCGAGGGATCCTCTGTGCGTCTTGGCGAGCCTGCCGGTGCCTCGCCACTCGTGTTCCCCAACTCTTGTTAGCGTTCTGACCGCGTCCAAATCGCCGGTTGGTGCAACCACGCATGTTTCGAGCGTTTCTCGGCATGCGTGGGTGGACCACCGGGGCCTCATAAGGGGGAAAACTACCGAGGCATGTCTCTGAGTCTCGGTATTTTATAAATTTATTGTAAAAGGCCCTGGACAGGACTGAGTTTCTACCCCAGCCCAAGAAAGCTTCTTTACAGTTGGCGCCCGAGCAGGGACTCCGAGATTTGTTTTGCTTCGTTAGCATATTTTGGACGGTAGGATTGGCATTTTTACCCACGCTGTGGGCGGAGTTGTGACAAAATACATGTTTTCGGCCAGTCCGAAAGTACAGTCACGGGGGAAAAACGCAGACGCGAGTTGCTTATTTTTTGTTGTTTTGTCTTCATGTGAAAAATAAAACCTACACAGCCGGCGTACAGCCCCAGAAAAACGTCGCATACACTTGAGACACGTGGGATCACGTGGTCAGCGAAAGAGCGGATAGTTTTTTTGAGCATGCGGTGATGCCTCTCTCGGTACCTCGCGCGAAAGGGCAACAGCTCGGTCAAGATATGTTAGGTACCCGATTATTTTGTTGTTTTTTTTGGCTAACCAACCGCATTTGAGAACTTTCCCCCAATCATTTGCTGTCTGGAGTACAGTAGGGCCCAGCTTCCCATTAACCATTTTTTTTGTAAACCCACTTAGTTTGTTCTTGTTGCGAGAGCCGAACGCTGTGCTCACGCATCAGTCACAGACGCAGCGACAGAACCAAGCAACAGAGCGGCGCAGCCGCAGAGCCGAGTGCCAGCCAAGCCAACCAACAGAGCGAATAGCAGCAGAGCGACTCAGCAGCGGAGCCGAGTACCAGCCGACGCAGCGACAGAGCAGAGCTGACGGCAGAGATCCCGAAGCTGCACGATCAGGTAGCTTAGGCGGGAGGCCCAGCGTATATAAGGCAGCCACCGAAAGCAGGAAAAGGTAGTTATCCACAGGCAGCTGATCAGAGCAGTCATCTCGAGACATTGACCAAAAGTGACGCAGCAATAGCAGGACCCTCAGCAGAACCCACAGCGGAACCCGTGGCAGGACCAGCAGCAGCAGGACCCTCGGCAGCACTAGCACAGAACCTGCAGCAGCACGGGCTAGCAGCAGAGCCTGCAGCAGCACCTGCAAGCAGCACCTGCAAGCAGCACCTGCAAGCAGCACCAGCATGCAGCACTAGCAACAGACCCGCAGCAGTACTGGTATAGGTGTAAAGCCTGGATACAGCTTCCGTCGCAAGGACGAGCCTACAGCAGTACCGGCCCAAGAGTTCAGGCTAGGAACTACTGGCACCGTGGAAGAATTGCGGGGCAGGATTTTGGCGTTTGTCACCAGGGGCGAGAACTCGGAAGTAACACGAGACCGCCTAGTCGAACTGGAAGCGAGCTATGGGGATGCAGCCAGCCCTCGGGATGCTCGCTCACCGGCCGTGTCCCCGGGCCCAGAAAGCCGAGAACGCAAGGAGGACCATCATCAGCTTAAGGTGCCAGTGCCGGCATTGCCGATTCTTGCACAGGAGTCCCTCGAAGTCGCAAGCACCAGTGCCACAAGCAAAAGGGTAGTTCGCGAAGAAATCTCGTGCTCAATGCTGGCTGATAAATTGCGCAACTGGGGCATCGTGTTTGACGGCATCTCGGATCCACGAGTTTGAGAAACTCGAAGAGCGAGTGGCATCGTACCGGGTGAGTGTCGACCAACTGCCACGAGCCATATCCGGTCTGTTTACCGGTCGAGCCGAAGGATGGTTGCGGACCTACCGTATGCAAGATGAACCTTGGGAGTCGGTTAAGAAGGAGTTCTTGGACTTTTTCTTTGCCGCCACGGTACTTGCAACGCTTGGAAAGTACCATCCAGACTCGGCTCTAGCGTCCAGGAGAAACGTTCCGCGACTATCTCATTGAGCTGCGGCTGATGATGCAACGAGCCCAATACTGCAGAACGGGAGCTAGACGCATATACGAGAACCTACTCGAGTACCAATTGTTCACACGACGACACGAATTCGACACGTTGGCCACATTGACCCAATTGGTCACAAGTTTTGAGAATGTCCGGGACCGGGACTCAAGCAGCGTTGTCGCCAACAAGCGCGCCGAAAGCAGTTGGCCACGATCATAGCACTGGAGACCACGGACACAATAACTGGGATCTGGTGGTGACAACCAGGAACCCCGAAACGTCGACACAGAAGACATCGCAGGACACGGGCGGAGCAGTGGATGTGAAGCAAGCATGCCGGAATTGCGGAGAAATCGGGCATTTCTCTAAAGAATGTCGGAATCCCCAATTGTTGTTCTGCTGGGAATGTGGCCGGCGTGGAACTCGCACCATCGGATGCTGCCGCGTCGCCAGGTCGGGAAACGATCAACGTCTCCGTCCAGCAGAGGACAGGGCGGAGAACAACAGCAGTTGGAGCCCTCGTCATTAATTCACCCGTTACGCTTGGAGGAGGGGAGGATTGCGGCCCTAGTGACAATACGGGACACCCCGGTAGAAGCAACACTGGACACAGGAGCCACGCGATCGTTTATCAGTGAACGGTTGGCGAGAACGTCGGGACTAAGGACAACATTCGCAATATTCGGGTGCGGATAATCCTTGCAGATGGCTCACCTAAGGAAATAACTCGGGCTGTAGGTAGTCGGTAGTACCACTACTGGTCATGCCAGAAATCCTGGACGACGTCATCTTAGGCATTGACTTTTTGTGTGGGATACGCACAAGAATGCAGTGTGGCCGAGCCTTTTTGAAACTTTCACAACTCCCCGATTTACGAGCGAATCCTATCCTGATGACTCCGTGCCGACCAATGACGACCAACGCAGGATGCACGCAACACTGAGCTTGCCGACTTCGTAGAGACCGCGCAGGCTAGTGAAAACTCGACAACGCAGGACATACATGACACTGAGCCAGCAAAACTCGTAGAGACAGCGCAGGCTAGAGTTGCACCAACGCAGGATGCACTCAACACTGCATCAAAAACTGCATCAAAAATTTGGATGCCACGCCCACACCTTCCGCCCCCCACACCCCGCCGTTGTTAAAACGGTTATGAGTGTATCTTCCACATTTTTTTTAACTAGAGTCAAAAAATTTGGTAGGAAGATATATGATGCCACGCCCACCTCTGCCGCCGACCATTTAATATCCGAAATTTCGATATCTCTTACAGTTTTTAAGCTAGAGGCCCCAAATACGGTAGAAAGATAGAAGGCAACATCTACCAAAGATATGCATCAAAATTTTGGATGCCACTCCCACCCCAGCCACCCGCCTTTCAAAATTGGAATCGGCCACACCCACCTCTGCGCCCACCATTTAAATTTGGAAGTTCAGTTATCTTACACAGTTTTTAAGCTAAAGCATAAAAGCATAAAATTTGGTTACATGATAGCTAGCGATGTTTACCACCCGGCCCACTCCTTTTCAAGCAGACTCCTTACCATCCGTTCTATTACAGGTATTAAAGTTTTACGCAGTCGGTTGCGTCCGACTCCAACGTTTTCACTTGTTTTTTTTGGCTGCGTGATTCTAGGTATCCAGCAACGTAGCAAAATATTCTAAACTGCTTATCGATAGTATCGATTTAATACAGTATGTACACACTGGTGCTGCGTTCAGGAAATAAAAAAATCATATATTTTGTGCCCAGGGCAGCAACCAACAACATTTGTGCTACCGGTGTCGCCGTGTTATTTGCTTGTATGGTTTTTTATGCAGTAATTTATGTTGATAGACAAGAAAAAAACTGGATGCACTTCTTAATTATGTTTTTTTTTAAATTATATATTTTAAACTTAAATTTAAATAACTCAGTGTGACCTAGTACTTTTAGGCTATTTAAGTCAAAATGCCATATTTTTACCACAAATTAGTGGACTTTGTTCGCACTATTAAATCTTGCGCCCACGCTTCCAAAATATTCCACAAATTCCGGCCAGGATTTTTTAACTGTGCTCGATGCGGACCTTAAACAAACACAAAACGGGCGGGTCACAAGCGAAAACCAGCACATGGCAACAACAGCGGCACACACAGGATAGATCACAGGAGACACACGAGAGGGCTAGGATTACCAGGACATCGAGGAAACAAAAGGACAACGAAGACAACGGATTTTTAAAGACGAGAAAATGGAGCGCGGGTAAGCAGGCCTATGGCTGCAGGGGATAATGGGCGGGAAGACGGTTTTTCGGTGTGCGGTGTGGTTAGGGTAGTGTAAAAAAATATACGAAATAAATAAATAACAAGTAAAATCAAAAAAAATTTGTAGACGTGCTTGTATACGCTTTCTTGCATGCAATGGTTAGCTTAGTCAAGTTAAATAAAAGAATGTAAAAACGTTTAATTAATAAAAAAAAAAAAATATAAAAAAAATGTCTCGGTCGGGGTTCGAACTCACGACCTTCGGCTTGGTGAAGCGGCAGTCTTCCCTCTGTGCCACAAGAGCTTGTAAATTTTGGGAGTCAAATTAGTAAGTTAAGCAAAAGGGAAAGTTTTTCGTGATTTTTACATGGTATTAAATATTTTATCGTGCCGAAAACTTTAAAAACATGTATTGTCATCTGAAACACATCTTTGGTGGAAATTGCAGAGCTCTAGCTAGTCGGGAACTTGGTGAAATTTTGATTACAAGAATCCGGTACAAACAGACAAGTCAAGTTAAATAAAAGCATGTAAAAAGTAAAAAATTTACATAAAATGAAAGTACCAAGTGTAGTGCTTTGTGTCGTTACGGGAGTGGCCACGGCGTACCGCATGGCCGCAACACGTGTTACTCTGCACGTGTTGTGGCGATTCGGTATTGCCCGGCCACCGATGGTGACGCCAACTCGCATTCCGAGGGTTCTCTGTGTGATTTGGTGGAACTGCCGGTGTCCCTTGTCTCTCTCCCCCTTCCCCATTCCCTTAGTAGTTTTGTATAGTTGGCAGGGCGGTCGGCGACGCCGCAGAGCATGTTCCGAGCGTTTATCTGCATATTCTGTGGTGTCAAGCATTGCCCGGGCTGCCGGCAGATCCACAAACGCATTCCGAGGGATACTCTGTGCGCTTTGGCGAGTCTGTCGGTGCCCCGCCACTCGTTTTCCCCAACTCTTGTTTACGTCTTGTCCATGTCCAATCGCCGGTTGGTTCAACTGCGCATGCTTCGAGCGTTTCTCTGCATGCGTAGGTGAGCCACCTGGACCTCATAAGGGAGAAAACTACCGAAGCATCTCTCTGAGTCTCGGTATTTTATAAATTTATTGTAAAAGGCCCTGGACTGGACTGAGTTTCTACCCCAGCCCTAGAAAACTTCTTTACAGTTGTCGCCCGAGCAGGGACTCCGAGATTTATTTTGTTTCGTTAGTATGTTTTGGACAGTAGGATTAGCATTTTTACCCACGTTGTGGGCGGAGTTGTGACATAATACATGTTTTCGGCCAGTCCGAAAGTACTGTTAAGGGGGAAACGCAGACGCGAGCTGTTTACTTTTTTTGTATTCATGTGGAAAAAAAACCCACAGAGCCGGCGTACAGCCCCATGAAAGCGTCGCATGCGCTTGATACACGTGGGATCACGTGTTCAGCGAAAGATGAGACAGTTTTTTTGAGCACGCTGTAATGCCTCTCTCGGTAACACGCGCGAGAGGGCAACCGCTCGGCAAGATATGTTAGGTGCGCGATTATTTTGTTGTTTTTTTTTGGCTAACCAACCGCATTTGAGAACTTTCCCCCAAACATTTGCTGTCTGGAGTACAGTAGGGCCCAGCTTCCCATTAACCATTTTTTTTAAAAACCTACTCATTTTGTTTTTTTGCGAGAGCCGAACACCGTACTCCCGCATCAGTCGCGAACGCAGCGACAAAACCGAGCAACAGAGCGGCTCAGCAGCAGAGCCGAACCAAGCAACAGAGCGACTTAGCAACAGAGCGACTCAGCAGCGGAGCCGAGGACCCGCCGACGCAGCGACATAGCAGAGCCGACGAGAATCCAAGCTGCACGATCAGGAGCTAGGCAGCGGCCCAGCGCATATAAGGAGCCACCGAAAGCAGGAACAGGTAGTTATCCAAAGGCAGCTAACCAGAGCTGTCATTCAAAGGCAGTTAACCCAGCGATTAACAGCAGTGACGCCGCAAAAGCAGGACCCCTCACAGCAAGACCTAACGTAGCAGGACTAGCAGCAGCAGCACTAGCAGCACCCGTAAGCAGAACCCGCAGCAGCACCAGCAGCAGCACCCGTAAGCAGTACCAGCAGCAGCACCCACAGCAGCAGTACTCGCAGCATAACCCGCAGCAGTACTGGTATGGGTGTAAAGTGGATCACCTTCCGTCTCAAGGACGAGCTACAGCAACTGGCCCAAGAGTTCGGGCTAGGAACTACTGGCACCGTGGAAGAATTGCGGGGCAGGATTTCGGCGTTTGTCACCAGGGGCGACCACTCGGAAGTAACACGAGACCGCCTAGTCGAACTGGAAGCGAGCTATGGGAATGCAGCCAGCCCTCGGGATGCTCGCTCACCGGCCGTGTGCCCGGGCCCAGAAAGCCGAGAACGCAAGGAGGACCATCATCAGCTTAAGGTGCCAGTGCCGGCATTGCCGATTTTTGCACAGGAGTCCCTCGAAGTCGCAAGCACCAGTGCCGCAAGCAAAAGGGTAGATCGAGAAGAAATCTCGTGCTCAATGCTGGCTGATAAATTGCGCAACTGGGGCATCGTGTTTGACGGCATCTCGGATCCACGAGAAACTCGAAGAGCGAGTGGCATCGTACCGGGTGAGTGTCGACCAACTGCCACGAGCCATATCCGGTCTGTTTACCGGTCGAGCCGAAGGATGGTTCCGGACCTACCGTTTGCAAGATGAACCTTGGGAGTCGGTTAAAAAGAAGTTCTTGAACTTTTTCTTGCCGCCTCGGTACTTCCAACGCTTGCAAAGTACCATCCAGACTCGGTTACAGCGTCCAGGAGAAACGTTCCGCGACTATCTCATTGAGCTGCGGCTGATGATGCAACGAGCCCAATACTCGCCAGAACGGGAGCTAGAGCGCATATACGAGAACCTACTGCCGGAGTACCAATTGTTCACACGACGACACGAATTCGACACGTTGGCCACATTGACCCAATTGGTCACAAGTTTTGAGAATGTCCGGGACCGGGACTCAAGCAGCGTTGTCGCCAACAAGCGCGCCGAAAGCAGTTGGCCACGATCATAGCACTGGAGACCACGGACACAATAACTGGGATCTGGTGGTGACAACCAGGAACCCCGAAACGTCGACACAGAAGACATCGCAGGACACGGGCGGAGCAGTGGATGTGAAGCGAGCATGCCGGAATTGCGGAGAAATCGGGCATTTCTCTTAAGAATGTCGGAATCCCCAATTGTTGTTCTGCTGGGAATGTGGCCGGCGTGGAACTCGCACCATCGGATGCTGCCGCGTCGTGAGGTCGGGAAACGATCAACGTCTCCGTCCAGCAGAGGACAGGGCGGAGAACAACAGCAGTTGGAGCCCTCGTCATTAATTCACCCGTTACGCTTGGAGGAGGGGAGGATTGCGGCCCTAGTGACAATACGGGACACCCCGGTAGAAGCAACACTGGACACAGGAGCCACGCGATCGTTTATCAGTGAACGGTTGGCGAGATCGTCGGGACTAAGGACAACATTCGCAATATTCGGGTGCGGATAATCCTTGCAGATGGCTCACCTAAGGAAATAACTCGGGCTGTAGTGGAAAAGATAAAGCTCGACGAACAGGAGGCGGTAGTACCACTACTGGTCATGCCAGAAATCCTGGACGACGTCATCTTAGGCATTGACTTTTTGTGTGGGATACGCACAAGAATGCAGTGTGGCCGAGCCTTTTTGAAACTTTCACAACTCCCCGATTTACGAGCGAATCCTATCCTGATGACTCCGTGCCGACCAATGACGACCAACGCAGGATGCACGCAACACTGAGCTTGCCGACTTCGTAGAGACCGCGCAGGCTAGTGAATCAACAACGCAGGACGCACAGGACACTGAGCTAGCCAACTTCGTAGACACAGTGCAAGCCAGTCAAACAAGGAACCAGCCTAGAACCTACAAAGGTTACACGCTTGAGCCATTGGCGGACGCTCGCAAGGCCCGTCGAACGAACCCATTTCGGAAGCGACCACGTACACTACCGGACATTCTGGAAGAGCAGGAAACCTATCAACAAGCAACCCCTATAAGCCTAGCTGTTATCACAACGGAAGCAGGAGGCGAGGGGCTCCCAGCAGAAGCAAACGCAATGGAACAAGCAATGCCCACCTGGATCAGTGCCTTTCTGGAAAAGGAACTAGCCCGATTCGAGGGCATGACAGGACCAATCAAGCAACGATACTTTCCGAAGAACCCGGCAATGCAGAAGATCATCAATGACCAGGTCAACGACCTCCTGAAGAATGGTCAGATCGAGCCGTCCAAAAGTCCGCACAGCGCCCCCATCGTGCTGGTGGGCAAGAAGACGGGCGAGATCCGTATGTGTGTGGACTACCGGCTGTTAAATGCGTGGTCAGAACCAGACGCGTATCCATTGCCCCGTATCAACCATATACTGGAACGCCTACGCAATGCAAGGTACATCTCCACGTTGGATCTAAAAAGCGGATACTGGCAAATCCCGATGGCCAAGGAAAGTTATGCCGTTCGGGTTACACTCCGCCCCGGCGACCTTCCAACGAGCTTTGGATAGCGTCATCGGCCCGGAGATGGAACCCCACGCTTTCGCTTACTTGGACGATATAATCGTCATTGGAGCAACGTTGGAGGAACACGTGGAAAACCTGCTCAAAGACGTGACAGCGAACCTAAATGAATCGGAAAAGTGCAGCTTTTCCAACGAAACATACCGGGACACATGATAAGCGAGGCCGGTATACACACGGACCCAGGGAAAATCGCAGCAGTACAGCAACTGGCACCTCCTGCGACTACCAAAGAGCTTTGACGGTGTCTGGGAATGGCATCCTGGTATCGTCGTTTTGTCCCTAACTTCGCCACTATCGTACAGCCCATGACGAGCCTTCTACGCAAGAAAAAGAAGTGACTATGGGGCGAGGAGCAACAAGCAGCTTTCGAAGACTTGAAGGACAAGCTGACCAAGGCACCGGTCCTGGCCTGTCCCGATTTCACGCAGAGATTTACACTCCAAACAGACGCCAGTGACTATGGACTCGGAGCCGTCCTAACGCAGAGCCTAGAGGGAGGAGAGCGAGTAATAGCCTACGCAAGCCGACGTCTTCTCAGAGCAGAAGAAAACTACTCCGCCACGGAAAAAGAGTGCTTAGCGATTGTCTGGGCGATCAGGCAGTTGCGCTGCTATCTGGAGGGCTACCATTTCGAAGTCATCACGGATCACCTTGCGTTAAAGTGGCTAAACTCGATTGACAACCCAACAGGACGAATTGCACGCTGTGCGCTCGAATTGCAACAGTATCGATTCGACATACTCTACAGACAAGGATGCCAAAACGTAGTCGCGGACGCACTTTCTAGACAACCTTTGGAAACCCTTCAGCGCACCCTGAAAGAGGTTCCAAAGTGCCCTTGGTTGCTACGATTGAGCAAGCGAATGGAGAAGGAGCCAGAGAAGTTTACAGAGTACATACACGAGAACGGGCAAATTTACCGACAAACGGGCCATCGGCCTCCCGAGGAGAAACACGTGACTTGGGAACTATGCGTAGCCAGTGATCATCGACGACGGGTCTTGGAAGAATGCCATGACCATCCGACAGCAGGACACCTGGGAGTCCGGAAGACGGCGACAAGAGTGACACAGCGATACTATTGGCCTGGTATTTTCCGGGATGTGACGAGGTACATCAGGAAGTGCGATAAATGCCAGAAATTCAAGATGAGTCAACTAAAACCAGCAGGACACATGTACACACGACAGGCTCAGGGCCCGTTCGACATCCTCTGTGCGGACTTTATGGGTCCCCTGCCGCGTTCCAAACACGGAAACACCAGTCTCCTTGTTTTCTTCGACTTATTCTCGAAATGGGTGGAACTAGTGCCCCTACGAAAGGCCACCACCGCCCATTTGGAAAGATCGTTCCGAGAAAGAATACTTTTTCGATTTGGAGTACCGCGGAAGTTCGTGTGCGACAACGGCACACAATTCACAAACCGGTCGTTTAGCAGCTTTTGCAAGACAGCAGGAATGGAACTGGAATAAACCGCACCGTACACTCCGCAACAGAACCCTACAGAGAGGGCAAACAGGACTATAAAAACCATGGTGGCACAGTATATTGATGGAGACCAAAGCACCTGGGACGAGCTTCTGCCGGAGCTTAGCCTAGCGATCAACAGTAGTACTTCAGACACCACAGGATTAAGCCCCGCTTACTTGGTACAGGGCCGAGAACCCAGGCTACCAGGAGCCCTCTACGAGAAAGTCACGCCCGGATTGGGAAAAGACACCGAGGAACCAGACGCAAAAGCAGCAAGATTGAAAGGCATTTTTCAGGCTGTGCAACAGAACATCCAACGGGCCTCTCACGAGCAGGGCAGAGGTAACAATCTTCGAAGGCGGGACTGGAGACCGACACTAGGCACGATGGTATGGCTGAGACAACATCACCTGTCCAAAGCTTCAGAAGGGTTCGCTGCGAAACTAGCACCAAAGTTCGAGGGACCTTACAAGGTAATTATGTTCGTTTCACCAAACATAGTGCGAGTCCAAAGCCTTACCGGACGACAACGGAAAACTGCAAGCTTGGCCGATCTCAAAGAGTTCAACGCAGGAGCAGACAAAGAGCCCGCAGGACTGAGCGACAACAGCGACAACTAAGCGACAACAGCGACAACTAAGCAACAGCAGCAGAGTCACGGGGGCCACTTTTACTGGCGAGCCAGTATAACGTCCCCGCCCCAGAAAGGGGAAAAACCCAATCAGAAAACAGGTTAAAATAAGAGTAGCATCCACCACATCGCAGGGCTAGGATATTTAGAATATTTACAATAAGTTACATCGATCATATGTTCAATTATTTTTTAGTACAAATGCAACGCAAGGCGAGCCGGACACACAGCCCTTGGGGGCACATGACGTAGTTTTGGGACGTCCCTTGGACCAGTCGTCGCGGGAGCCGCAGCTGCGACGAGTTGGTACCCACGGCAGTCTGGATGCAGGCCGTCCATGGCTGGATCAACACTAACAATGACCAGTGCCAGCCAGACATGGAGGTGATCTCCCTCAGCTCAGATTCTGAGGTGGCACCAGACGGGCGTTTCGGCACTAGCGGCGTCAGAGCCCCGCTAAATTGGGACGTGTCGGAGCTGAATGCGCAAATGGCCGAAGACGATCGAAGCACCTCCATCCGGTCACAGAGAGCCGACGCGGATCACCAGGCATATGCCCCAACCGAGTCGGACACCACCTCGGACTCGGCCTACCGTTTGGCAGTCCGCTACGGAGATATACCACCATACCCAGCCAGCCCACCGCCAGCATATACGACCCGGCTGTCCCGCGGTCCAACCACTGGTCCGACGAGGGCTCCCACACAGCCAGAGAAAACGCTCACCCCATGGACGGATCACAGCACCCAGACGCAGACGAAGACGATGTCGATTTGGACTCGATATTATCCATAGAGCAAGGGGCCACCGACTGGCTGATGGGCCTGTTCGAGGAGCACCCAACCGTGTGGGAGGCGCAGGAGAGCCCGGAGGAGTGGACCACAGCCCCCGCTGAGTGGCGCACCGGGACTGATGACCGTCAACTCCCGGTCAACGTCATCAACTTCATCAACTGCTAACTCCAGGACCCTGAGGCGCGTCTCGGCGTGAGGAATTTGAGCCACGTGGGACAACATACCATCCGGTACACGATAAACCGGCAACGGCAAGTTACGATCGCATTACTTCCCCCGAAGTAGGGAGGGAGTGTGAAGGAGTACAAGACTCTTTCACAATTTGAAGTCTATTTTTAGTTTATAGTTTAAAGCCTCGAAGGTATTTTAATTTATAAGTATTAGACTAAGGGAGTATTATAGGCCGAGGAGTTAAGTTAAGACAAGGAAACCAGAGTTATGTTCATCCGGGATTGGGTTTTACCCACAGCTAAACGCGCATCACTGGAACTAAGCGCGCATCACTGGTACCGAGCGCGCATCACTGGTATGCAACGGGATCACGCCGGCTCGGAAAATCTGCACACGGCACGCAAAATGCAGAACCAATGGAAGAGCGCCACGCGACAAAAGCCACGACCCGAGCGACAGCGGCGTCGGCAGCCTAAGGGCAGAGGCCGCAGCCGAGCCCAAGCAGCGATCGCGAAAAGGGTACGACGGCTCTTGAAAAATGCGTGGCTGGGGAGTCGCGATATAGCTCTTGACTGAGACGGGTGTGCGAAAACGTAAACAACAGAAACGGGCGCGAGACACACATGGTGACGATACCGGCTTAACAAGGAAAACAAACAGCAGACACACGAGGATTGCCAGGCAACACGGGGAACAAACATAAGAAAACATTTAACAATACAACAGAATGGAGCGCGAGTAAGCTGGCCACTGGTTCTGGGGAAATAATGGGCGGGATTTTGTTTTTTTGTTGTGCGGTGTGGTTAGGAAATTAAGTAATATAGTGAAATAAAGTCCCAAATATATAAATCATAACCGTGTCAACCGTTTTAGTGTCGTGTAGTGTATTGTGTCGGGAGTGGCCACGGCGTACCGCATGGCCGCAACACGTGTTCCGAGCATTTCTCTGCACGTGTTGCGGCGATTCGGTATTGCCCGACCACCGGTGGTGACACCAACTCGCATTCCGAGGGTTCTCTGTGCGATTTGGTGGAACTACCGGTGTCTCTTGGCTCTCTTCCCTTCCTCCCCCTCCACTTTTGTAGTTTGTGCAGTGGGCAGAGTGGCCGGTGATGCCACAAAACATGTTCCGAGCGTTCTCTGCATGTTTTGTGGTATCCGGCGCCGCTCGGGTCGCCGGCAGGGTCACCAATGGCATTCCGAGGGTTTCTCTGTGCTATTGGTGGCCATGCCAGTGTCCCTTGCCAACGCATAGTTCGCGCGGCTGGCAGGGCGGTTGGCGACGCCGCAGAGCATGTTCCGAGTGTTTTTCTCTGCATGTTCTGTGGTGTCCGGTATCGCCCGGGCTACTGGCGGGTCGACAAGGCGCATTCCGAGGGATCCTCTGTGCGTCTTGGCGAGCCTGCCGGTGCCTCGCCACTCGTGCTCCCCAACTCTTGTTAGCGTTCTGACCGCGTCCAAATCGCCGGTTGGTGCAACCACGCATACTTCGAGCGCTTCTCGGTATGCGTGGGTGGGCCACCGGAGCCTCATAAGGGGGGAACTACCGAGGCAGGTCTCCGAGTCTCGGTATTTTATAAATTTTATTGTAAAAGGCCCTGGACAGGACTGAGCCTCTACCCCAGCCCCAAAAAGCTTCTTTACACTTCTACTAATTTTTTGTTCTAGTTCGTCTTTGTCTTCTGTATCTTTTAATATGGCTCTGTTTGTTTATAACTGTTAAAATATGTTACACCGCTTATGTCTATTATCCTCTTTGTTATACATATGTACGTCCGTTCGCCGAAATATAACGGACCTTCTTCTGTTCTTCTTTATGCTTAAGTTTGGCTGCCTGCGACTGCAGCGCATATTCTGTATTCATTTTTTAATCTCTAATAAACTCTGCACCGAATAGGATATGGGCCCAGGCAGCTGAAGAAACTGCGCGTGCAAGTGAAAAGAAAACGGTAAATCCAAGTTCGTGGTAAAAATAAAGAGACTCACTAAGTTGTGCAAAATGAGTTCCCAATTTGCGATCGAGAAACTAGATAGTGAAAACTATAGTGTTTGGTCAGTGCAGATGAAAAGTCTGCTGGTACATTCTGATCTGTGGTCAGTGGCATGCGGCCGATTGACAAGCAACGCAAATGATACGGTGTCACAAAAAGCGATCTTTCAAAGATGAAAAGGCCCTAGCGAGTATATTTTTGTGCATGAAACCATCACAAATAAACTATATTAGGCACTGCAAAACAGCAAATGAAGCGTGGAAAAAATTAGGCGAGGTTCATATGCCTTCTGGTCCTACGCGTAAAATACAGTTATTTAAACAGTTGTTGTACATTTAAATGCTAAATACGGAAAGTATTCGGGAGCATTTAGATCATTTCTCTGATCTGGTTGAAAAACTTTGTGAAATTCAAGAAAGTGTGCCTGATGAAATGCTTGCCATAATTTTGCTAGCAAGCTTAAGTGAAGAGTTTGAGAATTTTGTTGTCGCCATTGAGACGCGGGACACATTGCCGTCTTTAAGCGCTCTCAAAATAAAATTACTAGAAGAAGGCGAAAGACGCAAAATAAATGAGAAACCTAGTAACAAATATGAGCAAAAAGTGTTTTCGTCGCGTCAAGAAAACGGTAAAAAGGACCGATTCAAAAGAGACGTAAAAAATGTGGAATGCTGGTCGTGCGGCCGTCGTGGGCACATCGCAGCAAATTGTCGATCAAAAGAAAAGGAAGAGAACACAAGTGAAAAAGCAAAAGAAAACAACAAGAACAAAGATCCATCGGCGCTTTCAGTGTTTGCTGCTTCGGCAAATAGACACAAATTCACACAAAATTCGTGGTGTGTGGACAGTGGAGCAACAACTCATTTGTGTACAGACAAATCATTGGTTACTTGTATTCGTGAGCACAAAGAAAAAATAAAACTGGCGGGTGATAATTACATTGACGCAGAAGGTTGTGGTACTGTAATGTTGTACTGGCAAAAACATCAGATCAAATTAAATGATGTTTTATTTGTAAAAAATCTGCAATGTAATTTCATTTCTGTGTCCAAAGCAACCGAAAATGGATGCAAAGTACATTTCGAAAAAGACAAAGCGTATGTGAAAAATAGTAACGGTGACACTATTATAATTGCAAAGATAGACAACGATATGTTTATGTTTCAAAACAAAATGAAAAAGGTGTTTGCTGTAAATGCAAATTTAAGTCAGCTTGTGAAGTGGCATGATAGACTTGGACATCTAAACTTTAACAGTTTAAATAAAATGATTAAACAAGACATGGTTTACGGCATGCGAGTCAACGCGTGTGATGTAAATGACTTTGTGTGTGATACTTGCGCGAAAAGTAAAATATGCGTGAAGAAATTTCCAAAAAGGTCTGATAGTCGTGCAACAGATGTTCTCGGTCTTATACATACTGACATTTGTGGTCCAATGCCAACGTTATCGCAAGGTGGTGCGCGTTATTTCGCAACTTTTATAGACGACAAAACGCG